>NW_026847771.1:6508612-6586412 GCF_025583915.1 Anolis sagrei ordinatus | reverse complement strand
CCACATTAATTCAATAGTGTAGACGAACCCGAAGAGGCTGGCATCCAAATAGAGGAAACCCCTTTGGTCAGCTCTTGAATGGTGAGTCAACACGTAAAAACACAGATTGGTTTCAATCGGCCACCAAGGCATATATGACAAATGTCAACACTGCATGGAAATTTGCACCCGAAGCACGAAACCTTTGAATCTGCGAGCAGCCTTGAGTCTCGGGGTATTTTAGAGGGGTGGCTATAGTATGGACCGTAAGTGAAATTATAATAAAACATTAACAGAGGAAAACATCGTGGTTAAAGCATGTACGTGTGTCAGTTTATGGACGGGATATATAACGTACTATCCAGCCTTTCAAACTTTCTGATTGCAGCCCGCTATGCAAATCGAGGCACTTATTTTTAACTCCAAAAAGGCCCGAAACCTGTACTTTCGTTCCGGTTGACCTCCAATATTTCCCCCTTTCCTTCCTTCCTTCTTGCTGCAGCCGGAGAAAGACATATAGCCATATAACTGCCAAATGAAAAACCCTGAATGTATGTGGTTTGCATAACAAAAAGTCCAAGATCTGTAGTTTGGTGAAGTACTACAATGTCCATCATTCCATAGCAATGAGCCAGGGCTGTTGTAATGGTGCCAAATTGCATTAATTCAATTATATTAATGCTGTTGTTGTTCATTCGTTCAGTCATCTCCGACTCTTCGTGACCTCATGGACCAGCCCACGCCAGAGCTCCCTGTCAGGCCGTCACCACCCCCAGCTCCTTCAAGGTCAGTCCAGTCACTTCAAGGATGCCATCCATCCATCTTGCCCTTGGTCGGCCCCTCTTCCTTTTGCCTTCCACTTTCCCCAGCATAATTGTTTTCTCTAGGCTTTCCTGTCTCCTCATGATGTGGCCAAAGTACTTCAACTTTGTCTCTAGTATCTTTCCCTCCAGTGAGCATTCGGGCTTTATTTCCTGGAGGATGGACTGGTTGGATCTTCTCGCAGTCCAAGGCACTCTCAGAACTTTCCTCCAACACCACAGCTCAAAAGCATCGATCTTCCTTCGCTCAGCCTTCCCTAAGGTCCAGCTCTCACAGCCGTAGGTGACTACAGGGAATACCATGGCTTTGACTAGGCGGATCTTTGTTGCCAGTCTGATGTCTCTACTCTACTATTTTATCGAGACTGGACATTGCTCTCCTCCCAAGAAGTAAGCGTCTTCTGATTTCCTGGCCACAGTCTGTATCTGCAGTAATCTTTGCACCTAGAAATACAAAGTCTGTCACGGCCTCCACGGTTTCTCCCTCTATTTTCCAGTTGTCAATCATTCTTGTTGCCATAATCTTGGTTTTTTTGACGTTTAGCTGCAACCCGGCTTTTGCACTTTCTTCTTTCACCTTGATTAGAAGGCTCCTCAGCTCTCCTCGCTTTCGGCCATCAGAGTGGTGTCATCTGCATATCTGAGGTTGTTAATGTTTCTTCCAGCAATTTTCACCCCAGCTTTGCATTCATCAAGCCCCGCACATCGCATGCTGTGTTCTGCATACAAGTTAAAAAGGTTGGGTGAGAGGATGCAGCCTTGCCGTACGCCTTTCCCAATCTTGAACCAGTCTGTTGTTCCGTGGTCAGTTCTGACTGTTGCTACTTGGTCCTTGTACAGATTACTCAGGAGAGAGACAAGGTGGCTTGGGATGCCCATCCCACTAAGAACTTGCCACAATTTATTATGATCCACACAGTCAAAGGCTTTAGAATAGTCAATGAAGCAGAATAGATGTTTTTCTGAAACTCCCTGCCTTTCTCCATTATCCAGCGGATATTGGCAATCTGGTCTCTCGTTCCTCTGCCTTTTCTAAACCCAGCTTGAACATCTGGCAACTCTCGCTCCATGTATTGCTGGAGTCTTCCTTGCAGGATCAATTATATTAATGCATTAATTCAATTATATTAATGCACTTTGACGTTCCGACCTATGGCGAACCTATATGGGGTTATTTCTGAGGCTGAGAGAGTGAGACTTGGCTAAGGTCACCTAAGGTCAAGGCCATCCAATTTTACAGATTATAGGTGATGTCTTCATACTGTAAATACTGTAAATCATCGCCTCCTCCTGAGAAAAATGTATAATATCATAAAGGATATTATACATTCCCCCGCTTCATAGGAAATCTGCTACAAAACAGGAGCTTTTTTGTTGAGTTCCAGGGCCAAAGAAGCAGATGGCGAAAACAGAAAAGTGGCCTGCTTCAGAGGAGTGTGCTTGCTCCATTAGTGTTTAACATTTACACAAATGACCAGCCACTGCCAGAAGGGACAAAGAGTTTCATCTATGTTGACGATCGTGCCATCACCACCCAAGTAGGGAGCTTTGAAATGGTTGAACAGAAGCTCTCCGAAGCTTTAGGTGCTCTTATTGCCTATTACAGGGAAAACCAGTTTGCACGATCCATGTTCAACATTTACACAAATGATCGGCCACTGCCAGAAGGGACAGAGAGTTTCATCTATGCTGACGATCGTGCCATCACCGCCCAAGTAGGGAGCTTTGAAATAGTTGAACAGAAGCTCTCCGAAGCTTTAGGTGCTCTTACTGCCAATTACAGGGAAAATCGGCTTGCCCATCAATGTTTAACATTGACACAAATGACCAGCCACTGCCAGAAGGGACAGAGTTTCATCTATGCTGATGATCGTGCCATCACCACCCAAGAAGGGAGCTTTGAAATAGTGGAAAAGAAGCTCTCCGAAGCTTCAGGCACTCTTACTGCCTATTACAGGGAAAATCAGGTTGCATGATCAATGTTTCACATTTACACAAATGACCAGCCACTGCCAGGAAGGGACAGAGAGTTTCATTTATGCTGACGATCGTGCCATCACCGCCCAAGGAAGGAGCTTTGAAGTAGTTGAACCGAAGCTCTCTGAAGCTTTAGGCGCTCTTACTGCCTATTACAGGGAAGACCAGATGAATCCTAATCCATCTAAAACACATACATGTGCTTTCCATCTTAAGAACAGACAAGCATCTCGAGCTCTGATGATTACCTGGGAAGGAATCCCAGTTGAGCATCGCAGCACACCCAAATACCTGGGAATCACTCTGGACTGTGCTCTGACTTACAAGAAGCACTGCTTGAATAGCAAGTAAAAAGTGGGTCCTAGAAACAATATAGTATGAAAGCTGACTGGCACAACCTGGGGATCACAACCAGACACAGTGAAGACATCTGCCCTTGCGCTATGCTACTCTTCTGCTGAATATGCATGCCCAGTGTGGAATACATCTCATCATATTAAAACAGTGGATGTGGCTCTTAATGAGACATGCAGCATTATCACATGATACTACTGGAGAAATGACACTGTTGAGCTGGTATTGCACCACCTGACATCCTCTGAGAAGTAGCAGCCAATAACGAAAGGACCAAGGCAGTGACATCTCCGGCCCATCCTCTGTTCGGATATCAGCCAATGCCTTAAATCAAGAAATAGCTTCCAAGATCTACAGAGATACTCGCAGGAACACCTCAGCAAGCAAGAGTCCAAAAGTGGCAGGCTAAAACCCAGAACCTCAATCCATGGCTGATACCAAATGAGAGACTCCCTCCTGGGCACACAGAAGACTGGGCAACTTGGAAGGCGCTGAACAGACTGCGCTCTGGCACCACGAGATGCAGAGCCAACCTTCAGAAATGGGGCCACGAAGTGGAATCCACGACATGCGAGTGTGGAGAAGAGCAAACCACTGACCACCTGCTGCAATGCAACCTGAGCCCTGCTACATGCACAATGGAGGACCTTCTTGCAGCAACACCAGAGGCACTCCAAGTGGCCAGCTTCTGGACAAAGGACATTTAGTACAATCCCTGACACGATAAATGAATACCCAATAGGTTTTCATAACATTTGAAACCACGTTTCCAGAGCCATATTCCAATGCCCAAACCCATTATATATATATATGGGAGAAAATGCCTATATTGTCTCCCATTTGGAGACAAGATGAGAAGGCATGAAATAGGTGAAACAAGGGTTGTTTTTAGGTAGGGGATTCTGGGAGTTGTAGTACAGCACATCAAGGAAATATCTATCTTCTTATAAGTCAGACATTCCTTGAAGGCAACACAAGAAAGGTTTGTTTATCATAAGAGAAAGGCACTAAATAGGAAAACACAATTGTTGCAATGGGGATTTTGGGAGTTATAGTACAACGCTGTGGTTTAGAACTCTGTTTTAGTGGGAATTTTTAAATACTGTNAGCCGCTTTGGGTCTCTAACATTGTCCCATAACTTGGCTTTTTGGGGATGGTTCCATTATGGGGATGCTGGGAAATGTAGTCTCCAACAGTACCCAAAATTTTGGAAATGTGGAGACAAATCTACAGTGCAAACAAAACACTGAAATTAGAGAGAAGCAATGCGTATTAATATTGACATCATGGTCCCATAATGTGGCTTTTTGGGGGCTGGTCCCATTATGGGGATGCTGGGAATTGTAGTTCCCAAAAGTACCCAGATTATGGAAATATGGAGACAAATCTAGTATGTGAATGGAATATTGAAATTATAGAGAAGCAATGTGTATTAATATTGACATCATGGTCCCATAATGTGGCTTTTTGGGAGACTGATCCCATTATGGGGATGCTGGGAATTGTAGTCCCAGAAAGTACCCAAAATTTTGGAAATGTGGAGACAAATCTACAATGCTAACAGAACACTGAAATTAGAGAGAAGCAATGCGTATTAATATTGCCATCATGGTCCCATAATGTGGCTTTTTGGAGATGCTGGGAATTGTAGTTCTAGCATTTCCAAAGGTACCCTAAATTTTGGAAATGTGGAGACAAATCTACAATGCAAACAGAACACTGAAATTATAGAGAAGCAATGCGTATTAATATTGGCATCATGGTACCATAATGTGACTTTTGGGGGGCTGGTCCCCTTATGGGGATGCTGGGAATTGTAGTCCCCCAAAATACTCAAATTTTGGAAATGTGGAGACAAATCTACTATGTGAACAGAACACTTAAATTAGAGAGAAGCAATGTGGATTAATATTGACATAATGGTCCCATAATATGGCTTTTGGGGGGCTGGTCCCCTTATGGGGATGCTGGGAATTGTAGTCCCCAAAAGTACCCAAAATTATGGAAATGTGGAGACAAATCTACAATGCAAACAGAAGACTGAAATTATAGAGAGGCAGTGCGTATAAATATTGATATCCACCAAACAACCCAAACCCTCCCTCGCATTATCCTGCAGACAAGGCGTCTGGGTTTCCGCCATCCGTCTGGCCAAAGGATGTGGACGAGGGCGGCTCCTATCCTTCCCGGCGATTATCTCTCGTCCGCTTTCGGGACCAGGAGCGCTTCCCTTTCCTGAGCAGAGCGGACAGCCTCTCCAAAGCCCTTTCCGCTCCTTTCCCCCCGCAAAAATATTCACATTCAGGCCTACACCGTCCAGTGAAGACAGTCCGACAACACCTTAGCTCAGTGTTACACAACCTTCCTAATGCCGCGACCTCTTAATACAGTTCCTCATGTTGTGGTGACCCCCAACCATAACATTATTTTCGTTGCTACTTCAGAACTGTCATTTTGCTCCTGTTATGAATTGTAATGTAAATATCTGATATGCAGGATGTATTTTCATTCACTGGACCAATTTGGCACAAATACCCGATACACCCCCATTTGAAGGTGGGGGGTGTTTTTGTCATTTGGGAGTTGTAGTTGCTGGGATTTATAGTTCACCTACAATCAAAGAGCATTCTGAACTCCACCAATGATAGGATTGAACCATACTTGGCACACAACACTCCATTGACCAACAGAAAATTCTGGAAGGGTTAGTTGGGCATTGACCTTGAGGTTTGGAGTTGTAGTTCACCTACATCCAGAGCACTGTGGACTCAAACAATGATGGATCTGGACCAAACTTGGAATACTCAATATGCACAAATGTGAACACTGGTGGAGTTTGGGGAAAATAGACCTTGACATTTGGGAGTTGTAGTTGCTGGGATTTATAGTTCACCTACAATCAAAGAGCATTCTGAAACCCACCAACAATGGAATTGAACCAAACTTGACACACAGAACTCCCATGACCAACAGAAAATACTGGAAGGGTTTGGTGGGCATTGACCTTGAGTTTGGGAGTTGTAGTTCTCCTACATCTGGACCAAACTTGGCATGAATACTCAATATGCCCAAATGTGAACACTTGTGGAGTTTGGGGAAAATAGACCTTGACATTTGGGAGTTGTAGTTGCTGGGATTTATAGTTCACCTACAATCAAAGAGCATTCTGAACTCCACCAATGATGGAATTGAAGCAAACTTGGCACACAGAACTCCCATGACCAACAGAAAATACTGGAAGGGTTTGGTGGGCATTGACTTTGAGTTTGGGAGTTGTAGTTCACCTACATCCAGAGAGCACTGTGGACTCAAACAATGAAGGATCTAGACCAAACTTGGCACAAATACTCAATATGCACAAATGTGAACATTGGTAGAGTTTGAGGAAAATAGACCTTGGCATTTGGGAGTTGTAGTTGCTGTGATTTATAGTTCACCTACAATCAAACAGCATTCTGAACTCCACCAACAATGGAATTGAACTGAACTTGGCACACAGAAGTCCCATGACCAACAGAAAATACTGGAAGGGTTTGGTGGGCATTGACCTTGAGTTTGGGAGTTGTAGTTCACCTACATCCAGAGAGCCCTGTGGACTCAAACAATTATGAACCTGGACCAAAAGTAGCATGGACCAATGGGAGGACACACTACCATCCAACTTTGCAGTAGTTTATTCCAGTGGTTGTTACCTTAAATGAGCAAAGCAGACCTTCTGAACCAGTCTTTCTATCTGTCCATCTATCTTTCTCTCATTCCCTCCCTCCCTCTTTCTTTCCTTCCTTCCTTCCTTCCAGCCATCCTTTCCATCAGTTTTGGGATGTTTTGAGGACTTTGGGGTTCTATGTCTCCTATTTTTCTTGTGCCTCATCCTTAACTCCTTTCCCTCAATTTTGGGACACTTAGAGGACTTCGCCACTTCCTTCCCTTGCTCCTCATCCTCCTTCTGCCTGTCTTTCCCCATTTTCTCTCCCTCTTTCCTTCCTTCCTTCCCTCCTTCTTCCCTTCCTCCTTCCTTCCCACCAGGTTGGACACTTTGGGGACTTCTTTGGAGGGGCCTTTGCCACTACCTTCCCTTGCTCCTCATCCTCCCCTTCTGAACCAGTCTATCTGCCTGTCTTTCCTTTCCCTCCCTCTTCCTCCTTCCCCTTTCCTCCCTCTCTTCCATTCCTTCCATTTCCATCAGCTTTGGGACACTTTGAAGACTTTGGGGTGGGCCTTTGCCACTTCCATCCCTTGCTCCTCAACCTCCTTTTGCTTCTTTTCAGTCTTCCTTTCTCTTTCCCTCCCTTTCCCTTCCCTCCTTCCTCCCTCTCTTCCTTCCTTTCCATCAGCTTTGGGACACTTTGAAGACTTTGGGGTGGCCTTTGCCCTTCCTTCCCTTGCTCCTCTCCTTCCTTTCTTTGTCTTTCCTCTTTCCCTCCCTCTTCCCTTCCCTCCTTCCTCCCTCTCTTCCTTCCTTTCCATCAAGCTTGGGACACTTTGAAGACTTTGGGGTGGCCTTTGCCCTTCCTTCCCTTGCTCCTCATCCTCCTTTCCTCTTTTCCCTTCCCCTTTCCTTCCCTCTTATCTTCCTTCCACCCTTCCTCACTCCCTTCCTTTCTTCCTTCCTTCCTTTTCCATCAGCTTTGGGACACTTTGAAGACTTTGGGGTGGCCTTTGCCACTTCCTTCCTTGGCTTCTCATCCTCCCCTTCTCAGACAGTCTTTCTGCCTTTCTCTCTTTCCCTCTCTTTTCCCTTCCTCACTCTCTTCCTTCCTTTTCCATCACCTTTGGGACACTTTGGGGACTTCTTCATCCTTCCTTCCTTCTCTCTTTCCTTCCTCCTTTCCTTCCTTCCTTCCTTCCTTCCTTCCTTCCTTCCTTCCTTCCTTCCTTCCTTCCTTCCCTCTCCTTCCTTCCCTCTCCTTCCTTCCCTCTCCTTCCTTCCTTCCCTTTTCTTTCTTCCTCCCTCCCTCCCTTCCTCCATCAAGTTTGGGACACTTTGGGGACTTTTTTAGGGTGTCTTTTGCCCCTTCCTTCCCATGCTCCTCATCCTCCTTTTGCCTGTCTTTCCCCTTTCCCCTCCCTCTTATCCTTCCCTCCCTCCCTCCCTCCCTTTTCCATCAAGTTTGGGACACTTTGAGGACTTCTTTGGAGGAGCCTTTGCCACTTCCTTCCCTTGCTCCTCATCCTCCACTTCTGAACCAGTCTTTCTCTCTTTCCCTCTTTCTTTCTTTCTTCTTCCTCCCTTCCTCACTCCCTTCCTTTTCCATCAAGTTTGGGACACTTTGAGGACTTCTTTGGGGTGGCCTTTGCCACTTCCTTCCTTGCTCCTCATCCTCCACTTCTGAACCAGTCTTTCTCTCTTTCCCTCTTTCTTTCTTTCTTTCTTTCTTTCTTTCTTTCTTTCTTTCTTTCCCTCCCTCCTTCCTTCCCTCTTTCCCATCAAGTTTGGGACACTTTAGAGGGGCCTTTGTTGCTTCCTTCCCTTGTTCCTCATCCTCCCCTTCTGATCCACTCTTTCTATATGTCTTTCTCTCTTTCCTTCCCTCCTTTCCATCAGGTTTGGGACACTTTCACGTCTTTTCCTTGCACCTCATCCTCTCTTCTGATCCAGTCTTTTTGCCTGTCTTTCCCTCCCTCTTCCCTTCCCTCTTCCCTTTCTCCTCCCTCTCTTCCTTCCTTCTCCATCAAGTTTGGAACACTTTGAAGACTTTGGGGTGGCCTTTGCCCTTTCCTTCCTTGCTCCTCATCCTCCTTTCCCTTTTCCCTTCCCTCTTTCTCCCTCTTCCCTTCCCTCTTTCCTTCCTTTTCCATCAGGGCACTTTGAAGTCTTTGGGGTGTCTTTTGCCCCTTCCTTCCCTTGCTCCTCATCCTCCTTTTGCCTGTCTTTCCCTCCCTCTTCCCTCTTTCCTCCCTTCCTCCCTCTTCCTTCCTTCCCATCAGCTTTGAGACACTCTGAGGACTTCTTTGGAGGAGCCTTTGCCACTTCTTTCCCTTGCTCCTCATCCTCCCCTTCTGAGCTAGTCTTTCCCTCCCTCTTCCCTTCCCTCTTTCCTTCCTTCCTCTCTTCCTTCCTTTTCCATCCCCTTTGGGACACTTTGGGGACTTCTTTGGGGTGGCCTCTCGCACTTCCTTCCCTTGCTCCTCATCCTCCCCTTCTGAGCCAGTCTTTCCTCCTTTCCCTTCCCTCTTTCCCCTTCCCCTCTTCCCTCCTTCCTTCCCGGCTGACCTTCTGGTCCACGATGGAGCAGGCGAGCTGCTTGACGTGGGCGAGCTCGGAGGCGGCGGGCAGGAGCACGGACTCGCGGGTCAGGCCGATCTGGAGGTGGAAGGACACGCCGCAGGAAGAGGAGGAGGAAGAAGAAGAGACCCCCGAGGGAGGAGGAGGAGGAGAGGAAGAAGAAGAAGAAGAAGAAGGGAAGGAGGACCAGGAGGAGGAGGAGGAGGAGGGCGGCGGCGGGGCGGGGAGGGGCTGCGTGGGAGTGAGAGTGGGAGTGGGCGCCGGCTCCATGGCGGGCCCCTTCCTCAAGAGGAGCCCCCCGCGCCCCTTTCCTTTCCTCGATCCGGAGCCCGGACCCAACTCCCGGGAAACTTTTCCTCCGGGCTGCCCACTCGCGCTCCCTTCCCCTCGCCCCCGCCCACGAGGAAGGAAGTGCGTGGAGTGGCAGGGCGGGCGGCCAATGGGGAGAGGGACACGGCAAGACACGCCAAGGCCCGCCTCCCTTGCTCCGGAGTGAGAGAGTGGATCCGGAGTGGACGGGGAGGGAGGAGTTAGGGCGCTTTCGCCCCGCGCTAACTTCGGCCCCGTCTACACTGCCATGGAATCCAGTTCCTGAATCCTGATTATCTGCTTTGAATCGAATTATCTGCTTGGATAATCCGGATTATGTGGCAGTGTAGACTCGTATAATCCAGTTCGAAACAGATTATGTGGATTATCTACTTGGATCATCTGGATTATCCAGCGTGAGCAGTGGTTTCTGCATCCAGATTATCTGCATTGAACCGGATTATCTGTCAGTGTAGACTCATATAATCCGGTTCAGGGCAGGTAATCTGCATCCAGAAACCGGACTACATGGCAGTGTAGGATCAGACTGGGTCTACACTGCCATGTCATCCAGATTATCCAAGCAGATAATCCACATTATCTGCTCTGAAATGGATTATATGAGTCTACACAGCCCTATAATCCACTTCAAAGCAGATTATGATCTCGATTATAGGGCAATGTAGACTCATATTATCCAGTTATGAGCAGATAATCTGGATTCCGAAATCCGGATTGCATGGCAGCGTAGACTCCAGCTGGATCTACACTGCCATATAATCCAGATTATCAAAGCAAATAATTCACATCATCTGCTTTGAACTGAATTATGTGAGTCTACACTACCATATAATCCGGAGTGGATCCGGAGAGAGTGGATCCGGAGTGGACGGGGAGGGAGGGAGGAGGAGTTAGGGCGCTTTCGCCCCGCGGTAACTTCGGCCCCATGCTCTTAACTGGATTATATAAATCTACACTGCCCTATAATCCAGATTATAATCTGCTTTGAAGGGGATTGTCCACAATGTGTATTATCTGGATTATTAGGCAGAGTAGATTTATATAATCCAGTTTGACGCATATCATATAATGTGGATTATAATTTTTGATAATCTGGATTATCTGGCAGTGTAGAATTTATATAATCCACTTCAATGCAGACAATTTGGATTATCATCTTTGATACTCTGGATTATCTGGCAGTGTAACTCATATAATGCAGTTCAAAGCAGATAATGTGGACTATCATTTTTTATAATCTGGATTATCTGGCAGTGAAGACTTATATATAATCCAGTTCAAAGCCGATAATGTGGATTATCATCTTTGATTATCTGGCAATGTAGACTCATATAATCCAGTACGAAAAAGATTGTGTAGATTATTTGCTTTGATAATCTGGACTATATGGCAGTGTAGATCCAGCCTGAGCCTACGCTGACTCGTCATCCGGTGTCTGAATCCAGATTGTCTGCATCGAACTGGATTATATGAGTCTACACTGCCCTATAATCCGGTTCAATGCAGATAATCTGGAGCGCAGTGTAGACTCATATAATCCGGTTCAAGGCAAGTAATCTAAATTCAGCAACCGGATTACATGGCAGTGCAGGCTCAGGCTGGGTCTACACTGCCAGATAATCCAGATTATCAAAAATGATAGTCCACATTATCTGCTTTGAAGTGGATTATATAAGTCTACACTGCCAAACAATCCAGATTATCAAAGATAATTCACATTATCTGCTTTGAACTGAATTATACAAGTCTACACTGCCAAATAATCTAGATTATCAAATATGATAATCCACATTATCTGCTTTGAACTGGATTATATGAGACTGCACTCCCAGATAATCCAGATTATCAAAGATGATAATCCACATTGTCTGCATTGAAGTGGATTATATAAATTCTACACTGCCAGATAGTACAGATTATCAAAGATTATTATTGAAGCAGATTATATGAGTGTACAATCTGCTTTGAAGCGAATTATATGAGCGTACACTGCCAGATAACTCAGATTATCAAATATAATCCACATTATCTGCTTTGAAGCGGATTAAAGGAGTGTACACTGCCAGATAATCCAAATTATCAAAGATGATAATCCACATTATATGCTTCAAACTGGATTATATAAGTCTACACTGCCAAATAATCCAGATTATCAAAGATGATAATCCACATTATCTACTTCGAACTGGATTACATAAATCTACACTGCCAGATAATCCAGATTATCAAAGATGATAATCCACATTATCTGCTTTGAAATGGATTATATGAGTTACACTGCCAGAAAATACAGATTATCAAAGATGATAATCCACATGATCTGCTTTGAACCGGATTATAGGAGTGTACACTGCCAGATAATCCAGATTATCAAATATGATCCACATTATCTGCTTTGAACTAGATTATAGGAGTGTACACTGCCAGATAATCCAGATTATCAAAGATGATAATCCACATTATCTGCTCTCGACTGGATTATATGAATCTACATTGCCAGATAATCCACTTCAAAGCACATTATAATCTGGATTGTATATGGCAGTGTAGATCCAGCATAATATAATGCCATCTAATTTTTGAATTTGGGATTTATAAATGTCATCATTCCTTAATTGGGTTCTATCATTTAAAAACACGGGGGGAAATGTATTAAACTGCAAAAACTTTTGTTTCTTTGGCCTGCGCATGGAAAAATTGCAAAATTCAAGGTCTCAACGTGAAGTGCCACACAAAACAAAAAAATAAGGCATTCAAAGGAGGAACTGTATATATTTTCAAATATTGTGACATCTCCTTTTTCAGGTGAGGCGGTTTCCTGTTTGCTGGAGGGAAGAAAACACCTTCTAGAAAGTAAAAGGGAGGCCAGGCCGGCTCTTCCTCTTCCTCCCTTCCTGTCTCCAGAGAGAAACATCCTGTTCGGCCCAAAGATATTCCAGATATTCCACTTGGCCTCCACTTCCTCCAAGTCTCCATTCCCAAGGAACCTGCCTGGAAGGAAGCCAGTCTCAGCCTGTGCTGTCGCACGCTGGGCCTGTACATTAGACTGTACACAGGACATAAATTCTGTGTGCCCAACGGGACGCCGGGGCTGCCTCAGAATAAAGGCCCTTAGATTCCCCCAAACAGAGTCTTTAGAATGCTTAAAGTAAGTCCAACAAAGTTCTTTTATTAAGGAACAAACAGGAACAAACAGGTACTTTAACGGTTTTCTTAACAGTCTATAGGCTCTTTCAAATCTTGTCCACTAGGAACAGGCACTGTCTTCTTAACTGTAACTAACTGATGGGGAAATCCTAGCTTCTAATCTGGGCAGTCTGTACTTGCCTCTGTTGACGTGGAGCCCCTGCACCCGGTACCAACTGCGTCTGGCTTCCGCGAGTGACCCTTGCCTCAACAGAGCTTTGTAGACCTCCAGGGAAAAAGAAGGAGTTCAGGTTGCTGTGATGGCCGGCTGGAGTCCCTCAGCCAAGCTGTGGCTGTATGTCTCCTGGCCAAGCCGTAGGGCTGTATAACCCCGGCCAAGCTGTAAAAGACGAAGCTTTTCTACAGGAGCCACTTCGTTCTATGTCCTGTGCGAAAGGCTTCTCTGTGAGAACTAACTCAAAATGGTTTTTTTCCCTCCAAAACTCAAAAAGGGGCGGGATCAGGGAACCTAACTATAACTGGCAGGTGGCTTACCCTATAAATGCAAATTATAACAGGAAACCCCCTGCTACAAATCCCAAGCATGGGATTGCACACAAACATGCAAACACAGCAAATAAATCTGGAGCTCCTGGAACAGCTGTTCCAGAACAGGCATGTTTAGCCAAAGCACAACATTCCCTCTCGACACCAGTCTCATGCTCACCTTTTGGGGTGGAATTACCTGGCCAAAATCAAGGTGAGCATGAGATTCCCATTTGAGCTGTCAGGTCAGGCAGGGAAGAAATCAACTTTATTTATTTACTAGCCGTCCCCTGCCACATGTTGCTGTGGCCCAGTATGTGCATATGTGTTTTGTGTATATATTTGTGTATCTATAGAAATAAAAACATAATGTTTGTTGTATTGTCGAAGGCTTTCATGGCCGGAATCACTGGGTTGCTGTAGGTTTTTGGGCTATATGGCCATGTTCTAGAGGCATTCTCCTGACGTTTCACCTGCATCTATGGCAAGCATCCTCAGAGGTAGTGAGGCATCCGTCTCCCTTCCTTTTCCCCCTCAGCCACTTAAGCAGCTGAGAGGGAAAAGGAAAGGGCCTGAGGCCTCACTACCTCTGAGGATGCTTGCCATAGATGCAGGCGTAACGTCAGGAGAGAATGCCTCTAGAACATGACCATATAACCTGAAAAAACCTACAACAACCCAGTTTGTGGGATTAACATAACTCAAAAACCACTAGACGAACTGACACCAAATTTGGACACAAGACACCTACTAACCCAAGTAGTGACCATCACTCAAAAAATTGATTTTGTCATTTGGGAGTTGTAGTTGCTGGGATTTATTTCACCTACAATCAAAGAGCATTCTGAACTCCACCAATGATGGAATTGAACCAAACGGGGCACACAGGACTACCATGACTATCAGAAAACACTAGAAGGGGTTAGTGGGCATTGACCTTGAGTTTGGGAATTGTATTCGAACAATGATGGGTCTGGACCAAACTTGGCACGAATATTCCATATACCCAAATATGAACACAGGTGGAGTTTGGGGAAATAGACCTTGACATTTGGGAGTTGTAGTTACTGGGATTTATAGTTCACCTACAATCAAAGAGCATTCTGAACCCCACCAATGACAGAATTGGGGAAAATTCCCAAACAGAACCCCCATGACCAACAGAAAATACTTAAGGCCATCCAGTCCAACTCCCTTCACCAGGGCAAGAAAACGTAATCAAAGCCCTCCTGACAAAGAGCCATCCAGCCATAGATATAGATATATATATGATTCACACAAAGAGAGATATAGTATCATAGATTTGAAAGGGACCCCTAAAGAAGGACAATAATATGTTGCATGTTCCAGAGTAGGCAAACCAGTCAATCTCTACATCAAAATTGACAAAGAACATCAAGAAATACTGTTTACTCACAGGCATAAAGGAAGTACATAGATTAGAAACCAACACTTTCTCATTACTTTATTTTCCAGATCACCAGACGGCCATAGCAATGCATGGCAGGTTACAGCTAGCAGTTATTAAAGATCATTGTTTTTTCACATGCACTGTAGTGCCTTTTTGCTTTTTTTGGCCTTTTAAGTCTCTTCTGCTGTGTTTTTCAGTGTTTTTATGAGTGATGGTCACTTGTTGGCCTGATAGGTGTCTTGTGTCCAAATTTGGTGTCAATTTGTCCAGTGGTTTTTGAGTTATGTTAATCCCACAAACGAACATTACATTTTTATTTATATAAGACTAGCCATCCCCTGCCACCCGTTGCTGTGGCCTAGTCTGTCTATATGTGTGTGTATATATTTGTGTTTATGTGTATATATGTGGTTTTGCGCATGCGTTGTAATGTAATTTTTTTGGTTTTTTGGCTTTTTAAGTCCCTTCCACTGTGTTTTTCAGTGTTTTTATGAGTGATGGTCACTCATTGGCTTGATAGGTGTCTTGTGTCCAAATTTGGTGTCAATTCGCCCAGTGGTTTTTGAGTTATGTTAATACCACAAACGAACACTACGTATTTATTTATTTATTTATTATTAGAGAAGCAGACACAACACCATAATAGTAGTAGTAGTAGTAGTAATAATAATAACGATAATAATAATAATAGAAAGCAGAGTATTATTATCATTGTCAATTCGCCCAGTGGTTTTTGAGTTATGTTAATCTCACAAACGAACATTACATTTTTATTTATATAAGATTTGCACTGTTCGTTGTTCCCAAAATGAATATCATCATCATCATCTCTGTCCTCCCGCAGTGAGGGCATCGGTTTCCAGGTGGAGGCGGTCCCAGTCAGGGTTGGCTTGATGCACCTTCCTCTTGGCACATTTCTCTCTTTCGCCCTCCATTCTTGCCTCTTCAAATTCTACAGCACTGCTGGTCACAGCTGACCTCCAGCTGGAGCGCTCAAGGACTAGAGCTTCCCAGTTCTCAGTGTCTATGCCAGTTTTTAAGATTGGCTTTAAGCCCATCTTTAAATCTCTTTTCTTGTCCACCAACATCCCATTTTCCGTTCTTGATCTGAGAACAGTAACTGCTTTGGGAGACAGTGATCGGGCATTCGGACAGTATGGCCAGTCCAGTGGAGTTGATGGCAGAGGAGCATCGCTTCAATGCTGGTGGTCTTTGCTTCTTCCAGCACGCTGATGTTTGTTCGCCCGTCTTCCCAAGAGACATGTAGGATTTTTCGGAGGCAGCGCTGACGGAAACATTCCAGGAGTTGAGTGTGACACCTGTAGATAGTCCACGTTTCGCAGGCGTAGAACAGGGTTGGGAGGACAGTGGCTTTTTAAACAAGCACTTTGGTCTTGGTCCTCAAACACTCTGCTTCATTCGGGAAAATGCTGCACTCGCAGAGCTCAGACGGTGTTTGATTTCAGTGTTGATGTTGACTTTTGCGTAGAGGGGGTTGCCAAGGGAGCAGTAGTGCTTCATTCGGAAAATGTTGCACTCACAGAGCTCAGGCGGTGTTGCATTTCAGCATCAGTGTTGACTTTTGTGGAGGGGGGCTGCAACACCACCTGAGCTCTGCAAGTGCAACATTTTCTAATCTTAGACCATTAGTCTGTATTTCTGGCATTGGAGAGGAATTGAATGATGCCTGCTGGAAGAGCTCTTTGGTTTTCTCCTCTCGTATGCTTCTGCAAAGGTGTTTAGAGTGGCTTGTAGGTCTTCTTCTGAATGCGCAGACGTTGTCATTAGCATATTGGAGTTCTATAACAGATGTTGTGACCTTGGTTTTGGCTTTCATCATCTACAGTACTGTTCCATTATTATTATTATTATTATTATTATTATTATTACAGTTTGACATTTGTGGAGAGGGGGCTGCAACACCACCTGAGCTCTGCAAGTGCAACATTTTCTAATCTTAGACCATTAGTCTGTATTTCTGGCATTGGAGAGGAATTGAATGATGCCTGCTGGAAGAGCTCTTTGGTTTTCTCCTCTCGTATGCTTCTGCAAAGGTGTTTAGAGTGGCTTGTAGTTATTCTTCTGAATGTGCACAGATGACGTTGTCATCAGCATATTGGAGTTCTACAACAGATGTTGTTGTGACTTTGGTTTTGGCTTTCATCATTCACAGCACTGTTCCATGGCTGGTGAATGCTGGAAGACTACTTTGGTTTTCTCAATGTTCAATGAGAGGCTTGTCTGCTTCTGCAAAGGTGTTTTAGAGTGTCTTGTAGCTATTCTTCTGAATGTGCACAGACTATGTTGTCATCAGCATATTGGAGTTCTATAACAGATGTTGTTGTGACCTTGGTTTTGGTTTTCATCATATACAGTACCGTTCCATCATCATCATCATCATCATCATCATCATCATCACCATCATCATTATTATTATTACATCGTCGTCATCTTCTACACTGTTCCATATTTCCAAAGGGGATTAAATGCCTGCAAACTTCAACAGTTAGTGACACTGTGGCATGTATTGCAGCTCAGTCCCTTTGCCCTTTGAAGCTCCAATGTTCAAGGAAATTACCTCCGACAGTATTTTGCCCAGGTCCCTTCCATCAGGCATGTAATTAAAGCTCTTTTTTGGCAGCCCAGATTATTTCAGGCCTGGAGAGATTATTAATCGCCTCTTTAATAACCGCTGCAAATTGCTTTCGGGCTGTGGCCGCGTTTATCATCCCGACAGCTAGGCTTCTTATTAGAGGGAAAAGCTGGCAGGACAGATTAGCATCAATGGAAAAGAGGAGGCAGACAGCAAGGGAGGAAGACTGTGTTTACCATATTCACCTGAATCTAACGCACCATTGAATCTAACGCGCACCAAATGTATTTGCTGCTGAATGAAATGCAATTAGAATTAAAAAATAGGAATATCCATGCGTTTTAGTCTTTGTTCTGTGACTTTCCTTCCACATCATCTTCTTTGCATCTGAGGATTACCTGGGAAGGAATCTCACTGGAGCATTGCAGCACACCCAAATACCTGGGAGTTACCTGGACCGTTCTCTGACCTACAAGAAGCACTGCCTGAATATCAAGCAAAAAGTGGGTGCTAGAAACAATATCATACGAAAGCTGACTGGCACAACCTGGGGATCACAACCAGACACAGTGAAGACATCTGCCCTTGCGCTTTGCTACTCTGCTGCTGGGTATGTATGCCCAGTGTGGAACATATCTCACCATGTGGCTCTTAATGAGACATGCCGCATTATCACAGGGTGTCTGCACCCTACACCACTGGAGAAATTACACTGTTTAGCCGGTATTGCACCACCTGACATGTGCCAGGAAGTAGCAACCAATAGTGAAAGGACCAAGGCAGTGACATCTCTGATCCATCCCCCGTTCGGATATCAGCCAGCATGCCAACAATTTAAATCAAGAAATAGTTCAACAGAGACACTCGCAGGAACACCTCAGCAAGCGAGAGTCCAAAAGTGGCAGGCTCAAACCCAGAACCTCAATCGATGGCTGATACCAAATGAGAGACTCCCTCCTGGGCACACAGAAGACTGGGCGACTTGGAAGGCGCTGAACAGACTGCGCTCTGGCACCACGAGATGCAGAGCCAACCATAAGAAATGGGGCCACAAAGTGGAATCCTCGACATGCGAATGCAGAGAAGAGCAAACCACAGGCCACCTACTGCAATGCAACCCGAGCCCTGCCACACAATGTGGACCTTCTTATAGCGACAGCAGAGGCACGTCAAGTGGCCAGCTACTGGTCAAAGGACATTTAATATAATGCAAAGTTTTGCAAACTTTGTGGGTTTTTTTAATACAACTGTTTGATTTGCTCCTAATATGAGAAATCTTCCTTGCAGCCCCGAACTCAACTCAAAAGGAAGACAAAGGGGCAGAAAGGGCTTCCAAGATAAAGAGGGAAAGGAAGCAGTGAAGGAAGGAAGAAAGGAAGAAGTTTCCATGCGGGATCCCCAGAGGCACCTTGGCCACGGCCGTGACACCACCATCGGCCGACAGTCATGCGCTCCTTTGCTCTCTGCCTCAGACGCACCCTCCTTTGCCATCGGAAGAGGAGGAGGCCCAGCAGGTTGGACAGCATTGCATTTCATCGGGAGCCGCCCTGGCGTCACTGTGGCTTTGGGAAGAGCGGCCATGGCTCTCGGTTTGCGGCCAGAGGTCTAAACATGCAGCACACAGGCTCCTAGAGTTGGAAGGGACCCCAAGGGCCATCCAGTCTAACCCCTTTCTGCCAGGCAGGGGAATACTATCACTATACAGGCAGCCTGTGAGTTACAAACATCCGACTTACAAATGACTCATGCTTAAGAACAGAGTGAGACAACAGGAAGAGGGAGAGATAGAGAAAACACATACACACATCTACCTATATAAATAAAAATGTAACGTTTGTTTGTGGGATTAACATAACTCAAAAACCACTGGATGAATTGACACCAAATTTGGACACAAGACACCCATAAGGCCAACAAGTGACCATCACTCATAAAAACACTGGGAAACACAGAGGAAGGGACTTTAAAAGCCAAAAAATAACAAATACATTACAATACATGCCCAAAACCACATATATACACAAATATATATACACACACATATACACACACCTAAAACATATACACAGATTGGGCCACAGCAACGCGTGTCAGGGGATGGCTAGTAAGTATGTGTGTGTGTGTGTGTATATATATATATATACACACACACACACACACAAATTAAAAATTTAACTCTTCTGTTGCTTCACTGGCTACCAACCTGTTCTGGGCACAAGTCAAAGAGTTGGAAGAGACCTGATGGGCCATCCAGTCCAACCCCCTGCCAAGAAGCAGGAATATTGCATTCAAAGCACCCCTGACAGATGGCCATCCAGCCTCTGTTTAAAAGCCTCCAAAGAAGGAGCCTCCACCACACTCCGGGGCAGAGAGTTCCACTGCTGAACGGCTCTCACAGTCAGGAAGTTCTTCCTCATGTTCAGATGGAATCTCCTCTCTTGTAGTTTGAAGCCATTCTTCCGTGTCCTAGTCTCCAAGGAAGCAGAAAACAAGCATGCTCCCATCACTATATTGTACTATACAATTATATTGTAATATTATTAGTAATATTACATATAATATAAAATGTATAATTAGAATATATTATTATACTGTATTCATTATAATATTATAAATATTATATGTATATACAATCTATATAAATAAAAATGTAATGTTTTGTGGGATTAACATAACTCAAAAACCACTGGAGAATTGACACCAAATTTGGACACAATACACCTATCAGGCCAATAAGTGACCATCACTCATAAAACACTGGAAAATACAGCAGAAGAGACTTAAAAGCAAAAAAAAATACATTACAACATATGCACAAAACCACTTATATACACAAAACATATATACACAAATATATACACACACATATACGCATATGTGCACACACAAAACACACATACACAGACTGGGCCACAACAATGCATGTCAGGGGATGGCTAGTATGTGTGTGTGTATAGATAGATAAGATAGATAGATAGATAGATAGATAGATAGATAGATAGATATACATATACAATACATACCATTAGCACAGTACAATATCAGCGCTATACATCACTATATTGTACTATAAAATTATATTGTAATGTTATTAGTAATATTACATGTAAAATAAAATATATATAATTATAATATCATATTATTATTATACTGCATTACATTATGATATTATAAATATTATATGTATATACAATATATTATGTTATGTTATGTTATACTAGCTGTTCCCTGCTACCCACGTTGCTGTGGCCCAGTCTGGTGATCTGGAAAATAAAGTAATGAGAAAGTGTTGGTTTCTAATATATGTAATTTCTTTCTGCTTGTGGGTAAACAGTATTTCTTGCTGTTTCTTTGTCAGTGTTGATGTGGAGAGTGTCTGGTTTGCCCACTCTGGAACATGCAACATATCATTGTCCTTCTTTAAGGGTCCCTTTCAAATCTATGATACTATATCTCTCTGTGTGTGTGAATCATATCTATCTATCTATCTATCTATGGCTGGATGGCTCTTTGTCAGGAGGGCTTTGATTACGTTTTCTTGCCCTGGTGAAGGGAGTTGGACTGGATGGCCTTAAGTATTTTCTGTTGGTCATGGGGGTTCTGTGTGGGAAGTTTGCCCCGATTCTGTCGTTTGTGGGGTTCAGAATGCTCTTTGATTGTAGGTGAACTGTGAATCCCAGTGACTACAACTCCCAAATGTCAAGGTCTATTTCCCCCAAACTCTGTGTTCATATTTGGGCATATTGAGTGCTTGTGCCAAGTTTGGTCCAGATCCATCATTGTTTGAGTCCACAGTGCTCTCTGGATGTAGGTGAACTACAACTCCCAAACTCAAGGTCAATGCCCACCAAACCCTTCCAGTATTTTCTGTTGGTCATGGGAGTTCTGTGTGCCAAGTTTGGTTCAATTCCATCGTTGGTGGGGTTCAGAATGCTCTTTGATTGTAGGTGAACTATAAATCCCAGCAACTACAACTCCCAAATGACAAAATCCATTTTTTGAGTGAAGGACATACATTGGGTTGTTAGGTGTCTTGTGTCCAAATTTGGTGTCAGATTCGTCCAGTGGTTTTTGAGTTCTGTTCATCCCACAAACGAACATTACATTTTTATTTATATAGATATTTATATATGTATGTATATATGTATATATATACATTATACCATTAGCACAGCACAATATCTGCGCTATACATCACTATATTGTACTATACAATTATATTGTAATATTATTAGTAATACTACATGTAAAATAAAATATATATAATTATAATATCATATTATTATTATACTGCATTACATTATATTATAAATATTATATGTATATACAATATATTATATTATATTATATTTTGTTGTTGTTCATTCGTTCAGTTGTCTCCGACTCTTCGTGACCTCATGGACCAGCCCACGCCAGAGCTCCCTGTCGACCGTCACCACCCCCAGCTCCTTCAAGGTCAGTCCAGTCACTATTATATTATATTATATTATATGTTAGCATAGCAGTATGTAGATCCAGTAGTTATCTTAGGGCAGTTAGATGCCATTTAAGGTGCCAATCCTGCAGAATCCTGTAGTTTGACACTGTCTCTTGCCAAACTATAACTTCCAGGAACTTTGAGTCAGTTAAAATGCCAACTACATGAATGGTAGTTACTTGTTTGTTTCCTCTGTTAATTAAAGATGCTGAAATTTGTTACTGGGTTTCACAAAAATGGAACTGGTATGATGGAAGGGAATGATGTGGATGCTTTCCAGGGTATCCTAGATCCGAGTCGCATATCTTCCAAAGGCCAAGGCGCTTGCTGGGCTTTTTTCACAAGGGAGGCTTTGTCCGAGGCCAAGGCGGCAGGTGCGAGTCTTGGCAGCCGCCTTCTCCGCATTCTTCTGGATGGAGATCTTCACGCAAGAGGAACTGCGGCCTTCAGTATGCAGTTTCCCCCGAGGGGCTTGGCACGCAGAACAAAAGGCAAAGAAATAGCTGGCTTTGCCAAAGAGAAAACCCTCCGACAGACTCAAGTTACAATGTCGGTGCCAAGGATTCTTGGCTTCCTTTCTGCAGCTCCGGAGACTAGGAAATGGAGCAGTGGATTCCAACTGCAGGAAAAGAAATTCCATCTAAACATTAGTAAGAACGTCCTGTTGAAACATGGGTCTGGTCTCATCTTCGTCCCTGACTAAAGGGGGTTGGACTGGATGACTTTTTGGGGTCTCTTCCAACTTTAGGATTTTATTCTATACTAGCTGTTCCCTGCCACGCGTTGCTGTGGCCCAGTCTGGTGATCTGGAAAATAAAGTAACGGGAAAGTGTTGGTTTCTAATCTATGTAATTTCTCTATCCTTGTGGGTAAACAGTATTTCTGGTTGTTTCTTTGTCAGTGTTGATGTGGAGATTGTCTGGTTTGCCTTCTCTGGAATATGCAACATATAATTATCCTTCTTTAGGGGTCCCTATCAAATCTATGATACTATATCGGTGGGTGTGTGGATCATATATATCTATATCTATGGCTGGATGGCTCTTTGTCAGGAGGGCTTTGATTATGTTTTCTTGCCCTGGGGAAGGGAATTGGACTGGATGGCCTTAAGTGTTTGCTGTTGGTCATGGGGGTTCTGTGTGGGAAATTTTCCCCAATTCTGTTATTTGTGGGATTAAGAATGCTTTTTGATTGTAGGTGAACTATAAATCCCAGCAACTACAACTCCCAAATGTCAAGATTCTATTTTCCCCAAACTCTACCAGTGTTCACATTTGAACATATTGGGTATTCGTGTAGAGTTTGGTCCAGATCCATCATTGTTTGAGTCCACCATGCTCTCTGGATGTAGGTGAACTACAACTCCCAAACTCAACATCAATGCCCACCAAACCCTTCTAGTATTTTCTGTTGGTCGTGGGAGTCCTGTGTGCCACGTTTGGTTCAATTTCATCATTGGTGGAGTTCAGAATGCTCTTTGATTGTAGGTGAACTATACATCCCAGCAACTACAACTCACAAACGTCAAGGTGTATTTCCCCCAAACTCCATCTGTGTTCCTAGTTGGGCATATGGAATATTGGTGCCAAGTTTGGTCCAAATCCTTCATTGTTTGAGTCCACAGTGCTGTCTGGATGGAGGTGAACTACAACTCCCAAACTAAACGTCAATGCCCACCAAACCCTTCTAGTATTTTCTGTTGGTCATGGGAGTCCTGTGTGCCGCGTTTAGTTCAATTCCATCATTGGTGGAGTTTGGAATGCTCTTTGATTGTAGGTGAACTATAAATCCCAGCAACTACAACTCCCAAATGACAAAATCATTTTTTTTAGTGATGGTCACTCCTTTGGTTAGTAAGTATCTTGTAGCCAAATTTGGCGGCAATTCGTCCAGTGGTTTTTGAATTATGCCAGTCCCACAAACAAACATTACATTTTTATTTATACAGATAGAAGAGACCTCGTGGGCCATCCAGTCCAACCCCATTCTGCCAAGAAGCAGGAAAATCGCATTCGAAGCACCCCCCACAGATGCCATCTAGCCTCTTCATTAATGAAGTTCAGAATGCTTTTTGACTGTAGGTGAACTATAAACCTCAGCAACTACAACTCCCAAATGCCAAGATCTATTCCGCCCTCCTAAACTCCATTGGTGTTCACATTTGGGCATATTGAGTTTTCATTCCAAGTTTGGTCCAGATCCATCATTGTTTGAGTCCACAGTGCTTTCTGGATGTAGGTGAACTACAACTCCAAAACTCTAGGTCAATACCCACCAAACCCAGTATTTTCTGTTGGTTGTGGGAGTTCTTTGTGCCAAGTTTGGTTCAATTCCATCGCTGGTGAAGTTCAGATTGCTCTTTGTTTGTAGGTGAAGTATAAATCTCAGCAACTACAACACCCAAATATCAAGGTCTATTTTTTCCAAACCCCACCAGTGTTCACATTTGGGCATATTGACTATCTGTGCTAAGTTTGGTCCAGATCCATCATTGTTTGAGTCCACAGTGCTCTCTGGATGTAGGTGAACTACAACTCCCAAACTCTAGGTCAATACCCACCAAACCCAGTATTTTATGTTGGTCATGGGCGTTCTTTGTGCCAAGTTTCGTTCAATTCCATCGTTGGTGAAGTTCAGAATGCTCTTTGATTGTAGGCGAACTATAAATCCCAGCAACTACAACTTCCAAATGACAAAATCAATCCCCCCCAATCCCACCAGTATTCAAATTTGGGCGTATTGAGTATTTGTGCCAAATGTGGTCCAGTGAATGAAAATACATCCTGCCTATCAGATATTTACCATATATTCTGGCGTATAAGACTACTTTTTAACCCAAGAAAGTCTTCTAAAAAGTCAGGGGTCGTCTTATACGCAGGATTAGTCTTATACACTGGAGTAGTCTTATACGCTGGAGTAGCCTTATGCATGGGAGTAGTCTTATATGGCGGGAGTCATCTTATAGAGCGGGTGCTGACACTTCCAATCTGGATTGGAGACTCTGTGGTTGCTGCATATTGTGGGGAGAACTCAAAAATGGCAGTGAGCGCATCCCTGCTGTATGCAGCAACTGTATGAAAGCATTAAGGGTGACACTATACAAGTATGGTAAAAGAAAATCCATTCATCGGGATTCGTGGACTTAATGCGGTCCTGATGGTGAGGTGAAGGGGCATCTCATGGGGAAGGTGTAAGTGAAGGGTGGAGCAAGCTGCAGGCATCCAGGGGCACCCGGTGTATGGAAAAAAGAGAAAAGCACACCTCTTTTACCTGTCTGGCCCGCCCTTGTATCCTATTACTGCACCTCCTCCTCTGCCTTGCAGATCTCGCTCCTGAAGACTGCAGTGAAGTGGTGCATGTGCGAGATCTGAGAGGCAGAGAAGGAGGTACAGTAATAGAAAAATCGACATATTGAAATCAAATCTGATGCTTTTAACATTTTTATTTGGTGTGCATTGGAAGAGGGGTAGTGAGTATACTGTGAGTATATCCCAAACTCTATATTTTAACTGGAAAAGTTGGGGGTCATCTTATACGCCAAGACGTCTTATATGCCGGAATATAATACCAATTGAGCACCGGATCACTTTCAAAGTGATGGTACTCACCTTTAAGGCCTTGCATGGTCTGGGGCCGATGTATCTGAGGGACTGCCTCACCCTCTACCAACCCCAGAGATCCCTCTGTTCTGAGGACCAAGATTTGTTGGAAAATCCCAGTGTCAAGACCTTGCGTCTAACAGCAACCAGACGCAGAGCCTTCACAGCAGTGGCACCATCACTCTGGAATACTCTGCCACCTGAAGTCCGTGCCTTGCGGGACTTAACAGCTTTCCGCAGGGCATGTAAGACATACCTGTTTCGACAGGCTTTTAATGTCTGATATTACTGTTTTTAAATTGTTTTAAATTGCTTTTAAATTTTGTTAGATTTTAGCTAGTCTTGTAAGCCGCTCCGAGCCCCAGGGGAGTGGCGGCATATAAGTTTAAATAATAAATAAATAAATAAATAAATATGGGTACATTAAAATTCAGAACAGTAGCAAAATTACAGCTATAAAGTAGCAAGAAAAATAATGTTATGGTTGGGGGTCACCACAACATGAGGAACTGTATTAAGAGATCACGGCATTAAAGTTGAGAAACACTGGCTTAAATGTCACAAGGTCAAGGTCAAGTTTTTCCCCTGACATTAAGTCCAATCGTGTCCGACTTTGGGGGTCAGTGGTCATCTCCATTTCTAAGCCAAAGGGCCAGCATTGTCCACAGACACCTCCAAGGTCATGTGGTCAGCATGACTTCACAGAGCACTATTAGGAAAAACAAAAAGCAAACTCCACTCTTATTCCAAAGGATTCTTTTTTTATTATTATTAATAATTAATTAATTAATATTATTACTGAGGCAGGTTTTGTCCCACATACAACTTCAGTCTTGTGATTAAAGAGGACGAAAATAAAAAAGAGAAGACAGCGTTCAAATAAATAGACAATAAAAAGCTAACCGGGCGTTTCGTTTCTTTTTTTTTAAAAAAAAAAGGCAGGAGTGCTCTCAGTCTGGATAAATACAGCACAGAAATATGTATCGGGATCGAAAGGGGTGCAAAGGAAGGGAGGGGAATCGGACCGAAAGGTTTCGGAAAGTGGCTAGTGGTCAGCGGCAGATCGAAGGGGAAGGCGATGAGCGTCCGATCCGAGTTTTCACAAGCTCCCTCTCCGTTTACGTCCCTATTTGAGCTCCACTTTTGAGTACTTGGGTTTTGAAAAAAGGCCATGGCTCGTAGAAACTATCACACAGTGATAACGCGATCGCGGTTATTTCAACGCCAGCCCTTTTTTGGGTGCTTTTCTTGAGTTTTCGGTTTATTTTCAAATTGTACTATACACAGAATATACAACGGGAAAAGGAAAGAGAAGCTTGGCTTTCTGAAAAATCTGGGAGCGATGGCAACAAGGGGAGGATATAAAAGACGATTGAAGGAAACGTCCCACTGTTAGGCCACCTTCGGAAATCGAATCCTCGTCCAGATTTATCCTCGAACGGCAATGAACAAAAAGCCTTTCGCGGCTAAGAAGGATGTTCCGAAGGTGAGAAGGAAAAGGAGCGCCAGGGGGTCTTCCAGCCCCAATTTCAGATGGGTGGATTCAGCGCAAAAAGTGATGGAGAAGGAAGCTCTGCCATTTTGAAGATGGGAGGAAAAACGAGACCCTTCCCCAAACCGTTTTGACTTGGAAACGCCGCCCTCCGTTTCAAAGGCTTCGACGGCGCTCCGGCTAGTCCCAAAAAGATGCCGTCGCTGCCGAGTAAAGCCCAACGCAACGGGATCTTCCAGGCCGAATTTCAGAGGGGTGGATTCAGCGCAAAAGTGATGGAGAAGGAAGCTCTGCCATCTTGAAGGTGGGAGGCAAAACGAGACCCTTCCCCAAACCGTTTTGACCTGGAAATGCTGCCCTCTGTTTCAAAGGCTTCAACGTCACACCGGCTAGTCCCAAAAAGATGCCGTCGCTGCCGAGAAAAGCCCAACGCAAGGGGATCTTCCAGCCCGAATTTCAGATGGGCGGATTCAGCGCAAAAAGCAATGGAGAAGGAAGCTCTGCCATCCTGAAGGTGGGAGGCAAAACGAGACCCTTCCCCAAACCGTTTTGACTTGGAAACGCCGCCCTCTGTTTCAAAGGCTTCAACGGCGCTCCGGCTAGTCCCAAAAAGTTGCCGTCGCTGCCGAGAAAAGCCCAACTTCATCCCACATACGTAAGTGACCGTTCCCTTAACCATCCAATCTGCACAGGAGGATAAGCTGAAGTTCAACCCCGCCCGGCCAATCCAACACTTCTTTTCATTGTCTTCTCAAAATTTTAGTGTTTTTTTTTTTTTTGGTAAGGATTGCCAACTGCAGGGTTAAGTTACACCACAGATAAGAAAGGAAAAAAATAATATTAGAAAACATACATAATCAACCCGCCCACCCAAAAAATATCCACATATTTGAGGGGGGAAAGGAGCACCAAGCTCCAGACCCCTGGCTCTCGAGGGCCGCACACTTTGACGCATGAAGCCATTGCTTCAGACTTGAACCTTTTGAGAGAAATTCCTGTGAGAACCACATCGTTTAATTCAGTGTCCCAAAACTGCCCCAAACCCAGAATTCATGGCCAGCTCTGTTTGCTTTTCAGCTGGTTCTCTGTCCTTGGCTCCAGGAGAAAAGACGACATTTATTTATTGCTGAGATGGGGTTTTGCTGGACTCTGAACCAGTCCACCTTCTCCAAAGAGTTTGACCTATATTCCATCAGTGGATCGCGGAACTGGTGCGTTCCTAACCTTCAAGGTGTGATGAGAAGCAAGATCTGCAAATCCCAATCGAAGAGACAAACTGTGAACGGAAGGTGAGGGGATGCAGGATGTTATGGCTCCAAACTCTTCCTAATTTGTGCATTCCTAACCTCAAGGTGTGACCAGAAGCAAGATCTGCAAATCCCAATTGAAGAGACCAAACTGTGAACGGAAGGTGTGGATGTTATGGCTCCAAACTCTTCCTAATTCGTGAAGAATCAGCTCCACTTGGCTTAATGCTATTTCCCCCCAAAAATCCCAACTTTATGATTCCTAGACACGTTGAATAGGGAGTTATGGTCTCACCTGTCGCTCCTCAATGGCTCACCTGTTCACTGACCTATTGTTGCAGCCCCTTCCTTTGTTTTGTTTTCAAAATAAGGACAGACGTGGGGCAGAGGCCAAGGTAACGTATCTGGAAGCAAAGGGGTCAAAGGGGAG
Source organism: Anolis sagrei ordinatus (assembly GCF_025583915.1). NCBI lineage: Eukaryota > Metazoa > Chordata > Lepidosauria > Squamata > Anolidae > Anolis > Anolis sagrei. Next base: position 6,557,803 of record NW_026847771.1, on the reverse strand, counting down.
GTAACGACATCCCAAACACCCTCCAAGCTCTTTCCTCCTTTGCTGCAGAAGGGGAATGTTCGGTGCGGACATGCCTTGGGAGTCAAGGGGAGGGGGAAAAAGGAACGAGAAACTCCGGGGAGCACAAAGAAGGGGAGCAAGGGGACACTGAGCGGCGCTAAGATTGAGTCTCTCCTCCATCACAAGGAGTCAAAACGACGCTGGACTTTCTTCAGCCACAACGGATGAGCGCAAGAGCCCCCCAACGGGATGGGGAGCCGTCGCTCCAATTGCATTCGCTGTCCCTCATTTTGGCTTTGCGAAAGGAACACCACCGGGATCGAGAGACGGGAAAGAGTCCGTACGTATGGCTCTCTTTAATGTTCACTTTGGGGTGCTCGTAACAAAAAAACCTCCAAGGTTTGTGGATGTCAAAATGGAAAAGTTTGGGGGAGCTGCCCGAAGCCCTTTGCCATGTCACAGAGTCTCCGCTCCCTCCTCCTCCTCCTCCATCGACATCCCTCCAAACAATCCAGAGGACAAAAAAAGAAAAGAAATATTTCTTCCGCTCCCTGAGCTGGGAAATAATAAAAACCAGGCGACCTTGAAATGAGTGGAAAATATTTCAGTGCTGGTGAAGGTGAGCCCCAATGTCATCAGGGAAGCGGGCGGCTGCTTTTCCCCCCTCCTTTCCCCCGGTCGCGGAGACTCGGCCGCCACTGTCCAGCAGGGGTCAGTCCTGAGCAGGGGTCGAGATGGCAAGAGGCGCCCCGTGGCCAGGAGGAGGGTTGTTAGCACCACTGGCTGGGCCAGAGAAAGACGGAAGGGAGGAAGGGAGGGAGGGACAGAACAAAGGAGGAGGTCCTGGGGACACACCTGGCGGGAGACACAAGAGAGACCCTGTGGTGAAGAGGAGGGCCCTCGCTGGGCGGCTCCCTGCCCCACCCCCTAGGCGTGGCTTACCTGCAGGCCCCGCCCTTCCCTCATACGAAGACCTTGGCGAGGGCGTCGGCCCCGGCGCTGGCGATCAGGGCCTTGCTGGGGTGGAAGGCCACGTCGTGGATGGCCTCCTCGTGCTTCTTCCGGTGGGCGGTGATCTCCTGCGTGCAGGTCTTGTTGTCCAGGTTCCACAGCCGGAGGGAGCAGTCGTGGCCTGGAAGAGAGGAACCAAAGGGCAATGTGTTGGATGGGGTCGCACTCCCCCTGAAGACGCAGGTTCGCAGCTTGGGTGTGACCCTGGACTCATCGCCGAGCCTGGAACCCCAGGTTCCCGTACCTTGGGAAGTCTGGCTTGGCCACGGTAGTCCACACTCTGGTTACATCCCGTTTAGACTACTGCAACGCTCTCTACGTGGGGTTGCCTTTGAAGACAGCTCGGAAGCTCCAACTAGTCCAACGCTCGGCAGCCATGATTTTAAGAGGAGCGGAGCGCAGGGAGCATACAACCCCCCTGTTGCGCCAACTCCACTGGCTACCGATCTGCTACCGGGCTGAATTCAAAGTGCTGGCGTTGGCCTTTAAAGCCCTAAACGGTTCTGGCCCAAGCTACCTATCTGACCGCATCTCTGCCTATGAACCCACCAGGACTTTGAGATCTTCCGGGGAGACCCTGCTCTCGATCCCGCCTGCTTCTCAAGCACGGCTGGCGGGGACGAGAGATAGGGCCTTCTCGGTGGTGGCTCCTCGGCTGTGGAACGCCCTTCCTACCGACATTAAACTAGCACCATCTCTAATGGTATTCCGCAAAAAAGTGAAGACCTGGCTGTTTGAGCAGGCGTTCGAATAATTAGTGCAATGATTGGTTAATGAACACTGGAATGGAACAATGGATGACGAATCTGGAACATGTTTTTGATGACGAGGCGACAGTGAATGGGTATTGTAGTAACTGTTTATTAATTGTGTAATGTGTTAGGTTGTTAACTGTTTTTATACTGTAGCACTGAATTTTTGCTGTTCGTATTTGTTGTGAACCGCTGTGAGTCGCCTTCGGGCTGAGAACAGCGGTATATAAGTAAGGTAAATAAATAAATAAATAAATGTCGTGCCACCAGAAAGCTCTAACCTACTGCCCTGGCCCTTTAAGGATCTGGGAGTTGGGTGGAGCTCGGCCTCGGCTCCTGCTGGCTTTGGAATGGCAGTTATTTGGTCAGTTTAAGATTCGCCAGTTAGTGTTTAGCACTGGAAGGAAGCATAGGAAATTCACGTCACGTCAGGATTGTATTCATGTCACGTTGGAGCTATATATATAGTAGAGTAAAACAACACGTCACGTCGGAATTGTATTTAAGTTAGACCAAAGAACCACATAACACAGAGATATATAAAGTCATGTTGGAATTGTCTCAAAGTTGGTTTAAAGATACACAGAATCCAGTTACGTGAGGACTCTCTACTACAGAGTTTCTCAACCTGGGGGTCGGGACCCCTGGATGGGTCGCAAGGGGGTGTCAGAGGGGTCACCAAAGACCATCAGAAAACAGTATTTTCTGTTGGTCATGGGGGTTCTGTGTGGGAAGTTTGGCCCAATTCAATCATTGGTAGGGTTCAGAATGCTCTTTGATGGTAGGTAAACTATAAATCCCAGCAACTACAACTCCCAAATGTCAATGTCTGTTTTCCCCAAACTCCACCAGTGTTCTCATTTGGGCATACTGGGAATTCGTGGCCAAGTTTGGTCCAGATCTATCATTGTTTGAGTCCACAGTGCTCTCTGGATGTAGGTGAACTACAACTCCAAAACTCAAGGTCAATGCCCACCAAATCCTTCCAGTATTTACTATTGGTGATGGGAATTCTGTGTGCCAAGATTGGTTCAATTCCATCATTGGTGGAGTGCAGAATGCTCTTTGATTTTGGTGAACTATAAATCACAATCAAAATCACACCCCCCCATATTACAGGTACATGCCATATATTATTAGCATAGCACAATATTACTATGATACTTTACTATATTGTACTATACCACTATACTGCAATATTAATAGTAATATTACATGTAATATATATATAATATCATTATATTATTATATTGTATTATTAGTAGTATTTTATTGTATTGCATTATAATATTATAATCAATATTACATGTACATACAATATATTGTATTATTAGCATAGCACAATATTAGTATTATATATTACTACATTGTACTATACCACTATACCGCAATATTATTAGTAATATTACATGTAATATATATAATATTATTATATTGTATTATTAGTAGTATTATATTGTATTGCATTATAATATTATAATCAATATTACATGTACATACAATATATTGTATTATTAGCATAGCACAATATTAGTATTATATATTACTACATTGTACTATACCACTATACCGCAATATTATTAGTGAATATTACATGTAATATATATATCATTATTATATTGTATTATTAGTAGTATTATATTGTATTGTATTATAATATTATAATCAATATTACATGTACATACAATATATTGTATTATTAGCATAGCACAACATTGGTATTATATATTACTACATTGTACTATACCACTATACCGCAATATTATTGGTAATATTACATGTAATATATATATTATATATATATATTACATGTAATAAATTGTATGTAATATATTATTACATACAATATATTGTATTGTTAGTATTATATTACATGTACAATATATTGTAATATTAGTATTATATTACATGTACATAAAATATATTGTATTATTAGTATTATATTACATGTACATACAATATATTGTAATATTAGTATTATATATTGCTACATTGTACTATACCTTACTGCAATATTATTAGTAATATTACATGTAATATATATAATATCATTATTATATTACTATATTGTATTATTAGTAGTATTATACTCTATTGTTATTATAATAAATGTTACATGTACATACAATATATTGTATTATTAGCACAGCACAATATTAGTATTATATATTACTACATTTTACTATACATACAACTATACTGCATTATTAGTAATATTACATGTAATATATAATACAATTATTCTATTGTATTATATTGTATTACAATATTATGATCAGTATTATATGTACATACAATATATTATATTACTAGCATAGCATAATATTAGTATTGTATATTACTATATTGTACTATACCACTCTACTGCAATATTATTAGCAATATTACATGTAATAAATACAATTATTCTATTGTATTATATTGTATTACAATATTATGATCAGTATTATATGTACATACAATATATTATATTACTAGCATAGCATAATATTAGTATTGTATATTACTATATTGTACTATATCACTATATTGCAATAGCATTGATAATATTATAATATATAATAATATAATATATAATAATATTATATTATATTATATTATAATTATAATTATAATATACAATTATTATATTATTAACGTTTGCCCACATTTGCTGCAGTATATTACAAACAAGTTGCTCATTCATTCCTTGTCACAAAGGGTCAAACTGTATGTTCAAAAGGGCCAAGAGAGAGAACAATGCCAGGGAAATCTCTCTGGATATAAAGCCAAGAAGAGACAGGACTTCCTCCTTCCTCGGCGGCTTCTAAACAGAGGCTGGATGGCCATCTGTTGGGGATGCTTTGATTGTGCTGTTCCTGCATAACAGGGGGTTGAACTTGATGGCCCATGTGGTCTCTCTCAACTCTATTATTCTATGACTTACTTCCTGACATAAGGAAAACGCCGTTGGGATCCGCCGCAAGACAGGTGACGGCATCCAGGTGCGCCACCATGGAATGCACAGCTTTCCCTGCAGAAAAGAGGAAGGGATTATTTACTACGCATTTCAGAGCAAATGCAGGACGTCAGCATTTAAGGGAAACCGCACCGCTGAGATAGGAATCTTCTCAAGGAGCCAAAGAATGGTGTTTTAAATATCTCAAAAGGAGGTAGAAACAACAAACCTGCATTAACCCCTCTCAAGCTCTCTCCTACCTGTCCGATTGTCGAGGAAGCGGATCCCCCGGTCGTCGTGGGCCGTGATGGTGATTGGCTGGTTTGGGTGGCTCACCACTTGGTTGATCTGACTGGCTCCTGCCCGAGGGGAAAAGAAAGGGAGAATTTGAGCCTCATTTGAGTCTTTCCTTGGTGAAAAGAGCAAGGCAACCCATCAGAGAAGCTGTACCACAAATCTATACTTCGATTTGTATTTGGAAATACAAGGAAAAACAAGGAATTCTACACCCAGACTTTGGAAAAGACACTTTACAATGTATTGTCGAATTAGAACAGCACAACAACAGACAGGAAACAAACAAGGACATCTAATCCCCTCTCAACAAAAGATTGCGCCAGGCACTGCTAGGCAATCAAATGCTAATCAAGGTGGTCAGTTGAAACATTCACACCTAGCTCCAGCAGACAAGAGTCCCTTGTTTCACCCTAGTCATTCCACAGATATATAAACCCTTTTGCCTACTTCCAACAGATCTCACTACCTCTGAGGATGCTTGCCATAGATGCAGGCGAAACGTCAGGAGAGAATGCCTCTAGACCATGGCCGTATAGCCCGAAAAGACTTACAACAATACACTTTACAATGCTCAAGCAATATTTTTTTGTGTGTCAGGAGTGACTTCAGAAACTGCAAGTCGCTTCTGGTGTGATAGAATCGGCCGTCTGCAAGGACGTTGCCTAGGGGACACCCAGATGTTTTACCATCCCGTGCGAGGCTTCTCTCATGTCCCTGTGTGAGAAGCTGGAACTGACAGATGGGAGCTCACCCCGCACCCTGGATTCAAACCGCCGACCTTCAGGTCATTGGTCCTGCCCGGCATAAGGGTTTAACCCATTGCATCACCGGGGGCTCCACTCAAGCAATACGGTCAATAATGGCACTGGTTGAGGATTCTGGCAGCGATATTGACAAGCTGGAATGTGTCCAGAGGAGGGTGACTAAAATGATCAAGGGTCTGGAGAACAAGCCCTATGAGGAGCAGCTTAAAGAGCTGGGGATGTTTAGCCTGCAGAAGAGAAGGCTGAGGAGATATGATAGCCATGTATAAATATGTGAGGGGAAGTCACAGAGAGGAGGGAGCAAGCTTGTTTTCTGCTTCCATGGAGACTAGACACAATGGAGCAATGGCTTCAAACTACAGGAAAGGAAATTCCACCTGAACATGAGGAAGAACTTCCTGACTGTGGGAGCTGTTCAGCAGTGGAACTCTCAGCCACAGGAAAGGAGATTCCACCTGAATATTAGGAAGAACTTCTTGACTGTGAGAGCGGTTCAGCAGTGGAACTCTCAGCCACAGGAAAGGAGATTCTATCTAAACATAAGGAAGAACTTCCTGACTGTGGGAGCTGTTCAGCAGTGGAACTCTCAGCTACAGAAAAGGAGATTCCACCTGAACATGAGGAAGAACTTCCTGACTGTGGGAGCCGTTCAGCAGTGGAACTCTCAGCTACAGCAAAGCAGATTCCACCTGAACATGAGGAAGAACTTCCCGACTGTGGGAGCTGTTCAGCAGTGAAACTCTCAGCTACAGAAAAGGAGATTCCACCTGAACATTAGGAAGAACTTCCTGACTGTGGGAGATGTTCAGCAGTGGAACTCTCAGCTACAGAAAAGGAGATTCCACCTGAACATGAGGAAGAACTGTGTGGTGGAGGTTCCTTCTATGGAGGCTTTTAAACAGAGGGTGGATGGCCATCTGTTGGGGGTGCTTTAAATGCGATTTTCCTGCTTCTTAGCAGAATGGGGTTGGACTGGATGGTCTCTTCCAACATGAGGTCTCTTCCAACTCTAGGATTCTATATCCAAAAGCTAACTTTTGTCATTCATGGCACAAAATATTTTTTGGAATAGTTATAAAGGGATACTCTTGATTAACTAATCACATGTCAATGTCAAACTAAGCTTCAATAACCTCCTGAAACTCTGCTTACAGCTAAAACCACTTGCACCAACTAAACATAAAGGGAGCATCTCTCTGCTGCAGAAGTATTGTTTTAAGGCAAGGAGGGCAATGTGACAGACTTAAGGAGACACATTAGCCCACCCCAGGGGGTCCTGGAGTGCGGTGTAAAAAAAAAAATTGCCCCTAAATACTCTCTAGGGAACAAGGGGCATTTTCATCATTTATTTTAAGCCCTCCCCGTGTCGTTTTAGGCCCAAAAGAGGACTTTTTTAAACAACAGGATGTGAGAAGAAGTCACATCCTGTTTGCTTCCTGTTTCAAAAGAGGGCCTCCCCTCTCCAAAACTGGCCCAGATGGGGCTGAAAACATCTCACACACATTCCAGGAGGCAACCTCATCAGAACGATATGATATAATATAATAATGATAATAATGTAATGAAATAATATTATAATATTATAATGTAATGCAATATAATAATACATGACATTATAATTATATATTTATATTACATGTAATATTACTAATAATATTACGATATAGTGGTACGGTGCAATATAGCAATGTTTAATGCTGATATTGTACTATGCTAATAATATAATATATTGTATGTAATATATATCTTATAAGCCACACTGAGTCCCCTTCAGGGTGAGAAGGGCGGCATATAAATGTCACAAATAAATAAATAAATAAATAAATAAATAAATAAATAAATAAACAAACGATCATGGCTCTGCCTTGTGGAATCCTGGGATGTGTAGTTTGCTGGGAAGCTTAGAACCCTCTGTGTGATGGCTCTAATGCTGCAGTTCACAAAGAGTGGAACTCTGCAAGTGCTAGGCTTCTGCAGGAGGGAGCCATGGAATTTAAAGTGGGATTAAACTACTGAATCTCTATAGTGAAGATGTAGAGGTACACCACCTGTTTACACTACCTCTCTTCTTTTAGCAGCTGCATCTCATAAAGAAAAGACACCACCCTTGGGAGTGGCTGAGCATGGGATGTAATAGTAGTAAAAAGGTAAAGGTTTCCCATTGACATTAAGTCCAGTCTGGGGTGTGGTGCTCATCACCATTTCTAAGCCAAAGAGCTTAATATAGAAATATATTAATATATAAATGCCAAGGTCATGTGGCCAGCATGACTGCATGTAGCGCCGTTACCTTCCCGCAGAAGCAGTATTTATTTGTTTATTTATTTATTTACCACATTTATATACCGCCCCTCTCAGCCCAGAGGTAACTCGTAGCAGTTCACAATTGGCAACAATTTGATGCCTCAGCAATTATAACAAATAAAACAATCATAAAACACCGTTAAAAACATTAGCGTGCAATATAAGAATATAAAAAAACGTACAAAGCCTTAAAAACATTATCGTGAGCGTCTCCGTGTCGGTACCTATTGATCTATTCACAGTTGCATGTTTTCGAACTGCTAGGTTGGCAGAAACTGGGGCTAACAGAGGGAGCTTATAGAACATGGCCATATAGCCTGAAAAACCTACAACAACCCAGACAAGAGTTCTTTCTCCCACCCTGGACATTATCCCACAGGTATATAAACCCCACTTGCCTTGTTTCCAACAGTCTCACAATCTCTGGGATGCCTGCCACAGATGCAGGCGAAACGTCAGGAGAGAATGCTTCTAGAACATGGCCATATAGCCCAAAAAACCTACAACAACCCAGACTCTTTCTCCCACCCTGGACATTATTCCACAGGTATATAAACCCCACTTGCCTAGTTTCCAACAGTCTCACAATCTCTGGGATGCCTGCCACAGATGCAGGCGAAACGTCAGGAGAGAATGCTTCTGGAACATAACCATACAGACTGGAAAACTCACAGCAACTCTATATAAGTTCTGGCTTGAAGTTCATTCCTGTTTTAAGGATTTTTTTTAAATTGTCCCATGAATATGTTTCCAGGATTTTTTTGGCCTTTGTACAGGTTTACCTGCTTCTCCTTGTACTAAATCAGTCCTAGAAATGCAGGCATTGGCCCCACGGCTCGCTTGATCCCTGCTTGGACTCACCATTGGCCGGTCTGGATTCCAGTGTCAGGACCGGGACGGAGGTCTCCACGTCATAAAGGACTGCAAAGCCTGTCTGGAAAGCAGCCACGGCATGTGCTGGATCAGTACTGGAGAATGTGACGGATGTAGGGATGCCATTCTCTAAAGGAGGAAGAGGAAGGAGGTATTAATCTATTATAATACTACTACTACTACTACTACTACTACTACTAATAATAATAATAATAATAATATGATATTATATATTTTATATTACATGTAATATTACTCATAATATTACAATATAATGGTATAGTACAATATAGTAATATATAATACTGATATTGTACTATGCTAATAATATAACATTACACTTAATCAAAGGACTACGTAAAAAACATACTAACTGGGACCTGGTAAAAGGCTATTTAAAACAGATGAAGATCGACCTCATATGTTGAAGTTACTCAATCCTTAGAGAAGAAGTAGACAGAGGGGAAGTGGATTAAACAAAACGTAATTCCAAATAATTTTTTAAGGACCATCGGAAGTAAGAAGGAAGTCAACAAACACTTTTTTATATACCCATTTGTAATTATTTTTATTTATTTATTTTACCATTTTTCTATTTTCCTACTTTCTATACAAATACATGTTTTCCCACTTTCAATCTATAATCTATTTTTTCTCTCTCTTTCTTTATCTTAATGCTTTATACTCAATATGACAAAACTTTAATAAAAATATTTATAAATATAATATAATATATTGTATGTATCTTGTAAGCTGCTCTGAGTCCCCTTCAGGGTGAGAAGGGCGGCATATAAATGTTGTAAATAAATAATAATAATCTATCTAAATAAAAATGTAATGTTAGTTTGTGGGATTAACATAACTCAAAAACCACCTGACAAATTGTCACCAAATTAGTGACCATCACTCATAAAAACACTTAAAAACACAGCAGAAGGGGGTTCAAAAGCCAAAAACCACATTACAATACATGCGCAAAACCACATACTGTATATACTCGAGTATAAGCCTAGTTTCTCAGCCCCTTTTTTAGGCTGAAAAAGCTCCCCTCGGCTTATACTCGAGTCAAGGTTATTTATTATTTTACTCTGTTATTAGTATTATTTTTATTTCATGTATTATTTTACTCTCTTTATTATTATTACATTTACAGTATTTTACCCTATTATTATTATTATTATTATTACATTTATTATTTTACACTATTTATGATTATTATTACATTTATTATTTTACTTTATTATTATTGCATTTATTATTTTACTCTATTATTACATTTATTATTCTACTCTATTATTACTATTATTATTGCATTTCCATTACTTTATTATTATTATTATATTTATTATTTTACTCTCTTTATTATTGTTGGAAGGATACGTAAATACATTTACTTTGAAGATATGTAATGATTTAATCAGAGTTGGGCAGTCTTATCTCAAATTACAGTTTTATGTAAATATTAAAAAAAACATTTCACCTCCTGATGCCTCAATTAATGTAATTTTATTGGTATCTATTATTATTTTGAAATTTACCTGAAGTGGCTGCATTTCCCACCCTCGGCTTATACTCGAGTCAATACGTTTTCCAAGTTTTTTGGTGGTAAAATTAGATGCCTCGGCTTATATTTGGATCGGCTTATACTCGAGTATATATGGTACTGTATATACACAAACACACACTTATATACACAAAAAACACATATACACAGACTGGGCCACAGCAACGCATGGCAGAGGACGGCTGTTGTTGTTCATTCGTTCAGTCGTCTCCGACTCTTTGTGACCTCATGGACCAGCCCACGCCAGAACTCCCTGTCAGCCGTCACCACCCCCAGCTCCTTCAAGGTCAGTCCAGTCACTTCAAGGATGCCATCCATCCATCTTGCCCTTGGTCGGCCCCTCTTCCTTTTGCCTTCCACTTTCCCCAGCATAATTGTCTTCTCTAGGCTTTGCTGTCTCCTCATGATGTGGCCAAAGTACTTCAGCTTTGTCTCTAGTATCCTTCCCTCCAATGAGCAGTCGGGCTTTATTTCCTGGAGGATGGACTGGTTGGATCTTCTCGCAGTCCAAGGCACTCTCAGCACTTTCCTCCAACACCACAGTTCAAAAGCATCTCTCTTCTTTCGCTCAGCCTTCCCTAAGGTCCAGCTCTCACATCCGTAGGTGACTACAGGGAATACCATGGCTTTGACTAGGCGGATCTTTGTTGCCAGTGTGATGTCTCTACTCTTAACTAGTTTATCGAGATTGGACATTGCTCTCCTCCCAAGAAGGAAGCGTCTTCTGATTTCCTGGCCACAGTCTGCATCTGCAGTAATCTTTGCACCTAGAAATACAAAGTCTGTCACGGCCTCCACATTTTCTCCCTCTGTTTTCCAGTTGTCAATCATTCTTGTTGCCATAATCTTGGTTTTTTTGATGTTTAGCTGCAACCCGGCTTTTGCGCTTTCTTCTTTCACCTTGATTAGAAGGCTCCCCAGCTCCTCCTCGGTTTTGTGCCATCAGAGTGGTGTCATCTGCATATCTGAGGTTGTTAATGTTTCTTCCAGCCATTTTCACCCCAGCTTTGCATTCCTCAAGCCCCGCACATCGCATGATGTGTTCTGCATACAAGTTGAAAAGGTTGGGTGAGAGTATGCAGCCTTGCCGTACGCCTTTCCCAATCTTGAACCAGTCTGTTGTTCCGTGGTCAGTTCTGACTGTTGCTCCTTGGTCCTTGTACAGATTCCTCAGGAGAGAGACAAGGTGGCTTGGGATGCCCATCCCACTAAGAACTTGCCACAATTTATTATGATCCACACAGTCAAAGTTAAATTGTTACCTGGCAGAAATCTTATATACAGTACTGTATATACACAAACACACATTTATATACACAAAAAACACATATACACAGACTGGGCCACAGCAACACATGGCAGAGGACGGCTAGTTAATAATAATAGATCATGCATGGGAAAATTTTGTCCCTTCAGGTGTTTTGGACTTCAACTCCTACAACTCCTAACAGCGGATGTGGCCCTCAATGAAAACGCATTTTGAGACAATAACAACACAAGGGCTCCCCCTACTGTTCGGATTTGGCACAGTTCAAAGGTTGCTTTCTACACCTACTTCCTTCTGGCAACAACTGTCACGCAACCTTTATTGATTTGCTACTGTCACCGTGATTCCCGTTTCTGGAACGGGGAAGCTGAGCTTGAGAGGAAGAAGAGCTTCATGCAAATATCGAACGACATGCGCAGAGATTGGAGAAGGTTACGGAACGGTCAGGTCTTGGACCCTGCTCCCGGAAGGCCAGGAAGTAGTGCTGGCTTTTGCCCACGTTTGGCTGATGTGCCAGCAATGAATGCAGGCTTGGCCGCAGTGGACCCTCCCTTAATTGCCTCTGGATGAGACTATTGCTATGACCTACACAATCCTAAATAGCTTGGGGCTAGATTACTGGAAAGATTGCCTCTTTCTCAAATGAACCTGCCTGGCATCTGTGGTTTGTACAGGAAGTAAGTTCCATCGCAATTCGGCTCACAACAGATAGACAGGACTATACTCCTTCGCATGGCCTCTGAATTGATTGTTTTAATCAATTATTTTGAGTTGTTTTTAAGGAAGGTTTTTGTTGTTCAGAAGTCGTAGTTAAACAATTTCTCAAGTAACCCAGAGTCTCTTTTTTAGAGAGATAAAGCGGGATACAAATAATAATAATACTAATAATAATTACTGTATTTACTCGAGTATAAGCTGACCCAAATATAAGCAGAGGCACTTAATTTTACCACAAATAAACTGGGAAAGCATATTGACTTGAGTGTAAGCAGAGGGTGGGAAAAGCAGTAGCTACTGGTAAATTTCAAAATAAAAACAGATACTAATAAAATGACATTAATTGAGGTATCGGTAGGTTAAATATGTTTGAATGTTTACATAAAACTGTAATTTAAGAATTTAAGACTGTCAACTCTGATTAAACCATTGTTCTAACCTTCTTCAATGTAAATATGCCTATGTATCCTTCTAATAATGAGTAAAATAATAAATGTAATAACAATAGAGTAAAATAATAGAAATGTAATAATAACAGTAATTATAGAGTAAAAGAAGAGTAAAACAATAAATGTAATAAAATAATAATAGAGTAAAATAATAGAAATGTAATAATAACAGTAATTATAGAGTAAAAGAAGAGTAAAATAATAAATGTAATAAAAATAATAATAGAGTAAAATAATAGAAATGTAATAACAGTAATAATAGAGTAAAAAAGAGTAAAATAATAAATGTAATTAAAATAATAATAGAGTAAAATAATGGAAATGTAATAATAACAGTAATACTAGAGTAAAAAAGAGTAAAATAATAAATGTAATAAAATAATAATAGAGTAAAATAATAGAAATGTAATAACAGTAATAATAGAGTAAAAAAGAGAAAAAAATAAATGTAATAAAAACAATAATAGAGTAAAATAATAGAAATGTAATAATAACAGTAATACTAGAGTAAAAAAGAGTAAAATAATAAATGTAATAAAATAATAATAGAGTAAAATAATGGAAATGTAATAATAACAGTAATAATAAAGTAAAAAAGAGTAAAATAATAAATGTAATAAAATAATAGAGTAAAATAATGGAAATGTAATAATAACAGTAATAATAGAGTAAAATAATAAATATAATAATAATAATAGAATAAAAGAATGGGAATGTAATAACAATAAATAGAGTAAAATAATAAATGTAATAACAACACTAATAGACTAAAATAATAATTGCAATAACAATATTAATAAAGTAAATTAATAAATGTAGTAATGATAGAGTAAAATAACAAATGTAATAATAATAGAGTAAAAGAATGAGAATGTAATAACAACAATAAATAGAGAAAAAAATAAATGTCATAACAATAATAGACTAAAATAATAAATGTAATAACAATAGACTAAAAATAAATGTAATAACAATAATAATAAAGTAAATTAATAAATGTAATAATTATAATAAAGTAAATTAATAAATGTAATAATAATAAGAGTAAAATAATGTAAATGTAATAATAATAATAACAAAAACACTTAGAGTAAAAGAATAAATAAGCTTGACTCGAGTATAAACCGAGGGGGGCTTTTTCAGTCTTAAAAAGGGCCAAAAAACTTGGTTTATACTCAAGTATATATGGCATTATTATTAAGACAACCCCCTAAATCAGAAGGGTTTCTCTTCCACAAGGAATACTCAGAGTGGCTTGCTATTGCCTTGCCCTAAAATGCAGATTCTTTGGAATTCATTGGTGGTCCCCACACAAAGAATAACCCACCCTAATCCTGCTTTGCTTATATCAGATGGGATATTTTGCATTTAGGGAACATTTAGAAGTTCTGACAATAAAAAAGTTAAAACAGTTTTCAGCTCCAAGTCAGGAGACTCTGAGAACGTAATTTTTTTATGCACTGAACATTCAAACCCCGGCAGCCTCGTTGAAGGTGCTACTCACCACTCTCCGTGTTGTAAGTGCTGAGGCAGGGGGCATCGCTGCTGCTGGGGTCCCATATCCTGACCGTTCCGTCGGCAGAGCAGGAGGCCAGGCGGTTCTTCGAGGGGCTGAAGGCCAGGCCCCAAACAGCATCCGTGTGGCCGTCCAGAACATTGCTAAGCATGCTGGGGTCTGTGTACAGGAAGGAAAAGAAAAGAAAACGAAGGGAAGGGAAAAGGGAAGTTAACATCACTGGTCCACCATTAAGCTCAATGAAGGAGGCAAAAGTTGACACTTCTGCAAGTAGTTGACATTAGTACAATGATACCTCGACTTGAGTTTGTTACTGGACTGAGTTATTAACTCAAAATGCCCTTATATTTCAAATTTTCCCACTGAAATACTATTCTAACCTTCTTCAATGTAAATGTGCTTATGTATCCTTCCAATAATAAATAGTAAAATAATAAATGTAATAATAATAATAGGGTAAAATATTAGAAATATAATAATAATAGCAATAATAAGAGTAAAATAATACATGTAATAATAATAGAAAACTCATGACTATTCATAATTCATTGCATTCTATCTGCCTAGAAAGTCTGGTGACAGAGGACTTTTACAAGTCAAACAAGCAGTTAAAGAAGGAAAACATGCCCTGGCAGACTATGTCAAGGAAAGCCAAAAACCTGCTTTAACTGAAGTCAATAATCGGAAACTTCTCAAAGCACAGCAGACAAAGAGTCAGTACAAGAAAACTGCACTCCAGGCCAGAGCTGACAGCTGGCACAATAAAGCCTTGCATGGCAGTTCCTTGACAAAATTAAAGGAAAAGTTGACAAGAAGACCAGGTTATGGTTCACGAATGGAACCCTGAAGGAGACAGAAGGCCTGATTCTTGCAGCCCAGGAGGAAGCCATCAGAACCAATGCAATTAAGGCCAGGATCGAAAAATCAGCAGATGACCCAAAATGCAGACTGTGCAAGGAAGCTGATGAAACCATGGACCATCTCCTCAGCTGTTGCAGGAAAATCGCACAGACCGACTACAAACAGAGGCACAACTCTGTGGCCCAGATGATTCACTGGAACTTATGTTACAAGGACCACCTGCCAGCAGTAAAGAATTGGTGGGATCGTAAACCCACAAAGGTCGTGGAAAATGAACACGCAAAAATACTGTGGGACTTTTGTATCCAGACTGGCTAAGTTTTGGAACACAACACACCAGTTATCACGATTGTGGAAAAGAAAAAAGTCTGGATTATTGATGTCGCCATTCCAGGTGACAGTCACATTGAGGAAAAACAACAGGAAAAACTCAGCCACTATCAAGACCTCAAAATCGAACTGCAAAGGCTCTGGCATCAACCAGTCCAGGTGGTCCCAGTGGTTGTCGGCACACTGGGTGCCATTCCAAAAGATCTCAGCCGGCATTTGGAAACAATAAACATCAACAAAATCATGATCTGTCAACTGCAAAAGGCTACCTGACTTGGATCTGCGCACATCATTCGAAAATACATCACACAGTCTTAGACGCTTGGGAAGTGTTCGACTTGTGATTTTGTGATAAGAAATCCAGCATAGAGATCTTGTTTGGTGTGACATACTGTGCGTTTGTGACAATAACAAAGTAAAATAATAAATAACCTTAATTCAACTATAAGCTGTGTGGGCTTTTTCAGCTTAAAAAGAACTGAAAAACTCGACATATACTCGAGTATATATGGTAATTCAATGTGACAGGCTGGTGGACTTCCTTCTCTCTGCCCCTATTTCTCCATGTGTCAGGACCTGATGCCCTATTTGTACTTCATGATTACAACTGTTTCTTTCTTTTTCTCAAAATGTCACTTGTAGATCAAGACCAGTTTACGAACCACCACTTTTGAACAGCTCCATCTTAACAGCATCATGTTTAAATAGTCTTGCACTGCAATATCAGACCCCAAAACACCATAATCTATTCATGATTATGGTTATGTTACATATTCATGCCCAGCCTTTCAAATAGAGCTCTTCCCAAGTTAGGCTAACATCAAAATGACATCTAAAATCCATTATTTAAGACAGAAGTGAAAACTATTATTGATTGATCGATTTAGCAAATGAGTTACACTATTTGGCAAAGCTGTTCTGAGGAGGTTTGCCTTTTTGCATTCCTCTAAAGCTCTCAGCCACATTAACACTCCAGGATAGGCCTGGGCAAACTTTGTCCCTCCAGGTGTTTTGGACTTCAAGTCCCACCATTCCTAACAGACTACCTGCTTTTGGAATTGTGAGAATTGAAGTCCAAAACACCTGGAGGGCCCAAGAGGGACAAAGTTTGCTTATGTCTGAGCTAGAGTCACAAACAGTTGGGAGGAGCAAAAGCTCGACACGACTGACATACATCTTGCTGCCTCCCCTGCCATCTGGCTTCGATTCTCAACATGCAACACATGTCCCTTGCTTCGTTTCTCTCCCACTCCAGATCAAAGAATGCAAGAGGGTGAGATGCTGCTGAGATAAGTGCCCCTACCGTAACCGTCGTAAGGGTCCATGCTGAGATCCGGGATCCTCCAGCAGCGGATCCGCGTGTCCAGCCCGCCGCTGTAGCAGTACTCGCTGTTGCAACCCATGGCGACAGCAAGCACTGGGCCCCTGGCAGGAAACAACAAGGAAAAGGCTCTAAGGCTCTTTGAAAAGCAGGGATCCTCTCTTACCACAGGTTTTGGACAATCCTGGGATTCTTTAAGAGCACTGTTTCTCAACCTGGGGGTCGGGACCCCCGGAGGGGTCGTGAGTGAGTGTCAGAGGGGTCGCCAAAGACCATCTGAAAACAGTATTTACTGTTGTTCATGGGGTTTCTGTGTGGAAAGTTTGGCCCAATTCTATCGTTGGTGGGGTTCAGAATGCTCTGTGATTGTAGGTGAACTATAAATCCCAGCAACTACAACTCCCAAATGTCAAGGTCTATTTCCCCAAACTCCACCAGTGTTCACATTTGGGCATATTGAGCATTCATGCCAAGTTTGGTCCAGATCCATCATTGTTTGAGTCCACAGTGCTCTCTGGATGTAGGTGAACTATAACTCCAAAAGGAAAGGACAATGCCCACCAAACCCTTCCAGTATTTTCTGTTGGTCATGGGAGAACTGTGTCCCAGGTTTGGTTCAATTCCATCGTTGGTGGGGTTCAGAATGCTCTTTGATTTTAGGTGAACTATAAATTCCAGCAACTACAACTCCCAAAGGACAAAATCATTTTTTTGAGTGGACATACATTGGGTTGTTGGGTGTCTTGTGTCCAAATTTGGTGTCAATTCGTCCAGTGGTTTTTGAGTTCTGTTAATCCCACAAACGAACATTACATTTTTATTTATATAGATTTACTAGTAGCTGCTGCATTTTCCCACCCTTGGCTTATACTCAAGTCCATAAGTTTTCCAGCTTTTTGTGGTAAAATTAGGTGCCTCGGCTTATATTCGGCTCGGTTTATACTAGAGTATATATGGTATATGTGACGGTGCAACTGGCGCCACCTGTACGTAAAAGTTGAAAAGGTTTGAATTGTTGTAACATGTCCAGACTTGCCTGTCTACCTTGTAAATTTTAGTATTTTAGTACTTTAATGTTTTAGTGTTTTATGGGATATGATGTTTTTAAATGATTGTCTGTGATGTTGTTGTGAACCGGCCTGAGTCCGTCTGCGGAGGTGAGAAGACTGGTATATAAAAGTTCTCAATAAATAAATAAAATAATAAATAAATGTATAGTTGAATTCATTGGTTATCCACAGCTGCCAATCAATGTTGTTTTACATCAATTGGCTTGCTCCCCCAGCTCAATTGTTTGACTCCACCCCTTCCTAGGGGAATTATTTATTTATTTATTTGGAACTTTTATATACCTGTCTTCTCACCAGTTTACAACAGAGGAGTTCATACACAATAGTTAAAACATCACATCCTATAAAACTCTATATAAAACACATTAAAATACAAACATATAATTACATAAGGCCAAGTCGTCAGAATAAAATCACAATTCATCACCATCCGTCCGTGTGGTCAAGGGTTATTGACTCACTCATCAAATGCCAGGTTCCAGAGCCAGGTTTTCACCAACTTTCTGAAGGTCAGGAGGGAAGGGGCTATCTGGATGTAGGTGAACTACAATTCCCAAACTCAAGGTCAATGTCCACCAAACCCTTCCAGTATTTTCTGTTGGTCATGGGAGTTCTGCGTGCCAAATTTGGTTCAGTTCCATTACTGGTGGAGTTCAGAATGCTCTTTGATTGTATGTTAACTATAAATCCCAGCAACTACAACTCCCAAATGACAAAATCAATCCCCGCCAACCCCACCGGTATTCAAATTTAGGTGTATTGGGTATTTGTGCCAAATTTGGTCCAGTGAATGTAAATACATCCTGCATATCAGATTGTGGATATACAATTCTCTAAACCAAAAATTATTTTTCTTATGTGGTATAAACAACAAATTCTTACAGCAAAATGTAACAATACACAGTTTGTGAACCTTTTTACAAGTTTCTTAATCCAGAGCTTCTTAATGTAAGTAAAATTTGTCCACAGCAACAAACTTTTTTTTTAAGTAAACACCTTCCCCACATACCTATCTTCACTTTTATTATGCACATAGATTTACATAGTGGTCAGGGATCCTTGATTTTTTTTTATCCCCAGGTGTTATTAAATGATAACTCACATCGCTTTTCATTATCCGATATGCAGACTGGAGATAATGGGAATTGCAACCCAATAGTATTGTGGCTGAAGTTTGGGAAAGATTAAAGGACCTTTTTAAAGTCAGACATCATATCCATAAGCCTTGCAGACCCCAGACACACAGAGAGATATACACACCTGTGTGCCCTGAATGCATAGACTGGTTCTACATCCAAAGCCGCGTTCCTGTAATAACAAACAAGAGAAGATTTTAAAAAAAGTCAGGTTGCTTCTGCACACTGAAAAGAAAATCTCTGTGTTGGACTATTTTCCCCTTCCTCCTCAGAGAGATCTGGTTTGCAGCAGCAGTTCAGCTTTGATAGACAGCCCACAGATAAATAATAATTGGTTGCTGGCTAAGCCGCTGTGCTCTTTCAAGCACGAAGGGCTCTTTGGCTTTCCTGCCTCCAAGGCCTGACCTATTTGGGTGCCGTCCGGCTGCGCTGGCTGACAAATAGGCTGAAGCGCTCACTTTTTGGCTGCCACCGTCTTCTGGAGGTTCCACAGCTTGAGAGTGCCGTCCTCGGACGCCGTGACCAGGGCCGACTCCACGTGGTGGAAAACCAAGGCCCGGATGCCGTCGTAGTGGCTCCGCAGGGTAAACTTGGGGTTCCAGGTCTTTTTAAACGCATCTTTACTGTCTGAAAGCTGCAGGAGGAAGAATCACTTATCCATGTGTCCTTACACCACCACCACCACCACCACTACTACTACTACTACCACCACTAATAATAACAATAATAATAATACACTGCTTTTTCTCTCCTAAAAAAGAGACTCAAAGCAGATTATTATTATTATTATTATTATTATTATTATTATTATTATTATTATTACGACTACTACTACTACTAGTGTTGCTGTGTCCCAGTCTGTGTATATGTGTTTTGTGTGTGTTTATATGTGTGTATATATTTGTGTATATGTGTGTTTGCATGTATATATATGGTTTTGCATGTGCACTGTAATGTATTTTCTGTCTGTAGAACAAGCCCTATGAGGAGCGGCTTAAGGAGCTGGGCATGTTTATCCTGAAGAAGAGAAGGCTGAGAGGGGATATGATAGCCATGTATAAATATGTGAGAGGAAGCCACAGGGAGGAGGGAGCAAGCTTGTTTTCTGCTTCCCTGGAGACTAGGACGCGGAACAATGGCTTCAACTACAGGAGAGGAGATTCCATCTGAACATGAGGAAGAACTTCCTGACTGTGAGAGCCGTTCAGCAGTGGAACTCTCTGCCCCGGAGTGTGGTGGAGGCTCCTTCTTTGGAAGCTTTTAAACAGAGGCTGGATGGCCATCTGTCAGGGGGGATTTGAATGCAATATTCCTGCTTCTTGGCAGAATGGGGTTGGACTGGATGGCCCATGAGGTCTCTTCCAACTCTTTGATTCTATGATTCTATGATTTTGGCTTTTTAAGTTCCTTCCACTGTGTTTTTCAGTGTTTCTATGAGTGATGGTCACTTGTTGGCCCAATCGCTGTCTTGTGTCCAAATTTGGTGTCAATTCGTTCAGTAGTTTTTTAGTTATGTTAATCCCACAAACGAACATTACATTTTTATTTATATAGATTATTATTATTATTCTGCTTTTTTCTCTCCAAAAAAGACTCAGAGCAGCATATATTTTTAATTATTATTATTACCTTGCTTTTTCTCTCCTCAAAAAGAGACTAAAAAAAGCTTATATTTATTATTATTGTTAGGAAAAACTACTGTAAAATAAAGCAGAGCATCCAAAAACAAACAGGATGCACAAGTTGAGCACCAGCTCACTAGTGAGTAGAACGTGAAGTGCTGTGTGATGTGTCTTTTTCTCCCATCCAAGTTCATGGACCCCCTGAAATCTATCTTGGGAAGAGCCCATGAACCCCAAATTAAGAACTATTTTTCTTATGGTAATAGTGTTTTCCTGTTACAGCTGTTATCCTGCAAGCTGATGAGGAGAAAGGGGACGAAAAAGGTGGTGTGAGGGAGACGGAAGGTGAAGCACCATTTTCAAGGCTGCTTCGAGTCTCCTTGCGGAGAGAAAAAACAGGGTATCATTGTTGTTATTGTTGTTACTAACATTATCTGTATGTATACCCTGCCTTTCTTCCTGTGGGGACTCAAGGCAGCTAACAATCCCATACTTGGTTAAGTTTAAAAAGCATATATATATATATATATATATATATACATATATATATATATATATAAACAACTAAATACTAACAGTTCGGTAAAAACAAATTAAAATACAATAAATTTAATTTATTTAATTACAGTAATTATATTCTACCACTCTCACCCTGAAGGGAACTCAGTGTGGATCACAGAACACATATATAACAAACATTCAATGCCATTATACACTGACAAGACACACAACTGTACATAGAGGTGTGTGTGTGTGTATATATATATATGTGTGTGTGTATATTTGTGTGTGTGTGTGTGTATGTATATATATATATGTATATGTGTGTGTGTGTATATATATATATGTATATGTGTGTGTGTGTGTATATATATATATATATATAGCTTTCCCATCCTGTCGCTCCACTTTCCCTGCTGAAGAGCTTTGTTCGTAAATTTCCTCCTTGATCAAATCACCAGCATTTTTCTGGCATTTCCTTATGGGCACCTTAAATACCACCCCACACAGGTACCTATTTATCTACTCACATTGCTGTTTTCAAACTGCTAGGTAGGCAGAAGCTGGGCTAAAGGTCAGGAGCTCAATCTGACCCGGGCTTTCAATGGTCAACCTTTCAATTGGCAAGATTTACTGCAGCTGGCGCTTAACCTACTGTGCTAAAGCTTGGCCCTTAAAATACACTTAAAATGCCTTTAAAACTGACAGCCCCCCAATCCCACCCACACCTCCCCAAGGACTGGCCCTTATGAATAAATATAATAACATATAAATAAATTAACATAAATATAATAATAATAATAATACTCACATCACAGCTCAATTCATTGTCGTTGGTGACGGTGAGATCAGCAAGGTCACCCAGACTTACTTCTCCCCCACCGATTGTGTCCATTATAAACACATCTGAGGAGAACCCCAGTGACCCTGTTTTTAGGGGAAGGAGGAAAGGAAAATGTTTCACAAATGTGGCAAAAGAAAAAGGACAGAGAATAGGACGAGCAGGAGACAGGAAAAAGGGAACAGGAAGCCCCAAAGCCCCATTACCTTCATGGGGCCTGGGCTGACCAGGGATGGCTGGGGGCATGGCTGGCTTGGGAGGAAGCCCATCCACGTCTCGGAGGTCGGCCAGCATGCCTTGCAGCTTCACCCTCCGGGTTTCTGCAAGAGGAAGGAGGAAAGTTGGGGAGGAGAGAATGTCCCACCCCCTTCGCAGGCCCGATTGGTGGGGACGAGGGAGAGGGCCTTCTCTGTGGTGGCCCCCTGACTCTGGAACTCACTCCCCAAGAATATCAGACAAGACCCCACATTGGCAGTCTTTATTGGTGGGGACGAGGGAGAGGGCCTTCTCTGTGGTGGCCCCCTGACTCTGGAACTCACTCCCCAAGAATATCAGACAAGACCCCACATTGGCAGTCTTTAGGAGGAGCCTGAAAACATGGCTGTTCACTGAATAAGGAAACAATGCCCTGCTCTGATTAATTCTCTGCAATTGTCCTCAGAAGCACTTTACTACCCGTTGAGTTGGTCTCCCTACATTTTCTTTTAAAACCCTCCTGCTTAGATACATCCTACCTCTGTTCACGCAGTGTTTATTTTTAAAAAATTAATATGTTTTCTTAGAATACATCAATACATCAATACCTTCAATACTCTTATATTTCATCCTTAATTCATTACATCAACTATAAGTGTATATATACCTTGTATATATATTTTTTCACCTCTGTGCCCCCCCCCCCTTCCGAGCCACTTCAATTTACATTCTCTTTCCAAAATACCATTTCTTCTTGTGGAGGTAATTTCCCATCTACTTCTTTTAAGCCATTCTCAATAAATTTTCCCCAAACTTTATCAAAGTTGTTTTCTTTCCATACCCCTTTCCTGACTCTTAACCTACATGTCAATTTATCATTTATTGCTATTTTCCATAATTCTTTATACCATTCTTCAATTGATATATTTATTTTACCTTTCCAATTCTTCGCTATCAGTAATCTTGCTGCGGTTAACATGTTATCTATTGCATCTTTCTGTTTTTTTTCAATTTCTTAACATTATATAGCGACAACAATGCAATGCTTGCACTTTTTCTCTATCTTCATATCCATTATAGCTTCTATCTCTCCAAATACCTTCCCCCGAAATTCATTTACGTATTTACATTGCCACCACATATGTATATATGTATCCACCTCCTGGCAACCTCTCCAACAATTTTTTTTGGCATTTCTATTAATATTTGCAATCTTCACTGGTGTTAAGTACCATTTCCAAACCAATCTATAATAAATTTCTTTAACACGTATCAATAAATTCTTTAAATATCTTTGATCCAATAATTGTTAATTGATTACATCTGGCCCGGCCATAAGGTTTTAAATTCTGTGTGTTATTGTTTATATGTGATTTATATTAATTATACTGTTTAATTTGCTTGCTGTTTTGTTTTTACTGATGTGTTGTTGGGCTTGGCCTCAGGTAAGCCTCCCCGAGTCCTCTTAGGGAGATGGTGGCAGGGTATAAATAAAGTTTTATTATTATTCCAACTCTATGATTCTAAGGACCCACAAGGGCCTTCTAATCAGGGTAAGCTGCCTTGAGTCCAAGGACAGAGGAACCTTTGGTCTTCTGATGAAGCCCAACGGTCTCAACTCCTGCTGCAAAGTGACAACAGTTGCATCAATCACAGTCATTTTATGACACAGTATTCTGGCATGCTGACATTCTCACATCCTTTGGGAGATATCTCAAAGACATTACTTTGAGTTGAGACAACCCATCAGAGGCAGAAGAGATGTGAGGAGACTCAGCTCTGTCATTACCAAGCTCGTTACCATCGCCGGCCCTTCGCGTGTCCCCAGAGCCCTCGCCATTCTCCCCGGAGCCCAGGAAGTCAAACTCGCTCAGCGCATCCTCCGAGTCCTCGTCGTCATCTTCGTCCTCCACTTCGGGCATCAGAGGCTTATTGGTGAGCTGCCGAGAGAACAGAGCCGTCAAGGCCTTTTTGAGCCATTAATGCTCACACAAAAAAGGGACAGGTTGGGATTGGGTAAAAAAGAAAGTTGCATTTTAGAAGCATAATTTGGTCAGGAATGGACAAACAATTGTAAGATCCAGCAACTGTCTCAGGCACGGGCAAACTTTGGCCCTTCAGGTGTTTTGGATTTGAATTTCCACAATTCCTAACAGCTGCTAGGCTGTTACAAATTATGGGAGTTGAAGTCCAAAACACCTGAAGGGCCACAGTTTGCCTGTGCCTGCCGTAAACACTTTCTTCTCTATTTATTATTATTATTATTATTATTATTATTATTATTATTCTGATACAAAAACACAGTATGTCACAGCAAACGAGATCTATATGCTGGATTCAAAATCACAAGTGGAACACTTCCCAAGCATCTAGGACTGTGTGCAATTATTATTATTATTATTATTATTATTATTATTATTATTAACACAACAAGATGAGTCCACAGCAGGCACTCTGCTGGCTGTTAAATTGGATCACACATTATGATGATGATGATTATTATTATTATTAGAAACACAACAAAATGAGTCCACAGCAGACACTCTGCTGGATGTTGTATTGGATCACACACTATTATTATTATTATTATTATTATTATTATTATTATTATTATTGGAAACACAACAAGATGAGTTCACAGCAGACACTCTGCTGGCTGTTGAATTGGATCACACGTTGTTGTTATTATTATTATTATTATTATTATTATTTGAAACAAAACAAGATGAAAAAAGATCACTCTGCTGGCTGTTGTATTGGATCACACGTCGGACACTTTCCAAGTGTCTAGGACTGTGTGATATATTGGTGACTAATGAGCGCAAATCGCTGTAATGTGGCCTTTTGCAGCTGGCAGGTGGTAATTTTTTCAGCGCCAATTGTGTTTAAGTGCAGGCCAAGGTCTTTAGGCACTGCACCCAGTGAGCCAATTACCACTGGGACCACTTTTACTGGTTTGTGCCAGGGTCTTTGCATTATTATTATTATTATTATTATTATTATTATTAACACAAAAAGATTAGTACACAGCAAACAAGATCACTTTGCTGGCTGTTGTATTGGATCACACATCGGACACTTCCCAAGTGTCTAGGATTATATGATGTATTGGCGACTAATGCATGCAGATCCCAGTAAGGTGGCCTTTTGCAGTTAACAGATGGTAATTTTGTCAGCTCCGATTGTGTTTAAGTGCAGGCCAAGGTCTTTAGGCACTGCACCAGTGTGCCGATCACCACTGGTACCCTGTTTACTGGCTTGTGCCAGAGTCTTTGCAGTTCAATCTTTACATCCTCATATCGTGTCAGCTTTTCCAGTTGTTTCTCTTCAATTCTGCTGTCACCTGGGATTGCAACATCGACGATCCATACTTGGTTTTTTAACATGATCGTGAGGTCAGGAGTATTGTGCTACAAAACTCTTTGTCAGTCTGAATTCAGAAGTTCCAGAGTAGTTTGACATGTTCATTTTCTGTGATTTTTTTCAGGCTTGTGGTCCCACCAATTCCTTATTATTATTATTATTTTACTGACACAATAACACAGTATGTCACAGCAAACGAGATCTATATGTTGGGTTTCGTATCACAAAATCACAAGTCGAACACTTCCTAAGCATCTAGGACTGTGTGATGTATTTTCGAATGAGTGCGCAGATCCAAGTAAGGTGGCCTTTTGCAGTTGACAGATCATGATTTTGTCAATGTTTATTGTTTCCAAATGCCAGCTGAAATCTTTTGGCACAGGACCCAGTGTGCCAATGACCACTGGGACCGCCTGGGCTGGTTGATGTCGTCAGAGCCTTTGCAGTTCAATTTTGAGGTCTTGATAGCGGCTGAGTTTTTCCTGTTG
This sequence comes from Anolis sagrei ordinatus, assembly GCF_025583915.1. Taxonomy (NCBI): domain Eukaryota; kingdom Metazoa; phylum Chordata; class Lepidosauria; order Squamata; family Anolidae; genus Anolis; species Anolis sagrei. Next base: position 6,531,623 of record NW_026847771.1, on the reverse strand, counting down.
TTTTCCCTCAATGCGACTGTCACCCGGTATGAAGACATCAATAATCCAAACCGTTTTCTTTTCGACAATCCTGGTGTATTGTGTTCCAAAACTACTACTTCTTCTACTACTATTATTATTATCCCACTTTTGCTCTCTGAAATAAGGGATTCAAAGTGGCTCACAGCAATATAATGAAAATGTAAACATATACAGTACAATGGAATTAAACATGAATTGATAATATTATAATGTAATACAATATACTATTAATAATAATATGATATTATAATTATATATTTTATATTAAATGTAATATTACTAATAATATTACAGGATAATGTTGTAGTACAATGTAATATATAATATTAATATTGTGCTATGATAATAATATAATATATTGTATATACATGTAATATTGATAATATTATAAAGCTTATAATATAATATACTATATTGTATATACATATAATATTGATAATATAATGTAATACAATATATTATTAATAATAATATGATATTATAATTATATATTTTATATTAAATGTAATATTACTAATAATATTAGAGGATAATATTATAGTACAATGTAATATATAATATTAATATTGTGCTATGATAATAATATATTGTATTTACTTTTGATTTGTAAGCCGCTCTGAGTCCCCTTCGGGGTGAGAGGGGCGGCATATAAATGTCATAAATAAATAAATAAATCTCGGGCCGAGCCCAAATCATCATAAAGCGATAAATGCCTTTGTGAACACGTCATCAGGGCGAAGTTGGCAAGCTCCAATTCCCATTTTTATTTTTTTCAACTCTGATAGGGAAAACATTAAAATGTTCAAAGGGGAGAATTGGCAAAATACTCGAGTGACATTATCCCCTGAAAACTGAGCTTACAGATTTTAAGCCTATGACTAATGTGTGAGCTCCCACTGCGTCGAGGGAGTTGCCAACAGAGGCTACAGTACAATTCTCTGCAAATGGATGGCAATTCCCTTCAGAAAACAGAACTCTCCTTATCAGGCCATTCCTGTGCCATTAACAGCAGGAGCTGGCACGATGGAGCTCATTTTCCCTCCAAATGGCAAACGGTTTTCTGTTGTACCAACCAAAAATTTGATGGCAAATAGTCCCTTAAACTGTTGGAGGGCCGGATTATAATTTAAAAAAACCATGAATATGCACACAGCACATATCTTATTTGTAGTGTAAAAAACACTTTAAAACAATACAATAATTAAAACAAAGAACAATTTTAACAAATATAGACTTATTAGTATTTCAATGGGAAGTGTGGGCCTGCTTTTGGCTGATGAGATAGGATTGTTGTTGTTGTTGTTTGTGCTTTCAAGTCACTGAGAGAGGGCCGGGTAAATGACCTTAGAGGGCTGTATCCGGCCCTTGGGCCTTAGTTTGAGGACCCCTGGTCTAGTCATTCTCTTTTTAAAGGTCTGCCACAGACAAAATATGGCGTTCACAGAATAAATGGAGCCTTTTGCTTCTCTTTTCCTTTTCCCCTGATTTATGGAGAGGCAAAATTGGAGAAGAATCTTCTCAAGAGTGCTTTTATAGCTCTTTGATTGACAAGTATAAAAATGTAATTGCGGAGGAGGAAAGAAATGAAATGTCCTTTTACTGAGTGGGAAGGCGAGTGAAACCGAAAATTCCCTTTTTCAAGACGGAGGGTGAGAAAGCCTACCTTTACTCGCTGCTTCTTGTGCTGCCGCTGCGTCTCCAAAGGCAGGCTTTCCAGGTCTTCCTCTTCGTCGCTGTCCTCTTCTTCGCAGCCCTGCAAGAAGGGGATCTTCTCCATCACTGTGCTGCTGATGCGGTCCTTGGCCTCTTTCCCAGCATTCCTGAAAAAGAAGGACAGTTTCACATTGGGAAGTTCTAGTCAGAGACCTAGAGCACCCTCATCTGGAATGGTCATTATGCATTTTTTAAATGACGGATGTTTGTCTGGTGATAGGGCTCCCAAAAGAGTTGGGTGCCCATTTTCTCCTCAGTTTGAACCAACTTGGCCATTCCTGGTTTACAGATGCCAATCAATGTCATGGTTATGTCAAGTCTTAACAATGTTCACATAATTTCTAAAAAAATAAAAAGCTGTAAAAGGATTTTTAAAAAAATGTATGATGATGATTGTTATTATTCACTTTACACCTTGCCTTTCTCTCTGTGGGGACTCAAGGCAGCTAACAATCCTATACTTAGTCAAGTTTAAAAAGTGTAATACAAAAATAAAAAAAAACAATGTGGTAAAAACAGATTAAAATACAACAAATACACTTAAAACAGCCTTTAAAACTCACAGCCCCTGAACAACTGAAGATCAGTTCCTTACAATTCCTGGTCTTTGTTTCCTTGCAATGAATACATTATTGCTGCTTCACACTAAGGAAAAATTGTGTAAACTAAACTATTTTCTTAGTCATACTCCAGTGTTTTGCTGTTATTATTCTATGTTCATTTGTTTATATTGGTTTTGCATTTTATGTATTTTGTTTTCTGGTTTTTGTTATGCTTTTGTGTTATGTTGTGTGTACTGTAGTGATCGGCATGGCTCATGTAAGCTGCACCGAGTCCCCCTGGGGGAGATGGAGCATGGCATAAATAACGTTTTATCATTATTATTATTATATATACCCAATTCTATCGTTTGTGGGGTTCAGAATGCTCTGTGATTGTAGGTGAACTATAAATCCCATCAACTACAACTCCCAAATGGCAAGGTCTATTTTCCCCAAACTCCACCAGTGTTCTTTGGGCATATGGAATATTTGTGGTAAGTTTGGTCCAGATCCATCATTGTTTGAGTCCACAGTGCTCTCTGGATGTAGGTGAACTATAACTCCAAAAGGAAAGGACAATGCCCACCAAACCCTTCCAGTATTTTCTGTTGGTCATGGGAGAACTGTGTCCCAGGTTTGGTTCAATTCCACGTAGAGAGCGTTGCAGTAGTCTATATGGGATGTAACCAGAGCTTGGACCACCGTGGCCAAGTCAGACTTCCCAAGGTACGGGCGCAGCTGGCGCACAAGTTTTAATTGTGCAAAAGCTCCCCTGACCACCGCCGAGACCTGGGGTTCCAGGCTCAGTGATGAGTCCAGGATCACTCCCAAATCCGAACCTGAGCCTTCAGGGGGAGTGTAACCCCGTCGAGCACAGGCTGTAACCCTATGCCCTGTTCAGCCTTTCGAATAACAATACTTTCATCTTCATTCTTACCACCAAAAGCTCAACAGATGGATGTGCGAAAGGCTTGGCTCAAAGCCCTTGGTCAAGTCATTTCTTACCACCAATTCTCAGGTTTATACCCTTAAGATTCATACTTCATGCCCAGCTCATCTGGACGACGTTGAGGAATCTTAAGCACCTTCAAACCAGTCCTTTGGCATCAAGAGGAAGACTTTGTGCCTTCAATATAGGTCATTGGACTGGGGTTGTGAATGTTCCGACTTCATAGCCATTGAGAAAGAGGGAACTTGGAAGCTACTCAGCTGGAAAACTCCTTGGACCCAAGACTCCAGAGACTGTAATGTATATTTTCTTTATCCTTTTTGGAACATCAAGTTTAATGCCTTAGAAAGATAACTCTTTGTGAACAAGAAAGCCTATTTCAAGTTATCTATAGTGCCTTGTTGATCCTCGAGAGTTCTAGTTCTCTAAAGGAAGGCAAGAACCGATCTCCTGGGGAAACGCTGCCACGTCCTTGTTTTTTCACTATAGATCCCCAGGCAGCGACGGCACAGTATATAAGTCGAAAAAGACTTGAAAGCAAGCAACTGTAACAACGAAAGAAAGTGACCTTCTGCCTTTAAGAAACTGCTAAGATTGCATTTTTTCAATTTTTGCAAAACTTCCACCCCCCCACCCCCCAAATAAAAAGCTTTTCTCCCACAGCTTCACCATTTCCAGTAAATCTGTATCTCTCCTGGCAGGCACAGTCTGTTCAACACAATGTAAGAAACATCAATAAAAACTCCATTAGGACTCAAAGAGGCTGATCGGGGCTTCATTCCTGCCAAAAGTCTGCAGTGAGTGGGTGCACCAGAAAGAAGAAGAGTCACACTTTGTTGGAACGTATGGAGAGAGTGGGCACTCTCTTTCTCGCTCACGAACCCCACCGTCCTAACGCCAACGCGGCTGCCGCTCACCTTTTAATCTGCTCCTCGATCTGCTTGACAAGGAGGGATTCTCCTCCATTCAGGCCAGGGGCCCCCGAGGCAGGCCCCGTCCCAAGCTGCTGGGCTCCGCCGCGCCATTCAACTCCATGGAGCAGCGTCCCAGCAGAGAGCGAACCCGCTTGGAGCGCATGTCGAGGATGGTGTCTGTGTAGCCCACCTCTTCCAGGTACCTGGAGAATCCAGTCAAAAAGGGGAGGGAAAGGGTTCTTTAAGTTTCACGCTGGCCGGCAATTGGTAATCTGTCTAGAGAAGCTATGGCGGGAATGGGCCAGCTTTGGCCCTCCGAGTGTTTTGGATTTCAACTCCCACCATTCCTAACAGCCTCAGGTGTAGTGAAATTGCTACTCTATGTTAAAGTTTTGGTGTATAGCTCTATGTTTACATATGGCAGATAGGGAAGAATAGGCACAGACAGGGTAGCAACAGCAGAGATAGGATTCATTTGCATATGGGAAGCCGATTGGTCATATGCAGATTAGTGTAGGCCCAGGATTTGAAAAGGCTGTTAGGCCAAAATGACAGTTGGGGAGAGCAGAGCTGAACATTCCAAAGGGGCGGAGCCAAGGTTCTGAAAGAGGCAGTTAGAGTGAGGGAGTTTGAAAATGACAGTTAGGAATCTGTGTGTGAAGAGGAGAGTTGGTTTTTGAGTGCCTGATAGAAATAAGCAGTTATAAAGATGTGTTAAAGACTTCTGATATAGAGAAGCAGTTAGTTAAATAGAGCTCGAGTTTTAAGGAACATAAAGAAGGCTAGTGTTGCCTTAGTTCAAAATATAATTCAGCCAAGAGTGTGTAAAGCAGGTAACATGTTTGTGAATGTGAAACATTGATAGTTTATTCAGGAAAAGTTAACCAAGTAAATGATACTGACTGTAAGCCTCAAGATTGCAACAAAACACAAATGTAACCACAAGCGTTGGAGCCAGAAGTTAGAAATACACTGTGTTATTTTGTTATACACAAGAGTGTTTCATTGCCTGTGATATAAAGTACAAAGGTTTAACAGTACACAGAAAGTCCCAGCCAATATAAAAGGAGAAACTAAATCAGCATAAGGTAGCAAAGAGGTTTTTAAAGAGGAAATAGTCTCTCTCCTTCGCTACACTCAGGCCTCTTCCTTTTCCCCCTCAGCCACTTAAGCGGCTGAGGGGAAAAAGGAAAGGACCTGAGGATGTTAGGAATGGTGGGAGTTGGAATCCAAAACACTTGGAGGGCCCAAGTTGGCCCATGCCTGCCGACTGCTGAGCTACAGCCCAACAGTACAATCCTTAACTCTACTCACTGACGCAGGAGCTGGCGGCCTTCTTTCCACATAAATTGGTTGCTGTCCAAGGAAAGGGGCTCCACTGGTCCATTGGAGACTATGTACAAAAAACAAAACAATGGAATAATAATAAATAAATAATAATAAACTTTATTTAATACCCCACCACCATCTCCCCAATGGGGATTCGGGGCGGCTTACATGAGGCCAAGCCCAACAGCATATTACAATAAGGTAAAACCAAAACACAATAACAACACAGTAAAATACATACAACATATGAGTACAAAAACGATAAAGCAAAATCATACACAGTAAAATAAAATAACATAACATAGCAATGAGTGGCTTTCATTCGCCATTAGCAGTATGATAAGCACCTTTCCAACTACTGTGCTACATAATTTATTTTTATTTATTTATTGATGTGCCTTTGTAGAGTGACCATATACTTATTCCCTGTTGTTTCTCCCATAATTCGTTGTCCTCATATTGCACCTCCCTCCACCTTTTTGTAGGCCTGTCTCCACTGTTTCGTCCCCTACGTGCTCCTCCCATACAAATATACCTTTTTCATTCTTATCTCTCTGCTTCTTGGCAGGGGGGTTGGATTGGATGGCCCATGAGGTCTCTCCCAACTTCATGATTCTATGTTTTTCCACATTTGCAAAGGTCCTGTGCTCCTGACCACAGCAAATCACTCTAGTTCTGTCTCTTACAACTAAGAGAAGGTCTCCAAAATTACTCAAGTTCCCAGGATACTCAAAGTATCTTGACTACTGCCCAAGAACCTTCTTCAAAGTGGTTTTTTAAAAAAAAAAAAAAAATCTATATAGTGGCCTCTGAGTTCATTATACAAGATAATTTGTTCCTTCTAGAGACTAGAGATCTACAGGCATCTCAGAAGAATAAACCATCTTCATACCTGGTTCTGATGTATCAGGTTTCTTCTCTCCTGGATTTAGGTCGGTGCCAAATTTCAGCTTGTGATACTTTGACCTGGAATAGAGAAAAGAACCTTAGGAAGAAATGCAGGAAATAAACACAGCAACAAATATTTACTTATGCTGCAAAGTGATGGCCACGTAGTCATATCTGGATGGCATTAGACCAGGCATGGGCAAACTTCAGCTCTCCAGGTGTTTTGGACTTCGACTCCCACAATTCCCAACAGCCATAGGCTGTTAGGAATTGTGGGAGTCAAAGTCCAAAACACTTGGAAGGCGAAGTTTGCCCATGCCTGCTTTAGACCATAACAAAGTGAAGTGCTCCTAGCATTCAGGCTGAAAGACCAAGAGGCCTCTCTCAATTATGGATGGAAATATCTATTCTGTCTCCAGAACTCACCTCTCCTGCTTCAGAGCATATTCCAACATCTTTATCCTCCGCACAAGATCGGTCTTCAGATTCTCTTGGCCCTTCCTTTCCCCCTGAAGGAACGCCACTTGTGCCTGGAGGAGGAAGAATGAAAAGTTGGGGACACAGCATTCGAACATTTCAGACACTGGGTTGTTGTAGGTTTTTTTCAGGCTATATGGCCATGTTCAACAAAAGATTGCCCCAGGCACTGCCAGGCCATCAAATGCTAATCAAGGTGGTCAGTTGAAACATTCACACCTAGCTCCAGCAGACAAGAGTCCTTTGTCCCACCCTGGTCATTCCACAGATATATAAACCCTTTTTCCTAGTTCCAACAGACCTCACAACCTCTGAGGATGCTTGCCATAGATGCAGGCGAAACGTCAGGAGAGAATGCCTCTAGAACATGACCATATAGCCTGGGTCAGCACTGACACGCGTAGCCATTTTCGATGACACACAGCCGCATGCGGCCGCATACAGAGAAGATGGGGCCACATCCCAAGAAGGACATTTCATCCTCGGCTCCTACACCAGCATTTTTCTATAATGCCGGGATATATGGCATTATAGAAAAAGCAGGTAAGTTAAATAATTAGTTTTTGGTTTATTAAATACAGTTATATATTACAATAATATATTTTTGTTATTATACTATAAATATCATGAAATTATGGGTTTTTTCTCGAAGTGACACCCCACTCGAGTTATGCTCGGTTTTTTTATTGACACACCAAGCTCAAAAGGTTGCCCATCATTGCTCTAGAACATGGCCATATAGCCCCAAAAAACCTACAACAACCCAGTGATTCCGGCCATGAAAGCCTTCAACAATACATTTCAGACACTTCTGCCCAGACATTTACACACTGGGAAAGTTTTGCATCAATTCTTCCAGCGACATACATTGCAATAAAATAAAACAGTCTCTCCCCTTCCTGTGAATCCCTTCATTTCACTTGCTTAGATGCAGTCATGTTACAGGATTACGTAATGTCACTGCAACTTCTGAAGGGAAAACGGAAAAGAGAGTCGAGGGAGGAGAAAGCAAACTTACATCCAATCTATTTATTTAATTTCACCGAAATACAGTGTTCCCTCGCTATTTCGTGGTTCACTTTTAGCAGACTCGCTGTTTTGCGGGTTTTTGAAAATATTACTATAAAATATATTTATTATTTATACATTGGCCGCATCATGAGAAAAAAGAAAACTTAGAGAAGACAATGATGCTGGGGAAAATGGAAGGAAAAAGGAAGAGGGGCTGACCAAGGGCAAGATGGATAGATGGCATCCTTGAAGTGACTGGATTAAAGGAGCTGGGGGTGGTGCTGGCCGACAGGGAGCTCTGGCGTGGACTGGTCCATGAAGCCACGAAGAGTCAGAAACGACTGAACGAATGAACAACAACATATTTATTTATTTATTTATTTGCAGTATTTATATGCCACCTTTCTCACCCCGGGGGGGACTCAAAGCGGTTATTTACGTCCAGTGGAGGCCAGAGATCTCGGAATTGTGGCGGCCTGAGGTGCAGCGGGGAAGGCCTGCCTCCCTGGCCTGCTGCTGTCTGCAGGGCTCCGAAGACTCTGCCGGGTTCTGCGGAGGCCAGGCAGGCAGGCAGGCACCCTTGGGATGGGCTGGAAGGCAGGTAAGGAAGTGTGGGAAAGAAAATAATATATAATATATATAAAATAATGTATAAACATTAAAATTAATATGGCGTCCCTACTTCACGGATTTTCATTTATCGCGGGTGGTCCTGGAACGCAACCCCTGCGATAAGTGAGGGAACACTGTATTTCTAATCCATCCTTCTTTTGAGATCATGAATAGAGAGCCTTCAGGAGTGGCCTAGTTCTGTATTATTGCACTAGCCACCCCTTGCCATGTGTTGCTGTGTCCCACTCTGGTGGTCATGGGGGTTCTGTGTGGGAGGTTTGGCCCAATTCTATCGTTGGGGGGTTCAGAATGCTCTGTGATTGTAGGTGAACTATAAATCCCAGCAACTACAACTCCCTAATGTCAAGATTCTATTTTCCCCAAACTCCACCAGTGTTCACATTTGGGCATATTGAGTATTTGTAGAGTTTGGTCCAGATCCATCATTGTTTGAGTCCACAGTGATCTCTGGATGTAGGTGAACTACAACTCCAAAACCAGAGGACACTGCCCAGCACACCCTTCCAGTATTTTCAGTTGGTCATGGGAGAACTGTGTGCCAAGTTTGGTTCAATTCCATCGTTGGTGGGGTTCAGAATGCTCTTTGATTGTAGGTGAACTACAAATCCCAGCAACTACAACTCCCAAATGACAAAATCAATTTTTTTAGTGAAGGACATATATTGGGTTGTTAGGTGTATGCTGTCCAAATTTGGTGCCAATTCCAGTGGTTTTTGAGTTCTGTTAATCCCACAAACGAACATTACATTTTTATTTATATAGATAGAATATGAAGCTAGGAGTAAGTTTTGGCCCTCCTTCTTTCACTCCCTCTTTCCTTCCTTCCTTCTCTTCTTCCTTCCTTCTCTATCTCGTTCCTTCCTTCCCCCTTTTTCTTTATCTTCTGTCTCTCTTTTCTTCCTTCTTTCTTTCCTTCCCCCCCTCTTTTACATCTTCCCCCTTCCTTCGCTCCCTCTTTCCTTCCTTCTCTAACTTTCCTTCCTTCCCCCTTGTTCTTTCCCTCCCTCTTTTTCTCCTTTCTTCCTTCATTCTCTCTTTGCTCCCATTATCCCTTTCCTTCTTTCTTTCCCTCCCTCCCCTCTTTCTTTCCTTTTTTCTGTATTGTCATTTAGCTTTTGGGGCTTTTTAAGTCCCTTCTGCTGTGTTTTTCAGTGTTTTTATGAGTGAAGGACATACATTGGATTGTTAGGTGTATTGTGTCCAAATTTGGTGTTAATTCCCCCAGTGGTTTTTGAGTTCTGTTAATCCCACAAACAAACTTTACATTTTTATTTATAGATAAGGGTTGGATTGGATGGCCCTTAAGATCCCTTCCAACTCTATGATGCTAACAGATCTTAGGATAAATGCATTTCAAAAATCCATCATCGTGTATGAAATTGGCAAAAACAAATTAGAAAACAAGCTGGATGGCACTGAAACCAGAAGGCTTATACACTGCTGTTTGAGATTGCAAAATCAGCAATCCCAAGAGGCAACCTGGCCAGCGAACTGTGCAGAACATTCTCTTCATAGGAGAAGTGGGTTCTATATTTCAATGCACCCCACTAGAACAGGAGTGTTGTCTGAAGGGGGAGAAAAAGGAGCTCGGAAGCTGTGGTATTCCACAGATGTAAGACCAGGTCACAGGTGATTTGCCCTCAACAGCAGCTCATCTCAAATTCATATTTCAACGTCAGGAGAAGCCTGCCGAAACCTCCTGCTGCTGAAGTGAAAGGGCTTAATGAGTGAATATTTCAAAGGGCTCCGAGCTGTCTTTAGGAGGATGATTAAACCTTCCAGGATAAGGGGGCTAATCTCGGTGACAGCATTAAGAACCTCACAAACACGAGAACTGCTATGCTCTTTTCTGGAACTTAAGATAATTTGGAAGGGAAATTTGCTTGACTATTTCCATTTTTCCGCTGCTTGCCTCCTGTGCAGTCCAAAATAGCTCTGCTCCCTGCATGAAGCGCATATGCCTATCAGCACATTCATCGATTTTACAGGTTTTTCTACCATTTCAAAGCTGTAGTGGAGCTAAGGCTTGCAAGGACAGAGCATGGACACTTTTTGAGCTTTGATTAATGTAGATAATGACATCAATGTGCTAAACCTTTCAGGTCTGTCCCATTATCTCTGGGTTTAGCGTCAATTCTAACAGAAAATTTATTTTCCCAGACACCAAATAGTTATGAGCTATGTCTCCAACCATCACCCAAGTCAAAAAAGAAGCACCATTAAAGCCTTGGCAGACCGTGCAAAAAGAATCTGCGAACCCCACCTCCTCCAAGATGAACTGAACCACCTCAACTGGGCTCTCCAGGCCAATGGAGCCTCCACCTCAGACATCAGAAGAGCTGCAAGATCAAGAACAAGCCACGAGAGTAAAGATGAAGATCCACCCAGAGGAAAAGTGTTCTTGCCATACATCAAGGGAACCACTGACCGCATAGGGAAGCTGATGAGGAAACACAACATACAAACTATCTACAGACCCACCAAGAAAATCCAACAAATGCTATGTTCAGCAAAGGACAAGAGGGATCCTCTCACCTCTGCAGGAGTCTACCGTATACCATGCAGCTGTGGACAAGTCTACATAGGGACCACCAAACGCAGCCCAGACACGCATCAAGGAACATGAAAGGCACTGCAGACTACTTCAACCAGAGAAGTCAGCCATAGCAGAGCACCTGATGAACCAGCCTGGACACAGCATATTATTTGAGAACACAGAAATGCTGGACCACTCTCACAACCACCATGTCAGACTACACAGAGAAGCCATTGAAATCCACAAGCATGTGGACAATTTCAACAGAAAGGAAGGGAAACCATGAAAATGAACAAAATCTGGCTACCAGTAGTAAAAAACTCTAAAATTAAAACAGCAAAACAGCAGAGAGAAAACAATCAGGGACAGCTAATCACCTCTCAACAAAAGATTTCCCAGGCTCAGGCAGGCCTTCAAATGCTAACGAAGGTGATCAGCTAAACATTCACACCTAACTGCAGCAGGGAAGAGCTCCTTGCCCCACCCCAGCCATTCCACAGATATATAAACCCATTGTCCTATTCCAACAGACCTCACTACCTCTGAGGATGCTTGCCATAGATGCAGGCGAAACGTCAGGAGAAATGCCTCTAGAACATGGCTCTATAGCCCGAAAAAACCCACAAGAACCTAGTGATTCCAGCCATGAAAGCCTTCGACAATACTCTAAAATGATGGTTTAAATACTGGACTAGGACCCCAGAGTTTGAATTCTCACAGCCATGGGAACTCACTGGGAAACCTTGGGCACGTCACAATCTCTCAGCCTCAGAAGGGTGTCATGGTAAGCACCCCCCTGGAACAAATCGTGCAAATAAAATCCTATACTAGGTTCACCTTAGGTTTTCTATAAAATACCAACAACAAATCTCTGTTTCAATGCTAAGTGTTGAAGGATGGCTACATCCAAAATGTGCATTGGCTTCACAAAATACCTGCTCATGGAAGAGCTGAAACCTGTTAGAACAGGTTTCTTATGCCTGTATATTGGGACTCTCCTTCAAGGTGTGGATGCAGGGACTGTGATGAGAAGCACCTGCCTTCCGTAATTTATTCATTACACCCCTAGACCTGAGAAACCTGTTTGTTGAGAGGCAGCAGAAAAACAAGAAGAAAATTGTATACACTAAAAATGTAAAGCATTTCCAGTTTGTTTATCAACTACTGATGGCATCCTTCATTATATTATAATATTATAATATAACACAATATAATATTAATAATGTGATATTATAATTATATATTTTATATTACATGTAATATTACTAATGATATTACATTATAAGGGTACGCATGCCCAGTGGGGAACACATCTCACCATGCTAAAACAGTAGATGTGGCTCTTAATGAGACATGCCGCATTTATCACGGGGTGTCTGTGCCCTACACCACTGGAGAAATTACACTGCTTAGCCGGTATTGCACCACCTGACATCCGCCGGGAAGTAGCAGCTAATAGTGAAAGGATCAAGACAGAGACATCTCCAGCTCATCCCCTGTTTGGGTATCAGCCAGCACGTCAACGACTTCAATCATGAAATAGTTTTCTAAGACCTACAGAGACACTCGCAGGAACACCTCAGCAAGCGAGAGTCCAAAAGTGGCAGGCTCAAACCCAGAACCTCAACCAATGGCTGAAACCCAATTGAGGGACTCCCCCCTGGGCACACAGAAAACTGGGTGACTTGGAAGGCGCTGAACAGACTGCGCTCTGGTACAAGATGCAGAGCCAACCTGAAGAAATGGGACTACAAAGTGGAATCCACGACATGCGAGTGTGGAGAAGAGCAAACCACTGACCACCTGCTGCAATGCAATCTGATCCCTGCCACATGCACAAGGGAGGACCTTCTTGCGGCAACACCAGAGGCACTCCAAGTGGCCAGATACTGGTCAAAGGATATTTAATCAACTACCAAGCTTGCAAACTTTTTGTTTGCATGTTTGTTTGTTAAAAATGCAATACAACTGTTTGACTTGCTCCTGCCACGATAAATAAGTAAATACAATATAAGGGTATAGTACAATACAGTAATATATAATACTGATATTGTACTATACTGATAATGTAATATATTGTATGTATGTATATCTTGCAAGCTGCTCTGAGTTCCCTTCGGGGTGAGAAGGGTGGCATATAAATGTCGTAAATAAATAATAAATAAATTCATTATTCTATTATGTTTATCAAATGTTACCACTGGTAAGATAATGACATGTTGGCTATGAATATCTTGTCCACCTCATCCCATTGGGGGGTTGAAATGATTCCCAAGATCATGTAATTGGCATCTGAAATACTATCATCCAAGCAATGGGACAAACAAGGCATGGGGCAGCAATGGGGAACCTTTGACACTTCAATTCTCAACAGGTTCAATAACACAGCAAGTGGAGGGTGGAAGCTGCAATCCAAAACATCCAGAGCGCCAATGTTTACCACTGTATTGTCGAAGGCTTTCATGGCCAGAATCACTGGATTGTTGTAGGTTTTTTTGGGCTATATAGCCATGTTCTAGAGGCATTCTCTCCTGACGTTTCACCTGCATCTATGGCAAGCATCCTTTTGAGGATGCTTGCCATAGATGCAGGCGAAACATCAAGAGAGAATGCCTCTAGAACATGGCCATATAGCCCGAAAAACCTACAACAACCCAATGTTTACCACTTCCTGGCCCAAGGAGATGCGCGTCCTTGTTTGCTCCCCTGCAGCTATAGAGAAGTGTTTGCCACTGAACACCAAGGTTTTTTTCCAGGGATACAATTATCATTGGGGCCAATTTTTGCACCCACTGCGTTGTCCCATTTTCAGCTAAAATGGAATGAACTTTAAGTTGTGATATTCTGGTATTTTTAAGTTATTGTGGCAGCTCCACTGGCTGCCAGTCCATTTCCAAGCACAATTCAAAGTGCTGGACTTGGCCTATAAAGTCCTATACGGTTCCGGCCCAGCTTACCTGTCTATCCCTCTACGTCCCGCCTCATAGCTTAAGATCATCCAGGGAGGCGCTGCTCTCAGTCCCATCAGCCTCACATAGAATCCTAGAGTTGGAAGAGACCTCATGGGCTGTCCAGTCCAACCCCCTGCCTAGAAACAGGAATATTGCAAAATCACCCCCGACAGATGTCCATCCAGCCTCTGTTTAAAAGCTTCCAAAGAAGGAGCCTCCACCACACTCCGGGGCAGAGGGTTCCACTGCTGAACGGCTCTCACCGTCAGGAAAGGAGATGGAATCTCCTTTCTTGTAGTTTGAAGCCATTGTTCCGTGTCCTAGTCTCCAGGGAAGCAGAAAACAAGCTTGCTTCCTCCTCCCTGTGACTTCCTCTCACATATTTATACATGGCTATCATATCTCCTCTCAGCCTTCTCTTCTTCAGGCTAAACATGCCCAGCTCTTTAAGTCTCTCTTCATAGGGCTTGTTTTCCAGACCCTTGATCATTTTAGTCGCCCTCCTCTGGACACATTCCAGCTTGTCAATATCTCTCTTCAATTGTAGTGCTCAGAATTAGACACAATATTCCAGGTATGGTCTAACCTTGGCTAACCTAACCCCACCTAACATATGCTTGGTGGGGACGAGGAGCAGGGCCTTCTTGGCGGTGGCCCTACGCCTGTGGAACTTGCTCCCCAGAGAGATCAGGTCACCTTCTTCCTTCCTTTCTTTTAGGAAGAAGGTTAAATCATGGCTCTGGGACCAGCACCTTGGATGTTGAACAGGGCTGAAATTGGCTATATGGTTGACGACAATGTTTTTAACGTTTTTTTAACTTAATGTTTTAAACTGTTGCTTTTTGTGTTTATATTTATATTATATTGAGGCTTTGAATTGTGTCCAGTTTGTAAGTCCCCCTGAGCCCCCCTTTGGGGACTGAGAAGGGCGGGATAGAAATATTGGAAATAAATAAATAAATTTCTAGTTTTGAGATGTGAGGTTATGTTTTGAGAAAATGTGCTACATCCAAGAGCTTCTGGGAACAAGAACTGATCTTTCGAGGGGCATTTTGGGATGATCTTCCCTTATGGCAGGATCATTTGCAGCTTGCACTTTCCCAACTGTGTAATGGATGCTCCCAAGTGCGCATTTGAAAGAGCTGTTTTTCTCTGGCTGAGCCTCCCACACTGTTTTGGTTGCAGACAACCTGTCAGTTTTAAAGAGAGCGGAGATTTGACAGAAGCAATGCTTCTTCTCTTCCAACAGGACACGAGTTGTTTTTATAGCGCAATTTTAAAAAAATCTAGTTTATCGAAGGCATAAGAGGATAAACCAACATACTCAGGGAGAATAATCCCGGGGTAAACACTTATTACTTACTCTTAAATTGATATATTTTCTGCCTAACGCCCCTTCCCCAAAATTGAAATATTGCATGCTATCTTGATTGCCAACAGACCTTATGGCAATGGGCACAACTGTTTCAGAGTCACCTGGGATCGACAGGTGCTGTCCCCCTCTTGCTTCTTGCATGCACACCCCTTTCCTTCCAGGATTGCCCCATTTGCCAGGGAACAGGTGGCGGCGATATTCACCCACTCCTTCACCACGCAATCCTTCCATGTGTCACCAATCAGTTGGAGAGATGTCAGTTACACTCCGTTTCTTACCCCACCCCCAAGATAACATTTTGGGACAAATTATCCAGGCCTACGCGTGTGTGGGACATGTTCTCCATTCCCTATAAAGAGAAGAAACTCGCCGCCCTCCCTGTTCGCCATCTCCAGCCTCCAGTCGGTTCACACTCCAGAATGCTTCTGAATACAGGCAGTTCCCAAGTTACAAAGATAGGTTCTGTAGGTTTGTTCTTGAGTTGAATCTGTATGCAAGTCGGAACAGGTATATTTTTAAGTGTAACTCCAGACAAATATCTATCTACAGTAGAGTCTCCAACCTTCGCTCATCCAACGTTCTGTATTATCCAACACAGTCTGCCTCCCACCCGGATCCACAGCATTCAATACATTGGGATGTTTTGGTGCTAAATTCGTAAATACAGTAATTAATACATAATGCTACCGTGTATTGAACTGCTTTTTTCTGTCGATTTGTTGTAAAATATGATGTTTTGGTGCTTGATTTGTAAAATCATAACGTATTTTGTTGTTTAATAGGCTTTTCCTTAATCTCTCCTTGTCATTTAACATTTTCGCTTATCCAATGTTCTGCCTGCGCCTTTATGTTGGATAAGCGAGACTCTACTGTATCTACCGTATATTCCGGCATGTAAGACGACTGGGCGTATAAGACGACCCCCAACTTTTCGAGTCAAAATATAGAGTTTGGGATATACTTGCCGTATAAGACTACCCCTCTTCCAACGCACACCAAATAAAAAATTTAAAAGCAGATTTGGTTTCAATATGGTAATTTTCCTATTACTGTACCTCCTTCTCTGCCTCTCAGATCTCGCACCTGCACCGCTTCACTGCAGTCTTCAGGAGCGAGATCTAAGAGGCAGACGAGGAAGTACGATAAAAGGACACAAGGGTGGGCCAGACAGGTAAAGGAGGTGTTTTTTTCCGGGTCCAGAACCACTCTATCTCTTTTTTCCATACCCCGGGCGCCCCGGATGCCTGCAGTTTGCTCCGTCCTTCACTTACACCTTCCCGGTGAGGCGCCCCTTCACCTCACCATAGGGACCGCATTAAGTCCATGAACCCTGATGAATGGATTTTCTTCTACCGTACTTGTACAGCGTCGCCCTTAATGCTTTCATACAGTCGCTGCATACGGCAAGGATGCCGCCACTGCCATTTTTGAGCTCCCCCCCACCATATGCGGCAACCACAGATTCTCCAATCTGGATTAGAAATTTATCACCCGCTCTATAAGACGACTCCCGGAGTATAAGACAGCCCCTGACTTTTGAGAAGATTTTATTGGGTTAAAAAGTAGTCTTATACACAATAAAATACAGTACTACATAACATTATCATGTACTGAACTGATTTTTTCTGTCAATTTGTTGTAAAACATGATGTTTTGATGTTTAATTTGTAAAACCATAACATAATTTGACATTTAATAGGCTTTCCCTTAATCTCTCCTTGTTATCTAACATTTTCGCTTATCCAATGTTCTGCCAGCCCATTTATGTTGGATAAGCGAGACTCTTACTGCAGGGGTCCACAAACTTTTTAAAAAGAGGGCCAGGTCACAGTCCCTCAAACTGTTGGAGGGTCAGATTATAATTTTAAAAAAACATGAATGAATTCCCATGCAAACTGCACATATCTTATTTGTAGTGCAAAAAACACTTAAATGCAGTACAATAATTAAAATGAAGAACAAGTTTAACAAATATAAACTTATTAGTATTTCAATGGGAAGTGTGGGCCTGCTTTTGGCTGATGAAATATTATTGTTGTTGTTGTTGTTGTTGTGTGCTTACAAGTCGTTTCAGACTTAGGTTGACTCTGAGCAAGGGCCGGGTAAATGACCTTGGAAGTCTGTATCCGGCCCCCGGGCCTTAGTTTGAGGACTCCTGCTCTACTGTATCTAAATATCTACATATATTAGCTATGGATAGCATAGGGAAGGGTTAACACCCCTTTAGGTTTTCCTTTGCTGTCTGTGCCCCTGTTCAGAAAATTTCACCTCGTTTTCTGTCCCTGTGATGATTGGATTTTGGAAAAATTGGTTTGTTGTGGAAAAAAGGATTGGTGATAAGGCTTCAGTGGAAACCCCGTTTCCCCACAATAATATTTTTTTCAGGAGGCGATTTTCCTTCCACGGGGATGATTCCTCTCATTTGCTGTCGTCCCAACCCTGTTCTTAACTAGGAGTCATTTGTAAATTGAATGTTTGTAACTCGGGGACTGTCTGTATCTCCAGGCACCGAACATAGCCACTCAATATGGTCAATATCCCATCCACACCCCCTCTCCCCATTTCCTGTTGCAGATTCAACAAGCCTATAACTACTGACCTATAATGAATACAGTGGCTGGCAGCACAGATGGTAGACCTTTCCTATATTAGAATTAGGTCCATCTCTCCCCCGTGAGATACTGAGTTCTGTGCATTCCCACAGTCAAACAGCTCTTACTGTCAGGAAAATCTTCCTAATATTTAGATAGAATCTCTTTTCCTGCAGTTTGAATCAATTGCTCTGTGTCCTGGCCTCTGAAGTAGCAGAAAATCAGATTCATTCCCCAATGTGGCATCTTTTCAAATATTTAAACATAGCTTCATGTCCCTTTCAGCCTTCTCTTCTCCAGACAAAACACATCCAGCTCCCTAAGCCTCTCCTCTTAGGGATTCATAGCTTCCAATTAAGGTTCCCTTCTTTGGACATGTTCCAGCTTGTCCATATTTATTTATTTACACCATTTCTATCCCGCCCTTCTCACTCCCCGAGGGGGGACTCAGGGAGGCTAACACAGGCAACAATTCAATGCCACAATATCAATACAACAATGTAAAATCAAATACATAGCAAATTAAAACAGTAACATTAATTAAAATCACATACTCATATAATAACATAGTCGCCTAATCACAAAGTCACGTAGCCATTTCCAATTGTCATAACAGTCCTATGGTTCGGATTCAGTGTCTAAAGTGCTGCTGTGCCCACTAGCCAAAAGCCAGGCTCTAAAACCACAACTTTAGCATTTTCCTAAAAGTAAGGAGGGAGGACACTGATCTAATTTCACTGGGGAGTGAATTCCACAAGCAGGGGGCCACCACTGAGAAGGCCCTGTCCCTCGTCCCCACCAGACGCGTTTGTGACGCTGGTGGGACCGAGAGCAGGGCCTCCCCAGTAGATGTTAAATTACGAGGTGGAACGTAGAGAGAGATACGTTTGGATAAGTAAGCTGGGAGGGATGTGTATGGGTTTGTAGTCATTTGTGTGACAGTGTGGCCTGGTGAGTGGGCAGCCCTGAGGATGACATGGGAGCTTCCACATTCCTTGTTATTATTATCCCCCTTTTTTTCTAACAGCTAACAATGTTGTTGTTGTGATTATTAATAAAGACTACGGTGATGTTTTGGGTTATTCCTTACAGTGTGGGCCAGCAGTAATAATAATAATAATAATAATAATAACAACAACAACAACTGTTGTTGTTATTATTATTACTGCTGGCCCACACTGTAAGGAATAACCCAAAACATCCCCGTAGTCACTAGATTCTTGTGGGTTTTTTTCGAGCTATATGGCCATGTTCTAGAGGCATTTTAGAGGAAACAACCAGGCACATTTTAACACCTCTCAACAAAAGATTCCCCCAGGCTCACCCAGGCCTTCAAATGCTAATTAAGGTGGTCAGTTGAAACATTCACACCTAGCTCCAGCAGAGAAGAGCTCTTTGCCCCACCCCAGTCATTCCACAGAGATATAAACCCATTTTCCTAGTTCCAACAGACCTCACTACCTCTGAGGATGCTTGCCATAGATGCAGGCGAAACGTCAGGAGAGAATGCCTCTAGAACATGGCCATATAGCCCAAAAAACCCCACAAGAACCTAGTGATTCCAGCCATGAAAGCCTTCAACAATACATCTCCGTAGTCTTTATTAATATTAGTTATATTATTATTATTATTATTATTATTATTATTATTATTACTGCTGTTGTTATTATTATTATTCCATTTTTTTCTCTCTCAAAAAGGACTCAACACAGAAGGACCAAAAGAATGTGTTGGGTGAAACCTGATAGTGTGGCCTAGTGGCTGAGCAACCCTGAGGAGGAAGGGACATTATTAATATTATTATTATTATTATTATTATTGTCGTTGTTGCTGTTATTAATATTATGATTGTATATATCCTGCTTTTTTCTCCCTTAAAAGAGACTCAAATATCTAAAATGTCATGTTATTAATAAAACAAGGACTAAAGGAATGTGCTGGGTGATACCTGACAGTGTATTATTACCATTGTTGTTGTTATTAATAACATACACACACATAAACGCACACATTCATGTACAGTATATACATATATATCCATGTGGGAGAAAAAAACACTCAAAGCTGCTAACAATGTCATGTTATTAATAAAATGCAATAAAACAAGTATTAAAGGAATATGTTGGGTGATACCTGACAATCTGGGCCAGTGGCAGGGGAATTATTATTTTTACTGTTGTTGTTATCAGTAATAGTAGTAATACTATTTACATCCTGCTTTTTCTCCCTTAAAAGAGATTCAAAGCTGCTAACTATGGCATGTTATTAATAAAACAAGCATTAAAGGAATGTGTTGGGTGATACCCGAGTGTGGCCTTGTGGCTGAGTTCCTGAGGACAGATCATTATTATTACGATTATTATATTATTATTATAATAATAATAAAAATGGAAAAGATGGACTAAAATAATGTGTTGGGTGATACCTGACAGGTATTAATAATATGCTGCTTTTATTACTGTTATTATTATTAATGGGCTGTTATTATCATTATTACTAATAGTAGGCTGCTTTTATTATTACCACTATTATTATTAACAATATCCCGCTATTACTATTACTATGCTGCTTTTATTATTAGTAATATTATTAATACTAACATGTTGCTGTTATTATTATTACTACCAAAAATACGCTGTTTTATTATTACTATTAATAATAACTACAGGCTGTTTTATTATTACTAATAATAATATGCTGCTTTTATTATTAGTATGATTATTGATAATACGCTGCTTTTATAATTATTAACAATATGCTGCTTTATTATTAACAGTATGCTGCTTCTATTATTACTATTGCCATTTTTATTTATTAATATTTTATTACTATTAATAACAATACGCTGCTTTATTATTACTATGATGAATAATATGCTACTGCTTTAACATTATTATTATTACCATGCTTTATTATTACTATTAAGAATATGCCACTGCTTTATTACCATTGCTATTAACAATATGCTGCTATTAATATTTGTTGACATTATTATTACTCTTATTATTTACAATACACTGCTTTATTACCATTATTATTAACAATCTTCTGCTATTAATATTTATTGACATTATTATTGCTCTTATTATTAACAATACGCTGCTTTATTATTATTACTATGATGAATAATATGCTACTGCTTTATTACCATTATTATTATTACTATTATTATTACCATGCTTTATTATTACTATTAAGAATAATATGCCACTGCTTTATTACCATTATTATTAACAATATGCTGGTTTATTATTATTACTATGATGAATAATATGCTACTGCTTTATTACCATTATTATTAACAATCTTCTGTTATTAATATTTATTGACATTATTATTACTCTTATTATTAACAATACGCTGCTTTGTTATTATTACTATGGTGATAATAAGATGCCTTTCAAAGCCACTATAAGAATAATATGCTGCTGTTTTATTACCATTATTATTAATAATATGCTGCTATTTATATTTATTGACATTATTATTACTCTTACTATTAACAATACACTGCTTTATTATTATTACTATGATGAATAATATGCTACTGCTTTATTGCCATTATTATTACTATTATTATTAATTTTTATCATTACTATTAATAACAATACACTGCTTTATTATTACTATTATTAATAACAATATGCTGATTCTATTAATGTTTATTACTCTTATTATTAACAATACGCTGCTTTATTATTATTACTATGTTGAATAATATGCCACTGCTTTACTGCCATTACTATTATTATTACTGTTATTATTACCGTGCTTTATTATTACTATTAAGAATAATATGCCACTGTTTTATTACCATTATTATTAACAATACGCTGCTTTATTATTATTACTATGATGAATAATATGCTACTGCTTTGCCATTATTATTACTACTATTACTATTATTACTATTCTTATTTTTAATATTTTATCATTACTATTTATAACAATACACTGCTTTATTATTACTATAATTAATAACAATATGCTGATTCTATTAATGTTTATTACTCTTATTATTAACAATACACTGCTTTATTATTATTACTGTGATGAATTATATGCTACTGCTTTATTGCCATTGTTATTATCACTACTATTATTATTACTATTATTATTACCATGTTTTATTATTACTATTAAAAACAATATGCCACTGCTTTATTACCATTATTATTAACAATACACTGCTTTATTATTATTACTAGGATGAATAATATGCCACTGCTTTATTAACATTATTATTATTATTATTATTATTATTACCATGCTTTAATTTTACTATTAAGAATATGCCACTGCTTTATTACCATTATTATTATCAATATGCTATTAATATTTATTGACATTATTATTACTCTTAATAACAATACACTGCATTATTATTATTATTATTAACATGCTTTATTATTACTATTAAGAATAATATGCCACTGCTTTCTTACCATTATTATTATTATTACTATTACTATTATTACCATGCTTTATTATTATGATGAATAATATGCCACTGCTTCATTAACATTATTATTACTATTATTACTACCATGCTTTATTATTACTATGATGAATAATATGCCACTGCTTTATTGCCATTATTACTATTATTATTATTACTATTATTATTATTACCATGCTTTATTATTACTATTAAGAATAATATGCCACTGCTTTATTACCATTACTATTATTATTATTACCATCATTATTACCAATATGCTGCTTTATTATTATTACTAGGATGAAAAATATGCTACTGCTTTATTGCCATCATTATTATTACTATCATTATTATTACCATGCTTTATTATTACTATTAAGAATAATATGCCACTGCTTTATTGCCATTATTATTATTATTATTATTATTATTATTATTATTATTACTATCATTATTATTACCATGCTTTATTATTACTATTAAGAATATGCCACTGCTTTATTACCATTATTATTAACAATATGCTGCTTTATTATTATTACTATGATGAATAATATGCCATTGCTTTATTAGCATTATTATTATCAATATGTTGCTATTAATATTTATTGACATCATTATTACTGTTATTATTAACACT
>NW_026847771.1:6431316-6493092 GCF_025583915.1 Anolis sagrei ordinatus | reverse complement strand
GAGTTCTGTTAATCCCACAAACAAACTTTACATTTTTATTTATAGATAAGGGTTGGATTGGATGGCCCTTAAGATCCCTTCCAACTCTATGATGCTAACAGATCTTAGGATAAATGCATTTCAAAAATCCATCATCGTGTATGAAATTGGCAAAAACAAATTAGAAAACAAGCTGGATGGCACTGAAACCAGAAGGCTTATACACTGCTGTTTGAGATTGCAAAATCAGCAATCCCAAGAGGCAACCTGGCCAGCGAACTGTGCAGAACATTCTCTTCATAGGAGAAGTGGGTTCTATATTTCAATGCACCCCACTAGAACAGGAGTGTTGTCTGAAGGGGGAGAAAAAGGAGCTCGGAAGCTGTGGTATTCCACAGATGTAAGACCAGGTCACAGGTGATTTGCCCTCAACAGCAGCTCATCTCAAATTCATATTTCAACGTCAGGAGAAGCCTGCCGAAACCTCCTGCTGCTGAAGTGAAAGGGCTTAATGAGTGAATATTTCAAAGGGCTCCGAGCTGTCTTTAGGAGGATGATTAAACCTTCCAGGATAAGGGGGCTAATCTCGGTGACAGCATTAAGAACCTCACAAACACGAGAACTGCTATGCTCTTTTCTGGAACTTAAGATAATTTGGAAGGGAAATTTGCTTGACTATTTCCATTTTTCCGCTGCTTGCCTCCTGTGCAGTCCAAAATAGCTCTGCTCCCTGCATGAAGCGCATATGCCTATCAGCACATTCATCGATTTTACAGGTTTTTCTACCATTTCAAAGCTGTAGTGGAGCTAAGGCTTGCAAGGACAGAGCATGGACACTTTTTGAGCTTTGATTAATGTAGATAATGACATCAATGTGCTAAACCTTTCAGGTCTGTCCCATTATCTCTGGGTTTAGCGTCAATTCTAACAGAAAATTTATTTTCCCAGACACCAAATAAAAACTCCAACCATCACCCAAGTCAAAAGAGAAGCACCATTAAAGCCTTGGCAGACCGTGCAAAAAGAATCTGCGAACCCCACCTCCTCCAAGATGAACTGAACCACCTCAACTGGGCTCTCCAGGCCAATGGAGACTCCACCTCAGACATCAGAAGAGCTGCAAGACCA
The DNA here is from genome assembly GCF_025583915.1 of Anolis sagrei ordinatus. Taxonomy (NCBI): domain Eukaryota; kingdom Metazoa; phylum Chordata; class Lepidosauria; order Squamata; family Anolidae; genus Anolis; species Anolis sagrei. Next base: position 6,491,985 of record NW_026847771.1, on the reverse strand, counting down.
AGAACAAGCCACGAGAGTAAAGATGAAGATCCACCCAGAGGAAAAGTGTTCTTGCCATACATCAAGGGAACCACTGATCGCATAGGGAAGCTGATGAGGAAACACAACATACAAACAATCTACAAACCCACCAAGAAAATCCAACAAATGCTACGTTCAGCAAAGGACAAGAGGGATCCTCTCACCTCTGCAGGAGTCTACCGTATACCATGCAGCTGTGGACAAGTCTACATAGGGACCACCAAACGCAGCGCCCATACACGCATCAAGGAACATGAAAGGCACTGCAGACTACTTCAACCTAGAGAAATCAGCCATAGCAGAGCACCTGATGAACCAGCCTGGACACAGCATATTATTTGAGAACACAGAAATGCTGACACACTAACAACCACCATGTCAGACTACACAGAGAAGCCATTGAAATCCACAAGCATGTGGACAATTTCAACAGAAAGGAGAGACCATGAAAATGAACAAAATCTGGCTACCAGTATTAAAAAACTCTAAAATTATAACAGCTAAACAACAGAGAGGAAAAAACCAGGCACAGATTAACACCTCCCAGCAACAGATTTTCCCAGGCTCAGGCAGGCCTTCAAATGCTAATGAAGGTGATCAGCTAAACATTCACACCTAACTGCAGCAGGGAAGAGCTCCTTGCCCCACCCCAGCCATTCCACAGATATATAAACCCAGTTTTCCTACTTCCAACAGACCTCACAACCTCTGAGGATGCTTGCCATAGATGCAGGCGAAACGTCAGGAGAAATGCCTCTAGAACATGGCTCTATAGCCCGAAAAAACCCACAAGAACCTAGTTATTCCAGCCATGAAAGCCTTCGACAATACTCTAAAATGATGGTTTAAATACTGGACTAGGACCCCAGAGTTTGAATTCTCACAGCCATGGGAACTCACTGGGAAACCTTGGGCACGTCACAATCTCTCAGCCTCAGAAGGGTGTCATGGTAAGCACCCCCCTGGAACAAATCGTGCAAATAAAATCCTATACTAGGTTCACCTTAGGTTTTCTATAAAATACCAACAACAAATCTCTGTTTCAATGCTAAGTGTTGAAGGATGGCTACATCCAAAATGTGCATTGGCTTCACAAAATACCTGCTCATGGAAGAGCTGAAACCTGTTAGAACAGGTTTCTTATGCCTGTATATTGGGACTCTCCTTCAAGGTGTGGATGCAGGGACTGTGATGAGAAGCACCTGCCTTCCGTAATTTATTCATTACACCCCTAGACCTGAGAAACCTGTTTGTTGAGAGGCAGCAGAAAAACAAGAAGAAAATTGTATACACTAAAAATGTAAAGCATTTCCAGTTTGTTTATCAACTACTGATGGCATCCTTCATTATATTATAATATTATAATATAACACAATATAATATTAATAATGTGATATTATAATTATATATTTTATATTACATGTAATATTACTAATGATATTACATTATAAGGGTACGCATGCCCAGTGGGGAACACATCTCACCATGCTAAAACAGTAGATGTGGCTCTTAATGAGACATGCCGCATTTATCACGGGGTGTCTGTGCCCTACACCACTGGAGAAATTACACTGCTTAGCCGGTATTGCACCACCTGACATCCGCCGGGAAGTAGCAGCTAATAGTGAAAGGATCAAGACAGAGACATCTCCAGCTCATCCCCTGTTTGGGTATCAGCCAGCACGTCAACGACTTCAATCATGAAATAGTTTTCTAAGACCTACAGAGACACTCGCAGGAACACCTCAGCAAGCGAGAGTCCAAAAGTGGCAGGCTCAAACCCAGAACCTCAACCAATGGCTGAAACCCAATTGAGGGACTCCCCCCTGGGCACACAGAAAACTGGGTGACTTGGAAGGCGCTGAACAGACTGCGCTCTGGTACAAGATGCAGAGCCAACCTGAAGAAATGGGACTACAAAGTGGAATCCACGACATGCGAGTGTGGAGAAGAGCAAACCACTGACCACCTGCTGCAATGCAATCTGATCCCTGCCACATGCACAAGGGAGGACCTTCTTGCGGCAACACCAGAGGCACTCCAAGTGGCCAGATACTGGTCAAAGGATATTTAATCAACTACCAAGCTTGCAAACTTTTTGTTTGCATGTTTGTTTGTTAAAAATGCAATACAACTGTTTGACTTGCTCCTGCCACGATAAATAAGTAAATACAATATAAGGGTATAGTACAATACAGTAATATATAATACTGATATTGTACTATACTGATAATGTAATATATTGTATGTATGTATATCTTGCAAGCTGCTCTGAGTTCCCTTCGGGGTGAGAAGGGTGGCATATAAATGTCGTAAATAAATAATAAATAAATTCATTATTCTATTATGTTTATCAAATGTTACCACTGGTAAGATAATGACATGTTGGCTATGAATATCTTGTCCACCTCATCCCATTGGGGGGTTGAAATGATTCCCAAGATCATGTAATTGGCATCTGAAATACTATCATCCAAGCAATGGGACAAACAAGGCATGGGGCAGCAATGGGGAACCTTTGACACTTCAATTCTCAACAGGTTCAATAACACAGCAAGTGGAGGGTGGAAGCTGCAATCCAAAACATCCAGAGCGCCAATGTTTACCACTGTATTGTCGAAGGCTTTCATGGCCAGAATCACTGGATTGTTGTAGGTTTTTTTGGGCTATATAGCCATGTTCTAGAGGCATTCTCTCCTGACGTTTCACCTGCATCTATGGCAAGCATCCTTTTGAGGATGCTTGCCATAGATGCAGGCGAAACATCAAGAGAGAATGCCTCTAGAACATGGCCATATAGCCCGAAAAACCTACAACAACCCAATGTTTACCACTTCCTGGCCCAAGGAGATGCGCGTCCTTGTTTGCTCCCCTGCAGCTATAGAGAAGTGTTTGCCACTGAACACCAAGGTTTTTTTCCAGGGATACAATTATCATTGGGGCCAATTTTTGCACCCACTGCGTTGTCCCATTTTCAGCTAAAATGGAATGAACTTTAAGTTGTGATATTCTGGTATTTTTAAGTTATTGTGGCAGCTCCACTGGCTGCCAGTCCATTTCCAAGCACAATTCAAAGTGCTGGACTTGGCCTATAAAGTCCTATACGGTTCCGGCCCAGCTTACCTGTCTATCCCTCTACGTCCCGCCTCATAGCTTAAGATCATCCAGGGAGGCGCTGCTCTCAGTCCCATCAGCCTCACATAGAATCCTAGAGTTGGAAGAGACCTCATGGGCTGTCCAGTCCAACCCCCTGCCTAGAAACAGGAATATTGCAAAATCACCCCCGACAGATGTCCATCCAGCCTCTGTTTAAAAGCTTCCAAAGAAGGAGCCTCCACCACACTCCGGGGCAGAGGGTTCCACTGCTGAACGGCTCTCACCGTCAGGAAAGGAGATGGAATCTCCTTTCTTGTAGTTTGAAGCCATTGTTCCGTGTCCTAGTCTCCAGGGAAGCAGAAAACAAGCTTGCTTCCTCCTCCCTGTGACTTCCTCTCACATATTTATACATGGCTATCATATCTCCTCTCAGCCTTCTCTTCTTCAGGCTAAACATGCCCAGCTCTTTAAGTCTCTCTTCATAGGGCTTGTTTTCCAGACCCTTGATCATTTTAGTCGCCCTCCTCTGGACACATTCCAGCTTGTCAATATCTCTCTTCAATTGTAGTGCTCAGAATTAGACACAATATTCCAGGTATGGTCTAACCTTGGCTAACCTAACCCCACCTAACATATGCTTGGTGGGGACGAGGAGCAGGGCCTTCTTGGCGGTGGCCCTACGCCTGTGGAACTTGCTCCCCAGAGAGATCAGGTCACCTTCTTCCTTCCTTTCTTTTAGGAAGAAGGTTAAATCATGGCTCTGGGACCAGCACCTTGGATGTTGAACAGGGCTGAAATTGGCTATATGGTTGACGACAATGTTTTTAACGTTTTTTTAACTTAATGTTTTAAACTGTTGCTTTTTGTGTTTATATTTATATTATATTGAGGCTTTGAATTGTGTCCAGTTTGTAAGTCCCCCTGAGCCCCCCTTTGGGGACTGAGAAGGGCGGGATAGAAATATTGGAAATAAATAAATAAATTTCTAGTTTTGAGATGTGAGGTTATGTTTTGAGAAAATGTGCTACATCCAAGAGCTTCTGGGAACAAGAACTGATCTTTCGAGGGGCATTTTGGGATGATCTTCCCTTATGGCAGGATCATTTGCAGCTTGCACTTTCCCAACTGTGTAATGGATGCTCCCAAGTGCGCATTTGAAAGAGCTGTTTTTCTCTGGCTGAGCCTCCCACACTGTTTTGGTTGCAGACAACCTGTCAGTTTTAAAGAGAGCGGAGATTTGACAGAAGCAATGCTTCTTCTCTTCCAACAGGACACGAGTTGTTTTTATAGCGCAATTTTAAAAAAATCTAGTTTATCGAAGGCATAAGAGGATAAACCAACATACTCAGGGAGAATAATCCCGGGGTAAACACTTATTACTTACTCTTAAATTGATATATTTTCTGCCTAACGCCCCTTCCCCAAAATTGAAATATTGCATGCTATCTTGATTGCCAACAGACCTTATGGCAATGGGCACAACTGTTTCAGAGTCACCTGGGATCGACAGGTGCTGTCCCCCTCTTGCTTCTTGCATGCACACCCCTTTCCTTCCAGGATTGCCCCATTTGCCAGGGAACAGGTGGCGGCGATATTCACCCACTCCTTCACCACGCAATCCTTCCATGTGTCACCAATCAGTTGGAGAGATGTCAGTTACACTCCGTTTCTTACCCCACCCCCAAGATAACATTTTGGGACAAATTATCCAGGCCTACGCGTGTGTGGGACATGTTCTCCATTCCCTATAAAGAGAAGAAACTCGCCGCCCTCCCTGTTCGCCATCTCCAGCCTCCAGTCGGTTCACACTCCAGAATGCTTCTGAATACAGGCAGTTCCCAAGTTACAAAGATAGGTTCTGTAGGTTTGTTCTTGAGTTGAATCTGTATGCAAGTCGGAACAGGTATATTTTTAAGTGTAACTCCAGACAAATATCTATCTACAGTAGAGTCTCCAACCTTCGCTCATCCAACGTTCTGTATTATCCAACACAGTCTGCCTCCCACCCGGATCCACAGCATTCAATACATTGGGATGTTTTGGTGCTAAATTCGTAAATACAGTAATTAATACATAATGCTACCGTGTATTGAACTGCTTTTTTCTGTCGATTTGTTGTAAAATATGATGTTTTGGTGCTTGATTTGTAAAATCATAACGTATTTTGTTGTTTAATAGGCTTTTCCTTAATCTCTCCTTGTCATTTAACATTTTCGCTTATCCAATGTTCTGCCTGCGCCTTTATGTTGGATAAGCGAGACTCTACTGTATCTACCGTATATTCCGGCATGTAAGACGACTGGGCGTATAAGACGACCCCCAACTTTTCGAGTCAAAATATAGAGTTTGGGATATACTTGCCGTATAAGACTACCCCTCTTCCAACGCACACCAAATAAAAAATTTAAAAGCAGATTTGGTTTCAATATGGTAATTTTCCTATTACTGTACCTCCTTCTCTGCCTCTCAGATCTCGCACCTGCACCGCTTCACTGCAGTCTTCAGGAGCGAGATCTAAGAGGCAGACGAGGAAGTACGATAAAAGGACACAAGGGTGGGCCAGACAGGTAAAGGAGGTGTTTTTTTCCGGGTCCAGAACCACTCTATCTCTTTTTTCCATACCCCGGGCGCCCCGGATGCCTGCAGTTTGCTCCGTCCTTCACTTACACCTTCCCGGTGAGGCGCCCCTTCACCTCACCATAGGGACCGCATTAAGTCCATGAACCCTGATGAATGGATTTTCTTCTACCGTACTTGTACAGCGTCGCCCTTAATGCTTTCATACAGTCGCTGCATACGGCAAGGATGCCGCCACTGCCATTTTTGAGCTCCCCCCCACCATATGCGGCAACCACAGATTCTCCAATCTGGATTAGAAATTTATCACCCGCTCTATAAGACGACTCCCGGAGTATAAGACAGCCCCTGACTTTTGAGAAGATTTTATTGGGTTAAAAAGTAGTCTTATACACAATAAAATACAGTACTACATAACATTATCATGTACTGAACTGATTTTTTCTGTCAATTTGTTGTAAAACATGATGTTTTGATGTTTAATTTGTAAAACCATAACATAATTTGACATTTAATAGGCTTTCCCTTAATCTCTCCTTGTTATCTAACATTTTCGCTTATCCAATGTTCTGCCAGCCCATTTATGTTGGATAAGCGAGACTCTTACTGCAGGGGTCCACAAACTTTTTAAAAAGAGGGCCAGGTCACAGTCCCTCAAACTGTTGGAGGGTCAGATTATAATTTTAAAAAAACATGAATGAATTCCCATGCAAACTGCACATATCTTATTTGTAGTGCAAAAAACACTTAAATGCAGTACAATAATTAAAATGAAGAACAAGTTTAACAAATATAAACTTATTAGTATTTCAATGGGAAGTGTGGGCCTGCTTTTGGCTGATGAAATATTATTGTTGTTGTTGTTGTTGTTGTGTGCTTACAAGTCGTTTCAGACTTAGGTTGACTCTGAGCAAGGGCCGGGTAAATGACCTTGGAAGTCTGTATCCGGCCCCCGGGCCTTAGTTTGAGGACTCCTGCTCTACTGTATCTAAATATCTACATATATTAGCTATGGATAGCATAGGGAAGGGTTAACACCCCTTTAGGTTTTCCTTTGCTGTCTGTGCCCCTGTTCAGAAAATTTCACCTCGTTTTCTGTCCCTGTGATGATTGGATTTTGGAAAAATTGGTTTGTTGTGGAAAAAAGGATTGGTGATAAGGCTTCAGTGGAAACCCCGTTTCCCCACAATAATATTTTTTTCAGGAGGCGATTTTCCTTCCACGGGGATGATTCCTCTCATTTGCTGTCGTCCCAACCCTGTTCTTAACTAGGAGTCATTTGTAAATTGAATGTTTGTAACTCGGGGACTGTCTGTATCTCCAGGCACCGAACATAGCCACTCAATATGGTCAATATCCCATCCACACCCCCTCTCCCCATTTCCTGTTGCAGATTCAACAAGCCTATAACTACTGACCTATAATGAATACAGTGGCTGGCAGCACAGATGGTAGACCTTTCCTATATTAGAATTAGGTCCATCTCTCCCCCGTGAGATACTGAGTTCTGTGCATTCCCACAGTCAAACAGCTCTTACTGTCAGGAAAATCTTCCTAATATTTAGATAGAATCTCTTTTCCTGCAGTTTGAATCAATTGCTCTGTGTCCTGGCCTCTGAAGTAGCAGAAAATCAGATTCATTCCCCAATGTGGCATCTTTTCAAATATTTAAACATAGCTTCATGTCCCTTTCAGCCTTCTCTTCTCCAGACAAAACACATCCAGCTCCCTAAGCCTCTCCTCTTAGGGATTCATAGCTTCCAATTAAGGTTCCCTTCTTTGGACATGTTCCAGCTTGTCCATATTTATTTATTTACACCATTTCTATCCCGCCCTTCTCACTCCCCGAGGGGGGACTCAGGGAGGCTAACACAGGCAACAATTCAATGCCACAATATCAATACAACAATGTAAAATCAAATACATAGCAAATTAAAACAGTAACATTAATTAAAATCACATACTCATATAATAACATAGTCGCCTAATCACAAAGTCACGTAGCCATTTCCAATTGTCATAACAGTCCTATGGTTCGGATTCAGTGTCTAAAGTGCTGCTGTGCCCACTAGCCAAAAGCCAGGCTCTAAAACCACAACTTTAGCATTTTCCTAAAAGTAAGGAGGGAGGACACTGATCTAATTTCACTGGGGAGTGAATTCCACAAGCAGGGGGCCACCACTGAGAAGGCCCTGTCCCTCGTCCCCACCAGACGCGTTTGTGACGCTGGTGGGACCGAGAGCAGGGCCTCCCCAGTAGATGTTAAATTACGAGGTGGAACGTAGAGAGAGATACGTTTGGATAAGTAAGCTGGGAGGGATGTGTATGGGTTTGTAGTCATTTGTGTGACAGTGTGGCCTGGTGAGTGGGCAGCCCTGAGGATGACATGGGAGCTTCCACATTCCTTGTTATTATTATCCCCCTTTTTTTCTAACAGCTAACAATGTTGTTGTTGTGATTATTAATAAAGACTACGGTGATGTTTTGGGTTATTCCTTACAGTGTGGGCCAGCAGTAATAATAATAATAATAATAATAATAACAACAACAACAACTGTTGTTGTTATTATTATTACTGCTGGCCCACACTGTAAGGAATAACCCAAAACATCCCCGTAGTCACTAGATTCTTGTGGGTTTTTTTCGAGCTATATGGCCATGTTCTAGAGGCATTTTAGAGGAAACAACCAGGCACATTTTAACACCTCTCAACAAAAGATTTTCCCAGGCTCAGCCAGGCCTTCAAATGCTAATGAAGGTGGTCAGTTGAAACATTCACACCTAGCTCCAGCAGAGAAGAGCTCTTTGCCCCACCCCAGTCATTCCACAGATATATATAAACCCATTTTCCTAACTCCAACAGACCTCACTACCTCTGAGGATGCTTGCCATAGATGCAGGCGAAACGTCAGGAGAAAATGCCTCTAGAACATGGCCATATAGCCCGAAAAAACACCCACAAGAACCTAGTGATTCCAGCCATGAAAGCCTTCAACAATACATCTCCGTAGTCTTTATTAATATTAGTTATATTATTATTATTATTATTATTATTATTATTATTATTACTGCTGTTGTTATTATTATTATTCCATTTTTTTCTCTCTCAAAAAGGACTCAACACAGAAGGACCAAAAGAATGTGTTGGGTGAAACCTGATAGTGTGGCCTAGTGGCTGAGCAACCCTGAGGAGGAAGGGACATTATTAATATTATTATTATTATTATTATTATTGTCGTTGTTGCTGTTATTAATATTATGATTGTATATATCCTGCTTTTTTCTCCCTTAAAAGAGACTCAAATATCTAAAATGTCATGTTATTAATAAAACAAGGACTAAAGGAATGTGCTGGGTGATACCTGACAGTGTATTATTACCATTGTTGTTGTTATTAATAACATACACACACATAAACGCACACATTCATGTACAGTATATACATATATATCCATGTGGGAGAAAAAAACACTCAAAGCTGCTAACAATGTCATGTTATTAATAAAATGCAATAAAACAAGTATTAAAGGAATATGTTGGGTGATACCTGACAATCTGGGCCAGTGGCAGGGGAATTATTATTTTTACTGTTGTTGTTATCAGTAATAGTAGTAATACTATTTACATCCTGCTTTTTCTCCCTTAAAAGAGATTCAAAGCTGCTAACTATGGCATGTTATTAATAAAACAAGCATTAAAGGAATGTGTTGGGTGATACCCGAGTGTGGCCTTGTGGCTGAGTTCCTGAGGACAGATCATTATTATTACGATTATTATATTATTATTATAATAATAATAAAAATGGAAAAGATGGACTAAAATAATGTGTTGGGTGATACCTGACAGGTATTAATAATATGCTGCTTTTATTACTGTTATTATTATTAATGGGCTGTTATTATCATTATTACTAATAGTAGGCTGCTTTTATTATTACCACTATTATTATTAACAATATCCCGCTATTACTATTACTATGCTGCTTTTATTATTAGTAATATTATTAATACTAACATGTTGCTGTTATTATTATTACTACCAAAAATACGCTGTTTTATTATTACTATTAATAATAACTACAGGCTGTTTTATTATTACTAATAATAATATGCTGCTTTTATTATTAGTATGATTATTGATAATACGCTGCTTTTATAATTATTAACAATATGCTGCTTTATTATTAACAGTATGCTGCTTCTATTATTACTATTGCCATTTTTATTTATTAATATTTTATTACTATTAATAACAATACGCTGCTTTATTATTACTATGATGAATAATATGCTACTGCTTTAACATTATTATTATTACCATGCTTTATTATTACTATTAAGAATATGCCACTGCTTTATTACCATTGCTATTAACAATATGCTGCTATTAATATTTGTTGACATTATTATTACTCTTATTATTTACAATACACTGCTTTATTACCATTATTATTAACAATCTTCTGCTATTAATATTTATTGACATTATTATTGCTCTTATTATTAACAATACGCTGCTTTATTATTATTACTATGATGAATAATATGCTACTGCTTTATTACCATTATTATTATTACTATTATTATTACCATGCTTTATTATTACTATTAAGAATAATATGCCACTGCTTTATTACCATTATTATTAACAATATGCTGGTTTATTATTATTACTATGATGAATAATATGCTACTGCTTTATTACCATTATTATTAACAATCTTCTGTTATTAATATTTATTGACATTATTATTACTCTTATTATTAACAATACGCTGCTTTGTTATTATTACTATGGTGATAATAAGATGCCTTTCAAAGCCACTATAAGAATAATATGCTGCTGTTTTATTACCATTATTATTAATAATATGCTGCTATTTATATTTATTGACATTATTATTACTCTTACTATTAACAATACACTGCTTTATTATTATTACTATGATGAATAATATGCTACTGCTTTATTGCCATTATTATTACTATTATTATTAATTTTTATCATTACTATTAATAACAATACACTGCTTTATTATTACTATTATTAATAACAATATGCTGATTCTATTAATGTTTATTACTCTTATTATTAACAATACGCTGCTTTATTATTATTACTATGTTGAATAATATGCCACTGCTTTACTGCCATTACTATTATTATTACTGTTATTATTACCGTGCTTTATTATTACTATTAAGAATAATATGCCACTGTTTTATTACCATTATTATTAACAATACGCTGCTTTATTATTATTACTATGATGAATAATATGCTACTGCTTTGCCATTATTATTACTACTATTACTATTATTACTATTCTTATTTTTAATATTTTATCATTACTATTTATAACAATACACTGCTTTATTATTACTATAATTAATAACAATATGCTGATTCTATTAATGTTTATTACTCTTATTATTAACAATACACTGCTTTATTATTATTACTGTGATGAATTATATGCTACTGCTTTATTGCCATTGTTATTATCACTACTATTATTATTACTATTATTATTACCATGTTTTATTATTACTATTAAAAACAATATGCCACTGCTTTATTACCATTATTATTAACAATACACTGCTTTATTATTATTACTAGGATGAATAATATGCCACTGCTTTATTAACATTATTATTATTATTATTATTATTATTACCATGCTTTAATTTTACTATTAAGAATATGCCACTGCTTTATTACCATTATTATTATCAATATGCTATTAATATTTATTGACATTATTATTACTCTTAATAACAATACACTGCATTATTATTATTATTATTAACATGCTTTATTATTACTATTAAGAATAATATGCCACTGCTTTCTTACCATTATTATTATTATTACTATTACTATTATTACCATGCTTTATTATTATGATGAATAATATGCCACTGCTTCATTAACATTATTATTACTATTATTACTACCATGCTTTATTATTACTATGATGAATAATATGCCACTGCTTTATTGCCATTATTACTATTATTATTATTACTATTATTATTATTACCATGCTTTATTATTACTATTAAGAATAATATGCCACTGCTTTATTACCATTACTATTATTATTATTACCATCATTATTACCAATATGCTGCTTTATTATTATTACTAGGATGAAAAATATGCTACTGCTTTATTGCCATCATTATTATTACTATCATTATTATTACCATGCTTTATTATTACTATTAAGAATAATATGCCACTGCTTTATTGCCATTATTATTATTATTATTATTATTATTATTATTATTATTACTATCATTATTATTACCATGCTTTATTATTACTATTAAGAATATGCCACTGCTTTATTACCATTATTATTAACAATATGCTGCTTTATTATTATTACTATGATGAATAATATGCCATTGCTTTATTAGCATTATTATTATCAATATGTTGCTATTAATATTTATTGACATCATTATTACTGTTATTATTAACACTGTTTTATTATTACTACTATGAATAATCTTTAACATTATTTTTATTACCATGCTTTAGTATTACTATTAAGAATAATATGCCACTGCTTTATTACCATTATTATTATCAATATGTTGCTATTAATATTTACTGACATTATTATTTCTCTTATTATTTACAATACACTGCTTTATTGTTATTACTATGATGAATAATATGCTACTGCTTTATTGCCATCATTATTATTACTATCATTATTATTACCATGCTTTATTATTACTATTAAGAATAATATGCCACTGCTTTATTGCCATTATTATTACTATTATTATTATTATTATTACTATCATTATTATTACCATGCTTTATTATTACTATTAAGAATATGCCACTGCTTTATTACCATTATTATTAACAATATGCTGCTTTATTATTATTACTATGAAGAATAATATGCCACTGCTTTATTACCATTATTATTATCAATATGTTGCTATTAATATTTACTGACATTATTATTTCTCTTATTATTTACAATACACTGCTTTATTGTTATTACTATGATGAATAACATGCTACTGCTTTATTGCCATCATTATTATTACTATCATTATTATTACCATGCTTTATTATTACTATTAAGAATAATATGCCATTGCTTTATTACCATTATTATTACTATTATTGCCATGCTTTATTATTACTATGAAGAATAATATGCCATTGCTTTATTACCATTATTAACAATGTCCTGCCATGAATATTTATTGATATTATTATTACTGTTATTATTAACAATATGCTGCTTCTAAGCCATTCAAATCCAAATAATGGAAATGGGTTTATATATCTGTGGAATGACTGGGGTGGGGCAAAGGGCTCTTGTCTGCTGGAGCTGGGTGTGAATGTTTCAACTGACCACCTTCATTAGCATTTGAAGGCCTGGCTGAGCCTGGGGGAATCTTTTGTTGAGAGGTGTTAATATGCTGCTTCTAAGCCACTCAAACCCAAATACCATCCATGGGAAGGCAGGAATATATTCCCCAGGCCCCTCGACCTCCCCCCCAAAGGCAACTCGGTGACAACCAGGAAGGCCCTCCAAGATGGCGCCGGATGGAGAAGCCCCCCTGCCCGGCCGGCCGGCCTCCCTCTCTCCCTCTCGACTAGGCCTCACTCAGTCACGACTAGGCCCCACTCACCTGGAGCTCGGCCCTCTCGGCCTCCCAGCGGCTCTTCTCGGCCTCGAAGCGGGCCCATTCGTGCTGGATGAAGTGCAGGATGCCGGGGAGGCTCAGCTCGGCGCGGCCCGAGGCGGAGGAGGAAGCAGAGGCCGGCTGCTGAGGCGGAGGGGGAGGCGGAGGCTGGTCTCCCCCCGCCGAGAAGGCCTGGCCCTGGGCTTGGGCCTGCTGCTGCTGCGCTCGGAGCCCGGCCTCCATTGGCGGCGGCGGAGGCGGAGGAGGCGGTTGCTGCTGCTGCTGCTGCTGCTGCCACATAGTGAGCCTCTCCGCCCGCGCGAGGGGGGAAAACCGAGCCAGGGGCCGCGCCGAAGGCCCACTTCCTGCCAAATTGTGAGCCGGAAGTGAGGCCTACCCACCAAGGCTCCGGCTACTGACTGGCTGGGAGGCAGAGCGAGAAGGAAAAGTTCCCATGGCAACCCGAGGTGAGCGCTCTGCTCCCCACCTCCTTCCCCCTCCCCGTCTCTCTTCTTTCCTGTTTCCTTTACTGCTAATTGTTCCTCTTTCTAGATCTTTTTCCTTTCTCCTTCCTTCGCTCGCCCCCTTTTTCTCTTTCTCAATGGTACGCTCCCAGGTTGTCTTGCCTTCAGGCGGGAGATACCATTCCAGCAAGAGGGGGGAATATGAAGACTTGGAAATGGTACGCTCCTAGCCAGGCGGGCGATACCATTTCAGCAAGAGGGGGGAATATAAAGACTTGGAAATGGTACGCTCCCCACGAGGGAGATACCATTCCAGCAAGAGGGGGGAGTATGAAGACTTGGAAATGGTACACTCCTAAATTGTATTTCCCCAGGCGGGAGATACCATTCCAGTGATAGGGGGAATATAAAGACTTGGAAATGGAACGCTCCCCAGGCGGGAGATACCATTCCAGCAATAGGGGGGAATATAAAAGGTTAGAAGTTTTCCCCCCTCTCTTATAATATGGAACGTTCCTATTTCTGTTTAGAACAGGAGGTGGGAGATACCATTTCAGTGGGAAAAGGGGGAGTGAAGGCAGTAAGGGGAAATAGGGAATACGACTGGAAGTATATGGAACGTTCCAATTTCTGTTTCTAAAGGGAGGTGGGAGATACCATTCCAGCAAGCAGGGGGAATAAAGGGTTGGAAGTATTCCCTCCTCTCTTATAATATGGAACGTTCCGATTCCTGTTTATAACGGGAGATGGGAGATACCATTCTAATGGGAAAAGGGGGAGTGAAGGCATCAAGGGGAAATAGGGAATATAAGGACTGGAAGCATCTCCCCTCTTTCTTTATATGGAACGTTCCAATTTCTGTTTATAATGGGAGGTGGGAGATACCATTCCAGTAAGAGGGGGGAATATAAAGACTTGGAAATGGTACGCTCCTAGGTTGGCTTTCCCCAGGCAGGAGATACCATTCCAGCAATGGGGGGGGAATATGAAGACTTGGAAATGGAACGCTCCAAGGTTGTCTTGCTTTCAGGCGGGAGATACCATTCCAACAAGAGGGGGGAATATGAAGACTTGGAAATGGTACGCTCCTAGGTTGTCATTCCCCAGGCAGGAGATACCATTCCAGTAGGAGGGGGGAATATAAAGACTTGGAAATGGAACGCTCCCCAGGCGGGAGATACCATTCCAGCAATAGGGGGGAATATGAAGACTTGGAAATGGAACGCTCCCCAGGAGGGATATACCATTCCAGCAAAAGAGGGGATATACAGGACTGCAAGTATCCCCCTTCTCTTTTTATATGGTACGTTCCTATTTCTGTTAATAATAGGACGTGGGAGATACCATTCTAGTGGGAAAAGGGGGAGTGAAGGCAGCAAGGGGAAATAGGGAATATAAGGACTGGAAGTATCCCCCCTCTCTTTATATAGAATGTTCCGATTTCTGTTTAGAACTGGACGAGGGAGATACCATTACATTGGGAGGAGGGGGTGAAGGCAGCAAAGAGAAATAGGGAATATAAGGACTGGAAGTATCCCCCTCTCTCTTTATATGGAATGTTCCAATTTCTGTTTAGAACAGGAGGTGGGAGATACCATTCTAGTGGGAAAAGGGGGAGCTGTGAGGGGTGTGCCTTTTCTCCACCACTACCCCTTTTTACCTTTCTCTTTGAAACGTTACCAGGTTCTTTTGCTTAAGCTGGGAGGTACCATTGGCGCGGAAAAGGGGACTATTTTTGTGAAGCACTATTTTTGGTTCCCCCCTTTCTTTCTCGGTGGAACTTTCCCACCGCTTTCTCTTAATGGAGATGGAAGGTACCATTGCAGCAGCGCGGGGGAGTTCACAACAGCATCTTCCCTTTTCTCTCCAATTCTAGGGAACTCTCCCATCTCATTCTCTTGCGGGAGATACCATAACAGAGGGGGAATAGTCCAAATAGTAATATGTATTTATTTACAGAGGATAAATATTAATATTTAATTTCAATATTATAACAAATAGTATTTATATATCGTGTCGGAAGTACAACTAAATATTAATACTATCTTTTTAATGTTTAGTATAATATTAATGCTTAGTATCACATTAATATTAACAATATGCCTGATATTAATATTAATATTTGCAAATATAGTATTACTATTTAGTTTGTGTCCTTTTTAAGGGCATATGCCGCGGCAATAAAAGCTGCAAAGAAAACCTTCTTTGCGGCCACTATTGCGTCTGCTAAGAACCGTCCGGCTGAACTGTTCCGAGTTGTCAGAGGCCTATTAAAACCCACCACTCAGGATGGGTGCCCTGATGACTCGGCAGCTCGCTGCGAAGCTTTTGCTCGGTTCTTCGCAGACAAAGTCGCTTTGATCCGCTCTGGACTGGATACCATATTAACGGCAGTATCTGAGGATGTAACACGAGCATCTGCTTGTCTGGTTTTGATGGATTCATTTCAATTGGTTCAATCCGAGGATGTGGACAAGGTGCTTGGAGGAATGAGAGCTACCACATGCATCCTAGACCCCTGCCCATCCTGGCTTCTGAAGGAGGCCAGAGGGGGATTGGCCGAGTGGGTGAAGGTGGTGGTTAATGCCTCCCTTCGGGAGGGCAAAATTCCAGCCAGCTTAAAGCAAGCTGTGATAAAACCGCTGTTGAAGAAACCATCACTGGACCCCACTCAATTCGTCAACTATCGGCCTGTTTCCAATCTCCCCTTTTTGGGCAAAGTCATGGAACGTGTGGTGGCCTCACAACTCCAGGCATTCTTGGTAGACACGGATTATCTGGATCCGGCACAGTCTGGCTTTAGGCCGGGGCATGGTACTGAGACAGCCTTGGTCGCCTTAGTGGATGATCTGCGTCGGGAGCTCGACAGGGGGAGTGTGTCCCTGTTGGTGCTGCTCGACCTCTCAGCGGCCTTCGATACCGTCGACCACGGTATCCTTCTGGGACGCCTCGCGGGGATGGGTCTTGGAGGTACTGTTTTGCAGTGGCTCCACTCATTCCTCGAGGGTCGGTCTCAGAAGGTGTTACTGGGAGACTCCTGTTCAACCCCACAACCTTTGTCTTGTGGGGTTCCTCAGGGTTCAATACTGTCTCCCATGTTGTTCAACATCTACATGAAGCCGCTGGGCGAGATCATCCGGAGTTTCGGAGTGCGATGTCATCTGTACGCAGATGATGTCCAACTCTGTCACTCCTTTCCACCTGCTACTAAGGAGGCTGTCGAGGTCCTGAACCGGTGCTTGGCCGCTGTGACGGTCTGGATGGGGGCGAACAAATTGAAATTGAATCCAGACAAGACAGAGGTACTCCTGGTCAGTCACAAGGCCGAACAGGGTATAGGGTTACAGCCTGTGTTGGATGGGGCCGCACTCCCCCTGAAGACGCAGGTTCGCAGCTTGGGTGTGACCCTGGACTCATCGCTGAGCCTGGAACCCCAGGTTTCGGCGGTGACCAGGGGAGCATTTGCACAGCTAAAGCTTGTGCGCCAGCTGCGCCCGTACATTGGGAAGTCTGACTTGGCCACAGTAGTCCACGCTCTGGTAAGAGGCTCAGCTGCAGACCTGCTCCAGGCCTGCCTGTACACCCCACCACATGCTCCCATTACACTCTCTGAGAGTGCATGTTTGGCGGGGCGTAGCAGCTGACTCCAGGGGCGGCTCGTCCATTACGCGAAGTAAGCGGTCGCAGAACACCTTTTTTTGCCAGGGGCGCAGAGGCGCTGCTGTAAATGCCCCTCGACCGCCACTTGAGGAGCACCACCTCAGCTCACAACAGCCCTAGCAGTCCGGGAGGAGCCTCGGCTTTCTTGCCTCACTGCTGGGCGATCCTCTTCCCAAAGGGGCCGGGCCCTTGAGCCTCGCCTAGCCCCTCTCGTTCCTGCTCCACCCGGCCACCGGGTGCGCGAGCAGAGCCGGTGCTCAATCGTTCTCCACGTTCGATCCCTTCCCCATGACCGGCTCCCTTTCCCAATCCCCCGGCGCTCCACCCGCCTCCTCTCCTCTCCCCAATCCGCGGGTGGGCCAGGGGCGGAGCCGCCGTGCCTGGCCCGCTTCGGGTCCGGAGGCGTGTCTGAAGACCCCAGCGTGCGCACCAAAAGTCGCCTCCTTCTCCTGACTTTCTCTTCAGCCATTGGGACCAAGAGAGAGAGAGAGAGAGAGAGGGAGCCCCTCCGGCTGGAGGTATCTCCCACCTCCGCTCCCTCCTTTGTTTTTGCGCCTACCTTCAGGAAAGGTGGGCATCTCCACCTCTCTCTCTCTCTCTTCCTCTCGGTCCCAATGGCTGAGGAGAAAGTCAGGAGAAGAGGTGACTTTTGGTGCACACGCCGGGGTCTTCAGGCACGCCTCCGGACCCAAAGCGGGCAGGCAAGGGAGCAAGTGCGGCAAGTGTAGTTACTGGGATGTATAGTCACCAACCATCACATATAGTGCCACTTCCCCACCAGTGATGGAAGAACAATTTTATTTTTATGTCAACAGAACTCCCACTGACAACCGAAAAATATTATATCCAATGATTGGGGGGGGGCCAACCCAATCATACGTTTGATTGACCGTTAAAAATACTAACAGGGCGGGGCGCTATGCAACAACCCTCTGCTGCACCAGCTCCACTGGCTGCCGATATGCTACCGGGCTCAATTCAAAGTGCTGGTTTTGGCCTTTAAAGCCCTAAACGGTTCTGGCCCAACTTATCTATCCGAACGTATCTCAGCCTATCAGCCCACCAGGACCCTAAGATCTTCTGGAGAGTCCCTGCTCTCTATCCCACCGGCTTCCCAAGTGCGGCTGGCGGGAACGAGAGACAGGGCCTTCTCTGTGGTGGCCCCTCGGCTTTGGAACACCCTCCCTATAGAGATACGATCAGCCTCTTCGCTGATGGTCTTTCGGAAGAGATTAAAAACATGGTTGTGTAAACAAGCATTCAATTAGTTTGTTACTATTGAATTTATAGACTAAGGACTGGTTAATTATGGATGACGAACTCTGGACTGTGATTTTTGTGACGAGAAGCATGGTATTATTATTGGTGGCCCAATAATTTGTATTGTTTACTTGTTGTTGTTTTAAATTGTACATTGCTTTTAATTGCTGTAAACCGCAATGAGTCGCCGATTTAGGCTGAGATATTAGCGGTATACAAGTGTATTAAATAAATAAATAAATATTATACTAAACATTAATACTATTATTAATATACAAAATATTAATATTTATTGAGGATAAGTAAATATTACTGGGAATAAATGGGCAGGTGGGCTTGCCATTGGCACCAAAGCATAGTGAAATAAATTATTATGTAAATTATTATGTAATTTCTCCCATTTTTGTCATTTTAAGGAATGTCTAGACGTCCCCTGCCTTGCGTTGATGTGGCCCAGTAACAATATACCTGATATTAATATTAATATTTACTGTTATTTATTTGTTTAAAACTTTTATATCCTGATCTTCTCTACCTCCGTGGAGGGACTCAGACCGGATATTTGTAAATATAGTATTACTATTTAGTTGGACTATTATACTAAACATTAATAATATTATTAATATACATAATATTAATATTTATTGAGGATAAGTAAATATTATTGGGGATAAATGAGCAAGTGGGTTTGCCATAGGCACCAAAGCATAGTGAAATAAATTACCGTATATACTCTAGTATAAGCCGACCCAAATATAAGTCGAGGCACCTAATTTTCCCAAAAAACTGGGGAAAAGTATTGACTCAAGTATAAGCCGAGGGTGGTAAATGCACCAGGCACTGGTCAATTTCAAAATGAAAATAGATACCTATAAAATTACATTAATTGAGGTATCAACAATAGATACCAATAAAATTACATTAATTGAGGCATCAGGAGGTGAAATGTTTTTTAATATTTACATAAAACTGTAATTTGAGATAAGACTGCCCAACTCTGATTAAATCATTACATATCTTCAATGTAAATGTACTTACGTATCCTTCCAACAATAATAGAGTAAAATAATAAATATAATAATAATAATAATAAAGTAAAATAATGGAAATGCAATAATAACAGTAATAATAGAGTAGAATAATAAATGTACTAATAGAGTAAAATAATAAATGCAATAATAATAATAAAGTAAAATAATAAATCTCTATATATAAAAATGCTCTGTGCATAATGAGTACCTTAAAAACAAAAGAACCAATGAACGAAATCACACCAAATTTGGCAACAAAACGTCTCACAACACAAGGAGTGACCATCACTCAAAAAATTATGATTTTGTCATTTGGGAGTTGTAGTTGCTGGGATTTATAGTTCACCTTCAATCAAAGAGCATTCTGAACTCCATCAACGATGGAATTGAACCAAACTCGGCACACAGGACTCCCCTGACCAACAGAATATACTGGAAGGGTTTGGTGGGCATTGACCTTGAGTTTGGGAGTTGTAGTTCACCTACATCCAGAGAGCACTGTGGACTCAAACAATGATGGATCTGGACCAAACTTGGCACAAGCACTCAATACGCCCAAATATGAACATAGATGGAGTTTGGGGGAAATAGACCTTGACATTTGGGATTTGTAGTCACTGGGATTCACAGTTCACCTACAATCAAAGAGCATTCTGAACCCCATGAACAACAGAATTGGGGCAAACTTCCATGACCAACAGAAAATTCTGGAAGGGTTTGGTGGGCAGTGTCCTTTGGTTTTGGAGTTGTAGTTCACCTACATCCAGAGATCACTGTAGACTCAAACAATGATGGATCTGGACCAAACTCTTCACGAATACTCAATATGCCCAAATGTGAACACTGGTGGAGTTTGGGGGAAATAGAATCTTAACATTTGGGAGTTGTAGTTACTGAGATTTATAGTTCACCTACAATCAGAGCATTCTGAATCCCACCAACGATAGAATTGGGCCAAACCTCCCACACAGAACCCCCATGTAATAATAATAATAATAGGGTAAAATACTGTAAATGTAATAATAATAAAGAGAGTAAAATAATACATGAAATAAAAATAATACTAATAACAGAGTAAAATAATAAATAACCCTGACTCGAGTATAAGCTGAGGGGAGCTTTTTTCAGCCTAGAAAAGGGGCTGAAAAACAAGGCTTATACTCGAGTATATACAGTATTATGTAATTTCTCCCATTTTTGTCTTTTTATGGAATGTCTAGCCGTTCCCTGCCACGCGTCGCTGTGGTCCAATCTGTGTATATGTGTTTGTGTGTGTATATATTTGTGTATATGTGTGTTTGTGTGTATATATATTTTTTTGCACATGTGTTGTGGTTTTGCACATGCATTGTAATGTAATTTTTGTTATTTGGCTTTTGCCGTGTTTTTATGAGTGATGGTCACTCGTTGGCCTGAAAGTTGTATTGTGTCCAAATTTTGTGTCAATTTGTCCAGTGGTTTTTGAGTTATGTTAATCCCACAGACGAACATTACATTTTTATTTATATAGATAGTTGGCAGCCTCATCCATCCAGAGTGGGAAGAACTCAGAGTTGCGATGGCAACCAGGTAGTGGGAATTGTCATAGCAATAAGGCCTTCCATCCATTGAGAAACAACCCCCCCCCCCCGCTCCAAAAAATAAGAAATACATAATATATTAATATTAGGAAAATATGAGGTTCCCAAAATA
This sequence comes from Anolis sagrei ordinatus, assembly GCF_025583915.1. Classification (NCBI taxonomy): domain Eukaryota; kingdom Metazoa; phylum Chordata; class Lepidosauria; order Squamata; family Anolidae; genus Anolis; species Anolis sagrei. Next base: position 6,470,517 of record NW_026847771.1, on the reverse strand, counting down.
ATAGCTATGGAGTTGCTGGAGCATTTTGGGGGGCGGGGGGAGCTAATACAGGCGAAGCACCCCTTATTTGGAAATCCAAACAAGTAGCTGAGAGAGTGGCACCTTTTCGGTCTTTTATTGCATCTCAGCTTGTTCAGTTTCCTTTTCAGCCTCCTGAATGTTGCTTTGGAAGGAAGGAAGCACCTTGTTGATCCTGCCGAAAACCATTGCCATCCTGTCTCTCCACAACAGGTATCTCCTATGAATCTAAAGGTATTCAAGCTGAATCATGAATCAGTTATCTATCTATATATATAAAAATGCTCTGTGCATAATGAGTACCTTAAAAACAAAAGAACCAATGAACGAAATCACACTGAATTTGGCAGCAAAACGTCTCACCACACAAGGAGTGATCATCACTCAAAATATTGTGATTTTGTCATTTGGGAGTTGTAGTCGCTGGGGTTTATAGTTCACCTACAATCAAAGAGCATTCTGAACTCCATCAACGATGGAATTGAACCAAACTTGGCACACAGGATTCCCATGACCAGCAGAAAATACTGGAAGGGTTTGGTGGGCATTGACCCTAAGTTTGGGAGTTGTAGTTCACCTACATCCAGAGACTACCGTAGACTCAAACAATGATGGATCTGGACCAAACTTGACACGAATATTCCATATGCCCAAATATGAACATAGATGGAGTTTGGAAGAAATAGACCTTGACATTTGGGAGTTGTAGTTACTGCGATTTATAGTTCACCTATAATCAAAGAGTGTTCTGAACCCCACCAACGACAGAATGGGGCCAAACTTCCCACATAGAACCCCTATAACCAAAAGAAAATACTCAAGGCCATCCAGTCCAACTCCCTTCACCAGGACAAGAAAACATAATCGAAGCCCTCCTGACGAAGAGCCATCCGGCCATAGATATAGATAGATATGATTCTCACACACAGAGAGAGATATAGTATCATAGCTTTGAAAGGGACCCCTGAAGAAGGACAGTGATATGTTACATGTTCCAGAGTAGGCAAACCAGACATCAACACTGAGAAAGAAACAGCAAGAAATACTGTTTACCCACAAGTATAAAGAAATTACATATATTAGAAACCAACACTTTCTCGTTACTTTATTTTCCAGACCAACAGACTGGGCCACAGCAACGCGTGGCAGGGGAAGCTAGTATCATATATAAATTACAACTATCTATAGCTGGCCATCTGTTGGGAGGGCTAGGATGGTGCCCTCTTGCCTGGCAGAATAAAGGTGGACTCTATACCAACTCTAGTGTTCTGTGAATCTAAGGGTATTCAAGCTGCATCATGAATCAGTTATATATAAATTACAACTATCTATAGCTGGCCATCTATCGGGAGGGCTCGGATGGTGCCCTATTGCCTGGCAGAATAAGGGTGGACTCCATACCAACTCTAGTGTTCTGTGAATCTAAGTGTATTCAAGCTGCATCATATATCAGTTATATATCAATTATATCTATCTGTGTCTGGATGGCCATCTGTCAGGAGGGCTCAGATGATGCCTTTCCATCTGGCAGAAGGGGGTTAGACTGAATGACTTTTGGGAATATCTCCCAACTCTGGGATCTAAGGGTATTCACGCTGCATCATAAACCAATTATATCATATACAAATTATATCTCTCTATGGCTGGATGGCCATCTTTCTGGAGGGATCAGATGGTGCCTTCCTGCCTGGCAGGATAAGGGTGGACTCTATTCCAACTTTAGGATATTGGAGTGGCATCATAAATCAATTATATCATAATTATATCTATGGCTGGATATGTTGGGTGAGTGGGCTTATTAACAAAAGACCCTCCACATAAACATATAGCAGAGTAACTTATTAGTAGCAGTATGACCCAGCATCAGTAGCACAAAGTGACAAAAAGAACAAAAACACACAGTTATCTCTTCCATAGGAGGTTGTTCTTTGTAGCAAAATAATATGGTTGCACTATTTACAAAAACAAGGTTTCCATAACAGAAATAAAGTTCTTCATACTTCCTTCTTTGCTTCCACGCTGGGATTCTTTGTTATGCAGGTAAACAGCTTCGCTCTCACAGAGCCTCCTCTCACACCGAACTTACTCAGGAGTTTCACATAGTAGCTTTACACACTGTGGGGCCTTCTCACACAGACTAAGGCCTACCTCACATTGTGAGGCTTTCTCACACTAAGGTCTACCTCACACTGTGAGCCCTTCTCACACAGACTAAGGCTTACCTCAAACTGTGGGGCCTTCTCACACAGACTAAGGCCTACCTCACACTGTGAGGCCTTCTCATACAAAGGCCTACCTCACACTGTGAGGCCTTCTTACACAGACTAAAGCCTACCTCACACTTTGAGGCTTTCTCACACAGACTAAGTCCTACCTCACACCGTGAGGCCTTCTCATACAAAGGCCTACCTCACACTGTGAGGCCTTCTTACACAGACTAAGGCCTACCTCACACTTTGAGGCCTTCTCACACAGACTAAGGCCTACCTCACACTGTGAGGCTTTCTCTCACAGACTAAGGCCTACCTCACACTGTGGGGCCTTCTCACACAGACTAAGGCCTACCTCACACTGTAGGGCCTTCTCACACAGACTAAGGCCTACCTCAAACTGTGGGGCCTTCTCACACAGACTAAGGCCTACCTCAAACTGTGGGGCCTTCTCACACAGACTAAGGCCTACCTCACACTGTGAGGCTTTCTCACACAGACTAAGACCTACCTCACACTGTAAGAGAAGGCTGTGAGACCTTCCCTCACAGGCTGAGTCCTACCTCACACTGTGAGGCCTCTCACAGACTAAGACCTACCTCATACTGTGAAGCCTTCTCACACAGTAAGGCCTACCTTACAGTGTGAGGCCTTCTCACGCAGACTAAGGCCTTCTCACAGAGTGAAACCTTAATCCCACTGAGGTTTACCTTAGATGGATAGCTATTAATCTACAGGCATACCTGCTTATATAGAACTGCAGCTTTTGCAGAGCCATTGCTTCCATTTATCCCTTTCAGTGCTTGCCTCTTTAATTACATCATATTTGTAATTAAAAATGCCTAGTTAATTTTTAATATTTCTGACAGGATGGCCATCTGTCGGGAAGGCTCAGACAGTGCTCTCCTGCATGAGAGCATAAGGGTGGACTCGATTCCAACTCTAGGGTTGTATGAGTCACAACTGATTATGGCTAAGGCCTACATCACATTGTGAGGCCTTCTCACAGAGTGAGACCTTTCTCCCACTGAGGTTTACCTTAGACTGATAGCTATTAATCTACAGGCATACTTGCTTAAGTAGAACATCTTTTTCTGAGTCATTTCATCCATTTATCCTTTTCAGTGCTTGACGTTTTAATTACACATTTTTGTAATTAAAGATACCTCGTTAATTTTTAATATTTCTGAAAGGATGGCCATCTGTCGAGAGGACTTGAATAGTGTCCTCCTGCCTAAGAGCATAAGGGTGGACTCTATTCCAACTCTAGGATTGTATGAGTCACGACTGATTACCGCTAAGGCCTACCTCACTCTGTGAGGCCTTCTCTCATAGGCCTACCTCACACTGTGAAGCCTTCTCACAGAGTGAGACCTTTCTCCCACTGAGGTTTACCTTAGACTGATAGCTATTATTCTACAGGCACACTTGCTTATATAGAACTTCAGCTTTTGCTGAGCCATTGCATCCATTTATCCCTTTCAGTGCTTGACTCTTTAATTAGACATTTTTGTAATTAAAAATACCTAGTTAAATACCTATTTCTGATAGGATGACCATCTGTTGGGAGGGATTGGATAGTGTCCTCCTGCCTGAGAGCATATGGGTGGACTCTATTCCAACTCTAGGATTGTATGAGTCATGCCTGATTACAGTTATTAAACTCCTTCGTTTATTTTCGCTAATCACAACATTGCCTTTCGTGTCCAAACCGCCCTCCTGCAGTGTCGACTGCCTTCCTTTTCTCTTGCCCTCGGAAGAAGAGGAAGCGTATCATTGTTCCCTTGCAAACAGAAGCCGCCGCCGATCCCTCCGGGGAAATGAGCAAAGCTTGATCCAAACAAGATTAAGTGGCGCTGCCCCTCCGCAGCCCATCTGCTCCGCCAGGAAGATTAGCGGCTCCTTTGACAAAAACATATGTGCAAGGGTTGCGCTCATTAGGGTGACTCTTTTGTTTGGCTCCTTTGCTGGTGGTTGATGCCCAGCAGGAGCCGAGAAAGACTCATGCGGCAACATTGGCATCATCCATCGGTAAGAAGGCCATTTCTCATACTGAAGCATAAAGATATCAATCTCGCCACTGGCACCAATTATAGAGAAGTGTGAGTTATCTAACACCAAGTATCCCACAGCGGCACACCACTGTAAAGGATTATATGTAATATCACACTACTGGACGCTAGTATGGTAGCGAGATGATGTTAGATGTATGTAATGAGTGAACACTGCTTCGGTCTTCTTTTGGTTTAATGCTGCCACCAACCCAAGATGCCTTAGGATTTTTAAAGTGAGTTTCTGAGGTAAACTTTTCCCCTTCTGCCAACACAACTCTTCCCTTAGCTCCCAGAATGAATGTTTGGATAATAGAACTTCCTGTGGTATTAGGAGGTTAAAGAGACTGTAATTATCGCAAAGGATTACCGATAGATTGAGGAACGATAGAGACTTTATGAAAGTTAAATAGAAAAAAATTATTTATACAAAACAGACAATTAACTTCTTCTGAGAGGCACAAAATGTTTGACTTGTTACAAAAGTGTACTATAGCTTGATGGTTGCTTGAAAAGAGTTGCTTCACTTGGTTACATACAGAGCTAATCAAACAGATATAGCTGCTGGTTACAAAAATCCCTCATCCTACTTCAGAGAAGTAGCAATGAGTTTCTGACTAACCTAACCTAGGTAGTCCCCTGAGTTATCAGCTAACTCTCCCAAAGTTCTTACAGCTAACTAACTCAGTCTAGAGAGGTAATCCCTTGTGCTATCTCCCACAAGAAATCAGATTGCTGCTTGACCTTTCCTGTCAGCTAATTAGCCCTTCGGCTGTTAGGAATTATGGGAATTGAAATCCAAAACACCGGAAGTTTGCCCATGCCTGGACTAAAGAGAAAGCAACCTTGTCTGGAAAGTGTTGATAAGTCAGCTGTTTTAATATAACCAGAGTGAGGATAATTTTTGACTGACCCCCGTATTTGTCCGGCATGTTAAAAGCCTCACTGCCACAGTCACCATCCTTCTCTCTTTCTTCTCCATGATCTCAGGCAAAGTGAAGGTGGATGGATGACCCTGGGACGGCAGGACCCTCTTGGGCCTGGGGAGCAGAGTGCTTTGTCTGCGGCTCGGCTCTCGCAAGATGCGCATCACCTTCTGCCAAGGTGTGTTGGGCGTCGCCATTGCGGTCAACCTGCTGGTCCTGTACTACATCTCCAGCCTGCAGCAGCGCCTCTTGCAGCGTCACCGGGACCACCCGCACCACAGCTCCCGCTCCTCACTCTGTCCTACATTGAAACCTGGTTTAACCGTCCTCATCCGGGAATTCGAGGACTTCGAGAACTACGTCCCTGACGTGGTGCGGTCCTTCTTGAAGCAGGACCCGGAGCTGAATATAGTCGTGGCGGCTGACCGCTTGCCCTACCCTCCTATGCTTCTCCCCAACACTCCTAACATCCACGTCGTCGTCCTCAAGCCTTCCCCGGACCGGCCTGCCTATGTGTTCAAACCCGAGATGTACGTGAGGACAGAATACGTGGCCTTGGTGCCCGACGGGGTGAAGGCGGACATGGCGACGGCCCAACTGGAGCAAATGTTGGAGGAGTTCCGGAGCAGCCAAACTAAGGTTGAGATGGTGGCAGCTCCGGTCCGCTCGCCAGCCCCACTCCAGTGCCTGAACCTCAAGGTGAGCCTTAAAGAATGGACGGCCGAGTATACGACGGCCCCTCCTGCCTCTAGACTTTGCACGGCCTTGACCGGGGAAGCCGTAGTCCTCCTCCGCACCAAGGACTTCTTCAACCTCTCCCTCCCCTTGGCCCGGCCCTTGTTGACCTCCCTCTTCGTCCAGACCTCGCTCCGAGGCTGGGCCGTCCGCGTCCTGGACGTTTCCTTCTCGCTCCTCCACCAGCCCTTGCTCACCTCCTCTCACAACCAGTGGAAGGCCGACAACTTGGCCAAGGCCAACCGCCTACAGCTCTTCCGAGACTTCGGCCTCAAGCGGGTGATCCTGGAGGACGGCAAGGAGCAGTGGTTCGGCTGCGGCAAGGAGACGCCGCGCTGCTTCGGCACCATTCACGATGACACCCCGGATTACCTCTACCAGGACCGCTGGACCCCGCCGTGCTGCCTCCGCGCCTTGAGGGAGACCGCCAAATACGTCGTCAACGTCTTGGAGACCTCCGGGGTGCGCTACTGGCTGGAAGGGGGCACGCTCCTTGGGGCGGCCCGCCACCAGGACATCATCCCCTGGGACTACGACGTCGACCTCGGCGTCTACTTGGAGGACATCCCCAACTGCGAGCTGCTGAGGAACGCCGAGTCCGGCTCCGTGGTGGACGAGAAGGGCTTTGTCTGGGAGAAGGCCATCGAGGGGGACTTCTACCGCGTCCAGTACAGCGAGCACAACCACTTGCACGTCGACCTGTGGCCCTTCTACCCCAAGAACGGCTTGATGACCAAGGACACCTGGATGGACCACCGGCAGGACATCGAGTTCCCCGAACACTTCCTTAAGCCCTTGGTGCCCGTCCCCTTCGCCGGCTTCCTGGCCTTAGCGCCCAATGACCTCCGCGGATTCCTGGAGCTGAAATTCGGTGTAGGGGCCATCGAGAAGCCAGAGTACCCCAACCCAGCCATGAAGAGCATGGAGAAGGGGAGCTGAGGGGCGGTCTTTTGGCATTTCAAACCTTTGGCCTTCCTTTACCCATCAGTGAGCAGAAGCAGTGGGTCCTCAAAGTGTTTACATGCCCATTTACTGTCTTTTGTCATGTGTACAAACCGGGGAAGGTGTTTACAACACTGCGGCCTCTTTCACGAAGTACTTTGATGCCACTTTGATTGCTATCTGGAATCTTGGGATCTGTAGTTTGGTGAGCTCTCAGGCACAGAACTATAAACTGAATGAGATGTAGTTTTACGATTACATGGCAGGATTGGACTAGATGGCCCATATGGTCTCTTCCAACTCTATTATTCTATGATGATGATGATGGTGGTGATGGTGGTGTTTATTTATACCCAGCTTTATCTCTCCTGAAGGAGACTCAAAGCGACTTAACATACTATTACATTGCAGGGGATTGGACTAGATGGCCCATGTGTCCCCTTGGGGAGAGAGGGCCAAATAATAATAATAATAATAATAACAATAACAATAACAACAACAACAATAATAATTGGCAGCCCTATCAAGATGTGTACAAACTGGGAAAGGTGTTTACAACACTGCAGCCTCTTTCACAAAGTACTTTGATGTCACTTTGATTGCTATCTGGAATTCTGGGATCTGTAGTTTGGTGAGCTCTCAGGCATAGAACTATAAACTATGTGTCCCCTTGGGGAGAGAGGGCAAAATAAGAATAACAGCAACAACAACAATAATTGACAGCCCTTTCAACATGTGTACAAACCGGGGAGACCAAGGGGCTTGTTTATAAAGCTATTGTCCTCCCAACCCTGCTATATGCCTGCGAAACGTGGACTGTCTACAGACGTCATAAGCAACTCCTGGAACGATTCCTCAGCGTTGCCTCCAAAAAAATTCTTCAAGTGCAGCATTTTTCCGAATGAAGCAGAGCATGTTTGAGGACTGGGACATCCGTAAGGAGACCAAGGTGCTTGTTTGTAAAGCTATTGTCCTCCCAACCCTGCTCTATGCCTGCGAGACGTGGACTGTCTACAGACGTCACATGCAACTCCTGGAACGATTCCATCAGCGCTGCCTCCAGAAAATCCTGCAAATCTCTTGGGAAGACAAGCGGACAAACGTCAGCATGCTGGAAGAAGAAAAGACCATCAGCATTGAAGCGATGGTCCTCCGCCATCAACTCCGCTGGACCGGCCACATTGTCCGGATGCCCGACCCCCGTCTCCCAAAGCAGTTGCTCTACTCCGAACTCAGGAATGGAAAATGGAACGTTGGAGGACAGGAAAAGAGATTGAAAGATGGGCTCAAAGCCAACCTTAAAAACTCTGGCATAGATACCGAGAACTGGGAAGTCCTGGCTCTTGAGTGCTCCAGCTGGAGGTCAGCTGTGACCAGCAGTGCTGCAGAATTTGAAGAGGCACGAATGGAGGGCGAAAGAGAGAAACGTGCCAAGAGGAAGGCGCATCAAGCCAACCCCGACCGGGACCGCTTTCCACCTGGAAACCAGTGCCTTCACTGTGGGAGAAGATGCAGGTCAAGAATAGGGTTCCACAGTCACTTATGGACCCACCACCAGAACACCGAACTTGGAGGACCATCATCCTCGGACTAAGAGGGATCGGCTAAGTAAGTAAAGTCAGGGTTTGTTTGTTTTTAGTAGCCTTTCTTAGCTCTATAATAGCCCAATATAAGGCAGCTTTCCTCTTTCTCCTACTGCCTTCCGACTTCCCTTAGCAATTATTGTCATTTCATGATATAGCGGGATGTCGTCATTTTGGTTTTGTTTTGAGATTTCACGCTCTGAAACCCACTCATCTCACCCTCAGTCGACAAGTAAACTTCCCAAGATGCCTTGAATATTAAGCAAGGACCATTAAAACCAGTTCAGGACTCGTCTCTAATGGTATGGAAAAGATGTCCTCATTTTCTTTGGTGCCATTCATACAAGTCGTTAACTCTGGTGCTGGGTGTGATGGGTGTTGTATTCAGGGGAAAAGTTATTGTTTTAAATGAACGACATGTCAAACGACGTGGCAACCCCGTTCCTGGGTATTGTGCAAAATGCAAAGATTGATGTAAAATAAACACTGATGTGCAAACACTGAACGATTTGCCCAGATGTCATGATTATATTAGTTTTCCTCCTGCTTTTCAGAATCGAGATGAGAGAGTGCATCTATACCAGGCATGAGGAGGAAAAGGAAAGGGCCCGAGGCTGTTAGGAATTGTGGGAGTTGGAGTCCAAAACACCCGGAGGGTCCAAGTTTGCCCAGGCCTGCTGTAGAGAAAATACTAGCTGTACCCACCACGCGTTACTGTGGCCACCCTTCCCTCCCTCCCTCTTTCTCTCCTACTTTCTTTCCTTCCCTCCTTTTTTTCTTTTCTTCTCTCCTTCCTTCTCTTCCATTCCCTTCTTTCCCCCTTTTTCTTTCCCTTTCTCTTTCTCTCCTTCCCTCTTTCCTTCCTCCCTTCCCTTTTTTTCTTTCCTTCTCTTCCTTCCTTTTCTTCTTCTCTTCCTTCCCTCTTTCCTTCCCTCCCTCCCTCCTTCCTTCTTTCCTTCCCTTTTTTTCTTTCCTTCTCTCTTTCCTTCCTTCTCTTCCTCTTCCCTTGCTTCCCCCTTCTTTTCCTTCCTCTTTCTCTCCTTCCTTTCCTTCCTTCCCTTTTTTCTTCTCTCCTTCCTTCCTTCCTTCCTCCTCTTCCTCTTCCTCTTCCTTTCCTTCCTTCTTTTCTTTCCCTTCCTCTTACTCTCCTTCCTTCCCTCTTTCCTTCTCTCCCTTTTTCCTTTCATTCTCTCTTTCCTTCCTTCTCTTCTTCTTCCCTTCCTTCCCCCTTTTCTTTCCCTTCCACTTTCTCTCCTTCCTTCCCTCTTTCCTTCCTTTTTCTTTCCTTCTCTTCCTCTTCCCTTCCTTCCCCCTTTTATTTCCGTTCCTCTCCTTCCTTCCTTCCCTTCTTTCCCTTTTTTCTTTCCTTCTCTCCTTCCTTCTCTCCTTCTCTTCCTCTTCCCTTCYTTCCCCCTTTTCTTTCCCTTCCGCTTTCTCTCCTTCCTTCCCTCTTTCTTCCTTTCCTTCCTTCTTTCCTTATCTCATTCCTTCTCTTCCTCTTCATTCCCCCCTTTTCTTTCCCTTCCTCTTTCTCTCCTTCTCTCTTTCCTTCCTCCTTTCCCTTTTTTCTTTCCTTCTCTCCTTCCTTCCTTCTCTCCCTCTTCCTCTCMTTCCCCCCTTTTCTTTCCATTCCGTTCTCTTCCTTCCCTTTTTTCTTTCCTTCTCTCCTTCCTTCCTTCTTGTCCTTCGCTTTTCTTTCCCTTCCTCTTTCTCTCCTTCCTTCCTTCCTTCCYTCCCTCTTTTCTTCCTTCCTTCGAGGCCTGAGGCTGTTAGGAATGGTGGGAGTTGGAGTCTGAAACACCTGGCAGGGCCCATGTTGTCCCATGCCTGAGATAAGAGGGAAGCCGGATCCTCCGATGGTAGAAAAATAATGAAAGGTGATGAACAGGAAAAGGAAGCTCCTTTCCCCCGATGCAGGAAACAGATGGTCCGAAACGGGAAGTGGCTTTTCTGAAGCCATAGAAGGAAACATCCAATCCCTGGACACATGACCGCATTCCCACAACAAGAAGAGGTTGGAAGTATAACCGGTAGTATGTCTCCTATTGTTCTTAGATGTGTCACAAATGGAATATCACCACCAAAGCATCCCTGCAAGAGGGCCATTCCTCTGTCTCATAAATATACTTATTTCAAACATTTATATTCTGCACTTCTCACCCCGAAGGGGACGCATTCCATGCCGGAACATAAAATAACTATAAATATACACAAACACTAAAAACAGTTAAATCTGTATTGTCAAAGGATTTCACGGACAGAATTGCTGGGTTGTTGGAGGGTTTCCGGGCTGTCTGGTCATGTTCCAGAAGCATTCTCTCCTGACATTTCGCCCACATCTATGGCAAGCCATCCTCAGAGGTTGTGAGGTCTGTTGGAAGCTAGGCAAGTGGGGTTTATATATCTGTGGAATGATGTCCAGGGTGGGAGAAAGAACCCGTATGTTTGAGGCAAATGTGAATGTTGTCATTGGCTACCTTGATTAGCATTGAATAGCCCTGCAGCTTCCTGGTGGACAACTTCCACATTCACACCTGCCTCCAGCAGACAAGAGTTCTTTCTCCCACCCTGGATATCATTCCATTCATTGTAGGCAAGGGTGAATGTTGCAGTTCGCCACCTTGACTAGCACTGAATAGCCTTGCAGCTTCAAAGCCTGGTTGCTTCCTGGTGGACAATTGCAACATTCAAATCTGCCTCCAGCAGACAAGAGTTCTTTCTCCCACCCTGGACATCATTTCACCTGTTGGAACCAAGTGTGAATTTTGCAAGTGGCCACCTTGATTAGTACTGAATAGCCTTGCAGCTTCAAAGCCTGGCTGCTTCCTGGTGGACAATTGCAACACTCATATCTGCCTCCAGCAGACAAAGAGTTCTTTCTCCCACCCTGGACATCATTCCATCCGTTGGAGGCAAGGGTGAATGTTGCAATTGGCCACCTTGATTAGCATTGAATAGCCTTGCAGCTTCAAAACATGGCTGCTTCCTGGTGGACAATTGCAACATTCATACCTGCCTCCAACAGACAAAGAGTTGGAGGCAGGTGTGAATGTTTCAATTGGCCACCTTGATTAGCATTTGGTGGCCCAACAGTTTTTAGGCGTGGCTTGTTACTGTCTGGGGGAATCCTTTCTTGAGAGGTGATTAGCTGTTGCTGATTGATTCTTGTCAGGAGTTCCCATGTGTTTGAGTGTTATTCTTCATTGCCTTTCTTGAGAGGTGATTAGCTGTCCCCGATTGTTTCTTGTCTGGAGTTCCCACGTGTTTGAGTGTTGTTCTTTCTCCTTTCTTGAGAGGTGATTAGCTGTCTCCGATTGTTTCTTGTCTGGAGTTCCCCTGTGTTTGAGTGTTGTTCTTTATGCATTTTGCAAAATTAAAAAAAAATGACTTTTTCAAATAACCCAGGCAATGCCGGGTACCCAAACTTGTGTGTGTGTGTGTGTACACATATTTATTTATTTATTTACAGTATTTATATACTCACCCCGAGGGGGACTCAAAGCGGTTAGTATAACCTGGTTATTCTTTCTCCCTCTTCTCCTTCCTTCCTTCCCTTTTGTCTTTCCTTCCTTTTCCCCTTCTCTTCCTTCCTTTATTCCTTCCCTATTTCCTCCCTCCTTCCCTCTCTCCCTCTATTTCCTTCCATCCTTCCCTTTCACCTTTTAGCCTTCCCTTTTGTCTTTCCTTCCTTCTCCTTCCTTTCCCCCCTTCCTTTCTTCCATCCTTCTCTTCCTTCCTTTATTCCTTCCCTATTTCCTCCCTCCTTCCCTCTCTCCCTCTTTTTCCTTCCATCCTTCCCTTTCACCTTTTAGCCTTCCTTTTTGTCTTTCCTTCTTTCTCTTTCCTCCCTCCCCTCCTTCTTTCTTCCTCCTACCTTCCACCCTTTTGTCTTTCCTTCCTTCCCTCTCTTCCTTTTCTCCTTCCTTCCTTCATTCCCTGGTTACTCAAGCTTTTGTGTGTGTGTGTGTACCCAAAGTATATAGATGACTACTCAAACTACAAGAGAGGAGATTCCATCTGAACACGAGGAAGAACTTCCTGACTGTGAGAGCCGTTCAGCAGTGGAACTCTCTGCCCGGAGTGTGGTAGAGGCTCCTTGTTTGGAGGCTTTTAAACAGAGGCTGGATGGCCATCTGTCAGGGACTTTGAATGCATCCCTGCTTCTTGGCAGAATGGGGTTGGACTGGATGGCCCATGAGGTCTCTTCCAACTCTTTGATTCTATGATTCTATGAAAAGGTTGAAAAGCTCTGGACTAGGGGGTTTGTTTTTGTAGTAATCAGCCTTTGCCACTAGATGGCAGCAACAACCAACCTCAGCTCTTTGTAAACAGAGTAAACCTTCCATATTTCTGAGTTTTTATTTTTGCAGACTTGATTTTTGCAACTCCACGGTGAATTTATATTGATATCTGGGACTGGTTGGTCAACACAAAGAGGCCGGAGACAACAAGGAGACTAGGAAGCCATAGGAAAAGGCTATCTTTGGGGTTGGGTAGGCTGTGGTCCAGAGAGGCATCAATTTATGGGGTTGGCATGGCAAAGGTTGTCAAGGAAACACTGCACACAAGCCTGTATCCCAGGACCATTTGCATGGATGATAGAGCAGGCATGGTGCCAACTTTGGCCCTCCAGGTGTTTTGGACTTCAACTCCCACAATTCCTAACAGCCTACCGGCTGTTAGGAATTGTGGGAGTTGAAGTCCAAAACACCTGGAGGGCCCAAGTTGGCCCATGCCTGCTCTAGTGTCACATCACCCATAAAATTCAGTATTTGCAGAATTGGAGATTTTATTTATCCCAACGACATGCTGATCACCTTGATTGCTGGACAGGGAAATTGTGTGGACACGTTCTGAAGACACAAGGCAAAATTACAGGATGCAAACACAACTTTTGCATAGAGGAGGAAACAGAAAAAATACCATCCTAACAGATCGGATCATATATCTATCTGTATCTATCTATCTATCTATCTATCTATCTATCTATCTATCTATCTATCTATCTGTGGAATAATGAATGTTGCAACTGGCCACCTTGATTAGCACTGATTAGCCTTACAGCTTCAAAGCCTGGCTGCTTCCTGGTGGGCAATTGCAACATTCACAACTGCCTCCAGCAAACAAAGAGTTCTTTCTCCCACCCTGGATATCATTTGATCCGTTGGAGGAAAGTGTGAATGTTGCAATTGGCCACTGAATAGCCTTGCAGCTTCAAAGCCTGGCTGCTTCCTGGTGGACAATTGCAACATTTGTACCTGTCTCCAACAGACAAAGAGTTGTCGAAGGCTTTCATGGCCGGAATGACTAGGTTGTTGTAGGTTTTTTCGGGCTATATGGCCATGGTCTAGAGGCATTTTCTCCTGACATTTCGCCTGCATCTATGGCAAGCATCCTCAGAGGTTGTGAGGTGGACAATTGCAACATTCACACTTGATTCCAGCAGACAAAGAGTTCTTTCTTCCACCCTGGACATCATTCCATCTGTTGGAGGCAAGTGTGAATGTTGCAATTGGTCACTCTGATTAGAACTGAATAGCCTTGCAGCTTCAAAGCCTGGCTGCTTCCTGGTGGACAATTGCAACATTCACATTGTCTCCAGCAGACAAGAGTTCTTTCTCCAACCCTGGACATCATTCCATCCGTTGGAGGCAAGGGTGAATGTTGCCATTTGATTAGCACTGAATAGCCTTGCAGCTTCAAAGCCTGGCTGCTTCCTGGTGGACAATTGCAACATTCACACCTGCCTCCAGCAGACAAAGAGTTCTTTCTCCCACCCTGGACATTTCTATGGATATATAAACCCGACTAGCCTAGTTTCTAACAGACCTCACAACCTCTGAGGATGCCTGCCACAGATGTGGGCAAAACGTCAGGAGGGAATGCTGCTGGAACATGGCCATGCAGTTTCTTGGTGGATAATGCAACATTCACACTTGCCTCCAGCAGGCAAAGAGTTCTTTCTCCCACCCTGGACATCATTCCATCTGTTGGAGGCAAGGGTGAATGTTGCCATTTGGTTAGCACTGAATGGCCTTGCAGCTTCAAAGCCTGGCTGCTTCCTGGTGGACAATTGCAACATTCACACTTGCCCCCAACAGACAAGGAGTTATTTCTCCCACCCTGGACATAATTTCATCCGTTGGAGGCAAGGGTGAATGTTGCCATTTGATTAGCACTGAATAGCCTTGCAGCTTCAAAGCCTGGCTGCTTCCTGGTGGACAATTGCAACATTCACACCTGCCTCCAGCAGACAAAGAGTTCTTTCTCCCACCCTGGACATTTCTATGGATATATAAACCCGACTAGCCTAGTTTCTAACAGACCTCACAACCTCTGAGGATGCCTGCCACAGATGTGGGCAAAACGTCAGGAGGGAATGCTGCTGGAACATGGCCATGCAGTTTCTTGGTGGATAATTGCAACATTCACACTTGCGTCCAACAGACGAAAGAGTTCTTTCTCCCACCCTGGACATCATTCCATCTGTTGGAACCAAATGTGAATGTTGCAAGTGGCCACCTTCATTAGCATTGAATATCCTTGCAGCTTCAAAGCCTGCTTGCTTCCTGGTGGACAACTGCAACATTCACACCTGCCTCCAACAGGCAAGGAGTTCTTGCTCCCACCCTGGACATCATTCCATCTGTTGGAGGCAAGGGTGAATGTTGCAATTGGCCACCTTGATTAGCACTGAATAGCCCTGTAGCTCCAAAGCCTGGCTGCTTCCTGGGGGACAATTGCAACATTCACGCCTGCCTCCAACAAAGAGTTCTTTCTCCCACCCTGGACATTATTCCATGCATTGGAGGCAAGGGTGAATGTTGCTGTTGGCCACCTTGATTAGCATTGAATAGCCTTGCAGCTTCAAAGCCTGGCTGCTTCCTGGTGGACAATTGCAACATTCACATCTGCCTCCAGCAGACAGAGTTCTTTCTCCCACCCTGGACATTTCTATGGATATATAAACCCCACTAGCCTAGTTTCCAACAGACCTCACAAACTCTTGAGGACCCCTGCCATAGATATGGGTGAAATGTCAGGAGAGAATGCTGCTAGAACATAGTCATGCAGTTTCGTGATAGACAACTGCAACATTCACACATACCTCCAACAGACAAAGAGTTCTTTCTACCACCCTGGACATCATTTCATCCGTTGGAGGCAAGTGTGAATGTTGCAAGTGGCCACCTTGATTAGCACTGAATAGCCTTGCAGCTTCAAAGCCTGGCTGTTTCCTGGTGGACAATTGCAACATTCACACTTGCCCCAACAGGCAAGAGTTCTTTCTCCCATTATATATTTCTACGGATATATAAACCCCACTAGCCTAGTTTCCAACAGACCTCACGAACTCTGAGAATGCCTGCCATAGATGTGGGCGAAATGTCAGGAGATAATGCTGCTGGAACATGGCCATGATAACACATCTTCAAAAGGCATACAGCTAAAAGTCTGACCACCGAAAAGGAACTAAATAAAAATGAAAGACCGAAATGGAAGGAACTTTCGGGTTTTTCCAAAACATTGTTGTTGTTTTGAACCCGGAAGGTTCAAAAATGTGATTGCGTGTCGACAGAAAGCGTGCTTGATCCGTTTCCTTCATTCCAACTCATGCAGGTTGTTAGTTTTGGATACGAAAACTTGGCTTTGAAACCAGTTTAAGATGCTCTTCCTTGTGTCGCGTGGGAAACGATCCCCCTTCCCTGTTATTTCTGGCCCCAGGATCAAATTTTGGATTCAAGAAGTCATACCTGTAGTTCATCTCCATCCAGAGAGATTGTGAACCCAAAAGCCAATGGATCTGGGCCAAACTTGGCTTGCATACCTGGTACACACAAATTGGATTACTGGAGGGCTTTGGGAGGGATTGACCTAGAGTTTTGGGAGTTGTAGTTCACCTACAACCAGATAAACTGTGACCCCCACTAATGGACCTGGGCCAAACTTGGCACACAGAACCCTCAGGACTAACTCAACCTACTGGAGGGATTTGAGGGGACTGACCTATCATAGTGGGAGTTGTAGTTTACCTACATCCAGAGACACTGTGACCACCACTGGTGATGGACCTGGGCCATACTTGACACACAGAACCCCCAGGACTAACTCAACCTACTTGGAGGGGTTTCAGGGGACTGACTCACCGAAGTGGGAGTTGTAGTTTATCTACATCCAGAGGCACTGTGACCACCACTGATGATGGACCTGGACCAAACTTGTCACACAGAACCCCCAGGACTAACTCAACCTAGTGGAGGGGTTTGAGGGGACTGACTCACCATAGTGGGAGTTGTAGTTTACCTACATCCAGAGACACTGTGACCACCACTGATGATGGACCTGGGCCAAACTTAAAACACAGAACCCGCACAACTAACTCAACCTACTTGGAGGGGTTTGAGGGGACTGACTCACCAAAGTGGGAGTTGTAGTTTACCTACATCCAGAGACACTGTTACCACCACTGATGATGGATCTGGGCCAAACTTGACACACAGAACTCCCACAAGTAACTCAACCTACTGGAGGGGTTTGAGGGGACTGACTCACCAAAGTGGGAGTTGTAGTTTACCTACATCCAGAGACACTGTTACCACCACTGATGATGGACCTGGGCCAAACCTGACCCACAGAACCCCCAGGACTAACTCAACCTACTTGGAGGGGTTTGAGGGGACTGACTCACCATAGTGGGAGTTGTAGTTTACCTACATCCAGAGACACTGTGACCACCACTGATGATGGACCTGGGCCAAACTTGACACACAGAACCCCCAGGACTAACTCAACCTACTTGGAGGGGTTTGAGGGGACTGACTCACCATAGTGGGAGTTGTAGTTTACCTACATCCAGAGACACTGTGACCACCACTGATGATGGACCTGGGCCAAACTTGACACACAGAACCCTCCGGACTGACTCAACCTACTTGGAGGGGTTTGAGGGGACTGACTCACCATTGTGGGAGTTGTAGTTTACCTACATCCAGAGACATTGTGACCACCACTGATGATGGACCTGGACCAAACTTGACACACAGAACCCTCCGGACTAACGCAACCTACTTGGAGGGGTTTGAGGGGACTGACTCACCACAGTGGGAGTTGTAGTTTACCTACATCCAGAAACACTGTGACCACCACTGATGATGGACCTGGGCCAAACTTGACACACAGATCCCTCCGGACTGACTCAACCTACTTGGAGGGGTTTGAGGGGACTGACTCACCATAGTGGGAGTTGTAGTTCACCTACATCCAGAGACACTGTGACCAACACTGATGATGGACCTGGGCCAAACCTGACCCACAGAACCCCCAGGACTAACTCAACCTACTTGGAGGGGTTTGAGGGGACTGACTCACCATAGTGGGAGTTGTAGTTCACCTACATCCAGAGACACTGTGACCAACACTGATGATGGACCTGGGCCAAACTTGACACACAGAACCCCCAGGACTAACTCAACCTACTGGAGGGGTTTGAGGGGACTGACTCACCATAGTGGGAGTTATAGTTTACCCTGCAGGAAGAGAACACAGAACCCCACTGATGATGCATCCAGAGCAAACTTGCCCAACATACCAAACGTAGTCCTGATGGAGTTTCAGGGGGTTAACCTGGCATGATGTGAGTTGTAGTTCACCCAGAGCCTTATGTGTTTTGCAAAATAAAGTAAAAAATGAGTAGACTTCGTGTCAGGGGTAACTTTTACCTTT
Organism: Anolis sagrei ordinatus; assembly: GCF_025583915.1. NCBI lineage: Eukaryota > Metazoa > Chordata > Lepidosauria > Squamata > Anolidae > Anolis > Anolis sagrei. The sequence continues at coordinate 6,452,329 of NW_026847771.1, read as the reverse complement.
ACTGTGGAATTTTTACAGTGTTTTATGTGCTTTCATTAGCCACGAAGGAAGGCGGGGTAAGAACTAAAATAATAATAATTATTATTATTATTCGCATTATTTGCCAATACATCACACAGGAAAGTGTCCGACGTGCGATCCAATTCAACATTATTATTATTATTATTATTATTATTATTATTATTAGAAACACAACAAGATGAGTCCACAGCAGAGTGTCTGCTGTGGACTCATCTTGTTGTGTTTCTAATAATAATAATAATAATAATAATAATAATAATAATAATAATAATAATGTTGTTGTTGTTATCATTATTATAAGCGACTCCTGATCAACCGAGGAAGGAGAAACCATTCACCTTTTGAAAAAGTTCCAGAAATAAATTAAAATTAGATTATAACCTTTTGCAATGCAATGCAACCTTTTGCAATAAGGATTTCGTGTCATAACGACACCGAAGTACCGTCACATGCAGACATTGGACAACACATATATTTCATATCGTTCGTACGATTTGCCACTCAAGCCGTTCTAGAAACACAGGAGATCCTGAACTCCTTTCAACACGATTACGGGGAGACGTTTACCTTGAAATAATCTGGCATTTTATCTACAAGGAAGGATTACATACAGGTGGCTAGACCAGGCATAGGCCAATTTGGGCCCTCCAGGTGTTTTGGACTTCAACTCCCACAATTCCTAACAGCAAGGTGTCTCCTATCGCCAAGATGGGGTTGCGATTGATTCAGTTACAGAGGCCCATAGCTTTTACTCAAATGGACGAGACTCAAGCGGGGGGAGCCCCCGTGGAGTCCAAAACTATGTTTGGAAAGATGAAGTCGGGGTCCCATCAGGAGCCACTACAATTTGTAGTGACCCCCATCAAATCATGTCCAATAATTTTGGGAATGGCGTGGCTGAGAAACCGAAACCCTCAGACAGATGATTTCCACCGGAATGGAAATAATCTATCGGAGAGATAGCAATGCGCATAGACGATGTTGTCATCAGCATATTGGAGTTCTATAACAGATGTTGATGTGACCTTGGTCTTGGCTTTCAGTCTGCTGAGGTTGTGGGCAAAGTGGGTTTGAGCTCGACAGTGGTAGCAGGGAAGGTTGAAATGCCATTTAGTAGGGTGACGGATGTTTACTATGAGTACTTGGATGTTTCTGATGAGAAGGCTGAGGGGAAAAAGGAAAGGGCCTAAGGTTGTTAGGAATTGTGGGAGTTGAAGTCCAAAACACCTGGAGGGAGGGCCAAAGTTTGCCCATGCCTGGGCTAGAAATTGGGGAAAAACAGAGTTCTGTTTGGTCCAGTCATTTACAATACATTTAAACAAGTAGCAAAGTCGACGATTCAAGGATCCACCAAAGCGAAGGAGTGATCAGAGTCCTCTCCAAGGGTTCTCCATGATCAACAATGCAAAAGTTCAACTGAAAGGAGAGGGTCTCCGGAGGATACGCAGAGTGCTTTTTGTCCTTCTGCTGCGTACGTCCAACGTTTCCGGTCAAAATGGAGTGATTTCAAGGCGGGGGGGGGGGGGGATTTCTAAAAGTGGATGGTGCTGCAAGAAGAGAGCGAAATCTAACCATTGAAAAGGACTCTTAAAGTCCACAATGAAGAAGGTATAACTAATAAAACTTGAACAGGAACACATGAACAGAAACATGAAAAACTTCCAGAGTACTAAAAACTAAGGCTTAGCTTCTCACTTTAATGCAGTGTTGCCTGAACTGAACGTAAGGTAAACAACTAAGCCTGAGTTCTCTTGTTCCTGCTTTGATTTTGGATGTAGTTTTTTTTTAAAAAAGCAGAAACTCAAAAAGTGAAATGAGAGGGTCTCTCGAGGATAAGCAGAGTGCTTTTCCTCCTGGACACAGTTTCCAGGTCAAAATGGGAGAGTAAATTCTAAGGTATTTAAAAAGAAATGGTTTTCTAAAGTGGACTGTACTGCGAGGAAAGAGATAAGACTTCGTCAAAGCAGAGCCTCGAATGCTAAAATGTCTCCATCACCAAATAAAAAAGGGGATGAGTCCATCTGAATGTTGTCCTTGAAACAAAAAAACAAAGAAACCTGGAACCCTAACATTTAAAAAAAGAGAATAAGGAGAAGTAAAAAGGTCTCCCAAGAAGTTCATTTCCTTTCGATGACGGTTACATCACAGATTCCTTTTCGCATGACTTGGCACCCTCCGAAAGCGTTGGGCCGGCCCTCTTGATCAAAGGGGAGCCTTCCTCTGCGGCGACCCCTTTTTCACCCCCGTCCAGGGGCTCCGTCTTGATCTCCATCAGCTCCTCCGCCTCCGCTTTGCCCAGCGACCGCTCCGAGTAGACCTGCAGGAGCCCGGCCCCAAAGGCATCGCCCTCCACATTCAGAACGGTGCAAGTACGGTCCCTGGAAAAGGAGGGAAGCAGACACGTCAATGGCTGGAAGATGACTCAGAACACGCTCAGAGCAAGGCACAGCGTTGGACTGGATGGCCTCTGGAGTTGCCCCTATTATTATTATTATTATTACTATTACTATTATCATTACAAAGGCTGGGTGGCAATATGTTGTGGGTACTTGGTTGTGCTTTTCCTGCATGGCAGAAGAGAGTTGAATTAGATGGCCCCTGGGGTTGCCTATTATTATTATTATTATTATTATTATTATTATTATTATTATTATTATGGCTGGATCCATGGGGTTGCTCCTATTATTACTATCATGGGGTGCTTTGACTGTGCTTTTCCTGCATGCTGGAAGGAGGTTGGACTGGATGGCCCCTGAGGTTGTTCTTATTATATTATAATTATAATGATTACAAAAGCTGGATGGACATCCATTGGGGGTGCTTTGATTGTGCTTTTCCTGCATGGCAGAAGGGATTTGGACTGGATGGCCCTGGGGTTGCTCTTATTATTATTATTATTATTATTAAATTATTATTATTACAAATGCTAATGGCCATTTGTTGGGGGTCTTTTGATTGTGCTTTTCCTGCAAGGCAGAAGGTGGTTGGACTGCATGGTCCATGGGCTTGCTCCTATTATTACTATCATTACAAAAGGTGGATGGCCATCTATTGGGGGTGCTTTGATTGTGCTTTTCCTGCATGGCAGAAGGAGGTTGGACTGCATGGTCCATAGGATTGCTCTGATTATTACTAGCATTACAAAAGGTGGATGGCCATCTGTTGAGGGTGCTTTGAATGTGCTTTTCCTGCAAGGCAAAAGAAGGTTGGACTAGATGGCCCTGGGGTTGCTATTATTATTATTATTAAATTATTATTATTATTATTAAATTATTATTATCATCATCATCATCATTGTTATTATTACAAATGCTAATGGCCATCTATTGGGGGTGCTTTGATTGTGCTTTTTCTGCATGGCAGAGGGAGTTTGGACTGGATGGTCCATGGGGTTGCTCCTATTATTACTATCATTACAAGAGRTGGATGGCCGTCTATTGGGGGTGCTTTGATTGTGCTTTTCCTGCATGGCAGACGGGTTTGGACTGGATGGTCCATGGGGTTGCTCTTATTATTATTATTATTATTATTAAATTATTATTATTATTAAATTATTATTACAAATGCTAATGGCCATCTGTTGGGGGTGCTTTGATTGTGCTTTTCCTGCACGGCAGAAGGGGTTTGGACTGGATGGCCCTGGGGTTGCTCTTATTATTATTATTATTATTATTACAAATGCCAATTATTACTATCATTACAAAGGCTGGATGGCCATCTATTGGGGGTGTTTTGATTGTGCCTTTTCTGCATGGCAGAAGGGGTTTGGACTGGATGGCCCTAGGGTTGCTATTATTATTATTATTATTATTATTATTATTATTATTATTATTACAAATGCTAATGGCCATCTTTTGGAGGTGCTTTGATTGTGCTTTTTCTGCATGGCAGAAGGGGTTTGGATTGGATGGCCCTGGGGTTGCTCTTATTATTATTATTAAATTATTATTATTATTACTATTATTACATATGCTAATGGCCATCTGTTGGGGGTGCTTTGATTGTGCTTTTCCTGCATGGCAGAAGGGGTTTGGACTGGATGGCCCTGGATTGCTCTTATTATTATTATTAAATTATTATTATTATTATTACATATGCTAATGGCCATCTGTTGGGGGTGCTTTGATTGTGCTTTTCCTGCATAGCAGAAGGGGGCTGAACTGGATGGCCATCTGTTGGGTCTTCCACTGAAATACTGTTCAGTTTAGGTTGGTTAATATTGTTCTCTCTTTCCTTTTTTTGGGGGGCACTAAGATGAGGAATGTACCGTTTGCATATTGATTTATTCATGTTGTTTTCCAATTAGTTCACACAAACACTCTCCGTCCACCCACCACTGGACTGGCCTTGTGTGTCAAACTGTAAAATGCAATACACCCAAAAGTTTGCCAATGCTTGATAAATATCTACATATATAAAAATGAAAAGGGTGTTCAACGGGACAGCAAAACGCGAAAACCCCCCAACGAAAACTCACCAAATTTGCCGTGCACATACCTCAACCCACAAGGTATGCACAACGTGAATCAAAATTCCAAACAACATTTCAACAAACTCACAATTACAAAAACCAACTGAGCATGCTCAGTGCCCAGGGGAGGAAGTACACACGCAATGCACTCTGGGAACTGTAGTTCTAGAACGCGGCCTACTTGCTGGGGGCCAGGATGCTGCACGAATGGAGAAAGGAAGGAAGGAAGGAAGGAAGGGAAGTTGAGAAGGTATATGAAAGAAGAAAGGTAGGAAAGAAAGAATACAGAGAGAGAAGGAGGATGGGAAAGAAGGGAGAAAGGAAGGAAGGAAAGGAAAGAAAGATAGAAAAAAAGAAGAAAGGAAGGGGAAGGGAAGGTGTCAGAAGGAAGGAAGGGGAATTTGGGAAGGGGAAGAGAAGAAAAAAGGCGAAGGAAGAAGAGAAAGGGAGGGAAGAAAAGAAAGAAAGGAAGTGTGGAAGTGAAGAGCGAAGGAAGGAAGGAAAGAGATAGAGAGGGAAGAAAGGAGAGAAAGAGAAAGGAAAAAAGGGAGGAGGAAGGAAAGAGGAAGAGAAGGAAGGAGGAGAGAAGGAAAGAAAAAAGGAAGGGAGGAAAGACGGAGCAAAGGAAGAAGAGAAAGAAGGAGAGAAAGAGGGAGGGAAGGAAAGAAATAAAGAGAAGGAAGGATGGGAGCAAAAAGCTAAGGAAGGAAGTAAACAGGTAGAGAAGGAAGAAAGGAAAGAAGAAAAGGAAATGAAGGAAGGAGTGAAAGAAGGAGAGAAAGAGGGAGAGAAGGTAAAGCTAGTACATTATATATACATAATAAGCAACGTACACAAGCCAATCCACTGCCAGAATGAGAGAGATGTCATTGGTCGGAAGTCCGACGGCTTCCAAGATGATGGCCAGGGTGAGGACCCCTCCGGCCGGGATCCCGGCTGCTCCAACGCTGGACGCCGTTGCTGTGACCCTGCGGGAAAGAAAACGGACCAGTGAGATATAGGGAAACCCTTTGTTGGGAGGTGTTAGCTGGCCCTGACAGTTTCGTGTCTGGAATTCCCCTGTTTTCTTTCTGAGTGTGGTTCTTTATTTACTTGCCTCAAACAGTCAAGAGTTCTTCCTCCCACAGATATATAAACTCCACTTGCCTAGTTTCCACCTTGATTAGCATTGAATGGCCTTGCAACTTCAAAGCCTGGCTGCTTCCTGGTGGACAATTGCGACATTCACACCTGCCTCCAGCAGACAAAGAGTTCTTTCTCCCACCCTGGACATGTCTATGGATATATAAACTCCACTAGCCTAGTTTCCAACAGACCTCACAACCTCTGAGGATGCCTGCCATAGATGTGGGCGAAATGTCAGGAGAGAATGCTGCTAGAACATGGCCATGCAGTTTCTTGGTGGACAATTGCAACATTCACATCTGCCTCCAGCAGACAAAGAGTTCTTTCTCCCACCCTGGACATCATTCCATCTGCTCGAGGCAAGTATGAATGTTGCAACTGGCCACCTTGATTAGCACTGAATAGCCTTGTAGCTTCAAAGCCTGGCTGCTTCCTGGTGGACAGTTGCAATTCACATCTGCCTCCAGCAGACAAAGAGTTCTTGCTCCCACCCTGGACATCATTCCATCTGCTGGAGGCAAGTATGAATGTTGCAACTGGCCACCTTGACTACCACTGAACCAAATGTGAAAGTTCCACGTGGCCATTTTGATCACCACTGAATAGCCTTGCAGCTTCAAAGCCTGGCTGCTTTTTGGTGGACAATTGCGACATTCACACCTGCCTCCAACAAACGAAACGTTCTTTCTCCCACCCTAGACATTTCTATGGATATATAAACCCCACTAGCCTAGTTTCCAACAGACCTCACAACCTCTGAGGATGCCTGCCATAGATGTGGACGAAACGTCAGGAGAGAATGCTTCTGGGACATGGCCACATAGCATGGAAATCTCACAGAAACGCAGTCATTCCAGCCATGAAAGCTTTTGACAACACAGTCATGAATTGTATTTATTACCCACCTCTTCTCATAGCTTGAAGCAGGGTATAACACAGTCAAAACACATCGACACAAAATGCACACATTAAAATACATATATTAAAACACTATATTACCATCAAATACTGGAAGGTTGAGAATCTTTGTAGTTTTGGACTTGGTGAAAAATGTAATTGGTTTCTGCTCATGCAAGAAATTGTATTTTATGTATGTAAATTGTATTTTTTTGTACAGAAATTGTACTTTCAGTGTGTAAATTGTATTTTTGTGCAGAAATTGCACTTTCTGTGTGTAAGTTGTATTTTTTGTACAGAAATTGTACTGTCTGTATGTAAATTGTATTTTTTGTACAGAAATTATATTTTGTGCAGATATTGTATATTTATACAGAATTTGCACTTTCTGTACAGAAACTGTATGTATGTATATATATACACACACACACAGAAATTGCACTTTCTGTACAGAAATTATATTTTTTGTACAGAAATTTTACTTTCTATATGTAAACTATTTTTGTACAGAAATATTTTCTATACAGAAATTGTATTTTTTGTACAGAAATTGTACTTTCTGTACAGAAATTATATTTTTTGTACAGAAATTTTACTTTCTATATGTAAACTATTTTTGTACAGAAATATTTTCTATACAGAAATTGTATTTTTTGTACAGAAATTGTACTTTCTGTATGTAAACTGTATTGTACAGAAATATTTTCTGTGCAGAAATTGTCTTTTTATACAGAAAATGCGCTTTCTGTACAGAAATTGTATTTTTTTTGTACTGAAATTGTACCTTCTGTACATATTTTTTTCCAATTCTGTGAATAGTTCTTGTTTGTGGGGACTTCCTCAATGTCATAGTTGCTGAAGTCCAAAACATCTTGAAGGACCAGGAGCAGAAAATGTTCTGAATTTGTTGAAAAGAGGTTATTAGCAAAATATTTCCGTGATTAATTATCTTGGAGTTCTCGGAGGTCACTTGGTTCTTCCTGAAGGGGCTGAAGAGCTTGCGTGGGGATGAACCTTGAAATGCCCTCCAGGAAGGAAGATGTTCCGGGTGATCTTTTAGGGGCCGATTGTGGAAACCCAACTGGAGCCAGCTAGTTTCAACCGGGTCAATCCACCTATATTTCCCCGTCGGCCAAGGGTCAAAAGTGCTCCCACCTGGCCACATTCCAGTCCCATTTGTGTGTCACGGTCCTAAAACCCTTCTGGACTCAGGGCCCGTGTCTACAAATGTTTGTCTTCAAGGACCATGCCCAGCCTTAAGACTTGCTTGGTAACTTGATCTGTTAGTACTCTTCAATTAGAATAGAATTGTTTGCAAGCGTTGTTATTCTGCAGGACATCGTGCCACACATTTTGGTGTAGTTTTTCATAAGAGTCAACCAATTCAACCTAGTTTGTGATAGCCACGAAAACAAACTTTCTGGAGTAGAATGACTACTTTCAAAGTAAGGATCGCCCACTTTAAACAGGAAGTGACACTTTCAAACCAGGAACAGATTTTTTTTTTCAAATTTTGTTACATAGTGCTATTATTATTAATTAATCAATCAATCTATATAAATCAAAGTAAGGATTGCCCAGTTAAACAGGAAGTAACACTTTCAAACCAGGAACAGAATTTTTTTCAAAGTTTGTTACATAGTGCTATTATTATTATTAATCTATACAAATAAAAATGTAATGTTAGTTTGTGGGATTAACATAACTCAAAAACCACTGCAGAAATTGACACCAAATTTGGACACAAGACACCTATCAGGCAAACGAGTGACCATCAGTCATAAAAACACTAAAAAACACAATAGAAGAGACTTGAAAAGCAAAAAAACAAACATTACAACGCATGCGCAGAATCACATATATACACAAACACACATATATACACACAAAACACATATACACAGACCGGGCCACAGCAACGCGTGGCAGGGGGCGGCTAGTAATCTATATAAATAAAAATGTAATGTTCGTTTGTGGGATTAACATAACTCAAAAACCACTCAAAAACCACTGGATGAATTAACACGAAATTTGGATAGATTACACCTATCAGGCCAATGAGCTACCATCAGTCATAAAAACACTGAAAAACACAGTGGAAGGGAGTTAAAAAGCCAAAAAAGCAAAAAGACGCTACAGCGCATGCACAAAAACGAAGGAAGGGAAGAGGAAAGAAAGGAAGGAAGGCAAGAAGGAAAGAAAAAAGGGAAGGAGAGAAAGAAAGCAGAGAAAGAAGGAGGGAAGGTTGGCCACAGCAACGCATGGCAGGTACAGCTAATAATAATAATAATAATAATAATAATAATAATAATAATATGCAAGGAAGCAGATGAAACAATAGATCCCATCCTCAGCTGCTGCAAGAAGATCGGCAGACAGACTACAAGCAGAGGCACAACACCGTTGCTCAGATGATTCATTGGAACTTGTGCCACAAACACCATCTGCCTGTGACAAAGAACTGGTGGGATCACAAGCTGGAAAAAGTTAAAGAGAATGAACACATCAAGCTACTCTGGGACTTCCAGATTCAGACAGAAGAGTTTTGGAGCACAATACTCCTGACCTCATGATTTAAAAAACAAAGTATGGATCGTCGATGTTGCAATCCCAGGTGACAGCAGGATTGCAGAGAAACAACTGGAAAAGCTGATACGATATGAGGATTTAAAGATCGAACTGCAAAGACTCTGGCACAAGCCAGTCAAGGTGGTCCCAGTGGTGATCGGCACACTGGGTGCAGTATCTAAAGACCTTGGCCTGCACTTAATTACAATCGGCGCTGACAAGATTACCATCTGCCAGCTGCATAAGACCACCTTACTGGGATCTGCATGAATTATTCATCACGCAGTCCTAGACGCTTGGGAAGTGTCCGACGTGTAACCCAATTCAACAGCCAGCAGAGTGTCTGCTGTGGACTCATCTTGTTGTGTTTCAAATAATAATAATAATAATAAACAAACATTGACAAAACCACGATCTGTCAACTGCAAAAGGCCATCTTACTTGAATAATAATAATAAACATTGACAAAACCACGATCTGTCAACTGCAAAAGGCCATCTTACTTGAATAATAATAATAATAATAATAATTAGAACAGGGCCATACAGCCTGGAAACCACACAACACTCCAATAATAATAACAACTGCAACAATGACAACGATGATAATAACACCGTGAATTCTTCTCTCAATAAGGCCCAAAGTCTCTATACTGGCCACTCTCTTTTACTTTCCTATCCACTGTCCCTTGCATGGCCCGGTGGGCCGATAATCTCAGCCCTGGCTATCTCTCTCTTGCTGACTGAGTGAGACTGTGGAAACAAGTCAACCAGCCATGAGGAGGACATGTGCGTGTTGTGGCTTCAGCTGGGCATATCTCTCAAAGGGGAAAAGGGATCATGGGACCGTGTAGAAACAAAGGGAGGATTTAAACCCGGGAGGTCGCCTCAGGTCGCCCGAAGAGGCAGCGAAAAGAGGACGAGGTCTCAAATGATCTGAGAACCAGAGTTTGGTTTGAGCTGCAGAACTGGTTGACCGGGTTGGAACTCTGGCGAGTGTCCACAATGAGAGTTTGCTTGACTTGAATGGGCTCAGTGAGCTGGGCTTTGCCCATGAATATGGCTTTGAGACTCACAAATTGGCTTTTTCTGTTTTGAGCACAAGGAGTAGATTCTAGGGAAGGAGGAACATGTGAACCGACTTAAATGAGAATCTCAAGTTGACCAGTAAACGTTGTTGTTGTTGAGGTTATTACTGTTAAATTTAGTATCACTACTAGCTGTACCCGCCACGCGTTACCGTGGCCAAGCTTCCCTCCCTCTTTCTCACCTTCTTTCTTTCTCTCCTTCCTTCCCCTTTTTCCTTTCCTTCTCTCCTTCCTCCTCTTCCTATTCATTTTGGCGTATGCGATGTAGTGTCTTTTTTGCTTTTTTGGCTTTTGAAGTCCCTTCCGTTGTGTTTTCAATATTTTTATGACTGATGGTCACTTGTTGGGCCGATAGATGTCTTGTGTCCAAATTTGGTGTCAATTCGTCCAGTGGTTTTTGAGTTATGTTAATCCCGCAAAGAAACATTGCATTTTTATTTATATAGACTAGCCGTCCCCTGCCACGCTAGTAGGCCCCCATGTTATGGCCCACATGGGGATTCTGTGTGGGAGGTTTGGCCCAATTCTATCGGTGGGGTTTAGAATGCTCTGTGATTGCAAGTGAACTATAAATCCCAGCAATTACAACTCCCAAATGTCAAGATTCTATTTTCGGGTTAAACACCAATAATCCCCTTATAAAGATAACATAATGAATAAGTCCAACAGATAGGTAAATTGTGAAACAAGGACTGTTCAATTCACAGTCAATCAAACTCAGAAGCAGAGTATCTTGTAAGTGTACACCTACTTGGTGAAATATATTGGTTATACATTTATTTTGACATATGTAATGTTTAAATGTTAATAGCCACAATTTGTTCCTTTTACCTAGATCCCATTGCAAAAAATATTTAAGTATCTCTTATGAGAACATATGTAAAAGACTGAACTTTGTAAGTATTTCTAAATGCATTTTATTTCATTATGTTCAACCTATACAATTGTAAAATGTATTTATGTATGTAAAATTACAGACCACCCGAAGAAGGCCTAAAGCAAAGGCCGAAACCGGTCGTGGGAGGCTGATTGATGAACATACAACGACATCACTAAAAGACTATACAGAACTCTTTGCATATTGTCCAATTTTGTGACCACTGTGAATTGAACAGTCCTTGTTTCACAATTTACCTATCTGTTGGACTTATTCATTATGTTATCTTTATAAGGGGATTATTGGTGTTTAACCCGTTTACTAAGGAACCCATCCATATTGTAAGATTCTATTTTCCCCAAACTCCACCAGTGTTCACATTTGGGCATATTGAGTATTCTTGTAGAGTTTGGTCCAGATCCATCATTGTTTGAGTCCACAGTGATCTCTGGATGTAGGTGAACTACAACTCCAAAACCAAAGGACACTGCCCACCAAACCCTTCCGGTATTTTCTGTTGGTCATGGGAGTTCTGTGTGCCAAGTTTGGTTCAATTCCATCGTTGGTGGGGTTCAGAATGCTCTTTGATTGTAGGTGAACTATAAATCCCAGCAACTACAACTCCCAAATGACAAAATCATTTTTTTTGAGTGAAGGACATACATTGGGTTGTTAGGTGTCTTGTGTCCAAATTTGGTGTCAATTCGTCCAGTGGTTTTTGAGTTCTGTTAATCCCACAAACGAACATTACATTTTTATTTACATAGAAAATTATTATTATTATTATTATTATATTATTATTATTATTATTATTATTATTATTATTATTATTATTATTATTATTATTATATTGTGTGGTTTCCGGGCTGAGTCTCAACAACGATCTTCCTTTTATACATTCCTAAGGGATGCTATATCACGGGAGAAAAATTAATTTTATGCCATAGAGGCATCTACGCGATGTGAGACCACGGGTTGAAATCATATGGGTTTCCACATGTCGTCCGACCTCATATTAGTCATATTAGCCATGCTAACTGATAGGAATTGCTTAACAGAATAGAATGAGGAGTTTTATTTCTAAGTGAGAGCACATGGGATTAGACTAGAGATTAAGCATATCACCAGGGAAAAAGATGCTCCTTCTTCCCATTTTCTGTATAGTCTGTAAAGACCGAGATATTCAAATACTGAGCAGAAAAATTCCTATTCCAACTGGTGCAGGTAAATGAAAAATAAAAGCCATTACAGCATCAAAGATTTGTATGATATCAATTGTCAACTAAGCATAGGGGAAATAAAAAATGAATAAAAGTACGAGGCTGTTGAAAACAACAACCTTCTTCAATCCTTTTCTAGTAATGTTTATCTATGATCTTGTTGCTTATTGTTTCCTGTATGTATGTTCTGGTATGCATTGGAAAGGGGTTGGCTGGTGTCTGCTGGAACAGCACTTTGGTTTTCTCTATGTTTAGTGACAGGCCGAGCTTCTCGTATGCATCTGCGAAGGTGTTTAGAGTGGCTTGCAGGACTTCTGAATGCGCACAGATGACGTTGTCATCAGCATACTGGAGTTCTATAACAGATGTTGTTGTAACCTTGGTTTTGGCTTTCAGTCTGCTGAGGTTAAACAGCTTGCCATCTGTCCGATAGATGATTTCCACTCCGGTGGGAAGCTTCCCATCAACAAGGTGAAGTATCATAGCGATGAAGATGGAGAATAAAGTTGGGGCAATAACACATCTTCCCTGTTTGACACCGGATTCCACATTAAATGAGTCATTTTGGGAGCCACTGCTGTCCAAGACTGTTGCCATCATGTCATCATGGAGGAGACGCAGGATGTTTACAAATTTGTTAGGGGACCCAATTGCCAGAAATACAGCTTAGTGGTGTAACATTAGAAAATGTTGACCATTTCCACTCCCTTGGCAGCCACCTCTCCACCAAAGTCAACATCGACACCGAAATACAACACCGCCTGAGCTCTGCGAGTGCAGCATTTTTCCGAATGAAGCAGAGAGTGTTTGAGGACCAGGACATCCGTAGGGAGACCAAGGGGCTTGTTTATAAAGCTATTGTCCTCCCAACCCTGCTATATGCCTGTGAGACGTGGACTGTCTACAGACGGTCACATGCAACTCCTGGAACGATTCCATCAGCGCTGCGTCCGGAAAATCCTGCAAATCTCTTGGGAAGACAGGCAGACAAACGTCAGCGTGCTGGAAGAAGCAAAGACCACCAGCATTGAAGCGATGGTCCTCCGCCATCAACTCCGCTGGACCGGCCACATTGTCCAGATGCCTGACCACCGTCTCCCAAAGCAGTTGCTCTACTCTGAACTCAAGAACGGAAAACGGAATGTTGGTGGACAGGAAAAGAGATTTAAAGATGGGCTCAAAGCCAACCTTAAAAACTCTGGCATAGACACTGAGAACTGGGAAGCCCTGGCCCTTGAGCGCTCCAGCTGGAGGTCAGCTGTGACCAGCAGTGCTGCAGAATTTGAAGAGGCACAAATGGAGGGCGAAAGAGAGAAACGTGCCAAGAGGAAGGCGCGTCAAGCCAACCCCGACCGGGACCACCTTCCACCTGGAAACCAATGCCCTCACTGCGGGAGAAGATGCAGGTCAAGAATAGGGCTCCACAGCCACCTACGGACCCACAAGAATACAGATCATGGAAGACTATCCTACTCGTCCAACGCGGGATCGCCTAAGTAAGTAAGTCTGGTATGCAGCTTCCTTCACTCTATGGTTCCTGAGAAGTTGTAAAAGGGGCTACAGACTGTCGGCTCAGGTAAGAAATCAATTAATGTGTGTGTGTCAACTGTAAAATAAGAAGCATGAAGCTGATTGGTTTGGCTACGCCTGGGGAGCTGGCTGAGCCTGGAACTTTTGGATACTGTTACATTTTTTTCAAGCTTGAGCTATAATAATAATAATAATACTTTATTTATACCCCGCTACCATCTCCCCAAGGGACTCAGCGCGGCTTATATGAGGCCGAGCCCACAATACATCAATAATAAAGCAATAGCAAACAAACAATACAAACAGTTAAAATAAATCTCATAAACAGAAATAAAAATAAGCAATACAGTAACACAACAAGCAATTAAAAACTTATGGCTGGGCCAAATGTAAAATTAAAAATTTTAAAAATAATGCTGGGCATGGGCAAGGTAGGATATAACTGGGATAAGAATTTTGAAGGGGATAGGGCGTGCAAATAAATCCTAAATCACTAATAAAATGCATTTTGAGGACATATTGCTGCGAGTTTCAATTATTCTGGAAAGGCACACTGGAAGAACCACGTTTTCAGGCTCCTCCTAAAGATTGCCAGAGTTGGGGCACCCCGGATGTCCTTGGGAAGCGAGTTCCAGAGTCGAGGGGCCACCACCGAGAAGGCCCTCTCCCTTGTCCCCACCTATCACACCTGCGATGGAGGTGGGAGTGTGAGCAAGACCTCTCCACATGATCGAAGAGATTGTGTGGGTTCGTACACAGAGATGCAATCACGCAGGTAGGCAGGTCTCAAACCGTTCAGGGCTTTGTAGGTAAGAACCTGCATCTTGAATTGGGACCGGAAAATGAACGGCAGGCAGTGGAGCTTCTTAAACAGGGGAGTTGACCGCTCCCTGTAAGTGTCAGGATTATTTAGATATGCATGTGTGTTTTTCAATGTGTTTCTATGTAATTCAAGATGGATTCTATTCTGCTCTTTTGTGTATTCAAAATACTGTGCTGAGGCAGAGAAAATGTAATTATAAGTTGCTTACCTGTAATAGTTTCCTGTCGTAGTCACTGTGAATCGTACATTTGGTATTTACACGCATGCGTGGAACAGCTTTCGGAACCTTCTAGAAAGAAAACTAACAATTTAGACCCCAGCTAGGCCCGCCCACCCTCCCCCGAGTATAAGTAGCCCGTGGGCGGGGCTAGCCAGCAGTTCTCTTCCGCCGCAAAGCAGCCAGAAGGTGTGGCATGTACTCGAGGGGAGGATGGGCGGGTATGTACGAATTCACAGGTGACTACTCAGGAAACTACAGTTACAGGTAAGCAACTTATAATTTCCTGTCGTAGTCACTGTGAATCGTACATTTGGTAGATTAGCGAGCTACTAACCATGGCAGGTGGGCGTCATGCCACAGCCGAAAACAAAACTGCTCTGCCGAATTGGGCCTCCCGCCTGGATACAACGTCCAGCTTGTAATGTGAAACAAAGGAAAGCGGTGAAGACCATATCGCTGCCCGGCAGATAACGTCCAAAGGGACTCCCTTCCAAAAAGCAGCGGACGTAGAGACAGACCTTGTAGAATGGCCCCTCACCGGCCGGGGCAATTCCTTGCCGGCCACCCGATAGCCTAGCTCAATCGTAGACACGATCCAGGAAGATAACCTCTGGGACGAAATAGGCATGCCCAGAACGTCGGGGCGATACTTTATAAACAGCTTCTGGGTCTTTCTAAGTGGGGCCGTTCTATCCACATAGAAAGCCAGGGCCCTACGAACGTCAAGCAAATGTAGACTCTTCTCTAACGGAGTAGTCGGGTTCTGGAAAAAAGCAGGTAAGATGAGGTCCTGGGAAATGTGAAACTTCGTAGACACCTTAGGTAGGAATGCAACGTCTGTCCTCAGAACTGCCTTATCCCTATGAAATCTAAGGTATGGTGGATCTGCTCTAAGAGCGCAAAGCTCGCTAGCCCTCCTGGCCGATGTTATCGCTATTAAGAAGGCCGTCTTCCACGACAGGCAGAACAAACTGGCCGAGGCCAAGGGTTCAAAGGGGGCTTTCATCAATGAATTAAGCACCAGTTCCAGGCTCCAAGAGGGAGCCACCGGGGTCACTGGGGGTCTAGTATTCATAATTCCTCTCAAAAAGGTCTTTACGAGAGGGTCTAAAAAACACGAAGGGAGGCCAAACTTCCTACGAAACCACGAAATAGCGGCCAAGTAACATTTTAACGAAGGGTAGGATAAACCCGCGTCTAGCAGTGACACCAGAAAATCAAGCACTAAGGAAATAGGAGCATTGTCAGGATTAGCTCCCCGTCCCCTGGCGTAGGTGGAGAATTTCGACCATTTATACAAATAAGATCGCTTAGTAGATGGCCTATGGGCCGCCTCTATGATTTGCAGCACCGGATGGGATAACTCAGCAAAGGGGGTCACATTCTGGGGAGTATTCGCCAAGCCGTGAGTCTCAGTCGGTGTACCTCCGGGTACAACACTTGTCCTCCTTGCGAAGTTAGGAGGTCCACTCTGTCCGTCAGCCGGGTAAAGACTCCCCTCGCCAACAGGCGCAGCGGCGAAAACCATGGTTGCCTTGGCCACCACGGGGTGACTAATATGCAGTGCGCGTTCTCCGCCTGTATCTTCGCCACTACCCGCAACAGGAGTGGGAACGGAGGAAACGCGTAAGTCTTGTAGTGTGTCCAGGTGTGGATGAAAGCGTCTCCCAGGCATCTCCCCTGAGGCGACGCGTGAGCTCGTGCGCAAAAAAGGTGGCACTTCGCGTTGGATTGAGTTGCAAAAAGGTCCAACTCCGGGGTTCCCCAGGCTAGGAAGAGCTTCAGGACCTCGTCCTGGTGCAGGGACCATTCGTGATGCGTCAGCGGGCTCCGACTCAGAGAGTCCGCTAACAGGTTCAATTCTCCTGGCACATGGGTTGCCAGCAGATGGATCCCTCTGTCTATGCACCATTCCCAAATTTGTAAGGTTAGGGTCAGTAAGGTGCGTGAGTGTGTGCCTCCCTGTTTGTTCAGGTAGTACATCACCGTGGTGTTGTCGGTGAGGATGTGTACTACCTGATTTGCGACTACCCTTTCGAAGGCCTTTAGAGCCTTGTCGACGGCGAGAAGCTCTAGCACGTTTATGTGAAGAGCGTTTTCTTCTCTTCCCCACACGCCGTGAGCCACCAGACCTTGGGAGTGAGCCCCCCAGCCCGTCAAGGAGGAGTCCGTAGTGACCGTCCTTGTGGCGCGGGGGGCATAGAAAGGTAGTCCCGCACAAGCCCATCCCGGATCCATCCAGCAACGGAGAGAGGATCGGACCCACGACGGTGGAGACAGTCTCACGGCCGGGTTGTCCGTCAACGGGTTGAACTCGGAGAGGAACCAGGACTGGAGTAGCCGCATACGCAACCTGGAATAGCGGATAACCGACGTGGTCGATGCCATGTGCCCCAAGAGCACTTGGAAGTGTCGAGCCGGCATGTCGGGCGCTGTGATGGTGATGCCGACCAGATCGCGCAGATTGGCGAAGCGGTCCTCGGGTAGAAAGGCCCTCTCGGCCGTGGAGTCTAGAAGGGCCCCGATGAAGTGGATGCGTTGCGAAGGGACCAGCACCGACTTCTCCCGATTGAGTACAAGGCCCAGCGACTGGAGAAGAGACAAAACCATAGAAACGTGATGTTGAAGCACGCAACGGGACCTTGCCACTATCAGCCAGTCGTCAATGTACGGGTAGACTACAACGCCCATCGTTCTAAGATGGGCGGCCACCACGGCCATGCACTTCGTAAAGACCCTCGGGGCCGCCGAGAGGCCGAAAGGTAAAACGTTAAAACAATACGTTTGGCCATTCACTCTAAAGGAGAGAAATCTACGATGGCGTGGAGCAATAGAGATGTGGAAGTACGCATCCCTAAGGTCAACGGTCGCAAACCAAACCCCCCTGGACAGGAGGGGGGTAATGGAAGCAAGAGTCACCATCCTAAATTTCTTTGGCTTGATATGTTTATTTAAATTTCTCAAGTCAAGGATAGGGCGCATTCCACCACCACGTTTGATAATCAAAAAGTATCTTGAGAAAAAACAAAATGGAACCGACGAAGGGTCCACTAATGAGATAGCCCCCTTCTGTAACAGCATAACTACTTCATCCATAAGCTGAGGGGAAACAACAGTGTCTCTCAACTGACCCACTCTAGGGATATCACGGAATTCTATAACATAACCATCAGAAACAATTGACAGTAACCAGGCATCTGTTGTGATTCGTGCCCATGTATGGTAAAAGGGGGCAAGTCTGTCTGTGAACAGAGGAACTGGTCCAACAGGGACCTCAGGGTTTAACGGAGTGGAACAATTTGGAATGGAATGCGGACAACAGGACTCTTCCAACGGGAGACCTATCTCTAAGCTCTCGGTGGGAGCGTCAAAGGCGCTTCTTGGAGGCGCCGGGGAGCTTAGACTTTCCCTGGAAGGGTTGATTCCTATTCTTTTGAAAATACGGGGTTCGGCGGGTTCCCTGATATCTGGAGGTTCCCGAGAACCTATTCCTAAAGGGTCCTGTAGAGGAGTTACTGAAGGGCTTGCGATACTGAGAGGAAGACTGCTGCCATTTGGCCCTAGATTGGTTATACGGCTGCCATGTATATCCAAATTTGAAGGCTGACTGCCGAACGTCTTGCTTCTGCTTCAAATTGTCATCTGTGTTGGGGTTAAACAAGCCCTCCTCGTGAAAGGGGAGGTCCTCAGCTAAGGCCTTCCCCTCCTCAGAGAGATTAGAGGCCCGCAGCCAAGCATGCCTTCGCATGGAAGTGGCAATGGCGAACAGGTTGCCTGCTGTTTCTGCCATATGTTTGGCAAAATCTTTCTGTAATTTTGATAATACAAGGGCCTCTCCCTGCAGCGCCCTGGGAAGGCGCTGCTCCTCTGGTGGCATGGTCTCAATATGCTGCAGCATCCGGTTCCACAAGAACGATTGGTAACCGCTCATATACGTAGCATAATGAGCCATACGCGTAAATAAACTAGCTACAAAATAGGCCTTTTTCCCCATAGTGTCCAGCTTCCTGCCCTCCCTGTCCGGAGGGGCAGTCACTGAATTCTTAGGCCGCTTGGATTTGGTGACTTCGGCCACCACAGTGTTAGCCTTAGGAGGCGTTAAAGCCCACTTGGCTGTAGACATGTCAATCTTATACAATGAATCCAATCGCCTCGGGACGGCAGGTACCGCCAAGGGGGCCATGTCTACGACTTTGGCTAGTTTCAAAAGGTAAGGCAACACTGGGAGGGCAGAAGAGGAAACCACATTCTGTTCATCCGACGGAAACATCGGATCCTCGACGTGTTCAGGGGGTTTAGGGGCAGGGATCTCCAGAGCCCTTATCATTCTCTCCACCAGGGCTGCAAATTTATTGAAATCAGCTGGAAGAATAACAGAAGTGTCCTCACCCCCCAAGTTCTGAGTCACATCATGTGGCTCTGAGCCAGAGTCACTCTCACGGGGCTCATTGTCCTCCTGGGCCGTAGCCCCTGGCTCCTCCACAGGTGCAGTTCTCACAGGAGTAGCCAAGGTAATGTCTAGATCTGCTGCACGGACTAGGCCCGGGGTGGCTGGGACCACTGTGGCAGAAGGGATACAAACAGATAAATCAGCAACAGTCACAGCACTCAACGGAGCGTTGGAGACCGACGGTTGGGAGTCCGTGATGGGCCGCCTATCAGCAGTTGGGGCAGGCTCGCCCGCCCCGGCCAAAAGCAGGCCCCCTGGAGAGGCCTGTGGGGGTTGAGGTCTTGCGGGGGACGGAGCCACTTGCAGTCCAGTTCCTCGCCCCGAGGTCGGCAAGATGGGGGCTGAGGGGGCCGCTGGCATTGAAAACGGCACTGGGGCCGGTACAAAGATAAGCTGGCCGGACGGTGCCATCTGCCAGAAGCCCTGCGGGGGCGCGACTCTCGGTTCCTGCCGCCTCCGGGATCGATGGGAACGCCTTCGGCGCCTCGACGGGGGCGGTGAGGAGGAGGAGGAGGAGGAGGAAGTTGAAGAGGAGGAGGAGGAAGATGACCTGGAGCGCCTGCCGCTTCTTGGAGAGGCTCGGTGCCGGCGACGCCGGGAGCCCCTGCTCCTCCTTGACGGAGATCTGGAACGCCTGGGCCGTTTACTGGGGCGGCGAGACCCACGGCTCCCTCGCCGTTGTTCGTGAAGCTCAGCCATCGCCGAAGGCTCGATAGCACTCGGCATGCCAGTCGAGTAATCAGCTGGTCCCTCCTCCTCCCGGGCTCGAGAGAGCTCGGATATCGCCGGTCTCGGGGAGGCTATGGCCAGGCCCACATCCATTGGGAAAGAGGGAGGGCCATTAAACAGCCCTCCGAAAGCGCCGCTCCCGGAAGGGACAGGCTCCATGGGCGGCGTTGTGGGAGGAGCTACAGAGGGAGGTCCTTCCTGCCTGGGCTCCGCCTCTTGCCCTCCCTCGGGCCCGGGGGAGGACAGTGTCGGCATGGCTGGAGTCAGCGAGGTCCCGGGAAGCTGGCTTTCCGGTCTCGAAGAGGAGGTCCTGGCCGGGGTGGCGTCCACTGGCTCGAGACACAAGGTAGGTGCCTGCAGGGGCCGATCTGGCTGGTCTCGCTGCTCCGCCATTACAGGGGGCGGAGCTAGGGCAGCTGAAGAAGAGGGAGCGCTTCCCGCCCTTTTTGAGGCCGCTTTTTTCCCGGTTGATATGCCGCGGCCATCTTGAGAGGCCTTGTCCCTAGGCCTCTTGGCCTTCTTCTTGGCCAGGTTTCCAGCCTTTTCCAGAAACGGTAAGGTATTTAGCACCGGAGACGCCTGCTGTGCCGATGGTGTGGGAGGGAGCAGGGCCCTCTCATACAAAGCCGCTTTAAGTCTAAGCTCGCGGCTTTTCCTGGTCTGCGGCGTGAAAGCCATGCAGATCGAGCAAGCCTGGGTGAGGTGCCCCTCTCCCAGGCAGGCTAAGCACATCGAATGCCCATCCGTGTTCGGATATAGGTTGGGGCAGGCGGAGCACCGTTTAAACGAGGTGGTCGCCATAAGCTTAGCCTCAAGATCGAAGTCAACAGTCCGGGTCGAATGACGGCAAACGGGGTCCAAATCACAATCCAAACAATCTTAGTCAAACAGTCCTGATCAAAGTCCAATATCGTAAAATAAGCAGAGAAGCTCGCACGGAGAAAGAAGGTTCTCAAGCTGCCAACAGGAGCGCGGAAAAGAGAACTGCTGGCTAG
>NW_026847771.1:6403032-6425337 GCF_025583915.1 Anolis sagrei ordinatus | reverse complement strand
GATCTGGTCTCAGCCAGAAGTCAGATAAGCAGATGTTCAGAGACTGTTGTTTGTGCCTTGTAGTTCCTGTCTTTTGCATGCTGTGAATGGACTTGTATAGATGTACTTAGTAAACTTAGTTTTCTGTTGTAACGAAAAGCTTGCAGAGTCCTGATTTCTGAAACACAGTGTCTGCTGATCTAGCAATCCTTCCGCTGGCAAAGTTTCAATACTCTAACAGTAAGGAGCACCAGTTAACAACCTGGCTGCCACCCATTGAAACAATTAAAATTTCCGGGCCGTTTTCAAGGGCAGCCCCACGTAGAGTGCATTACAGTAATTCAATCTGGAGGTGACTAAGGCATGGACGACCCTGGCCAGATCCGCCTATGCAGATATTTGCAGAAAAGCAGAGTGAAGCAGACAAAGAGACAGTTTGGAGTGTGCTCTTGCTTCATGAGCTGCTGGAGGAAGATTGTGTGGCTGTGTGGAAGCGCCCTTTATGAGATACTCATAGAAAAACTAGGGCAAAATGTGCTGTAGGATAACCCTCCTGCAAAAACAAAAACATAGTGTAACAACAACAACAGTTCCAGTTCTCTCAACTAGGTTCCCTGCAACTGGGTTCAAGACTTGCAGCATCAAGAAACAATTCAGAAACAATCAGGGTTTGGCTCTGATCCTTGACGAAAATACTCACAAGATGGTGATGACTTGGATGAAGTTGAGAGGGAAGTTGTTGAGCTGTGCGATGAAGACGGCGGCCACGCACTGGAAGAGGGCCGCCCCATCCATGTTGACCGTGGCCCCGATGGGCAGGATGAAGCGGCTGATGTGCTTCGAGACGCCGTTCTTCTCCTCCACACACTTCATCATTAGTGGCAACGTGGCCGAACTGAAAGACAGAGGAGAAAAATGAGGCTTAACTTCGAGAACCAACCAACACATTGTTGGAAGGTGCTGCATTTACTCGAATCTAATGCTCACCTTTTTTGGCTAAATTACCTCGCCAAAATTAGGGTGCGCATTAGATTTGCAACATACAGTAATCTTAGTGCTTAAGAGCCGGAAACAAAAGGGGAAGCTGTTTCTGGAATTGCACCTGGCGAATGTCATAACAAATTTCATTATCATGGCTCAATGCTATGCAATCCTGGGATTTGTAGTTTGGAGAGGCATCTGAACTCTTTGGCAAAGACAACTCAAGGCCTCGTAAAACTACAGAGCCTATGATACCATTGCATTGAACCAA
This sequence comes from Anolis sagrei ordinatus, assembly GCF_025583915.1. Lineage (NCBI taxonomy): Eukaryota > Metazoa > Chordata > Lepidosauria > Squamata > Anolidae > Anolis > Anolis sagrei. Next base: position 6,424,106 of record NW_026847771.1, on the reverse strand, counting down.
GGCAGTTAAAGTGGATTCATTCTGCAGCATAGGTGCACCCCAAGGTTTTTATTTCCATTGTGTTCCAACACAATTATTTTTAAAGAAGGAATTCTAAGTAGGCGATAACTATAATGGGCATATTAGAAAGACTGCAGCTTTTGCTAATGCCCATTACATTGGTCAGCAAATACTGTATATACTCGAGTATAAACTGTTGCAACTCAGGGTAGTTTTCACCTTGCTCCCAAACACCACCACACCAAAGGTGCAGATTTTGTAGTTTGTTGAGAAAAAAGGCAAAATCAAAACATAATATCACAACTGTAAGAGTTCCATAGGCAGGTCACAGGCTTAAATGTAAAGACACAGTTCCCAAGATCCAAAGACAAAAACATGAAGCATAATCCTTTAAGCAATGGTCAAACAAGAGTCCATGGTAAAATAGTTGAAAACAAGGCCAAAAATCCCAGAATCAGGAAGCCAGAAGCATGCTGCTTAAAGTCAAGGTTAATCCGCAGAAGTTTGCATGGAAAGAGCAAAGTTGAACTGACAACGCCGGTTTGTCAGCCAGAAGGCTAAATACCCTTTGCATTCATGAATGCACTGCGATGACCTTTGGCCGACTTGGCTTCTCGTTTACTAGCTAAGCGAGAACTTCTCCAGACCCTTAATTGCAGGCGATCCTGCCTGCTCATTAATTCATTATCTTCAAGGCTCTCTAACCCCTTATCTTGGTATACCAGCTGCTGGGTTGGATCACTGTGGGAAGGCAAAGACATCTCCACCTGGCCGTGTGGGAATTCGCACCCGTTATTAGTCTCACTGACATTCTTTTCCCCTGAGAACTGGCTTGCTGTTTCCGCTACTGCAGCCTCACCGTCAACCATGAACAGAAATCTGTAAACCATCATCCTCCTCATCAGGGAACTCTGGCTCACAAGACCCACAATGCTCAGCTTCAGACTCAGAGTCAAACTGCTGAGTCACAACATAAGCCTAGTTTTTCAGTCCTTTTAAGTCTCCCCCGGCTTATACTCGAGTCAAGGTTATTTATTATTTATTATTTTACTTTGTTGTTTTGAAATAATTGTTGTTGTTAGGTTCTTGTGGGTTTTTTCGGGCTATAGGGCCATGTTCTAGAGGCATTTCTCCTGATGTTTCGCCTGCATCTATGGCAAGCATCCTCACTACCTCTGAGGATGCTTGCCATAGATGCAGGCGAAACGTCAGGAGAAATGCCTCTAGAACATGGCCATATAGCCCGAAAAAACCCACAAGAACCTAGTGATTCCAGCCATGAAAGCCTTTGACAATACATTGTTGTTGTTGTTGTTTTACTTTATTATTGCTGTTATTACAGTTATATTTTACTCTATTATTATTATTATTATTATTATTATTATTATTATTATTATTATTATTACCATTATTATTATTTTACTCTATTTATTATTATTGGAAGGATACGTAAGCATATTTACATTGAAGAAGGTTAGAATAATGGTTGAATCAGAGTTGGACAGTTATGTTGAATTACAGTTTTATGTAAATATTCAAAAACATTTAACCAACGCCTCAATTAATGTAATTTTATTAGTCTCTATTTTTATTTTGAAATTGACCCGTAAATGCTGCATTTCCCACCTTCAGCTTATATTCGAGTCAATCCATTTCCCCAGTTTTTTGCGGTAAACTTAGGTGCCTCGGCTTATATTCGGGTCGGCTTATAGTATATACAGTACCTTTCTTGGTTTCAGGGTTTTAAAAAAATGAGGTTCCATCTGAACATTAGGAAGAACTTCCTGACCATGAGAGCTGGTTCAGCAGTGGAACTCTCTGCCGCAGAGTGTGGTGGAGGCTCCTTCTTTGAAGGCTTTGAAACAGAGGCTGGGTGGCCATCTGTCAAGGGGGATTTGAATATGGTTTTCCTGCTCCTTGGCAGAAAGGGGTTGGACTGACATTAGGAAGCACTTCCTGACTGTGAGAGCTGGTTCAGCAGTGGAACTCTCTGCCCTGGAGTGTGGTGGAGGCTCCTTCTTTGGAGGCTTTGAAGCAGAGCCTGGGTGGCCATCTGTCAAGGGGGCTTTGAATATGTTTTTCCTGCTCCTTGGCAGAAAGGGGTTGGACTGGATGGCCCTCGAGGTCTCTTCCAACTCTAGGATTCTGATTCTATGAGGTGGGCATTAGATTCGATGGCGCAGTAGACTCAAGGAACTGTATCTTGGGACTTCCTGGCTTTCTGCAACCAAACCACTGCAGTCACTTCATAGATACCTGGAGGAGGTGCCGAAGGCGGTGGCCAAGGCGGTGAAGATGCCCCATAGGAACCGGTAGGGGTTCCTGCGAGTGAAGACGAAGTAGATGGCGGGGAGGAGGAGAAGCCCGTGGATGGCGTGGCCGACCAGGCAGCAGCAGATGTACTTGCCCAGGCTGGCAAACAGCAGGCCCACGTCCTCCATCTCCACAATCTTGCCAGCCACCAGGAACATGATACCCACCGGGGCGTACCTGCAAGGAGAGGGGAAGGAAGAATGAGTGAATGAGATACAGAGAGAGCCAACAAGAGGCGGCAGACAGTCCCCTTTGTCCAGGCTAAGCAGTTACAACAGGCATGGGCAAACTTTGGCCCTCCAGGTGTTTTGGAAGTCAACTTCCACAATTCCTAACAGCCTAAGGAAGGGCCAAAGTTTGTCCATGCCTGAGTTACTCAAAAACCACTGGGGGAATTGACACCAAATTTGGACCCAAGACACGTATCAGGCCAGTGACCATCACTCATAAAAACACTGAAAAACACAGCAGAAGAGACTTAAAAAGCCAAAAAATAAAAATTACATTGCAATGTATGGGACTGGGTCTCCATGCTGTGATCTGGTCATCAACCGTAATAATAAACTTTACTTACTTACATCACTCATAAAACACAGCAGAAGGGACTTAAAAAGCAAAAAAACAAAAAAAAATTACAATGCATGCGCAAAACCACATATATATACACAAACACACACATATATATATACACAAACACACACAAAAAAAAAGAAAGAAAGAAAGAAAGAAAGAAAGAAAGGAAGGAAGGAAGGAAGGAAGGAAGGAAGGAAGGAAGGAAGGAAGGAAAGGAGAGAAGAAGGGAAAGAAGGAGGGAAGGAGAGAAAGAAGGAAAGAAAGAAAGGTAGAGAAGGAGGGAGAGAAAGAGGGAAGGAGAGAAGGAAAGAAAGAAGGATAGAGAAGGAAGGAGGGAAGGAGAGAAGGAAGGAAAGAAAGGGTAGAGAAAAAAGGAGGGAAGGAGATAAAGAAGGAAAGAAAGAAGGGTAAAGAAGGAGGGAAGGAGAGAAGGAAGGAAAGAAAGAAGGTAGAGAAGGAGGGAGAGAAAGAGGGAAAGAAGAGGGAAGAAGGAAGGAAGGAGAGAAAGAAGGAGGGAGGAAGAAAGAGGAAAGAAGGAAGAAGAAAGGAAGTAGAGAAGGAAGGAGAGAAAGAGGGAAAGAAGAAAGGAAAGAAGGAGGGAAGGAGAGAAAGAAAGAAAGAAAGAAAGAAAGAAAGAAAGGTCGAGAAGGAAGGAAGGAAGGAAGGAAGGAAGGAAGGAAGGAAGGAAGGAAGGAAGGAAGAGAAGAAAAAAGGAAAGAGGGAAAGGAAGGAGAGAGGAAAGAAGAAAGGAAAGGGAAGGAGGAAGGAAGGAGAGAAAGAGGAAAGAGAAAGAAAGAAGGAAGGAGCGAAAGAGGAAAGAAGGGCAAAGAAGGAAGGAAGGAGAAAAGAAGGGAAAGAATGAAATAAAAAAGTGAAAGAGGGAAGGAAGGAGAGAAGGAAGGAGGGAAGAGGAAGAAGAAGAAAGAAGGAAGGAAGGAGCAAAAGAAGGAAAGAAGGGAAGAGAAGGAAGGAAGGAGAGAAGGAGGAAGGGAATGAAATAAAAAAGTGAAAGAGGGAAGGAAGGAGAGAAGGAACGAAAGAGAGAGGGAGGGAGGGAAGGAAAGAGGAAAGGAAGGATGGAACCGAAGAGCAAAGGAAGCGAGAAAAGAAACAGGTAGAGAATCATAGAATCAAAGAGTTGGAAGAGACCTCATGGGCCATCCAGTCCAACCCCATTCTGCCAAGAAGCAGGAATATTGCATTCAAATCACCCCTGAGAGATGGCCATCCAGCCTCTGTTTAAAAGCTTCCAAAGAAGGAGCCTCCACCACACTCCGGGGCAGAGAGTTCCACTGCTGAACGGCTCTCACAGTCAGGAAGTTCTTCCTCATGTTCAGATGGAATCTCCTTTCTTGTAGTTTGAAGCCATTGTTCCATTGCATCCTAGTCTCCAGGGAAGCAGAAAACAAGCTTGCTCCCTCCTCCCTGTGGCTTCCTCTCACATATTTATACATGGCTATCATATCTCCTCTCAGCCTTCTCTTCTTCAGGCTAAACATGCCCAGCTCCTTAAGCCGCTCCTCATAGGGCTTGTTCTCCAGACCCTTGATCATTTTAGTCGCCCTCCTCTGGACACATTCCAGCTTGTCAATATCTCTCTTGAATTGTGGTGCCCAGAATTGGACACAATATTCCAGATGTGGTCTAACCAAAGCAGAATAGAGGGGTAGCATTACTTCCTTAGATCTAGACACTAGGCTCCTCTTGATGCAGGCCAAAATCCCATTGGCTTTTTTTGCCGCCACATCACATTGTTGGCTCATGTTTAACTTGTTGTCCACGAGGACTCCAAGATCTTTTTCACACGTACTGCTTCAAGGATGCCCTGTATCTTTGCATTTCATTTTTTCTGCCTAAGTGGAGTATCTTGCATTTGTCCCTGTTGAACTTCATTTTGTTAGTTTTGGCCCATCTCTCTAATCTGTCAAGATCGTTTTGAATCCTGCTCCTGTCCTCTGGAGTATTGGCTCTCCCAATTTGGTGTCGTCTGCAAACTTGATGATCATGCCTTCTAGCCCTTCATCTAAGTCATTAATAAAGATGTTGAACAGGACCGGGCCCAGGACGGAACCCTGCGGCACTCCACTTGTCACTTCTTTCCAAGATGAAGAGGAAGCATTAGTGAGCACTCTCTGTGTTCGTCCACTTAACCAGTTACAGATCCACCTCACCGTAGTTTTGCCTCGCCCACATTGGACTAGTTTCCTTGCCAGAAGGTCATGGGGGACCTTGTCGAAGGCCTTCCTGAAATCCAGGTACGCTACATCCACGGCATTCCCCGCATCTACCCAGCTTGTAGCTCTATCGAAGGAAGAGAAGAAAGAAAGAAGGGCATGAAAAAGAGGGAGGGAAGGAAGGAGAGAAAGAAAGGAGAGAAAGAGGGAGGGAAGGTTGGCCAGAGCAACGCAAATTACACCGAGGTTTCGTGGGTAACACAAGTGGGCTTCAAGGTCCACACGGCTGCAATTGCTGATCCAGGTTTCCAGCAACCTGCTCTCTTCCTGCCTTTTCCTCCAAGAGTCTTATATGATTTCTCAAATGGGACCAGAGGGACTCCTTACCACATGATCCAGGTGACCAAGATCATGGTGGCCTCGTTGAAGGAGTTGAAGAACTTGATCAGGTTCTCTCCTTCGGGCCCGAGTTTCCTCAAAGCGATCCCAAAGACGATGGCGAAGACCACCAGGCCCAAGATGTTCATCCCTTCCACCTCTTTGCCCAACGGGACCTGAACAAACAGGAAGTGAGAGGTGAGTTGTCTACACACACAAGTCTCCCCTTAAGAGGGCTCTGCACAAGCACACACACAAACGAATGAACAACATTACAATATAACGGTATAGTACGATATAATAATATATAATACTGATATTGTACTATGCTAATCTATATAAATAAAAATGTAATGTTAGTTCGTGCTACCATCAGAACTCAAAAACCACTGGGGGAATTGACACCAAATTTGGACACAAGACACCTAACAACCCAATGTACGTTCTTCACTCAAAAAAAAAAAGATTCTGTCATTTGGGAGTTGTAGTTGCTGGGATTTATAGTTCACCTACAATCAAAGAGCATTCTGAACTCCACCAATGATGGAATTGGGCCAAACTTAGCACACAGGGCTCCCATGACCAACAGAAAATACTGGAAGGTTTGTTGGGCATTGGCCTTGAGTTTGGGAGTTGTAGTTCACCTACATCCAGAGAACACTGTGGACTCAAACAGTGATGGATCTGGACCAAACTTGGCACAAATACTCAATATGCCCAAATGTGAACACTGGTGGAGTTTGGGAGAAATAGACTTGACATTTGGGAGTTGTAGTTACTGGGATTTATAGTTCACCTACAATCAAAGAGCATTCTGAACTCCACCAATGATGGAATTGAACCAAACTTGGCACACAGAACTCCCATGACCAACAGAAAATACTGGAAGGGTTTGGTGGGCATTGACCTTGAGTTTGGGAGTTGTAGTTCACCTACATCCAGAGAGCACTGTGGACTCAAACAACGATTGATCTGGACCAAACTGGGCACGAATACTCAATATGCCCAAATGTGAACACTGGTGGAGTTTGGGGAAATAGACATTGACATTTGAGAGTTGTAGTTGCTGGGATTTATAGTTCACCTACAATCAAAGAGCATTCTGAACTCCACCAATGATGGAATTCAACAAAACATGGCATACAGGACTTCCATGACCAACAGAAAACACTGGAAGGGTTTGGTGGGCATTGACCTTGAGTTTGGGAGTTGTAGTTCACCACATCCAGAGAGCACTGTGGACTCAAACAATGATGGATCTGGACCAAACTTGGCACAATAATCCATATGCCCAATATAAACACAGATGGAGTTTGGGGAAAATAGACCTTGACATTTGGGAGTTGTAGTTGCTGGGATTTATAGTTCACCTACAATCAAAGAGCATTCTGAACCCCACCAACAATGGAATTGAACCAAACTTGGCACACAGTTCTCCCATGACCAACAGAAAATACTGGAAGGGTTTGGTGGGCAGTGTCCTTTGGTTTGGGAGTTGTAGTCCACCTACATCCAGAGCTCACTGGTTTGGCCCACAATAGAACTGGGCCAAACCTCCCACACAGAACCCCCATGTGAGCCACAGCAACGCGTGGCAGGGGAGGGCTAGTAATAATATATAATATATAATACTGATATTGTACTATGCTAATAATATAATATATTGTATGTATATATATCTTGTAAGCTGCTCTGAGTCCCCTTCGAGGTGAGAAGGGCGGCATATAAATGTCGTAAATAAATACTGCAAATGCTGAAAGACGGAACCTACCGCAGACCCATGCGTTCACTCACTCCCTTTTACTCTCCTTTTCTGTTTGTAGCACCACCGATTGAGGCATAAGGGCACATGCCCCCGCCTCACCCACAGGTAGTGTCGTTATTGTCTCCTTCCGCGACAACTCCCTGGACCACAGGAACACAAAGGCCCAGCAAGTGCTTTTTAGGAAGGGAAAATGTAAACAGTCTGGTGGAGTCTCCTTCTCTGGATGTTTTGAAACAGAGGCTGGATGGCCATCTGTTGGAAGGGTTTGTATTGTGTCATCCTTCATGGCAGAAAGGCTCTCCTACCTTCCTCAGTATAGAAAAAGCCTCAGATGTGCTTGTGGTCAAGCTAGGCAGCTCGGACAGGCCATCGTGAGTACGGTTACCCTCTTGCCTTTGAAACTGGTGCTGAGCTCAGATAGGGGAAGACCTGCTCTTTCTAAAGATAGCAGCTCAGCGCTGGGGCAGAGAATATCTCAGGATTTCTCTGCCATTGGGAGAGGCTCCATTACTTCATCCCCAAACTAACCTTGAGCTTGGATAGGGGAAGATTTACTCTTTCTAAAAGATAGCAGCTCATGGTTAGGGTAAAAAGATCCCAGGATTTTTCTACCGTTGGGGAAAGTTAACTTGGCAACTGAAGGAAAAGGGAAGGAAAGAACATCTATATGGTTTCACAAGTTGACTGTCTGTGTTTGTAACTTCATCAAGCTGTGCCAAGTCTATCAAGGACTTTGAGAAATAAATGTTCTGTTTGATGTTCAAACCTGGAGTGGCCTCAGTTGCTGAGAATCTTAAGCTCCCGCAGTTCACCCGAAAAGAGAAGCACATCTTAGTTTTAACTTCATAGTGTCTGGGTGTGACGGCACGGTCCAACATCCTCATTTTTGCAATCCAATGCACCCAAAGATCTCTTTCTCCTTACCTTGACCTCTATGGAGGTTTCATTGATGACACCCACTTCCTCCGTTATATTCTTCTTAATTATCAGCGGCCTGTAAGTGGTTGTGTACTGCGGAAAGAGGGACACAAAGAGGAAAACGCAGGCAAAACGTCAGGAGAGAATGCCTCTAGAACATGGCCATATAGCCCGAAAAAACCTGCAACAACCTAGTTTCTGAATCTTGTGTTTTGGATTTATTCTGCCTTTGTATTCCTGGTCTTGATGCTACCCAAAAATTTTGTGGACGATTTCTTACATTTAGACTTTGGTTTTTTACATTATTCTGCTGAACTGTTTATATATATTCATTCTTTAATAAACTACTTTGCTGATTTTACTTGGACTGGAGTGTGGTGTTAAGCACAGAGGCGTTCCCAGCCCTGGAATACAACAATTGTTTTCAGTATGTCCCAGTTTCTCTCTCTACCTCCAACTTTGCCCTTAGTTTGTTTCAATTGCTGCAAACAAGACAATTTGCACTCAATTAACTTCCCAACAGGCTCAAGCAAAAGCAAACCGCAGCACTGTGTTCTTCCTTATTGATGCCTTTCTGCCATCTTGCCCGCTGATGGTGCTTTGGCCAGAGTTTTTCGTCTGCGAAATGTCGGAGGTTATGGAATACAAAGTCAAAGCAAAGATTTGGGTTGATTAAAGGCAGGCGAAATGAGACCTTGTTTGGCTCGCTCCTCCGCTTTCCTCGGAGCCACCTTTGTTCATGGAACAAGGCTATTAAAAATTAAGCCACGTTGGCTTTGTCTAAGCCCTCAAGAAGATTAACACGCCACACAAAAAAACACCAATTAATCACAAAGGTAAGAAAACATTAACTATGTTTAGATCTGGTTTTGTAACCAGAGGATAAATAAGTCTTTTGGACAACAAGGGCAGGAAAGAGGGATTTCAATAAGCAGGAAGAGCTTATTGCTGGAAGAGGTGCATAGGAATAAACAGATGCTAGTGGTCAAGAGGAAAACTCGTTTTGATCTTCAAGGAGGGAGAACATCTGCCTTTCTTGGAATGCTAAAGGTGCCCCGGTTCAGTCCAAAGCCCTTCGCTCCACCCTGCATCTCCAGTTACAGGTTTCTCAGGGTCACACAATGGAAAACACCCAGGAGGCCAGCTGCAAGGACAGGCAACATCTCCAATTTGGGTATATCAGTAGTAAATATATACGCGACATCGACCAGATGTCATTGGGACTGCTGCCCACCTTTCTCTTTCTGACCTTCCATCATTTTCCCTTCCTTTGTCTTCCTTCCTTTTCCCTCCCTTCTCCTTCCCTTTCTTTTTCCCCTTCCTTCTCCATATCTTTCTTTCCCAGTGAATAATATAATAATAATGTAATATTTAATTATATTATATTATTAAATGCAATATAATGCAATATAATACTAATGATAATATGATATTATATATATATATATATATATATATATATATATATATTACATTATATTATTATATTATTATTATTATTATTACTAACAATATTACAATATAATATCATTTTCCCTTTCTCTTCCTTCCTTTTCCCTCCCTTCTCCTACCCTTTCATTTTCTCCTTCCTTCTCCATATCTTTCTTTCCTAGTGACATCACAGAGAAACACATCACTTATTATATTTAATAATATAATAATATAATATAATATTTAATAATATAGTATTAATACTAATATTATATTATTAAATGCAATATAATACTACTAATAATATGATATTATATATATTATTACTAATATATATATTATTACAATATAAGCAGGTGTGCCTGTAGTTTAGTAGCTCTCGGTCTGAAAGAGCCCTCAGTGTGAGAAGGCCTCAGTGGGAGGTAGGCCTCAGTGTTAGTTCACCTCAGTGTGAGATAGGCGTCAGTCTAAGAGAGCCCTCTGTATGAAAAGGACTCAGTGTGAGAAGGCCTCAGTATTAGTTCACCTCAGTGTGAGAGAGGCAGCAGAGACAGCCCTCAGTGTGAGAAGACCTCTGTGGGAGAAAGGCCTCAGTGTTAGTTCGCCTCAGTGTAAGGTAGGCATCAGTCTGAGACATCCCTCTGTGTGAGAAGGACTCAGTGTGAGAAGGACTCAGTGTGAGAAGGCCTCAGTGTGAGGTAGACCTCAGTATTAGTTCACCTCAGTGTTAGAGAGGCATCAGAGAGAGCTCTCAGTGTGAGAAGGCCTCAGTGGGAGAAAGGCCTCAGTATTAGTTCACCTCAGTGTTAGAGAGGCATCAGAGAGAGCTCTCAGTGTGAGAAGGCCTCAATGGGAGAAAGGCCTCAGTGTGAGGTAGGCCTCAGTATTAGTTCACCTCAGTGTGAGAGAGGCATCAGAGAGAGCCCTCAGTGTGAGAAGGCCTCAGTGGGAGAAAGGCCTCAGTGTTAGTTCACCTCAGTGTGAAAGAGGCATCAGAGAGAGCTCTCAGTGTGAGAAGGCCTCAGTTTGAGGTAGACCTCAGTATGAGAAGATTCTGTGAGAGAAGCCCCAGGTTGAAGGTCATTTTGTGTGAAGCTCTACTATGATCCTACTCAGAAACCAGTGACTGCGTTAAAACGTCTGAGTCACAGGATGTCCTTTTCTCATTCATCCTAATTCCCTCATAAAACTGTATATATATATACACACACACTTTATATAGATAGATAGATAGATAGATAGATAGATAGATAGATAGAGATAGATAGAGTTTTCAACTCACCGATCGGAATGCAGCAGAGACCAGGTTGGCAGGGAAGATGTTCCTGTAAAAAGAAGAGAAAGCAAAACAGAAGTTCAGAGAAAGTTTTTACTCTTAATCAAAGCCAGATCTTCCATTCATTATCAATCAAACGCAGTTGCAATAAAGAGAAGAGGCCCTGGAAGCATGTGGCATATTATTTATTTCCATTTTCTTTATTTTTTCCCATGTTGAGAGCAGCAAAGTGGGCCTGGGATTCACTCATGCAAGCAACAGATAAATAGAATCAATAAGAGATCTAACTTGGCGAAAAGTAGTTGCTTTCATGCTGTTTTTTCTCATTTATAAACATTTCTTTCCCCAGTTTATGGGAACTTTGCTTAATCATCTTCATCACAAACAAATGGCTATTTTGGGCATCATGCAAACATCCAAGGGCTTGGCCCTTTGATTCTATTATAATTGCCTACATCCTACGCAATTCTGGATTTTTGCATTTTGGTTAATATTGGGAATCTATGGCTAAGGACTCGGAATAACTCCTCAAGTTGCAAACCCCAGGATTACAGAAAATAGTGCAATGAAACTAGAAATATGCATTGAGTGAATGGACTCAATCTTATTGGATAGCAAATCCTACACATTTCAATATTTTTTCATGCTGATTTCACATTTCTTTCTTCTACATTTGTTTGAGATAGAAGACATTTGGGACATTAGAACGCTATCTAAAACACCAAGAGAAAAATTTACTCAGATGTTACAGAAGAAATTGGGAGACACATTTGAATGAATATAAAATGATCCTGAATATACGATATATACTCAGCTTATACTCGAGTTAAGGTTATTTATTATTTTACTCTGTTATTGTTATCACTATTACATTTACATTATTTTACTGTTATCATTCTTTTATTATACTTATTATTTTACTCTATTATTACATTTATTATTTTACTCTATTTATTATTGTTATTATTACATTTATTATTTTACTCTATTATTATTATTATTATTTGTATTATTTTACTCTATTATTACATTTATTATTTTATTCTATTTATTATTACATTTATTATTTTACTCCATTTATTATTATTTTTATTATTTTACTCTATTATTGTTTTTATTACATTATTTTACTGTTATTATTTTATTATACTTATTATTTTACTCTATTATTACATTTATTATTTTACTCTATTTATTATTATTATTACATTTTTATTTTACTCTATTATTACTGTTATTATTACATTAACATTATTTTACTCTTTTATCAATATTTTATTATACTTATTATTAACTCTATTATTACATTTCTTATTTTATTCTATTTATTATTACATTTATTATTTTACTCTACTTATTATTACATGTATTATTTTACCCTATTATTCTTATTAGTTATTTTTCTCTATTATTGCTGTTATTACATTTACATTATTATTCTCTATTGTTACATTTATTATTTTACTCCATTTATTATTATTATTTGTATTATTTTATTCTATTATTGTTTATTACATTTTTTATTTTACTATCTTATTACTGTTATTATTACATTTACATTATTTTACTCTTTTATCATTATTTTATTATACTTATTATTTTACTCTATTATTACATTTATTATTCTATTCTATTTATTATTATTATATTTATTATTTTACTCTATTTATTATTACATGTATTATTTACTCTATTTATTATTACATGTATTATTTTACCGTTATTAGTTATTTTTCTCTAATTGCTGTTATTATTACATTTATATTATTTTTCTCTATTATTATATTTATTATTTTACTCCATTTATTATTATTTTACTGTATTATTTTATTACATTTACTTATTCTTTCTGAGATAGAAACATATTACTAGGTTCTTGTAGGTTTTTTCGGGCTATAGGGCCATGTTCTAGAGGCATTTCTCCTGACGTTTCGCCTGCATCTATGGCAAGCATCCTCAGAGGTAGTGAGGTCTGTTGGAAATAGGAAAATGGGTTTATAATTATCTGTGGAATGGCTGGGGTAGGGCAAGGAACTCTTCCCTGCTGGAGCTAGGTGTGAATGTTTAGCTGATCACCTTCATTAGCATTTGAAGGCCTGCCTGAGCCTGGGAAATCTGTTGCTGGGAGGTGTTAATCTGTGCCTGGCTTTTTCCTCTCTGTTGTTTGGCTGTTATGAATTTTAGAGTTTTTTAATACTGGTAGCCAGGTTTTGTTCATTTTCATGGTCTCTTCCTTTCTGTTGAAATTGTCCACATGCTTGTGGATTTCAATGGCTTCTCTGTGTAGTCTGACATGGTGGTTGTTGGTGTGGTCCAGCATTTCTGTGTTCTCAAATAAAATGCTGTGTCCAGGTTGGTTCCTCAGGTGCTCTGCTATGGCTGACTTCTCTGGTTGACGTAGTCTGCAGTGCCTTTCATGTTCCTTGATGCGTGTCTGGGCAAGGCTGCGTTTGGTGGTCCCTATGTAGACTTGTCCACAGCTGCATGGTATACGGTAGACTCCTGCAGAGGTGAGAGGATCCCTCTTGTCCTTGTTATTATTACATTTACATTATTTTACTTTTTATCATTATTTTATTATACTTATTATTTTACTCTATTATTACATTTATTATTTTATTTTATTCTATCTATTATTATTACATTTATTATTTTACTCTATTATTATATGTATTATTATTACATTTTTTATTTTACTCTATTATTATATGCATTATTTTACTCTATTATTGTTCTTATTGCATTTTTTATTTTACTCTATTATTACTGTTATTACATTTACATTATTTTTCTCTATTATTATTGCATTTATTATTTTACTCTATTTATTATTATAAGCATTGTTTTACTCTATTATTGTTCTTATTACATTTTTATTTTACTCTATTATTACTATTATTATTACATTTACATTATTTTACTCTATTATTATTATATTTATTATTTTACTCTCTTTATTATTATTGGAAGGATACATAAGCACATTTATTTCAAGTATAGGTATATTTGGATGCAACTAATCAGGGACAGGGTTAGGGATCAGTGGAAAACCAAGGCTTCCATGGCCAAAAAAAGACACTCTAGAAGACACTCGAGCCTCGGCCAAGATTAACTTTCTCCACCGGCCGAACTCCTGGCAAGATTAGGTATCATGGGCTTACCCTTGGCTTGTAGGGCTTTTCACCAGCCCTAATTCCCCCTTTTTCATCCCATTCAGGGGGTGGATCGGGCAGCACAAACAAGATTAGAGCCTCAGCTTTGCAGACGGCAAGTGACCGTCTGCAAAGCTGAGGCTCTGCAGACGGTCACTTGCCGTCTGCAGACGGTCACACCGAGGCAAACTAACACTGAGGCCTTTCTCCCACTGAGGGCTCTTTCAGACTGGAACTTCTCTCACACCAAGGCAAACTAACACTGAGGCCTTTCTCCCACTGAGGGCTCTTTCAGACTGGAACTTCTCTCACACCGAGGCAAACTAACACTGAGGCCTTTTCACACTGAGGGATCTCTCAGACTAGAACTTTTCTCCCACTGAGGCCTTTCTCAAACTGAGGGCTCTCTCAGACTGGAACTTCTCTCACACTGAGGCAGGCATGTAGCCGGGGAGGGGGAGCAAGATGACTTGACAACCCCCCCCCCCCTTTTCTGGTTACCTCGTTGAATTCATAGGATGCTACAGTTGGAAGAGACCCCCAAGGGTCATCCAGTCCTACCTCCATTGTTTTGCAAGAAGACACTGTCAGAAATATTTAAAATTAACTAGGTATTTTTAATTACCAACATGTGAGTCAAACACTGAAAGGGTTAAATGGATGCAATGACTTAGCAAAAGCTGCAGTTCCAATATAAGCAGGTGTGTCTGTAGCTTAGTAGCCCTCAGTGTGAGAGAGCCTTCAGTGCAAGAAGGTCTCAGCGGGGGAGAAGTTCCAGTCTGAGAGAGCCCTCGGTGGGAGAAAGGCCTCAGTATGAATAGGCCTCAGTGTTAGTTCACCTCAGTGTGATAGAGGTGTCAGTCTGAGAGAGCCTTCATTGTGAAAAGGCCCCAGTGGGAGAAAGGCCTCAGTGTTAGGCCTCAGTGTGAGAAAAGTTCCAGTCTGAGAGAGCCCTCAGTGTGAAAAGGCCTCAGTGTTAGTTTGCCTCAGTGTGAAAGAAGTTGCAATCTGAGAGCCACTTTATTGTGAAAAGGCCTGTGAGAGAAAGGCCTCAGTGTTAGCAGGCCTCAGTGTGAGAAAAGTTCAAGTCTGGGAGAGCCCTCAAGGTGAAAAGGCCTCAGTGTTAAGTTTGCCTCAGTGTGAGAGAAGTTCCAGTCTGGGAGAGCCCTCAGTGGGAGAAAGGTCTGTGTTAGTAGACCTCAGTGTTAGTACGCCTCAGTGTGAGAGAAGTTCCAGTCTGAGAGCCTTCATTGTGAAAAGGCCTGTGAGAGAAAGGCCTCAGTGTTAGCAGGCCTCAGTGTGAGAGAAGTTCCAGTCTGAGAGCCTTCATTGTGAAAAGGCCTGTGAGAGAAAGGCCTCAGTGTTAGCAGGCCTCAGTGTGAGAGAAGTTCCAGTATGGGAGAGCGTTCAGTGTGAGAAGGCCTCAGTGGGAGAAAGTCCTCAAAATTAGTAGGCCTGGTGTGAGAAGCTTCGGTGAGAGAAGCCCCAGGTTGAAGCCCATTGTGTGTGAAGCTTCAATGTGTAAAAAAGGTACTATGTGAAGCTCCTGTGTTAACTTCAGTGTGAGAGGAGGCTCTGTGAGAGCGAAGCTGTTTATCTGCATGAGAAAGAAGCCCAGCGTGGAAGCTACTCAAAGAAAGAAGTATAAAGAACTTTATTTGGTTACTCTGCTATACATTTATGAGGAGGGTCTTTTGTAAATAAGCCCACTCGCCCAACAGACACAATCCAAACCCTCCCAACAGATGGCCATTCCACTTTCAGAGGAGGACACGCCACCGGACTCCCAGGCATATTCCACTTCTCACACTGAGGGCTCTCTCAGACAGCTCAAACCACCAAGAAGTTCTTCCTAATGTTCAGGTGGAATCTTTATTTCCCTGCAACTGACATCCATTGCTCCGTGTCCTAGTCTTCGACATAACCATTAACAGTAGTTTTCACTCCGTGGATTCCTTAACCATTAGGTCCTATCCATTCTGGGAAGCTAAGCAGGGTCAGCCCTGGTTAGTAGTCGATGTGAGACCAGAAACAAATCCCAGTTGCTGAAGAATGGCAAAACTACCTCCAAATCTTTCTTTCCCAAGTCAATAAGCAACATAAAGTGATGGTAAATGCTCCGTTTTAGGAACCTTGCAGTTAGAATCCTAGAGTCCAATCCCTTTCTGTCACACAGGAAAAGCACAATCCAACCACCCCTGACAGATGGCCATCCAGCCTCTGTTTAAGATCCTCCACTACAGGAAGGGCTGTCAGAGTAAAGACTTGCATAGAAGAGGGAATTTCAGAAAGTATTTCTTGTTACTTGGTGGAAACATTGGCTGAAATTCCCTACTGACCACAGCTCTTCAATGGACAATCGAGTAAGTGTCAGCAGCAAAGGCCTCGTTCACACTTGCCTGTGTTTATCTTTGGTTCAGAGTCTCAAGGCTGAGAAACCCTGCTAACTTAGGTGTGTTTTCAGTCTGGGTTCATTTCAGACACAACATGGTTTTATCTGCAGCTGCAGAAGGTATTTGGGGTTGCCGCGTTGGCCGCCCGACAAAACAAAACTCCACAAAAGAGCAACACCTGAATCAGCCAACCAAAACAAAAGATTTTGACGGTCATTTGGGTTTTGTTTGGACCACACCTGGAATATTGTGTCCACAATTGAAGAGAGATGTTGACTCTAAGCTGGAATGTGTCCAGAGGAGGGCGACTAAAATGATCAAGGGTCTGGAGAACAAGCCCTATGAGGAGTGGCTTAAAGAGCTGGGCATATTTAGCCTGAAGAAGAGAAGGCTGAGAGGAGACATGATAGCCATGTATAAATATGTGAGAGGAAACCACAGGGAGGAGGAGGGAGCAAGCTTGTTTTCTGCTGCCCTGGAGACTAGGAAGCAATGGAGCAATGGCTTCAAACTACAAGAAAGGAGATTCCACCTGAACATGAGGAAGAACTTCCTGACTGTGAGAGCTGTTCAGCAGTGGAACTCCCTGCCCTGGAGTGTGGTGGAGGCTCCTTCTTTGGAAACTTTTAAACAGAGGCTGGATGGCCGTCTGTCGGGGATGCTTTGAATGCAATTTTCCTGCTTCTTGGCAGAATGGGGTTGTACTGGAGGGTCCATGAGCTCTCTTTCCAACTAAAGAGGAAGAAATCTCATCTAGGAATCTGTCAGAGGGGATTCACCATGAGGCAGAGTTGATTCGAAAGCACAGAACACATCTATTCCGTAGACTTAAAAAACCCACACTTTTCAACAAAATCAGCTGTTTGGGAAAGCCTAAAACAGAATGAGTAAGACCACAATTCGGTGGAAAGCCAGCTTGTTTCCGCCACGTCGATTTCCCCAAACTCTTTGGCAGGTGGCCTATTAACCCTTTTGAAGTTTGAAGCATATTTGTTCCTACAGGTCTTTCTTTCTTCTCTTCTAATTGCAGTGTTTCTCAACCTTCCTAATGCCCCGTAATACAGTTCCTCATGTTGTGGTGACCCTCAACCGGAACATTATTTTCTGGGTTGTTGTAGGTTTTTCCGGGCTATATGGCCATGTTCTAGAGGCATTTCTCCTGACGTTTCGCCTGCATCTATGGCAAGCATCCTCAGAGGTAATAATAATAATCTCTATTTGCCATAGATTGCAGGCGATAACCGTCAGGAGAGAATGCCTCTAGACCATGGCCATATAGCCCGAAAAACCTACAACAACCCAGTGATTCCGGCCATGAAAGCCTTCGACAAAACATTATTTTGTTGCTACTCCAGAACTGTAACTTGGCTGCTGTTATGAATAGTCATGTAAATATCTAGCACCCGGCCTAGACGACTTAATGATGGAGCAAATCCAACACTTGGGCCCCAAAGCTGAAAACTGGCTTTGGAAATTTTTGCAATTGATGTATTGTCAAAGGCTTTCATGGCCAGATTCACTGGGTTGTTGTAGTTTTTTTCGGGCTATATGTCCATGGTCTAGAGCAATGGTTCTCAACTTTCCTATGGCGTGACCCCTTAATACAGTTCCTCATGTTGTGATGACCCCCAACCCTAAAATTATTTTCGTTGCTACTTCATAACTGGAATTTTGCTACTGTTATGAATCGTCATGTAAATATCTGATAGGCAGGATGTATTTTCATTCTCTGGACCTTGGGAGTTGTAGTTGCTGGGATTTATAGTTCACCTACAATCAAAGAGCATTCTGAACTCCACCAGAGATGGAATTGACCCAAACTTGGCACACAGAACGCCCATGACCAGCAAAAAATAACGAAAAGGGGCCTTGAGCTTGGGAGTTGTAGTTCACCTATATCCAGAAAGCACTGTGGACTCAAACCATGATAGACCTAGACTAAACTCAATAGGCCCAAATGTGAACACTGGTGGAGTTTGGGGGAAATAGACCTTGACATTTGGGAGTTGTAGTTGCTGGGATTTATAGTTCACCTACAATCAGAGAGCATTCTGAACCCACCAATGATAGAATTGGGCCAGACTTCCCACACAGAACTCCCATGACCAGCAGAAAATACTGTGTATCCTGATGGTCTTTGGCGACCCCTCCAAAACCCCCTTGCAACCCCCTCAGGGATCCCGACTCCCAGGTTGAGAAACACTGGTCTAGTATGTTTCGGCCTTGAATGTTTGCCATTTATATGTTGTGCTCCGCCCTGAGTCCCTTTCGGGGTGAGAAGGGCAGAATATAAATGTTTTAAATAAATAATATATTTTTTTCCAAAAGGTTATGACTGCCATTTTCCAAAACCTTACGTATATGTTGTGGTAGAGCCTGTAAGTAACGCTGCTAGCAGTAGTATGGGTGCCAGAAGGGGGGAAAGGGTTACTCGTGAGCAGGAGTCTGATGAGGAACAACAGAGGAAAAGGATTCGGGATATACTTATGGCACCTACAGATGAGGACTCATTTGAGGGGTTCTCTGGGGATGAAGGGTCAATGAGTGAAGGAGAAGAGGGAGACGCTATGGATGGGAATAGAGGAAGAAAGAGGGTTACTCGGGAGCAGGAATCGGATGAGGAGCGACAAAGGAAGAGGATCCGGGATATACTTATGGCACCTATGGATGAGGAATCATTTGAGGGGTTCTCTGGGGATGATGGGTCACAGAGTGGGGAACTAAGTCTTGACAGGAGATGGACAAGATGGAGGGATGAGCGTAGGACTTCATGTAAAGAGTTGGGAGCAGCTGCAAGGGATAATCATGGGCCGGTGGTCAGTTCATCTTCTGATGAGGATGTGTAGATAAAAATGGATTAAGAAATGGGGAATCTTTGCAGAAGGCAAGGTGTTGGTATACGTTCGTGCATTGGGTACTGTCTGGACTTGTCGCTGCCTGTTCCATGTTGGCATTGGGTTTGGGATCTGCAGGTTGCTGCTCCTGTTCGTGTGTGCTTTCGACTCGGCTTGGATTCTTGAGTGTGGATTTCCCTTCCTTGACCTTGGACCGGCTACTATGACGCTGCTTCTGTGGATTTTGGAATTTTGCTACTTCGGATTCTCTTGCTACAACCCTGGACTTCGCTTGACTATGCTTTCTTCCCTGCGGCTTCTCTGTTTTGTTAACCATTTGCATGCTGTGTTTTTTGTGACTTTGGAGTACAGTGTTTGCTTCGGTTCTTTTTTTCGGATAATCCGGATTATATTTTAGGACTGGTTTTACCTTTGAGTTTTGACCAGAGGCACTGAGTTAAGTGTCTCTGAGTCTTTTACTTTGCCTTAATAAACTCTGTTTTTGGAACTAACTCTGGCGTCTGTGTTTTGACAGTATATTTGTTGATGCGACTGAAACGAGGGTGCATCTACGATCAATGGGTGTCTTACAGTTGGAGGAAATACGATACTCATATTGCTGCCTTTTCTACGCAACCCTATCCCTAGCGCAAGATCTGCCAACCTACACGAGAGAAAGGAATACATTAATGATATATATACATGGAGAAATGTCTGGGTGGGAAAAACACTTATTTAGGGGGTTTTCTGCAGGGGAAAAAACCTCTCTGGATTTCTGGGCGCATTGTTTTCCGCCAGCGTGGAGGTATTTGAAATATTTTCCTTTTCAGCCCTCAAATGAGCCTTGTTCTGCAGCTTAGATGAACTCTTACTTAGCTTCCACAAGGAGGCTTAAGAGCAGGAGGCTGGTGAGTAAACTCAATACCCGGTGCATGTTGCATCAGACGACAACGGCGGGGAGGCAACACCCTCCTTGAACCGCCTTCCGAGTCAAGGAAACACACACAGCGAGGAAAAGCAAACTCTGAAACGTTGCAGCTGGGCATCCCTTTCTCAACTGCGGCAGAGTTGGGGTTCGAGGTGTCGATTGACTACAAACACCCCCAAAAGCAATATATATAAAGCTCTCCCTCTGGTTCTTTTCCCTCCAAACAACAACAGATGTTTCAGTGTCCGCTCTTGCAATGATTCATGTTTCCTACGAACCCAAATTGGGAAATTTTGACCCTCTGATCCAAAGGATCTCTTTCTGTGTGCGTCAGACAGAGATGGACCTCGTGGTAATGACCCGTCTGGTCGGACAGAAGAAAGGAAACAATTCATTCAGCCGGCTCGTCAAAGTATATGGTTGACCTTGTTGTAGCAGACCTTGGGTGATAAGATAAATAGCTTATTGTATGCTGCAAAGAGGTTTACAGTTTCCTGGGCCTAGGAGAAAAAAAGGAAGCTAGGAGTCCCAGAATAGTATTTCTTAACTTCAGTCCCTTGTGCCGGCAGGACTGAAAACCGACAGGTCGTAGGTTCGGATCCGGGGGAGAGTGCAGGTGAGCTCCCTTTGTCAGCTCCAGCTCCCCATGCGGGGACATGAGAGAAGCCTCCCACAAGGATGGGAAAACATCAAAAAGCACTTAGCTTAGGCACAATGGGTTAAATCCTTGTAACGGCCGGACTGAAAACCGACAGGTTGTAGGTTTGGATCCGGGGAGAGCGTGGATGAGCTCCCTCTGTCAGCTCCAGCTCCCCATGCGGGGACATGAGAGAAGCCTCCCACAAGGATGGAAAAATATCAAAAACACTTGACTTGGGCGCAATGAGTTAAACCTCTGTGCCGGCAGGAATGAAAGCTGACAGGTTGTAGGTTCGGATC
>NW_026847771.1:6218659-6402967 GCF_025583915.1 Anolis sagrei ordinatus | reverse complement strand
TTGTGTACTTACGTTCAAATGGACCTTACTCAAAAAATACCCCTCATAGATGCTTTCTGTCCCAACTTTCCAAAAGGCATTTTGAGCCTATGGCTTCTTCAAATATCCAGTTACATACTTAGAAGACAGCTTTCTTACTGGCAATTATGTCAGCAAGACTAGATGTGGAGTCTGCAGGCCAGATAATGCTTTCCTATATAAAGTGATTTAATCTGGATTTAGTACTGCCTACCATGGACTTGGAACAGATTGTGCATTGTTCTGATGTTAAAAGAACCTTTGTTTTCTATGTTGCTAGAACTGTTGGTTACAGACATTCTAAGATACTTTACATCTGTTGTTCTTCAAAAAAGAAAGGACTTCCTGTTTCCTCACAGCATTTTGCCAAACGCATCATTTCTATTATATTGCCTATGAACTGGCCAAGAAAGAGCCTCCAAGTCAGATTCGAGGTCATTCCATGGGAGCTGTGGCTGAGTCTTCTGCTTTCTTGGGAGTTATCTTCCTGGGGCATGGTTGTAAGGCATCACCTTGTTGCACCTTTTGACTTTGTGGAACAGATGCACAATCAAGAAATACTGATGCTCTGGGAGAGCTGTACTTCTTTTCTACCTTGCATGACGTATCTGCCTCCTGGAGGTAGTAGCTTGCTAGTCTCGTATATGTGCAAGACACAGGAAACATGAAAATAGGGCCAGGTTATAATGCAGTTCCTCAAATGGTTATCTGTGAACTCACAAACAACAAACAAACAAATCTTTATTATGGTCATTGACCAGCATAAACTCACACAACCCTGTCTGTGCTTCCCACTGCTGCATCAGTGTTCATGGAGTGAAAGTTTGGAAAGGAAATGAAAAGGCGTCTAACAAGTGATGAGATTATCACTAAAAGGCTTTTGCAGTAGCCCTGCTGCAAGTTACAAACAATGCACTGTGCAGGCACAAAAAACTTCATTTATGTGAATTCACAGATGACTCAAAGAAAGACGACAGTCATAGGTATGCAGCCTATCCACACGCTTCATAGCATTCCCCTAAATTTCTCTATTTAAAATTAAAAACATACTATTTTTAACAAAGCCTGTTCTGTCGCCGCTGGACCTGTAATTGGTTGGCTTTAAAAATAGGATGCGTAACCTTTGCCCAGCGGGAAGCCAGGGGGCTAAGGAGAAGTTCTCAGAGGTTTCCACTACAAAGAATCTTCAGATGGCTAAATAAGTGCAACAAAGTCTTTTATTAATGAAATCAAACAGGAACTTCAAGGCTTTCTTGATAAAGTATTGGTTCTCTCAATCTTGTCCACAGGGGACAGGCACTATCTTCAATAATGTTTTCTTTAAAGGAAAATTCCCCTTTTTTAACTTCTCCCAGGCTGACTGAAACCCAACCCTCACTGGTCTGGGCTCCGCTACTGGGCCGAACTGCTTCTCGGACGCCGAGTGGACCTACCAGCAAGGCAGTGGATATTCTCCAGCTGGAGTTCTTTTGTCTTTCCAGCTGTTTCCTGGAAATTCCCAAAGCTGAGGGAATGCTTCCACGGAGTTCCTTAGGAGTCTCTTAAAGCTGTCCTCCTCTGGATTTCTTTCTCTTCTGTTTCTGTTGGGATATCTGTAACCCTGGAAATTCTTAAAGCTTGAAGTCTTTGTACAGGGGAAGTTACACACATCCTATACAAAAGCTAACCTGGCTGAGACTGACTAACAAAATGGCTCACTTCCCTTTCAAAGCCCCAAAAGGGGGCAGGACTAGGGAACCTAATGATAATTGACAGGTGACCTGCCCTGTAACTGCAAACTTTAACAGGAAGCCATCCTTCTGCAAAATCCCAAGCCTTGAGCTGCAAACAACACTTGATACAAAGCAAATAAAGTGGGAGCTTCTGGTACAGCTGTACCTGCACAAAGCCCTACTGACTCTTATTAAATCACTGAATTATTTTTAAGTGTTCACAACCAACTACTTAGTGATCTGTTTTGATACTTGGGTGGTACTGATGTCCAGGTTGTTTCCATATATTCTTTCTCACATTTTTGACATAAAGTGAAATCATAACTCTACAATGTGTGATGTGAAAGGGGCTGAGACTGGTATACCAGTTGATGCTGGCAGCTACATGGCCCCTAACTGCCTGCTATTTGTTCCCGGGGGAGGAGGAGAGAGGTGCTATTTGCAGTAAAATAGCACTTTGAGGGTAAAAAAACGGCCACAAAGGAAGAAAATCATGAAGCCCGTGCAGGGCTTTCCATGAGATTGAGAGCATTTTTCAGTAGATACTTTTCTTCCAAAATCAAGACAGCTCCGTTAAGCACATTTCAGCATATGCTTCATATCATCATGTGCCATTCACCCCTAGGTTAAAAAAATATTGTGTAAAATGACATACTGGAAAAAGCTAAGCAACACCAGAGAGGACAGGCTGTTGACAGTGAAAGCTAAAGCCACAGACATTAGCTATTAGGCACACTTATCTATTTATTGTAATTAGGCACTCAAAGGTTGGTTAAACAAGATCATCATGTAAAGTAATGGGTAATGGGCAATATTCAAAGAGTAGGCTGTATTCAAGGCCATATTACCAAGCTGGCATTTGCAGTAATGTGCTCATATTGTGATTTCTGAGAGATGGTGTCTTATCCTACTGTTGTTGTTTTTTACTGGTGGTAAGGAGATATAGAATCCCAATTCATAAGCTGTCAACAGAAGTGTTACCTGATTCATTGATAAAGGGTTAATGATAAAATGTTAATAGCATAACTCAGAATGTTAGTTTGAAATGGTAGCTAGTTTCAATTATGGTTCTGCCACTCAAAATCTATAATCTATATAAATTAAAATGTAATGTTAGTTTGTGCTACCATCAGAACTCAAAAACCACTGGGGGAATTGACACCAAATTTGGACACAAGACACCTAACAGTCCAATTTATGTCCTCCACTCAAAAAAATTGATTTTGTCATTTGGGAATTGTTGTTGCTGGGATTTATAGTTTACCTACAATCAAAGAGCATTCTGAACTCCACCAATGATGGAATTGGGCCAAACTTAGCACACAGGGCTCCCATGACCAACAGAAAAAAACTGGAAGGGTTTGGTGGACATTGACCTTGAGTTTGGGAAGTTGTAGTTCACCCACATCCAGAGAGCACTGTGGACTCAAACAATGATGGATCTGGACCAAACTTGACACAAATATTCATATGCCCAAATATGAGCACAGATGGAGTTTGGAGGAAATAGACCTTGACATTTGGGATTTGTAGTTACTGGGATTTATAGTTCACCTACAATCAAAGAGCATTCTGAACTTTACCAATAATGGAATTGAACCAAACTTGGTACATAGAACTCCTATGGCCAACAGGAAATACTGGAAAGGTTTGGGGGCATTGACCATGAGTTCTGGAGTTGTAGTTCACCTACATCCAGGGAGCACTGTGGACTCAAAAATGATAGATCTGGACCAAACTTGGCACAAATACTCAATATGTCCAAACGTGAACACGGGTGGAGTTTGTGGAAAATAGCCCTTGGCATTTGAGAATTGTATTTGGGATTTATAGCTCATTACAATTAAAGAGCATTCTGAAACCCAGAAACAACAGAAATGGGGCAAACTTCCCCCACAGAACCCCCATGACCAACAGAAAATACTTAAGGCCATCCAGTCCAACTCTCTTCACCAGGGCAAGAAAATGTAATCAGAGCCCTCCTGACAAAGAGCCATCCAGTCATAAATATAGATATGATTCTCTCTCACACACACAGATATAGTATCATAGATTTGAAAGAGACCCTTAAAGAAGGACTATGATATGTTGCATATTCCAGAGTAGGCAAACCAGGCACTCTCCACATCAACACTGACAAAGAAACAACAAGAAATACTGTTTACTCACAAGCATAAAGGAATTACATATATTAGAAACCAACACTTTCTCATTACTTTATTTTCCAGATCACCAGACTGGGCCACAGCAACGCCTGGCAGGGAACAGCTAGTAAATAATATATATTTTTTTGTCAACGGAGGCATGCCAACAGGAACCAAACACAGTGAATACAAGCAGGAAGTTGGAAGCGACACGTTTGCTTATTGCTGGGCTGAAGACTTGGGTAAACAAAGGAAAGCAGTCCAACGCAAGCATCGTAATAACTGGAAATGCATGACTTCTCTCAGCTGGAGGGATTGAAGTAGCACAGGCCCAGCTAGGAAATATCTTACTCTGTTCAAGAGCTCATCTATCACTCAATTGGAACTCATCCAACTAGGATGAGGTGGTTGACTCAGCAAAGGCAAGCAATTCCAATGCTCCTCAAGTCTGACCAAAATTGCAAGCTCAACCAATGCAAAAAAAGGAGTTGCTAATGTTGAGCAGTGCATCATGCAACTTTTTTTTGTGCATGGACCCAGATGGCACAAATTGTACTGGAGAGCAAAAACCAGCAAAGGAGAAGGCTTTTTGGTCTTTGTGCAACACGTGCTGCAGAAGGGAGATAAAAGGGGGCCGCTGGAAGCATTCCAAGATAACACAAAGGGAGGAAGTGATGTCAGAAGCTTTTCAGGGCATCCAGAGCGTTGCGGCTTTGGGGTTGCGTCAGGGATTCCCATCAGAGATATATCACTGTTGTGTTAGTAGGTAACACGGTTCTTGGTCAAGCACTCCACTCTGGAAATACTATAGAGCAAGCATGGGCAAACTTGGGCCCTCCAAGTGTTTTGGACTCAACTCCCACAATTCCTAATAGCCTCAGGCCCTTTCCTTTTCCTTCTCACACTGAGGTCTCTCTCTGACTGAGGGCTCCTAAGCTACAGGCACACCTGCTTATATTGAAAGGGCCTGAGGCTGTTAGGAATTGTGGGAGTTGGGAGTACAAAACACTTGTAGGACCAAAGTTTGCCCATGCCTGCTGTAGAGAAAATAGTAACATTTTCCTTCTCACACTGAGGTTTCTCTCAGACTGAGGGCTACTTAGCTACAGGCATACCTGGTTATATTGAAAGGGCCTGAGGCTGTTAGGAATTTTAGGCATTGGAGTCCAAAACACCCAGAGGGTCCAAGTTTGCCCATGCTTGCTGTAGAGAAAATGGTGGTCTTTTCCTTCTCACACTGAGGTCTCTCTCAGACTGAGGGCTACTAAGCTACAGGCACACCTACTTATATTGAAAGGACCCAAGGCTGTTAGGAATTGTGGGAGTTGGGAGTACAAAACACCTGTAGGACCAAAGTTTGCCCATGCATGCTGTAGAAAAAATAGTAGCCTTTTTCTTCTCACACTGAGATCTCCCTCAGACTGAGGGCTCCTAAGCTACAGGCACACCTGCTTATATTGAAAGGGCCTGAGGCTGTTAGGAATTGTGGGAGTTGGAGTCCAAAGCACCCGTAGGGCCAAAGTTTGAGCATGCCTTGTGTTTTGGATTCCAACTCCCACAATTCCTAACAGCCTCAGGCCCTTTCCTTTTCCTTCTCACACTGAGGTCTCTCTCAGACTGAGGGCTACTAAGCTACAGGCACACCTACTTATATTGAAAGGACCCAAGGCTGTTAGGAATTGTGGGAGTTGGGAGTACAAAACACCTGTAGGACCAAAGTTTGCCCATGCGTGCTGTGGACTCCAACTCCCACAATTCCTAACAGCCTCAGGCCCTTTCCTTTTCCTTCCCACACTGAGGTCTCTCTCAGACTGAGGGCTACTTAGCTACAGGCACACCTGCTTATATTGAAAGGACCTGAGGCTGTTAGGAATTATAGGAGTTGGGAGTCCAAAACACCTGTAGGACCAAAGTTTGCCCATGCCTGCTGTAGAGAAAATAGTGGAGGCTTTGCTTCCATAACACCATGTAACACGTTTTTTTGTTCCTGGGCTATGAATGTCAGAACAGGGCTGAGGAAGCAGGAAGTGAGAGGAAATCTGTCAGAAATATCAAAATTTAACTAGGTATTTTACTTATAAAAATGTAAATCAAGCACTGAAAGGGTTAAATGGATACAATAACTCAGCTGCAGTTCGATATAAGCAGGTGTGCCTGTAGCTTAGTAGCCTTAGTCTGAGGTAAACCTCAGTGGGAGAAGGCCTCAGTGGAAGAAAGGACTCTGTGTTGGTTCGCCTCAGTGTGAGAGAGGCATCAGTCTGGGAGAGCCCTCAGTGCGAGAAAGCCTCAATGGGAGAAAGGCTTCAGTGCGAGAAGGCCTCAATGGGAGAACGGCTTCAGCGTGAGAAGGCCTCAATGGGAGAAAGGCTTCAGTGTGAGAAGGCCTCAATGGGAGAACGGCTTCAGTGTGAGAAGGCCTCGATGGGAGAATGGCTTCAGTGTGAGAAGGCCTCAATGGGAGAAAGGCTTCAGTGTGAGAAGGCCTCAATGGGAGAATGTCTTCAGTGTGAGAAGGCCTCAATGGGAGAAAGGCTTCAGTGTGAGAAGGCCTCAATGGGAGAACAGCTTCCGTGTTAGTAGTCCTCTGTGAGTAGATCTGGTGAGAGAAGCTTCAGTGAGAGAAGCCTCAGGTTGAAGGCCATCAAGTATGAAGCTTCGGTGTGAAGGCTGCTGTGATTAAAGCTACCATGTGAAGTTCCTGTGTAACTTTGGTGTGAGAGGAGCCTTTGTGAGAGCAAAGCTGCTTATCTGCATGAGTATTACCAAGAATAGGGCTCCACAGTCACCTACGTACCCACTGCCAGTACACCGAACTTGGAAGACAATCTTACTCGGTCAACGAGGGATCGCCTAAGTATGTATCTGCATGAGAAAGAAGCCCAGCGTGGAAGCAAAGAAGGAAGTATAACAAACTTTATGGAAACGTTGTTGTAAATAGTGCAACCATGTTATTTTACTACAAAGAAAAGCCTCCTAAGGAAGAGATGACATTGATCTGTGTGTTTTTATTTTTTCTATCACTTTTGGCTACTGCTACTAAGTTACTCTGCTGTGCATTTATGGGGGGATCTTTTGTTAATAAGCCCACTCACCCAACAAAATCTACTCCTCGGAAGGGAAATCCACTCTTGAAAGAGTTATTATCATGGGGAAAAAGAATCTACCAGCTGCACCCATTGCTCCAAGCTATTCTTCTTCTTCAAAGGGAGCTTGCCACAGATCCAAGGCTGGGCACACGCATCCATGCCAAGGGCGTGTGAGCAAACCGGTTCCTGCCTTCTCCGCCTCTGCACCCTTTTTGGAATCCTGTGGCTCAAGGCAATGCCTGGGCACGTTGCAAAACACTCTATGCCTGCAGAAACGCTTGGATTCCAATGTTTCCTGTGTGCAAACGAGAACTCACATGGTAGGGGTGGAAGCTATGGAGTGGGACTACATATCCCATCGGACATCACCAACACAGCCAATGGCCAAGAATGCCGGGAGCTGTAACCCAAGGCCTAGTAGCCATATGGCTCGTAGCAAAGATAGCTATGAGGCGGGCAACGCAAGGTCGTTCCTCTGCAGCCCGAAACGATGCACAAACGCACAAATGAGACCGTGCCTCCTCTATTCTCTTCGCGCGGCCATTGTTCGCTGACCAAATTGCCACCTCATTGCCAGGACAGATGGCAGCATAATGGGCTCTGAAAATGGCATTAATTAATTAATTTCATGGTGGCAGCTTCAACAGCGGGAGACCGTTTCGCTCAGAGACGGTCCTACTTTTGAGATTAGCTACAGAGCTGATGCAAAAAGAGCAAGTATCCACAAACTAAGACAACTTTGTATTGTTGAAGGCTTTCATGGCCGGAATCACTGGGTTGTTGTGGTTTTTTCAGGCTATATGACCATGTTCTAGAGGCATTCTCTCCTGACGTTTCGCCTGCATCTATGGCAGTGTTTCTCAACCTGGGGGTCGCAAGGGGGTGGCAGAGGGGTCACCAAAGACCATAAGAAAACACAGTATTTTCCGATATTCATGGGGATTCCATGTAGGAAGTTTGAGCCAATTCTATCGTTGATGGAGTTCAGAATGTTCTTTGATAGTAATGAACTATAAATCCCAGCAACTACAACTCTCAAATGTCAAGATCTATTTTCCCCAGACTCCACCAGTGTTCATATTTCAGCATATTGAGTATTTATGCCAAGTTTGGTCCAGATCCACCATTGCACGAATCCACAGTGCTCCCTGGATATAGATGAACTACAACTCCCAAACTCAAGGTCAATGCCCATCAAGCCCTTCCAGTGTTTTCCATTGGTCATGGGAGCCAAGTTTGGTTCAAATCCATTGCTGGTGGAGTTCAGAATGCTCTTTTGATTATAAGTGAGCTATAAATCCCAGCAACTATAGCTCCCAAATTACAAAATCAATCCTCCCCCAACCCTACTACCATTCACATTTGGGTGTATTGGGTATTTGTGCCCAGTTTGACCCAGTGAACGAAAATACACCCTGCATATCAGATGTTTACATTATGATTTATAACAGTAGTAAAGGGACTGTTATGAATTAGCAAGGAAAACAATATTATGGTTGGGGGTCAGCACAACATAAGGGGCTGTATTAAGGGGTCACGGCATTAGGAAGGTTGGGAACCACTAACCTATGGCAAGCATCCTCAGACCTCACTACCTCTGAGGATGCTTGCCATAGATGCAGGCGAAACGCAAGGAGAGAATGCCTCTAGAACATGGCCATTTAGCCTGAAAAAAACACAACAACTAAGACAACTTTGTCCTGATAGTGTTATAGGATCTTTCCTATAACACGACATAACAAGATTTTTGTTTCTGAGTTATAAATGCCATTTCCTAATTGGTTCTATCATAAAAACATGGAAAAAATGTATGAAACTGCAAAAAAGTGAACAATTTCAACAGAAAGAAAGAAACCATGAAAATGAACAAAATCTGACTACCAGTATTTAAAAAAACCTCTAAAATAGTGCAAATTATAAATTATAATCTATATACCGTATATACTCAAGTATAAACCGACCCAATATAAGCCGAGGCACCTAATTTTACCACAAAAAACTGGGAAAATGTATTGACTCAAGTATAAGCCGAGGGTGGGAAATGCAGCAGCCACTGGTAAATTTCAAAATAAAAATAGATACCAATAAAATTATATTAATTTTAATATTGACTCGAGTATAAGCCGCGGGAGACTTTTTCAACCTAAAAAAAGGACTGAAAGCCTAGGCTTATACTCGAGTATATACAGTAAATAAAAATGGAATGTTAGTTTGTGGGATTAACATAACTCAAAAACCACTGGGCAAATTGACACCAAATTTGGACACAGTACACCTATCAGGCCAATGAGTGACCATCACTCATAAAAACACCGAAAAACACAGCAGAAGGGACTTAAAAAGCCAAACATTAAGTCTAGTCTATATAAATAAAAATGTAATGTTCGTTTGTGGGATTAACTGAACTCAAAAACGACTGGGCAAATTGACACCAAATTTGGACCCATATTGATTTTGTCATTTGGGAGTTGTAGTTGCTGGAATTTATAGTTCACCTACAATCAAAGAGCATTCTGAACCCCACCAACTCAGCCAGGCATGTAGCCGGGGGGGGGGGGGGGCTTGAGGGGCTTCAGCCCCCCCCCCCCCAAATTCTCATGGTGGTTCGCAAAAAGGCCTTACTGGTGCATTATTTAAACTGTTATGTTTATTCATATCATGATCTGATCACCATGCTCAATATATCCCATATGCATGGGGGTATTGGGGTAATGATACAAAAGGTTTGCTAGGCTAGACCCTCTTTCACTCAGACTCAGCCCCCCAAACCCCCCCTAAAAAATTTTACCCCCCCCCCCCCCCCCCCGAAACGAAATCCTGGCTACGGGCCTGCTTATGATGGGAAATGAACCAAACGTGGCACACAGGACCCCCATGACCAACAGAAAATACAAGGTTTGGTGGGCATTGACCTTGAGTTTGGGAGTTGTAGTTCACCTACATCAAGAGAGCACTGTGGACTCAAACAATGATGGATCTGGACCAAACTTGGCACGAATACTCGATATGCCCAAATGTAAACACTGGTGGAGTTTGAGGAACATAGACCTTGACATTTGGGAGTTGTAGTTACTGGGATTTATAGTTCACCTACAATCAAAGAGCATGCTGAACCCCACGAATGACAGAATTGGGGCAAATTTCCCACACAGAACCCCCATGATCAACAGAAAACACTAAAGGCCATGAAGTCCAACTCCCTTCACCAGGACAAGAAAACATAATCAAAGCCCTCCTGACAAAGAGCCATCCAGCCAGAGATATAGATCGATATGATTCACACACACACACTGATATAGTATCATAGATTTGAAAGGGACCCGTAAAGAAGGACAATGATATGTTGCATGTTCCAGAGTAGGCAGACCAGACAATCTCCACATCAACACTGACAAAGAAACAACCAGAAATACTGTTTACCCACAAGAATAAAGAAAATACATATATTAGAAACCAACACTTTCTCATTACTTGATTTTCCAGATCACCAGACTGGGCCACAGCAACCCATGGCAGGGGACGGCTAGTAACAAATAAATAATAATACTCAAAGCATTCTAATCCCAATACATTCTGGGATTTTTTTTTCTCATTTTGGGACACTTGTGTCTCAGATTTTCCTCTTCTTCTTCTTTGGGGAAAGATGTCACAAAGTGCCAGGAAAGGGGTGGGACCACGTCAAAGAACATTCCGTACCACCATCAGTGGATGGAGGGGAAAAAAGCTTACACACTGTAAATAACAAACTTCTTAACAGGAAAGTGTTTCCAGATCCAAACAGACCCTTCATTCTCAAAACAAAGCATCTCATTTTCCATCTCGAGAGCAACACCGATCTGGATTATAGTCTATCAGGCGATACAGAAACTATTATTATGGAACAAGTGGTTCAGACAACTTGAGCATCTCTGATTCTGAAATGCTCCAAAAATACTAAAAAATCTAACATTGTTTACGTGAGTTTAGTGATTCCTGGTTCAACAGAAGCAAACTTTGTTTCATGCACAAATGACTTACAAATAGTGTGTGTGTATATATATAAATATATATATTTGCGTCAGGAGCAACTTCAGAAACTGCAAGTCGCTTCTGTTGTGAGAGAATTGGCCATCTGCAAGGATGTTTCCCAAGGGACATTGCCCGGATGTTCTACCATCCTATGGGTGGATTCTCTCAAATCATGGAAAGCTGGAGCTGACAGATGGGAGCTCACTCCCCAGATTAGAACCACCAACCTTTCGGTCAGCATTCTGTCACATAGAGGACGTCCAGGTGTTTTACCATCCTGAGGGAGGCTTCTCTCATGTTCCCGCATGAGAAGCTGGAGCTGACAGATGAGAGCTCACTCCCCAGATTTCAACCGCAAACCTTTCGGTCGGCAGTCTGTTGCCCAGAGAACACCTGGATGTTTTACCATCCTGCAGTTCGTCACCCAGAGGACGCCCAGATGTTTCACCATCCTGTGGGAGGCTTCTCTCATGTACCTGCATGGGAAGTTGGAGCTGACAGACAGGAACTCACCCCGCTCCCCGGATCTGAACCACCGACCTTTCGGTCAGCAGTCTGTCGCCCAGAGAACACCTGGATGTTTTACTATCCTGCAGTCCATTGCTCACAGGACACCCAGATGTTTTATCATCCTGCGGGAGGCTTCTCTCATGTCCCCGCATGGGAAGCTGGAGCTGAC
This sequence comes from Anolis sagrei ordinatus, assembly GCF_025583915.1. Lineage (NCBI taxonomy): Eukaryota > Metazoa > Chordata > Lepidosauria > Squamata > Anolidae > Anolis > Anolis sagrei. The sequence goes on along the minus strand of NW_026847771.1, from coordinate 6,391,320 downwards.
AGATGGGAGCTCACTCCCCAGATTAGAACCGTCAACCTTTCGGTCAGCATTCTGTCACGCAGAGGACATCCAGATGTTTTACCATCCTGCGAGAGGCTTCTCCCAAATCCCTGCATGGGAAGCTGGAGCTGACAGGTGGGAGCTCACTCCACTCCCCGGATTAGGACCACCTATCTTTCGGTCAGCAGTCTGTCACCCAGAGGACGTCCTGATATTTCATCATTCTGTGGGAGGCTTCTCTCATATCCCCACATAGGAAGCTGGAGCTGACAGACAGGAGCTCACTCCACTCCCCGGATTCAAACCACCGACCTTTCGGTCAGTACTCCGTTGCCCAGAGGACGCCCAGATGTTTTACCATCCTGTGGGAGGCTTCTCATGTTCCCGCATGGGAAGCTGGAGCTGACAGATGGGAGCTCACTCCACTCCCCGAATTTGAACTGCTGACATTTCAGTCAGCAATCTGTCACCCACAGGACACCCAGATGTTTTACCGTCCTGTGGGAGGCTTCTCTCATGTTCCCGCATGGGAAGCTGGAGCTGACAGATGGGAGCTCACTCCACTCCCCGGATTAGAACCACCGACCTTTCGGCTAGCAGTCTGTCGCCCAGAGGACGCCCAGATGTCTTACCATCCTGTGGGAGGCTTCTCCCAAATCCCTGCATGGGAAGCTGGAGCAGACAGACGGGAGCTCACTCCCCAGATTTGAACCGCAAACCTTTCGGTCGGCAGTCTGTCACGAAGAGGATGCCCAGATGTTTTACCATCCTGTGGGAGGCTTCTCTCAAGTTCCTGCATGGGAAGCTGGAGCTGACAGACTGGAGCTCACTCCATGGCTCTGAACCACCGACCTTTCAGTCAGCAGTCCATTGCTCAGAGGACGCCCTGATGTTTCATCATCCTGTGGGAGGCTTCTCTCATGTCCCCGCATGGGAAGCTGGAGCTGACAGAAGGGAGCTCACCCTACCCCCCAGATTCTAACCGCCGACCATTCGGTCAGCAGTCTGCTGCTCAGAGGACAACTGGATGTTTCACCGTCCTGTGGGAGGCTTCTCTCGTGTCCCTGAATCATCTTGCCTTCGTTGACTTTCTAACCCCGGACCATAAATGTTTTTGCTGTTCCGTGGAATTTGGATGATCAAGCTATTTCCCCAAACCTGTTGTATGAGCAATAGGTCAACTACTTCGTGCCTCTGGCAAATTTTTGCTCTTACCCGCAGGAGGTCAAATGTCACAGGATTGCCACCTTTACAAACAAAGGGCTGATTTTAAGGTAGGCGATTCAGGGAGTTGTAGTTCCCCTGCCAAGGGTCATTTCTCCCCAATTTCCTTTTGGAAGTTATAGCTTACTGCTAATTCCTCGGGGAATTATCCTTTACCCCAGCAATTCCTCTCCAACTTTCCTCGGAATTTATAATTATACTCTGGGACATATATATAGTTCTCTCCCCCCGCGCCCCCCCCCCCCCACAATTAGGACTATTCTGGGATCTGCAGTTCTCCCGAGCAATCTTCCAACTCTCCTCTGGGCATTATATAGATTTTCCTTCCAAGCAATGTTTCCCAAACTCTCCTTTGGGAGTTATAGTTGACTCCCAATGCAAAGTCTTCCCTACTCTTGTCTGGGAGTTATAGTCCACTCTGAAAGCAATGCCTCCCCAGCTCTTGTCTGGGAGTTATAGTTCACTGCCAAAGTAATGCCTCCCCAGCTCTTGTCTGGAAGTTATAGTACACTCCACAAGCAAAGCCTCCACAGCTCTTGTCTAGGAGTTATAGTTCCACTCTCAAAGCAATGCCTCCATAACTCTTGTCTGGGAGTTATAGTTCACTGCCAAAGTAATGCCTCCACAGCTCTTGTCTGAGAGTTATAGTTCACTCCACAAGCAAAGCCTCCACAGCTTTTGTCTGAGAGTTATAGTTCACTCCACAAGCAAAGTCTCCCCAGCTCTTGTCTGGGAGTTATAGTTCCACTCCCAAAGCAATGCTGCCACGAGTCCCTTCAAAGAGATGGAGGCGGGGTATAAAAATAAAGTTCTTCTTTGTGTGGGAGTTATAGTCCTCTCCCAAAGCAATGCCTCCCCAGCTCTTGTCTAGGAATTATAGTTGACTCCCAATGCAAAGTCTTCCCTACTCTTGTCTGGGAGTTATAGTCCACTCTGAAAGCAATGCCTCCCCAGCTCTTGTCTGGGAGTTATAGTTCACTGCCAAAGTAATTCCTCCCCAGCTCTTATCTGGAAGTTATAGTTCATTCCACAAGTAAAGCTTCCATAGCTCTTGTCTGGGAATTATAGTTCACTCTACACGCAATGCCTCCATAACTCTTGTCTGGAAGTTATAGTTCCACTCCCAAATCAATGCCTCCATAACTCTTGTCTAGGAGTTAATAGTTCACTCTACAAGCAATGCCTCCCCAGCTCTTGTCTGGAATTTATAGTTCACTCCACAAGCAATGCCTCCCCAGCTCTTGTCTGGGAGTTATAGGTCCACTCCTAAATCAATGCCTTCATAACTCTTGCCTGGGAGTTATAGTTCCATTTCCCAGCTCTTGCCTGGGAGTTATAGTCCACTCCCAAAGCAAAGCCTCTCCAGTTCTTGCCTGGGAGTTATAGTTCTCTTTCCAAATGACTTAGTTGTATCTCTCCCTAAGTCTAAATGTTCCCCCACCTTGCCACTGATACCCCATCTACACTGCCATATAACCCAATTTATGTGATTTGAACTGGATTACATGGCAGTGTAGACAGGGTCTCAGATACAAGTTAGGGATTTTATGTTGGTGTAGATGCAGGTGAGAGTAATAGTTCCACGTCTAAAGCCATATTCCCTCCAACTCTTCCCTTCCAGGTGTTTTGGACTCCAACTCCCACAATTCTTAACAGCCCAAGGCCCCTTCCTGAGTGTTTATGGTGACTGTAAGGACATAGGGAAAGCCTGGGCCAACTTGGGCCCTCCTTCCAGGTGTTTTGGACTTCCACAATTCCTAACAACCTCGTTTTGGACTCCAACTCCCATCATTCCTAACAGGCTCAGGCCTCTTCCTGAATGTTTATGTGTGTTTATGGTGACTGTAAGGGCATAGGGCAGGCCTGGGCCAACTTGGGCCCTCCTTCCAGGTATTCTGGACTTCAACTCCCACAATTCCTAACAGCGTCATTTTGGACTCCAACTCCCATCATTCCTAACAGCCTCAGAACCCTTCCTGAATGTTTATGTGTTTATGGTGACTGCAAGGACATAGGGCAGGCCTGGGCCAACTTGGGCCCTCCCTCCAGGTATTCTGGACTTCAACTCCCACAATTCCTAACAGCGTCATTTTGGACTCCAACTCCCATCATTCCTAACAGCCTCAGAACCCTTCCTGAATGTTTATGTGTTTATGGTGACTGCAAGGACATAGGGCAGGCCTGGGCCAACTTGGGCCCTCCCTCCAGGTGTTTTGGACTCCAACTCCCACCATTCCTAACACCCTCAGGCCCTTCCTGAGTGTTTATGGTGACTGTAAGGTCATAGGGCAGGCCTGGGCCAACTTTGGCCCTCCTTCCAGGTGTTTTGGACTCCAACTCCCACCATTCCTAACACCCTCAGGCCTCTTCCTGAATGTTTATGTGTGTTTATGGTGACTGTAAGGACATAGGGCGGGCCTGGCCCAACTTGGACCCTCCTTCCAGGTGTTTTGGACTTCAACTCCCACAATTCCTAACAGCCTCGTTTTGGACTCCAACTCCCACCATTCCTAACACCCTCAAGCCCTTCCTGAGTGTTTATGGTGACTGTAAGGGCATAGGGCAGGCATGGGCCAACTTGGACCCTCCTTCCAGGTGTTTTGGACTCCAACTCCCACCATTCCTAACACTCTCAGGCCCTTCCTGAATGTTTATGATGACTGTAAGGACATAGAGTAGGCATGGGCCAACTTGGGCCCTCCTTCCAGGTGTTTTGGACTCCAACTCCCACCATTCCTAACAGCCTCGTTTTGGACTTCAACTCCCACCATTCCTAACACCCTCAGGCCCTTCCTGAGTGTTTATGGTGACTGTAAGGATAGGGCAGGCCTGGGCCAACTTGGACCCTCCTTCCAGGTGTTTTGGACTCCAACTCCCACCATTCCTAACAGTCTCAGGCCCCTTCCTGAGTGTTTATGATGACTGTAAGGACATAGAGTAGGCATGGGCCAACTTGGGCCCTCCTTCCAGGTGTTTTGGACTCCAACTCCCACAATTCCTAACAGCCTCGTTTTGGACTTCAACTCCCACCATTCCTAACACCCTCAGGCCCTTCCTGAGTGTTTATGGTGACTGTAAGGATAGGGCAGGCCTGGGCCAACTTGGACCCTCCTTCCAGGTGTTTTGGACTCCAACTCCCACCATTCCTAACAGCCTCAGGCCCCTTCCTGAGTGTTTATGGTGACTGCAAGGACATAGGGCAGGCCTGGGCCAACTTTGGCCCACAATGTGTGTTTACTAGCCAGTGTCTCACCGTATAAGGTCGAGGAAGGAGTCCACCACCTCCTTGGCTTCGGGGACGTCCTCGGCGAATCCACCGGACAGAGCGGCGGGGTTGGCGGCCCCTTCTCCGGGCTGGATGAGGAAGGCCAGGGCCACCCCGACGGAGGAGGCCAGGAGGGTGGTCAGCAGGAAGAAGAGCATGGCCCATCCGCCCAGCTTGCCCAAGGCCGCTGGGTCCAGGCTGGCCGCGCCGGCCACCAGACTGCAGACCACCAGCGGGAGGATGATCATCTTCAGGAGGCGGATGAGCAGCTCTCCGGGGAAGGCGAAGAGGGGCACCTGCGAGGGGCCCAGGGCCGGGGCTAGACTCCGCACCGCCAGGCCCAGAGCCACCCCCAGCGCCACGCCGGCCACCGTCAGCACCACCAGCAGGTTGCCACGCAGGAGGCGGACCAGGCGGCGGGAGCAAGAAGGGGAGCCCTTTCGAAGGGAAGCCGGAGGAGGAAGGCCATCGGATACGGCTCCGTTGGAGGAGGAAGGGGCCTTGGCGCCCTCAAAAGGAAGGGCAGGATCCACAGCCATTGCCAGAAGAGGAAAAGAGGGACCTTGCAACAGGTGGGGGGCTAGTGAGAGATGTAAATATAGGGCGGAAGATAGAATATGAGGAGGAAAAGCTAAAACGAATGGGGTTCAGAGGGAATCAGTGAGGGAGAAAGGCTTGACCCAGAATAAAATTCAAATTGGGATTTCAATTCAAAGTCAATGTAAACAAAAATAATTTAGGGAAAATCTGCAAAGGTGGGGGCTAGTGAGAGATGTAAATATAGGGTGGAAGATAGAATATGAAGAGGAAAAGCTAAAATAAATGGGGTTCAGAGGGAACCAGTCAGGGAGAAAGGCCTGGCCCAGAATAAAAATCAAATTGGGATTTCAATTCAAAGTCAATGTAAACAAAGACAATTTAGAGAAAATCTACAAAGGCAAAGCTTCTCTCCTCTTAAAAATAAATGGGGTTCAGGGGTAACCAGTCAGGCCTGGAATAGAATGCAATTCAAATTGGGATTTCAATTCAAATTCAAAGGTAAACAAAGATAATTTAGCGAGGAGGATCCACTCCAAAATTGGAATCCCAAAAGTCAATGCTAAATAATATAATTTAAGGGAGGAGAATTTGCCTCCAAGTTTGGAATCTCAAAAGTCAAAGCAAAATTATAATTTAGGTAGCTGAATCTACAAAGGAAAAGCTCCTCCTAAAAATATAATTTAGGGATAAGTCAAGGCAAAAAATAATTAAGGAAGGGAATCTTAAACCCCAAATGTGGAATCCCAAAAAAGTCAAGGCAACAAAGGTAAATTTGGGGGGGAGAATCTGAACCCCTAAATTGGAACCCCAAAAGTCAAGGCGCGCATAAAGGAGGAGAATCTGCCTCCAAATTTGGAATCCCAAAAGTCAAGGCAAAAAAAAATATATTTAAGGAAGGGAATCTTAACCCCAAATTTGGATTCCCAAAAAAAGTCAAGGCAACAAAAGATAATTTAGGGAGGAGAGTCTTGCCCCCAAAATTGGAATCCCAATAGGGCAAAACTATATTATTATTATTATTTGAGGACAATCTTAACCCTAAAATTGAAAACCCAATAGGGTAAATTATATTACTATTATTATTATTATTATTATTAGAGGAGAATCTTAACCCCAAAATTGGAATCCCAATAGGGCAAAATTATTATTATTATTATTATTATTAGAGGAGAATCTTAACCCCAAAATTGGAATCCCAATAGGGCAAAACTATTATTATTATTATTATTATTTGAGGAGAATCTTAACCTCAAAATAGGAATCCCAATAGGGCAAAATTATTATTATTATTATTATTATTTGAGGAAAATCTTAACCACAAAATTGGAATCCCAATAGGGCAAAATAGTAATAATAATTATTATTATTATTTGAGATTAATCTTAACCCCAAAACTGGAATCCCAATAGGGCTATATTATTATTATTATTATTTGAGGAGAATCTTAAACCCAAAACTGGAATCCCAATTAAGTCAATGCAAAAAATATAGGATCTAGATTGATCTAGAGGGGCAAATCTACCCCCAAACTGGGTTCAAAGGGAATTACACAAAAAGCCAATTGTTTACATTGAGAAAGAGAGAAAAAACCTGGCCTTCAAATGGGATTTTTTGAAAAGCCAAAGCTACAAAAGGTACATATATATATATATATATATATATAAAATTTCAGGAGGAAAACAGGATTATTTCAAAGGAAAACTGGATTCAGACCAAACAAAAATAATAGTATTTTCTTCCAGGAGTGGAAATGCCAAGGAATCCCAGCCTCACTGTCTCTTCCAATGGATCTCCCAGCAGATCTGCCAATCTTTGTCCCAGGATCCAGCAGCAGAGAGCCCCAGGGAGCCCAGCCACGCCAAGGATCCGGTTTCCACGTGGCTGGAGTTGCAGCTCTGGCTCCCACGCGCTCCCTTCCGCCGCCACGCGGGATCTGCCGGGCAGAGACCTGGGCAGCCGCCTTTCTTAACTTTGCCCCGCCCCTTTTGGGATAAGCCCCGCCCCTTTCTTCCCATTGGGTGCAAAAATATGCACCGCCTCGGATTGGCTGACGCTTTCAGTCGTCAGCGTTGTCCATTCCGATGGAACCAAAGAAGAAACCGGGCGGCCTTTGACGTCCTCAAATGTGGGCGTGGCTTCACTGTGCGGGGCGTGGCTTATGCGACGGTGGGCGTGGTTTAGAGAAGGGTTTCCCGCCCAAATGGGCTTACTGCCTTTTTTACCTCAGAGACAGAGAAATGTCACCTCAGGTGAAGCCATTGAGATACAAAAAAACCACAAAAGCTCTGAGGTACTTATTTCATCATCATTATCCCTAATATTACTATTATTTGTACTTTATATTCATGTTTTTCTCCTCAAAAAGGGAGAAATATCACCATTGAGATCCAAAAAAGCACAAAAGCTCTGAGGTAATTATGTCATCATTATCACTAATATTACTATTTCTACTATATATTTATGTTTTTTATCCTCAAAAAGGGAGAAATATTACCTCAGGTGAGGCCATTGAGATACAAAAAAACCCACAAAAACTCTGAGGTAATTATTTCATCATCATTATCACTAATATTACTGTTATTTGTGCTCTATATTCATGTTCTTCTCAAAAAGGGAGAAATATTACCTCAGATGAGGCCACTGAGATACAAAAAAAACTACAAAAGCAATATTACTGCTATTTGTACTATATATTCGTGTTTTCTCCTCAAAAAGGGAGAAATATTACCTCAGATGAGGCCATTGAGATACAAAAAACCACAAAAGCAATATTACTGTTATTTGTCCTCTATATTCATGTTTTTCTCCTCAAAAAGGGAGAAATATTACCTCACACGAGGCCATTGAGATACAAAAAACCACAAAAGCTCTTAAGTAATTATTTAATCATCATGATCACTAATACTACTATTATTCGTACTATATATTCATGTTTTTCTCCTCAAAAAGGAGAAATATTACCTCAGATGAAGCCTCTGAGATACAAAAAAACCACAAATTTATTTATTTATTTATTTACTCCATTTGTATACCGCATATATCAGCCTAAAGCGGCGACTCTATGCGGTTTACAGTAAAAAACAACACTAAACAATGTATAAGACACACAATACAAACAACACATAATCATCAACGCCACACTTAGAATCAGAATACCGATCTCATAATCCATTTCCATTCCTTGTCCAATGCCGTCATTATTGAATTGGTTGTTACTGCATAGACTATCCGAATGCCTGCTCATAGAGCCACGTCTTCACCCTCCTCCGAAACACCAGCAACGAAGGGGAGAACAAAACACCAGAACAAAAGCTCTGAGGTACTTATTTTATCATCATTGTTACTAATATTACTGTTATTTGTCCTCTATATTCATGTTTTTCTCCTCAAAAAGGGAGAGATATTACCTCAGATGAGGCCACTGAGATACAAAAAACTACAAAAGCAATATTACTGCTATTTGTACTGTATATTTATGTTTTTTTCTCCTCAAAAAGGGAGAAATATTACCTCACATGAGGCCATTGAGATACAAAAATCCACAAAAGCTCTGAGGTACTTATTTAATCATCATTATTACTAATATTACTATTATTTGTACTGTATATTCATGTTTTTCTCCTCAAAAAGGAAGAAATATCACCTCAGAGGAGGCCATTGAGATACAAAAAACCACAAAAGCTCTGAGGTAGTTATTTAATCATCATTATCACTAATATTACTATTATATTACAGTGGATCAAGCTGATCACAGAGGTCGACATGGGCAGGAGCAGCCAGAAGGCATGGAGGTTGCTAAGACGGTTGAGCAATGACCCCTCACAAACTAATACCCATGCCAACATAAAGGCAGACCAGATAGCACACCAACTCTTGAAGAATGGGAAACCCAACCTTGCCACCAAAGTAGGAAAGAAACCAATAGCCAGACAACCAGAGATTGAGAACAACAACCTTCATGAACCCTTCACATCTCCTGAATTGGACATGGCTCTCAATAAATGTAAACATGGCAAAGCAGCTGGCCTGGATGATCTACGGAGGGAACAAATCAAGAACTTTGGCCCAAAAGCAAGGCGCTGGCTGCTGGAGTTGATGAACAACTGCACTGCATCCTGTCAGATCCCCAAAATCTGGAGGAAAGCAAGAGTCATCGCCATCTTGAAGCCAGGCAAAGACCGTAATGACCCAAAAAGCTACAGACCAATCTCCCTGTTGTGCCACCTCTACAAAGTTCTGGAGAGACTTATTTTGCATAGAATTACAGAAAAAATAGACCCCTGTCTGATTCCACAGCAAGCTGGCTTCAGAAAAGGCAAAAGCTGCACATCGCAAGTGCTGAACCTGACTCAGCACATAGAAGATGGCTTTGAAAGGCAGCAGATCACAGGAGCTGTCTTCATAGACCTGTCAGCAGCCTATGATACTGTGAACCACCGCCTCCTCCTGAGAAAAATGTATAATATCACAAAGGACTACCACCTCACCCGCCTCATAGGAAACCTGCTACAAACAGGAGCTTTTTTGTTGAGTTCCAGGGCCAGAGAAGCAGATGGCAGAAACAGAAGAACGGCCTGCCTCAGGGGAGCGTGCTTGCTCCATCCATGTTCAACATCTACACAAATGACCAGCCACGGCCAGAAGGGACAGAGAGCTTCATCTATGCTGATGATCGTGCCATCACCGCTCAAGCAGGGAGCTTTGAGATGGTTGAACAGAAGCTCTCCAAAGCTCTAGGTGCTCTTACTGCCTATTACAGGGAAAACCAGCTGATCCCTAATCCATCTAAAACACAGACATGTGCTTTTCATCTTAAGAACAGACAAGCATCCCGAGCTCTGAGGATTACCTGGGAAGGAATCCCACTGGAGCATTGCAACGCACCCAAATACCTGGCAACCATGTTTATCAGGCATGGGCACTACAAGAAGCACTGCCTGAACATCAAGCAAAAAGTGGGTGCTAGAAACAATATCATACGAAAGCTGACTGGCATAACCTGGGGATCACAACCAGACACAGTGAAGACATCTGCCCTTGCGCTATGCTACTCTGCTGCTGAGTATGCATGCCCAGTGTGGAACACATCTCACCACGCTAAAACAGTGGATGTGGCTCTTAATGAGACATGCCGCATTATCACGGGGTGTCTGCGCCCTACACCACTGGAGAAATTACACTGCTTAGCTGGTATTGCACCACCTGACATCCGCCAGGAAGTAGCAGCCAATAGTGAAAGGACCAAGGCAGAGACATCTCCAGCTCATCCCTTGTTTGGGTATCAGCCAGCACGTCAACGACTTAAATCTAGAAATAGTTTTCTAAGATCTACAGAGACACTTGCTGGAACACCCCAGCAAGCGAGAGTCCAAAAGTGGCAGGCTCAAACCCAGAACCTCAACCAATGGCTGATACCAAATGAGAGACTCCCCCCTGGGCACACAGAAGACTGGGCGACTTGGAAGGCGTGTGGAGAAGAGCAAACCACTGACCACCTGCTGCAATGCACCCTGAGCCCTGCCACATTCACAATGGAGGACCTTCTTGCGGCAACACCAGAGGCACTCCAAGTGGCCAGATACTGGTCAAAGGACATTTAATCAACTACCAAACTCTCAAATTTTGTATTTTGTCTGTTTGTTTGTTTTGTTCTGTTAGAAATGTAATACAGTTGACTGGTTGCCCTGACACGACAAATAAAATAAATCACTAATATTGCTATTATTTGTACTATATATTCATGTTTTTCTCCTCAAAAACGGAGAAATATTGCCTCAGATGAGGTTTCGCCCACATCTATGGCAGACATCTACAGAGGTTGTGAGGTCTGTTGGAACCTAGGCAAATGAAGTTTATCTATGGGGATTCCAAACCCCCTTACCTGTCTCCTGAGAAATCTGTTTAACAATCAAGTAGCAACAGTAAGAACTGACCATGGAACAACAAACTGGTTCAGGATTGGGAAACGAGTATGGCAGGGCTATCTACTCTCACCCAACCTATTCAACTTGTATGCAGAACACATCATGTGATGTGCAGGGTTTGAGGAATTCAAGGCTGGAGTGAAAATCGCTGGATGAAACATTAACAACCTTCGATATGCAGATGATACCACTTTGATGGCAAAAAGCGAGGAGGAGCTGAGGAGACTTAGCCTGGACTTGAGCATTTAGGGCTTTAAAGGTAATGACCAGCAGCTTGTGTCTATCCTGGAAGCAAATTGGCAGCCAGTGGAGCTGCCGCAACATGAAGTGGTCATCTCCCTGTGCGGCATTCTTGTTAGTAACCTGGTTGCTGATCTTTGTACTAATTGAAACTTCTGAATTATCTTCAAAGGCAGCCCCATGTACAGAGTGTTGCAATAGTCCAGACAGGATGCGACTAAGGTGTAGACTACCTTTGCTAAGTCTAGTGTCTCAAAGTATAGACGCAACTGGCACACAAGTTTTAATTGTGCGAAAGCCCCCCTGGCCATCGCCGACACCTGGGGTTCCAGGGTAGGTGATGAGCCCAGGATCACGCCCAAGCTGTGAACCTACATCTTCAGGGGGAGTGTAGCCCCATCCAACACAAGCTGTAACCCTATATCTGTTGCACTCCGGAGCAGGATTCCCTCTGACTTTAAACACCACACATTTAAGTAAAAATAGCAAGCAGTTTATTGAAGGTAATAAAAGCCAAAGCAATAAAATGTAAAAGGTAAATCCAATTGCTTAGGACGTAACAGGAGCAAATAGTCCAAAGAAATCCTTGAAACTAAAGGCTTGATTTCAAACGCAAAATAACAGTAAAGGCGGGAATCAAACAAGACAAAAATCCAGGAACTTGGCATGAATAACTTCATGAATCCAACATTGCTTCATCTGAAGCTAGATTCTGCACTTGGCACTTATATCCCTGCCCTATTTCCCAAACAGCTAAGAACAGATTTTTCCTTAACTTTGGTTTCGCTTCTAACTTCTGCTGTAATCTGGCTGAGCGCCATAATTTGTGGTTTGTCTTTGCTGGCTAAAAACACTTTTTCTGTTCAAGGCTCCATTAAAATCTGCACCTGGAGATAACTGACCAGGGGACAGCAGCGCAGAGCCTTTTCAAGGCTCAAGACCTTGAGAATCCCTTTGCAGCAATACAGGGCTCTGTAACCCATCAACTGAACTGCATTCAGGCTCCACATCTCTAAAAACAGGCCCAGGAAACAGACCATCATCCCCATTCCCTTCAGGATCATCTTCGTGGACAGCATCCCCATTCCCATCAGAGGAATCAACTTGAAAATGAACAACATTGTCATTCCCATCATTCAAAGCAACCTGATCATTAGACACAATCACAGGTTGACATACAACAATACCCTGTTCGGCCTTACAACTGACCAGGCCTGACCGCTGGAAACGTCCCAAGATAACACAAGAGAAGGAAGCAATGTCAGAAACCTTTCAGTGTGTGCAGAGTGTTGTGGCTTTGGGGTTGCGTCAGAGATTCCCATAAGAGATACAGCGCCATTGTGTTAGTGGGAACACAGCTCTACCGCTTGCTCAAGCACCCCGCTGTAGAAAGAGAAAATGGTGGATGCTTTGCTTCCATAACACTATGTACTTAATTACTTAATTACTTACTTAGGCGATCCTTCGTTGACCGAGTAAGATTGTCTTCCAAGTTTGGTATACTGGCAATTGGTCCGTAGGTAACTGTGGAGCCATATTCTTGACCTGTATGTTCTCCCGCAGTGAGGGCATGGGCTTCCAGATGGAAGGCGGTCCTGGTCTGGGTTGGCTTGACACAACTTCCTCTTGGCACATTTCTCTCTTTCATCCTCCGTTCATGCTTCTTCAAATTCTACAGCACTGCTGGTCACAACTGACCTCCAGCTAGAACGCTCAAGGGCCAGGGCTTTCCAATTCTCTGTGTCTATGCCACAGTTTTTGAGGTTGGCTTTGATCCCATCTTTAGATCTCTTTTCCTGTCCTCCAACATTTCGTTTTCCGTTCTTGAGTTGGGAGTAGAACAACTGCTTTGGGAAAGGGTGGTTGGGCAGTCGGACAACATGGCCAGTCCAGCGGAGTTGATGGTAGAGGAGCATTGCTTCAATGCTGGTGGTCTTTGCTTCTTCCAGCATGCTGACATTTGTCCGCCTGTCTTCCCAAGAGATTTGCAGGATTTTTCAGAGGCAACGCTGATGCAGTCGTTCCAGGAGTTGCATGTGACATCTGTAGACAGTCCATGTTTTGCAAGCATATAGCAGTGTTGGGAGGACAATGGCTTTATAATCAAGCCCCTTGGTCTCTTTACGGATGTCCCGGTCCTCAAACACTCACTGCTTCATTCGGAAAAATGCTGCACTCGCAGAGTTCAGGCGGTGTTGTATTTCAGTGTCAATGTTGACTTTTGTGGAGAGGTGGCTGCCAAGGTAGCGAAAATGGTCAACATTTTCTAATGTCACACCATTAAGCTGTATTTCTGGCACAATTTTTGTTCCTAGACTATAATGTCAGTTACTAATTGATCCTATCATAAAACATGGGAAAAGATTATTACATTGCACAAACTTTGTTTGTGAGGGACATTATCCTGCTATAGCACATTTTGCTCTAGTTTTTCAATGAGCATCTCATTGAGTCTCAATCAATTCAACATAGTTTGTGGCAGCCACAGAAACGAAGTTTCTAGAGTAGAACAACTACTTTCAAAGTAAGTGCCACCACAATTAAACAAGAAATAACACTTTCAAACCAGGAACAGAACATTTTTCAAATTTTCTTACATAGTGTAATCAGTAATTGGTCAATCATTAACCGATTGGTCATCCGTGTCATACTTCAATGCTCAAACACTGTCTCTCTGGTGGTAATCAATACGTATTCACACTTCATTGATTCAGTGTGAATCTATCTTAATTAGAATTAGCCCTGGAATGCTCGTACTACAATGAGATCATTGGGGGAAAACGTAAAATACCTAAAACCATAAATGATGTGCTTAGGAGTCTTTGGACAATCTGTATGTTGTAGTAGAGCTTGTAAGTAACATTGCAAGCAGTAGTATGGGTGCCAGAAGGGGAAAAGGGATTACTCGTGAGCAGGAGTCTGATGAGGAAAAACAGAGGAAAAGGATTCGGGATATACTTATGGCACCTACAGATGAGGACTCATTTGAGGGGTTCTCTAGGGATGAAGGGTCAATGAGGAGAAGAGGGTGAAGGAGAAGAGGGAGACGCTATGGATGGGAATAGAGGAAGAAAGAGGGTTACTCGGGAACAGGAATCGGATGAAGAGCGACAAAGGAAGGGGATCCGGGATATACTTACGGCACCTACAGATGAGGAGTCATTTGAGGGTTTCTCTGGGGATGATGGGTCACAGAGTGGGGGAAACAGGGATGACACTGTGGATTGGACTAAGGTAAAGGAAGTGCAAGCTATTTGTGCAGAGCCAACATCCAGTGATACATTTTATGGAATTCTCTGGAAGTGAAGACTGGTAATCGGGGAATACAACTGAGTCTTGGGGGGATCTAAGTCCTGACAGGAGATGGAGGGATGGGCATTGGACTTTACGTGAAGAGTTGGAGGCAGCTGCAAGGGATGATCATGGGGCGGTGGTCAGTTCATCTTCTTCTGATGATGATGTGTAATAAAGTGGGTTCAGAAATGGGGAATCTTTGCAGAAGGCAAGGTGTTGGTACACGTTCGTGCACTGGGTACTGTCTGGACTTGTTGCTGCCTGTTTCGTGTTCGGTATTGGGTTTGGGATCTGGAAGTTGCTGCTCCTGTTCGTGTGTGCTTTCGACTCGGCTTGGATTCTCGTGAGTGTGGATTTCCCCCTTCTTTGACCTTGGACCGGCTTGACTACGACGCTGCTTCTGTGGATTTTGGAAATTCGCTACTTCGGATTCTGCTTGCTACGACCCTGGACTTTGCTTGACTACTCTTTCTTCACTGCGGCTTCTTTGTTTTGTTAACCATTTGCATGCTGTGCTTTTTGTGACTTCGGAGTACTGTGTTTGATTTGGTTCTTTTTTCCGGATAATCCGGATTATACTTTGGGATTACCTTTTTGAACCAGGACTGGTTTTTCTTTTGAGTGTCGACCAGAGGCATTGAGTTAAGTGTCTCTGAGTCTTTTGCTTTGCTTTAATAAACTCTGCTTTTAGAACTAACTCTGAGTCTGGTCCTTTAAGGCATCTGTGTTCCGACACTGTATATATTAAATAAGGGACGTCGCTGTATAGTAAACCATATGTTAATTAATAGCACCATTTACTTGCAAAATAAGTGTTGCTGAGGGCATTTGGATAATCTTTATATATAAACAAATAAACAGGACATCTGTGTTTAGTAAACCATTTTGTTAATCCCAGGATGGAATCTAATTATGTAAAAAAGGATTTTGTATTGTCAAAGGCCCTCTCTCTCTCTCTCCCCCTCTGTATATCAATAAGGCCACAATATTTTGTAAACAATTTGTTAATTACAGGCCAAATCCTAATTAAATATCTACAATTCTGGAAGAAATCCCAAATTCACCCTCTGAGGACTATTACACTACATAACAAAAGGAGCTTCCGGTGGCACAATGGGTTAAACCGCTGAGATGAACTTGCTTACCAAAAGGTCGTAAGTTCGAATTTGAGGAGCAGGCTGAGCTCCCGCTGTTAGCCCCAGCTTCTGCCAACCTAGCAGTTCAAAAACATGCAAGTGTGAGTAGATCAATAGGTACCTCTCCGGTGAGAAGGTAACAGCGCTGTTCCGTCTCCCAGGAGCCTGATTTGCCTTAATTTATAGTTGCTTGAGGTTGCTTCCTCTTGCATTTTCTCCCAGGGCTGCTGCATCTTTGCAAGAGTCCTAAAAGTTAATAGTATCAGAGTCCGCAGGCCTCTTTGCAACCATTGGCTTAGAGAGCAGCTCTTTGAGTTTAGGGACCGCCTTTTCTTCCAGGGAAAGATCTCAATTTTAGATTCTCCTCTGCCTTTTCGGTTTGCGGAAAGATTTCAGACGTGCCAATGGCTAAGCAGTTAGCTCTGGGAGAACCATTGCAAAAACTATAAACTGAGTAAGCTATAGATAGTATATTATACTCTATAGATAAGTATTAAGCTATACTGAGTTAGTTTAGATAGTATATTGTGTATTGAGCTACATTGAGCTATTATAGATGGATAAACTTCATTAGGAAGATTGAGTTATATAGTTATAGAGAGTC
Organism: Anolis sagrei ordinatus; assembly: GCF_025583915.1. NCBI lineage: Eukaryota > Metazoa > Chordata > Lepidosauria > Squamata > Anolidae > Anolis > Anolis sagrei. Next base: position 6,375,093 of record NW_026847771.1, on the reverse strand, counting down.
GTGACTACTTTGTCTCCAGGACCAACCTTAAGTTATAGATAGGGAAAAAGCCTGCCTTTTTCTAAACCACAACAGCTTTAGGTTAGGGTGTTAAGATTCCAGAATCTTATCTGCCATCTGGAGAAAGGGTTGCCTCTGTAACTATAGGAAAGAAAAGAATATTTTTGTAGCTTCATCTATTGACTGTTTGTTTGCAACTGTATGGACTGTGCCAAGTCTTCAAGGACTTTGTGTAAATAAATATTCTCTTTTGATGTTTAAACCAGTACTACTCTCAGTTGCTTAGTATCTTAAGTTTTCAAGATAGACAACTGCAGTTCACTCAGCTATAGAGAGAAGCACGTCACAGTCTTATTTTTTATAGCATCTGGGTGGACGGCACAAGCGCGCCATGCAGTCATGCTGACCACATGACCTTGGAGGTGTCTATGGACAATGCCGGCTCGTTGGCTTAGAAATGGAGATGAGCACCAACCCCCAGAGTTGGACACAGCTGGACTTAATGTCAGGGGAAAACCTTTACCTTTAACAAAATTTGAAAAATTACTGCCTCTCTGGTTTTACAAGAATGTAATTAAATCCTGGACATATTCCCTTAGTGAAATATGCAGACAGTCCCAAAATTATAAACAAGATAGATTCTGTAGGTTTGTTCTTAAATTGAATGTGGAAGAGGTATGTAAGAGGTATATTTTTAAGTGTAACTCCATCTATCTATCTATCTTTGGATAGCATAGGGGTGAAGTCCTGTGGCGTTTGTTTTGCTTTCTGTGCCCCTGTTCAGAAGATTCACCTCTCTTTCTGTTCCTGTGAGAATTCGGTTTTGGAAAACTAGGCTTGCTGTGGAAACAAGGATTGGTGAGAAAGCTTCATTGGAAACCCCTTGTCCCGATTGATTTATTTATCATGTCAGAAGCGAATTGAGGATACATTTGTAATGTACTTAAAAACACAAACAAAGTTAAAAAAATTGGCATCATACTAAATGTCCTTTGACCAGAAGCTGGACACTTTGAGTGCCTCTGGTGTTGCTGTGAGAAAGTCCTCCCTTGTGCATGTGGCAAGACTCAGGCTGCATTGCAGTAGGTGGTCAGTGGTTTGCTCTCCTCCACACTTGCATGTCATGGACTCCACTTTGTGGCCCCATTTCTTAAGGTTGGCTCTGCATCTCGTGGTGCCAGAGCGCAGTCTGTTCAGAGTCTTCCAAATCACCCAGCCTTCTGTGTGTCTCTCATTCGGTATCAGCCACTGATTGAGGTTCTGGGTTTTAGCCTGCCACTTTTGGACTCTTGCTTGCTGAGATGTTCCTGCGAGTATCTCTATAGATAATAGAAAACTATTTATTGTTGGCGTGCTGGCTGATATCCAAACAGAAGATGGGCTGGAGATGTCCTTTCATTATTGACTGCTACTTACCGGAGGATATCAGGTAGTGCTATACTAGCTAAACAGTATAATTTCTCCAGTGGTGTGGGGCATTAACATACTGTAGTAATATAGCTTTTTCTCATGATAATAACTCTTCCAGGTGTGGCTTTCTCTTCCTAAAGGTAGATTTCTCTCACTTCCTGTGGTCTCAGCCCTATTCTTAACTATGAGTTGTTTGTAAGTTGGATATTTGTAACTCAGGGACTTCCTATCTATATAAATAAAAATGTAGTGTTTATTTGTGGGATTAACATAACTCAAAAACCACTGAACCAATTGACACCAAATTTGGACACAATACACCTACCAGGCCAACAAGTGAACATATCTATATAAATAAAAATGTAATGTTCGTTTGTGGAGATTAACATAACTCAAAAACCACTGGACGAATTGACACAAATTTGGACACAAGACACCTATCAGGCCAACAAGTGACCATCACTAAATAAAAATGCAATGTTTGTTTGTGGGATTAACAGAACTCAAAAACCACTGGACGAATTGACACCAAATTTGGACCCATGACACTTCTCAGGCCAACGAGTGACCATCACACATAAAAACACTGAAAACACAGCAGAAGGGATTTAAAAGCCAAAAACTAAAAGACGCTACAGCGCATGCACAAAAACAACTCTCCCTGGCAACCAAAACACACAATAGCATATCCACACTCTCTTTTGACTACAGCTCCCAGCATCCCCTAGACCAGGCCCTTTAAGAGAGGAGGATGATCCAAATGCACTGCTTCCAAGCTACAAACTTTCTTCTCCTTGGATTTCTTTGAGAGCATCTTCCAATTTCCTATTCCTTGACTGCAACTCCCCAAAATCTTCCAGATAGATTAGATAGAGATAGGTAGGTAGGTAGATCAATCAGGAGGATTGCTAGGAGTTGCAGTCCATGAATAGGTAGAGAAGGAAGAAAGGAGAGAAAGAAAAAGGAGGGGAAGGGAAGAAGAAGAGAAGGAAGGGAGTATAGAAGTAAAGAAAAAAAGGAAGGAAGGATAGAAGGGATAGAAGGAGAGAAAGAGGGAGGGAAGGTTGGCCACAGCAATGAGTGACCATCACTCATAAAAACACTGAAAAACACAGCGGAAGGCATTTAAAAGGCCAAAAATAAAAAATACATTGCAATGCATGCGCAAAACCACATATATACACAAACACACATATACACAAATATATACACACACAAAACACATATACACAGACTGGGCCACAGCAACACGTGGCAGGGGATGGCTAGTATCTATATAAATAAAAATGTAATGCTCAATGTATTGTCGAAGGCTTTCATGGCTGGAATCACTGGGTTGTTGTTGGTTTTTTCGGGCTATATGGCCATGTTCTAGAGGCATTCTCTCCTGACGTTTTGCCTGCATCTATGGCAAGCATCCTCAGAGGTAGTGAGGTTGTGTGGAACTTAGGATGCTTGCCATAGATGCAGGCGAAACATCAGGAGAGAATGCCTCTAGACCATGGCCATATAGCCCGAAAAAACCTACAACAACCCAATGTAATGTTCGTTTGTGGTATTAACATAACTCAAAAACCACTGAACCAACTGACACCAAATTTGGACACAATACTCCTATCAGGCCAACGAGTGACCATCACTCAAAAAACACTGAAAAACACACCAGAAGGGACTTTAAAAGAAAAAAAAAACCATTACAACACATGCGCAAAACCACATATATATATGAAAACACAAATATACACATAAATATATACACACAAAACACATATATACAGATGGCCACAGCAATGTGTGGCAGGGGACGGCTAGTATTTTATGTGTGTGTGTGTGCATATATTCTAGGTGTCACAGACTAAATGATCTCAAAACCATGTACTTCTGGTCAGGATCCACAGCAATGCGTGGCAGGGGACAGCTAGTATTTTGTGTGTGTGTGTGCATATATTCTAGGTGTCACAGACTAAATGATCTCAAAACCATGTACTTCTGCTCAGGATCCACAGCAATGCGTGGCAGGGGACGGCTAGTATTTTATGTGTGTGTGTGTGCATATATTCTAGGTGTCACAGACTAAATGATCTCAAAACCATGTACTTCTGCTCAGGATCCACAGCAATGCGTGGCAGGGGACGGCTAGTATTTTATGTGTGTGTGTGTGTGTGTGTGTGTGTGTGTGTGCATATATTCTAGGTGTCACAGACTAAATGATCTCAAAACCATGTACTTCTGCTCAGGATCCACAGCAATGCGTGGCAGGGGACGGCTAGTATTTTATGTGTGTGTGTGTGTGTGTGTGTGTGTGTGTGTGTGTGTGTGCATATATTTCACGGTTCAGACAGAATGATCTGCAAGGCTCTTCTGCTCAGAAGGGACTTTAAAAGCAAAAAAAAAACCCATTACAACACATGCGCAAAACCACATATATATATGCAAACACAAATATACACATAAATATATACACACAAAACACATATATACAGATGGCCACAGCAATGCGTGGCAGGGGACGGCTAGTATTTTATGTGTGTGTGTGTGCATATATTCTAGGTGTCACAGACTAAATGATCTCAAAACCATGTACTTCTGGTCAGGATCCACTTTGCTTCTGCATTATACAACCCCTTCCTTTATATAGCTGGTAATTCTAGACCTAGGCTTCTTGGTCATCCATACCCTTAAGAAAAAAAAAAGAGAGTCCTTTTGCAAACTCAGCAAGAGGCGCTCTCCCGTCTCCTGGCAGCTCTGGCTAAATTCTATCAGCCTGATTTCCAAATGCATGTTCTCAGAATCCTGGGAACAACTATTGAGGAAAGTCAAAGAAGACAGTGTAAAGGTTACATCCGAACATCAAAGGAAGTAGAAAAAAACAACAACACAGATTCCTCCTAACTCTAAAGTAAAAACTGCTGAACTTGCTGATTAAAAGGTTGGCAGTTTGAATCCAGGAAGCGGAGTGAACTCTTGCTGTTCGCCCCAGCTTCTGCCAACCTAGCAGTTTGAAAACATGCAAATGTGAGTAGATCAATAGGTACCGCTCCAGTGGGAAGGTAACAGGCATGCCGCCCACATGACCTTAGAGGTGTCTGTGGACAATGCCGGCTCTTTGGCTTAGAAATGGAGATGAACACCAACCCCCAGAGTCGGGCACGACTTGACTCAATGTCAGAGGAAAACCTTTACCAACTCTAGCTTTCAGCTTCACATTTTGCCCATTTTGCCGTCCTGCAGTGAGGTTTCACTTAGACCTTTAAGACAATTGGAAGATGTACTTGTGAACTATCCAGGGTACTGATTGCTGAATGCCCTTGTTATTTGAATCTGTACATTTTGTTTTTGGTTGGGATTATTACCTTTGGTTTTTATTTCCTGACTTTTTTTGAAAGGTACTGGAAGGGTTTAGTGGGCATTGACCTTGAGTTTTGGAGTTGTAGTTTGCCTACATCCAGAGAGCATTGTGGGCTCAAACAATGATGGATCTAAACCAAACTTGGCACAAATACTCAATATGCCCAAATGTGAACACTGGTGGAGTTTGGAGAAAATAAACTTGATGTTTGGGTGTTGTAGTTGCTGGGATTTATAGTTCACCTAAAATCAAAGAGCATTCTGAACTCCACCAAAGATGGAATTGAACCAAACTTGGCACACAGAATTCCCATGAACAACAGAAAATACTGGGAGGGTTTGTTGGGCATTGACCTTGAATTTTGGAGTTGTAGTTCACCTACATCCAGAGAGCACTGTGGACTGAAACAATGATGGATCTGGACCAAACATGACACAAATACTTAATGTGCCCAAATGTGATGACAGATGGAGTTTGGGTTAAATACACCTTGACATTTGGGAGTTGTAGTTGCTGGGATATATAGTTCACCTACAATCAAAGAGCATTCTGAACTTCATCAATGATGGAATTGAACCAAACTTGAGTCACAGAACTCCCATGACCAACAGAAAATACTGGGAGGGTTTGATGGGCATTGACCTTGAGTTTGGGAGTTGTGGTTCACTACATCCAGAGAGCACTGTGGACTCAAACGATGGAGCAAACTTGCCACAAATACTCAATATGCCCAAATGTGAACAATGGTGGAGTTTGGGGAAAAGAGACCTTGACATTTGGGAGTTGTAGTTGCTGGGATTTACAGTTCAACTATAAAGAGCATTGTGAATCCCACCAACGATAGAATTGGGCCAAACTTCCCACACAGAGACCTCTATGACCAACAGAAAATACTGTGTTTTCTGATGGTCTTCAGTGACCCCTCTGACACCCTCTCATGACCCCCCCCCCAGGGGTCCTGACCCCCAGGTTGAGCAACACTGGCCTAGTGGCACAGTAATGTTCTCAGTTATTGATGGAAAGAGGGAAAAGGAGACATCCTAACCTCTCAAAGGAAGGGAGTTCCAAAAACTGGTAGCAGCCATTGAGAAGGCCCTCTTGCTTGTTCCCACCAAATGAATTTGAGAAGGCGGTGAGAAGACAGCTTCACTAGATGATCTGAGAGCACTACCGGGCTCATATGGGAGACATGGTCTTCAAATAGCCAGGACCCAAAATGACTAGTGTTTCTCAACCTGGTGGTCGGGACCCCTCAGGGGATTGCAAGGGGGTGTCAGAGGGGTCGCCAAAGCCATCAGGAAGCACAGTATTTTCTGTTGGTTATGCAGGTTCTTTGTGGGAAGTTTGGCCCAATTCTATCTTTGGTAGGGTTTAGAATGCTCTTTGATTGTAGGTGAACTATAAATCCCAGCAACTACAACTCCCAAATGTAAAACTCTATTTCCCCCAAATTCCACCAGTGTTCACATTTGGGCATATTGAGTATTTGTGCCAAGTTTGGTTCAATTCTATCATTGGTGGAGTTCACAGTGCTCTCTGGATGTAGGTGAACTACAACTCCAAAACTCCAGGTCAATGCCCACGAAACCTTTCCAGTATTTTCTGTTGGTCATGGGAGTTCTGTGGGCCAAGTTTGGTTCAATTCCATCGTTGGTAGAGTTCAGAATGCTCTTTGATTGCAGGCGAACTACAAATCCCAGCAATCACACTTCCCAAATGACAAAATCAACCCTCCCCCCAACCTCGCCAGTATACAATTTTGGGCGTATTGGGTATTTGTGCCAAATTTGATCCAGTGAATGGAAATACATCCTCCATATCGGATATTAATGTTATGATTCATAACAGTAGCAAAATCATAGTTATGAAGTAGCAACGAAAATAATTTTCTGGTTGGGGGTCACCACAACATGAGGAACTGTGTTAAGGGGTCGCCACATTAGGAAGATTGAGAACCACTGCGCTAGGGTTTTATAGATCATCACCAGCTTTGAGCAACAAAGACATTTCTAAGTTGGAAGCATCAACTAATGAGCCCCATGACTGCCCATTTGTCCTTCCAGCTTCTCAATTTCCAAATCAGGATTCACATGGTTCAAGGGTTTGCTTACTGCTGGGTTCTGCCAAGCCTTGAGAACAGAAGGGGCAGCCTTGAAAAAGCTACGTGCGTGGAAAATGTCCGCCTGGCAAGGTTCTGCATTTTTAAAAAATTAATGAGCAACAAACTTTTGTCATTAATAGCAAATCGGCAAGCTGACCTGTCAGTGTCCTAAGAGATGATTTCCAGAAAAAATATCCAGGACACTTCTGAACTTGGATCAATTTGGCAGGCTGACCGGGAGATGGGAAGCTGGCTGAACACTTAATTTAGCATAACCGTTAAGATCTCCGAATCAAAAGATGTGTTTCTTCTGCAGGAAAATGGGACAGAGTTAAATATATGGAGGAAAGGGAATCAGTAGAAGAGAGTCTAGAGATGCCATTGTGTCAGAGTACACAGAAAAGTCACTGAAATCCACGAACATGTGGACAATTCCAACATAAATTTAACTGGCCCTGATTGTCTGGAATTCCCCTGTCTTTGCCTCATAGGAAACCTGCTACAAAACAGGAGCTTTTTTGTTGAGTTCCAGGGCCAGAGAAGCAGATGGCGGAAACAGAAGAACGGCCTTCCTCAGGGGAGTGTGCTTGCTCCATCCATGTTCAACATCTACACAAATGACCAGCCACTGCCAGAAGGGACAGAGAGCTTCATCCATGCTGATGATCGTGCCATCACCGCCCATGCAGGGAGCTTTGAGATGGTAGAACAGAAGCTCTCCGAAGCTCTAGGTGCCCTTACTGCCTATTACAGGGAAAACCAGCTGATCCCTAACCCATCTAAAACACAGACATGTGCTTCTTGTAGGTCAGAGAATGTTCCAAAGTGACTCCCAGGTATTTGGGTGCTTTGTGGAAACCTTTTTTCTTATTCAAAACAGATAAATAGTGCAGGTTCATGCAGGCAGATTTGTCTCCTGTCATTGCCACATCTGATGCTGCTCAGTATGTGTGAATGACGCATCCTAGATGCATGATAGTATTTGTTTGTTTATTTTTTAAAGACATTTCTATATGGCCTCCCAGCCAAGGAGGGCTCCTGAAGCGATACAGAAATCTAAGTAATTAAAATAATATAAACACACAAATGAAGCACATTAATTTCCTTTCTAAAAAGTTGTAAAGCCATCTTAAAAATAGTCCCAAAATACAATTTTAAACAGGAATTTCAAATGGGTTGTTGTAGGTTTTTTCAGGCTATATGGCCATGTTCTAGAGGCATTCTCTCCTGACGTTTCGTCTGCATCTATGGCAAGCATCCTCCCTCAGAGGTAGTGACGTCTGTTGGAACTGGGAAAAAGGGTTGATATATCCGTGGAATGACCAGGGTGGGACAAAGGACTCTTGTCTGCTGGAGCTAGGTGTGAATGTTTCAACTGACCACCTTGATTAGCATTTGATGGCCTGGCAGTGCCTGGTGCAATCTTTTGTTGAGAGGTGATTAGATGTGCCTGATTGTTTCCTCTCTGTTGTTTGGCTGTTTTAACCAGGGTGGGACAAAGAACTATTGTCGTTGGAGTTAGGTGTGAATGTTTCAACTGACCACCTTGATTAGCATTTGATGGCCTGGCAGTGCCTGGGGCAATCTTTTGTTGAGAGGTGATTAGATGTGCCTAATGGTTTCCTCTCTGTTGTTTGGCTGTTGTAACCAGGGTGGGACAGAGAACTCTTGTCTGTTGGAGCTAGGTGTGAATGTTTCAACTGACCACCTTGATTAGTATTTGATGCCCTGGCAGTGCCTGGGGCAATCTTTTGTTGAGAGGTGATTAGATGTGCCTGATTGTTTCCTCTCTGTTGTTTGGCTGTTGTAACCAGGGTGGGAGAAAGGACTCTTGTCTGTTGGAGCTAGGTGTGAATGTTTCAACTGACCACCTTGATTAGCATTTGATGGCCTGGCAGTGCCTGGGGCAATCTTTTGTTGAGAGGTGATTAGATGTGCCTGGTTGTTTCCTCTCTGTTGTTTTGCTGTTGTAATTTTAGAGTTTTTTAATACTGGAAGCCAGATTTTGTTCATTTTCATGGTTTCCTCCTTTCTGTTGAAATTGTCCACATGCTTGTGGATTTCAGTGGCTTCTCTGTGTAGTCTGACATGGTGGTTGCGAGAGTGAATTTCAAACATTGAAGGACATATGGAACAGCACAGTTTTGGCTTCTCCCTGGGAGCTCAAAGGGATAATAGATAAAAGTTATGGAGCAAATGGGGTGCAGTGCCTTGACAATTATCCTACTGATGTTGGTAAATGCTGGGTTTGCACGCAACCTAAGAAAGCATCCAATTCTGGCAAAAGGAGCAATTGTTGCAGCTGCAGCAGAGCAGAGACCATATTCCACCAAAATAGAAAATGTAGCTTTTCCTCCAGGTATTGATCACTTATTCTATGGGCATCTGCTGCAAAGGAAGAGAGGCAGTCTCCATGGCAACCTGTATCCAATCTCTCCGTTTAGCCATCCAGGTAGAGTTCTGGCTTGATTTCCTCAAGGACCCATTTATTTGTCTTTTTCGCAGTATATGGAATGCACAGAATTCTCCTCCACCATCACCTATCAAATGAGTCTTATTTCCTTCTTTTCAGCTTCCTTTGCTGTCTAATTTTACGCTAGGTTGGCAGAAGCTGGAGCTAACAGCGGGAGCTCATGCCACTCCCCGGATTCAAACCTTTCAGTAAGCAAGTTCAGCAGCTCAGTGGTTTCTGTGTACGAACCCACACAATCTCTTCGATCATCTGGAGAGGCCCTGCTCACACTCCCACCTCCTTCGCAGGCGCGATTGGTAGGGATGAGGAAGAGGGCCTTCTCGGTGGTGGCACCCCGACTCTGGAACTCACTTCCCAGGGATATTAGACATGTCCCAACATTGGCAGGAGCCTGAAAACGTAGTTGTTCCAGTGTGCCTTCCCAGAATAAGGAGAACTCTCAGCAATATGTCCTCACAATGCACTTTAATACTATGTATTGTCGGAGGCTTTCATGGCCGGAATCACTGGGTTGTTGTAGGTTTTTTGGGCTATATGGGCATGTTCTAGAGGCATTCTCTCCTGACGTTTCGCCTGCATCTATGGCAAGCATCCTCAGAGGTAGTGAGGTCTGTTGGAACTAGGAAAAAGAGTTTATATATCTGTGGAATGACCAGGGTGGGACAAAGGACTATTGTCTGTTGTAGCTAGGTGTTAACATTTCAGCTGACCACCTTGATTAGCATTTGATTGCCTGGCAGTGCCTGGAGCAATCTTTTGTTGAGAGGTGATTAGATGTCCTTGTTTGTTTCCTCTCTGTTGTTGTGCTGTTCTAATTTTAGGGTTTTTTAAATACTTTAATACTGACTTAGGATGGACTGCGTTCCCTCATTTCTCTCCGAAAAATCCTATCCTAGTTATATTTTACCTTGTTCACGTCAGCATATTTTCAATTTTAATCTATTACATTTGGCCCGGCCAATTTTAAAATTGTTTATGTCACTATTGATTGTTTTTTTGTTTATGTGATTTATATGATTTGTATTTTATTGATTGTTTATTGATGTTTTGTTTCATGTACTTTGGGCTTGGCCTCATGTAAGCCGCACCGAGTCCCTTTGGGAGATGGTAGCAGGGTACAAATAAAGTTTATTAGTATTATTATTATTATTATTATTATTATTATTATTATTATTAACCCACTGCACCACCAGGAGCTCCAGTTGAAAGCTATGACCTGTCAAATAGATTTACAGTAGAGTCTCGCTTATCCGACCTTCGCTTATCTGACATTCCGTCTTATCCGACGCTCTTATCTGACACCTCCTCTTTCCTCCAGCATTTCCCCTTCAATTAAAGAGCACCCCCTAACTCTTTCCATTCCCAATATGTAAAAAGGCAAGACAAAGAGGAGGAGAAGGAGGTAGGAAAGGGGGAAAAGAGGCAAGACCGGAAGTGGAAGCGTCCTCCTTCCTTCCCTCTGTGATTTCCACGCTCCTCTTCCGCATCCGGGCACTTCCTGTTGGGCTGCTCCAGGCCCGAGGCATTGCCTTGCCTTAGCTCTTTGAGTCTCTGTTGTTAGAATTGTGCTGGTCAGTGACAGTGATTGTTGTTAGTATTCAAGGCGTTGGATGGGTATTTGTAGGTGTGCCGTCACACCCAGACCCTATAAAAATAAAACGAAGATGTGCTTCTCTCTTTGTCTGGGCGGACAGCGGGGGGTTTTTCTTTAGAAGCTTGAGATTCCCAGCAACTGAGGCTACTACAGGTTTGAACACCAAAACAGAATATTTATTTCTCAAAGTCCTTGCAGACTTGGCACAGCTTGTCAAGGTTACAAACAGAACAGTGAAACCATAGAGATGATCTTTCTTTCCTTTCCTTCAGTTACTGAGGTAACTTTTCCCCAAATGGTAGAAAAAAATCATGGGATCTTTTCACCCTAACCCTGAGGTGCTACGGTTAGAAAAAATAGGTTTTTTCCCTATCTATAGTTCAAGGTTAGCTTTGGAGAGAAAGTAATGCTCAATAATATTCAATAACTCAATGTCTAGCTATACTCATTTAGACCCAATATTACTCTATCACTCAATTGCTATTCTATCTATCTACCTCAATTAGCTTCTTTATCTATATAACTCAATCGTACTTACAATGATTTTTTCAGAGCTACCTGTCTGACCAACAGCACATCTGAAGCTTTCTTTCTCTACTGAAGGAGGCAGAGGAGGTTCCAAAATGGAGATCTCAACCCCAGGAAAAAGGGCGGACTCCTAACCCAGAGAGATACTTTCTAAACCAATAACTGCAGAGGGCCTGCAGGCTGGCTTTCCAGACTCTGATACTGTTTACCTTCCAGGGTGCTGCTGGGTCTGTAGCAACCCTGGGGAAATGCAAAGGAACGCTATCCCATGCAACTAAAAGGTAATGCAAACTCCATATTATCCGACATTTTCGTTTATCCAATGTTCTGCCAACCCATTTATGTCGAATAAGCGAGACTCTACTGTATCTAAAATGTTCCCTATTGTGTGTGCAGTGAAGATAAGAAATCACAATGCATGCATGAGGTCATTCTGACTAGAGACTTGCTGAAGAGCACTTAAGCTGCCCTAAATCCTGTGAATGCTTAAGTCTGATCGAAACTCGGTGAGCGCTTAAGCTTGCTCTAAACCTGGTGAATCATTCAAAGGGAGAATACTTAGGTACCAGCTGGAATTCCATCATAGAAGAAAAGAAAACCAGAGATGCCATGTCTCATATATAGACAGTATTTATTCATTACTAGCTGTATTCGCCATGCGTTGCTGTGGCCAACCTTCCCTCCCACTTTTTCTTCTTTCTTTCTCGCCTTCCCTCCCTTTTTCCTTCCTTCCTTCCTTCCTTCCTTCCTTCCTTCCTTCCTTCCTTCCTTCCTTCCTTCCTTCCCTTTCTTTCTTTCTTTCTTTCTCTTTCTCTCTCTTCCCTTTCTTCATTTCTTTCTTTCTTTGCTTCTTTCTTTTCCTTCCTTCCTTCCTTCCTTCCTTCCTTCCTTCCTTCCTTCCTTCCTTCCTTCTCTTCTTCTTCCCTTTCTTCCCCCCTTTTCTTTCCCTTCCTCTTTCTCTCCTTCCTTCCTTCTCTTCCTCTTCCCTTTCTTCCCCCCTTTTCTTTCCCTTCCTCTTTCTCTCCTTCCTTTCTTCCTTCTCTTCCTCTTCCCTTTCTTTGTTTTCTTTCCCTTCCTCTTTCTCTCCTTCCTTTCTTCCTTCTCTTCCTCTTCCCTTTCTTTGTTTTCTTTCCCTTCCTCTTTCTCTCCTTCCTTTCTTCCTTCTCTTCTTTCTCTCCCTCCTTCCTTCCTTCCTTCTCTTCCTTCCTTCCTTCCTTCTTTTCCTTCCTTCCTTCTCTTCTTCTTCCCTTTCTTCCCCCCTTTTCTTTCCCTTCCTCTTTCTCTCCTTCCTTCCTTCTCTTCCTCTTCCCTTTCTTCCCCCCTTTTCTTTCCCTTCCTCTTTCTCTCCTTCCTTTCTTCCTTCTCTTCCTCTTCCCTTTCTTTGTTTTCTTTCCCTTCCTCTTTCTCTCCTTCCTTTCTTCCTTCTCTTCCTCTTCCCTTTCTTTGTTTTCTTTCCCTTCCTCTTTCTCTCCTTCCTTTCTTCCTTCTCTTCCTCTTCCCTTTCTTTGTTTTCTTTCCCTTCCTCTTTCTCTCCTTCCTTTCTTCCTTCTCTTCCTTCCTTCCTTCCTTCCTTCTCTTCTTTCCCCTTCCTTTTCTTTCCCTTCCTCTTTCTCCTCTTCCTTCTCTACCTATTCTTGGACTGCATCCCAGCAGTCCTCCTGATGTCTGTCTATCTATCTATCTATCTATCTATCTATCTATCTATCTATCTATCTGGAGGATTGCTGGGAGTTGCAATTCATCCAGTGGTTTTTGAGTTACGTTAATCCCACAAACGAACATATTTTTATTTATATAGATTCATTATTTATTTACAGTATTTATATTCCGCCCTTCTCACCCCACAGGGGACTCAGGGCAGATCACAATGTACACATATATGGCAAACATTCAATGCCAAAGACACACAACAGAAATAGACAAACAGTCAGAGGCTATTTAACTTCCCAGCTTTCATGAGGGTAGTCTGGCCACCAGGGGAGCTGCAGCTTCACCGTCCATTTGTGACACTGATGGAGTGCTTCCTCATTCTTTGCTTGCTGGAGATATTATGGCATTGTAAATTAGTTAAATTAGCCTTCCTGCATAAGCAGTACCTAAATTTCCTACTTGAAAGATGCAACCGTCTTTCGGGCTGCAAAGGTCGACAGCAAGCTAGACAAATGGTCAGGAGCTTACTCTGACCCGGGCTGGATTCGAACTCATGACCTTTCGGTCTGTAGTGATTTTAATACAGCTGACTCCCAACGAACTCCATGTTTTTGAATTGCTAGGTTGGCAGAAGCTGGGGTTAACAGCGGGAGCTCACCCTGCTCCCCAGATTCTAACCTGCGACTTTTCGATCAGCAAGTTCAGCAGCTCAGCGGTTTAAGCCATTGCACCACTGGGGACTCATTGCTACAAATGCACTGCTACAAGAATTTCTCCACATCCCTTTGAACTCCCTCCTTATGTCAAGGTCACTAACAAACTAGAGAAAAGACAAGGAGAAAAAGGGGAAACTAGAAGCATAAGATGATAATACATCAGGTTGTGGCGCAGCTGGTTAGGAGTCAGCTGTCTTAAGGACGTTGTAAATTAGTTAAATTAGCCTCACCGCATAAGCGATGCCTAAATTTCCTACTGAACAGATGCAACTGTCTTTCGGGCTGCAAAGGTCGACAGCAAGCTAGACAAATGGTCGGGAGCTTACTCCAACCCAGGCTGGCTTCGAACTCATGACCTTTCGGTCAGTAGTGATTTTTAATGCAACTGACTCCCAACTAGCTGTGCCACAACCCGGTCCAGTAAAAGATATTTAGTTCAACCTCTAGAGCACAACCTGTATCCCTCCCAGGCTTTGGGGATTTGGAGACCCAAACACCTGGAGGGCTGCAGGTTGTGCAGGCCTGCGCTAGAAAGTATTTTCCAAAAAGACTCAGAAAATCTAAAGAATCTTTTCTGGGAAAGAGCTGAAAATCCACCTGCAAACCTAGAAGCAGAAGCATCCAGAGATGGATATCTTTGGGACACCTCCTCCTCGGCCTGAGCTTCGCCTTGCCATATCCTTCCAAAGAGGCCGGAAAGTCAGGAACCGGAGGCAGGCAGGAGAAAGTCCGCACTTGCCTAATTGCCCACGTTCTCACGATAATTACAAAACGTACTTCGTAATTACCAGATTTGCCCTCGCTTGGGGGACACAACAAATATTTTCTCCACAAGATATGGCAAGAAGTATTTGCCTTAATTGTTCCCCGTTTTAAAAGCAATGGAAGGGGTGGAGGAATGTGCCCAAACAAGCCGGAAGGCAAAAGCAGCAGTGCGCTCCCCTCCTGCCTGGGTTCACCTCCTCGATTGGATCTTTGTGATCCTTAGGCTTGTGTCTTCCTGTCCAGGATGCTGCTCCAGTTCTGAAAGGGTCCCTTGTCTTTGATGGAGGGGAGGAGAGAAAAAGAAAATTACATTCCAGCCATGCCCTTTAATTATCATCCTAACCAAATACAGCCTTTCACCAGGCAAGCCCTTTCCAATGCCAGAGATACAGCTTAATGGTGTAACATTAGAAAATGTTGACCATTTCCGCTACCTTGGCAGCCACCTCTCCACCAAAGTCAACATCGACACCGAAATACAACACCGCCTGAGCTCTGCGAGCGCAGCATTTTTCCGAATGAAGCAGAGTGTTTGAGGACCAGGACATCCGTAGGGATACCAAGGTGCTTGTTTATAGAGCTATTGTCCTCCCAACCCTGCTATACGCCTGCGAGACGTGGACTGTCTACAGACGTCACATGCAACTCCTGGAACGATTCCATCAGCGCTGCCTCCGGAAAATCCTGCAAATCTCTTGGGAAGACAAGCGGACAAATGTCAGTGTGCTGGAAGAAGCAAAGACCACCAGCATTGAAGCCATGGTCCTCCGCCACCAACTCCACTGGACCGGCCACGTTGTCTGGATGCCCGACCACCGTCTCCCAAAGCAGTTGCTCTACTCCGAACTCAAGAACAGAAAACGAAATGTTGGTGGGCAGGAAAAGAGATTTAAAGATGGGCTCAAAGCCAACCTTAAAAACTCTGGCATAGACACTGAGAACTGGGAAGCCCTGGCCCTTGAGCGCTCCAGCTGGAGGTCAGCTGTGACCAGCAGTGCTGCAGAATTTGAAGAGGCACAAATGGAGGGCGAAAGGGAGAAGCGTGCCAAGAGGAAGGCGTCAAGCCAACCCCGACCGAGACCGCCTTCCACCTGGAAACCAATGCCCTCACTGCGGAAGAAGATGCAGAGCAAGAATAGGGCTCCACAGCCACATACGGACCCACAAGAACACTGAAAGACAATCCTCCTCGGAAAACGAGGGATCGCGTAAGTAAGTAAGTAAGTGAAAGTAATCAAGCCAGGGCACAGTGCGAACACCAAAGGTTTCTTGGGAAAAGAAAATGTGGGCACTGAGGTTGTTTTTATTGCTCAAGAGTGTTGGTCCCATCAAGAACAGTTGGGTTTGTTGCAACTTGTAGTGATTCTGAATAGTATGGTGGGAGGATATAATGATCCCCAGGAGTATATTAATGCCCGCAGGCCCTTGGATTGCGTCTAGGTGCAATTAAGAGCATGAGGCAGATTGTTGCACAGAAGTCACATGCTGACAACATTAGTTTGGCTTCACTTTACTGCATAATTATAACACTTATGTACAAAGCCAGCATGGGGCAGTGCTTTGAGTGGGCTTGCAGATGACTAGGATTAGGCCTGGGCAATCCATGGTTCTAAATGGTTCTAAAGTACTTACAAAACTAAAGTTCTGGTGGTGAAAATTTCAGAACTCTAACAAAACTCTCAAAATTTCATAATAAATGGCAGTTCCTAATTGGTTCTGTCACTAAAATCACCAATAATGAAATAATAATTAAATTTTGAAAGTTTTGTTAGAATTTTGAAATTTTCATCACTAGAACTTTAGTTTTGTAAGTACTTTAGAACCATTTAGAACCATGGATTGCCCAAGCCTAACTAGGATATCTAGAAATTGCAGTTTTCCTTCATTTTCTTTTTTCAAGGTGAATTGGATGTTTGGGTGGATGCTGTTGGGATGGTCCAGGAACTTGTTGAGCTCTTCTTCTCCATGGCTCCAAATGGTAAAGATGTCGTCCACATATCGAAATCATAGAAGACCAAGAACAAGCCACGATAGGAGAGATAAAGAACACGGCCATAAAGCCTGAAAAACTCACAGCAAACCAAACATAATAGTAATAGTAATAATAATAATAATGTGCAAAAAGTGAATACCGTAAAAACACAATGCAGAGCAGAAGAGAAAACTGGCCAAAGAAGGCTCACCATGGACAGTTCCCTGGAAAAATTGAGAGCAAAACAGACAAGGAAAAAAATGGATGCGGTTCGCAAAAGGAACTTGGGAAAAGGAGATCGAGGGCCTGATTCTGGCAAACATACAATGCCAAGGACCACCTGCCAGGAGTCAAGAACTGGTGGGTTCATCAACCTGCAAAGGGAGTGGAAAATGAACACTGTGGGATTTTCGAATCGAAACTGACAGAGTTTTGGAACACAATCACCAGACATCACGGTTGTGGAAAACAGAAAGTTTGGATTATTTATGTCGTCATACCAGGTGATGGATGGATGGTATCCTTGAAGTGGATGGCTTAACCTTGAAGGAGCTGGGGGTGGTGACGGCCGACAGGGAGCTCTGGCGTGGGCTCGTCCATGAGGTCACAAAGAGTTGGAACAGACTGAACAACAACACACCAGGTGACAGTCAAATTGACGAAAAACCACAGGAAAAACTCAGCCGTTATCAGGACCTCAAAATTGAACTGCAAAGGCTCTTGCATAAACCAGTTTCCCAGTAGTCATCAGAGGACAGGAGCAGAATTCAAAACGATCTTGACAGATTGGAGAGATGGGCCAAAACTAACAAAATGAAGTTCAACAAATGCA
Organism: Anolis sagrei ordinatus; assembly: GCF_025583915.1. Taxonomy (NCBI): domain Eukaryota; kingdom Metazoa; phylum Chordata; class Lepidosauria; order Squamata; family Anolidae; genus Anolis; species Anolis sagrei. The sequence goes on along the minus strand of NW_026847771.1, from coordinate 6,357,703 downwards.
AGATACTCCACTTAGGCAGAAAAAACAAAATGCAAAGAGACAGAATAGGGGACAATGCCTGGCTCGAGAGCAGTAAGTGTGAAAAAGATCTTGGAGTCCTCGTGGACAAGAAGTTAAACATGAGCCAACAATGTGATGTGGCAGCAAAAAAAGCCAATGGGATTTTGGCCTGCATCAAGAGGAGCCTAGTGTCTAGATCTAGAGAAGTCATGCTCCCCATGCTCTATTCCGCTTTGTTTGGACCACACTTGGAATATTGTGTCCAATTCTGGGCACCACAATTGAAGAGAGATATTGACAAGCTGGAATGTGTCCAGAGGAGAGCAACTAAAATGATCAAGGGTCTGGAGAACAAGCCCTATGAGGAGCAGCCTAAGGAGCTGGGCATGTTTAGCCTGAAGAAGAGAAGGCTGAGAGGAGATATAATAGCCATGTATAAATATGTGAGAGGAAGCCACAGGGAGAAGGGAGCAAGCTTGTTTACTGCTTCCAAGGAGAATAGGACGTGGAACAATGGCTTCAAAATACAAGAAAGGTGATTCCATCTGAACATGAGGAAGAACTTCCTGACTGTGAGAGCCATTCAGCAGTGGAACTCTCTGCCCCGGAGTGTGGTGGAGGCTCCTTCTTTGGAGGCTTTTAAATAGAGACTGGATGGCCATCTGTCGGGGGTGATTTGAATGCAATATTCTTGCTTATTAGCGGGGGTTGGACTGGATGGCCCATGAGGTCTCTTCCAACTCTTTGATTCTGTGATTCTATGATCAGCACACTGGGTGCCGTGCCAAAAGATCTCAGCCGGCATTTGGAAACAGTAAACATTGGCAAAATCATGATCTGTCAACTGCAAAACGCAACCAGAGCTCCTCTGAAAGATGTTTGTCCAATCTCTGTTCAAAGACTTTCAATGTGGGTCCACCATTCTATGTATCACTTCCATTCCATTGTTAAAACAGCTCTTGTGATCAATTCTTTTCCCTATATAGAATACCATATATATATATATATATAAAGAGAGAGAGAGAGAGAGAGAGAGAGAGATGGACTATAACTAACTTTAGGCAGAATCGCTTTGCTTGTAATCTTAAGAAGCCATTGGGTCATGTTCTAGTCTCTGGAGCAACAGGAAAGAAGCTTGTTCTATTTTCTCCGTGACAGAAATGTAAAAATAGCTATCATATCACTGCCTGGTCTTCTCTTCTCTAGCTTCCTAAGTTATTTCACATCAAACAATCTCATCCAACCTTCTTCTCCCAGTGCAGAAAATTCACAAAAGCATTTCTGTAATGATGTTGCTTCTAAGGCACTGTTTCCCATGCTGGGGGTCGGGACCCCTGGAGGGGTCGCCAGGGGGCATCAGAGGGGTCACCAAAGACCATCAGAAAACATAGTATTTTCTGTTGGTCATTGGGGTTCTATGTGGGAAGTTTGGCCCAATTCTATCGTTGGTGCTTTTTGATTGCAGGTGAACTATAAATCCCAGCAACTACAACTCCCAAATGTCAAGGTCTATTTTCCCCAAACACCACCAGTGTTAACATTTGAGCATATTGTGTATATGTGCCAAGTTTGCTTCAATTCCATCATTGTTTGAGTCCACAGTGCTCTCTGGATGTACGTGAACTACAACTCCAAAACTCCAGGTCAATGTCCACCAAACCCTTCCAGTATTTTCTGTTGGTCATGGGAGTTCTGTGTGCCAAGTTTGGTTCAATTCCATCGTTGGTAGAATTCAGAATGCTCTTTGATTACAGGTGAACTATAAATCCCAGCAACTATAACTCCCAAATGTCAAGGTCTATATTCCCCAAACTCCACCAGTGTTCACGTTTGGACATATTGAGTATTTGTGCCAAGTTTGGTCCAAATCCATCATTGTTTGAGTCCACAGTGCTCTCTGGATGTAGGTGAACTACAGCTTAATGCCCACCAAACCTTTCCAGTATTTTCTGTTGGTCATGGGAGTTCTGTGTGCGAAGTTTGGTTCAATTCCATCATTGGTAGAGTTCAGAATGCTCTTTGATTGCAGGTGAACTATAAATCCCAGCAACTACAGCTCCCAAATGACAAAAGCAATCCCCCCACCCAACCCCACCAGTATTCAGATTTGGGCATATTGGGTATTTGTGCCAAATTTGGCCCAGTAAATGAAAATACATCCTGCATATTTAAATTACCTTTCATAACAGTAGCAAAATTACAGTTATGAAGGAGCCACAAAAGTAATGTTATTGTTGGGGGTCACCACAACATGAGGAACTGCATTAAGGGGTCACGGCATTAGGGAAGGTTGGGAAACACTGTTCTAGGGGTTCCAGGAGAAGAATTTAAACCTTTCCTGAGTAGAAAAAGCACAGCTGGAAGCGTCTTAAGGGCTCAACAGCCATGAAAATACAATTGGGGGTTCTTATTTGGAGTTGGGGTTCCATGCTGCCCAACCTTCCCTTACATATCCAGTCCTTCCAAAGAGATTCTGACCCACCCACTTCCCATCTGCTCAGCATCATCTCTGTTTACTTACAAGCTTGACGTCATCATGGCATTCGTTGCAACGTAGAAGAAAACAAACGATAGAGTTTTATCAAGCTTGCCTGGCTCCATTCCCTTTCAAAACACCTGCATGTGAACTTTTTCATTGGGAAACAGGTTTTGTTGACCCTTGACCTTGAATGATCACTTTCTCCCGAGTGGAAAAGGTCACCTCCTGGCAGTGACCGCAGTTTGCTCACTTGGCTTCATTCCACTCAGTAACTCAGGCTCTTTTGTTCGTGTACCCTTCTTGTTTGTTGATCTTTCCAGCGAAGGAACAACTCTGGGTTTGGTTTGCAAGGTGTTCAGTTGACGTGGCGACGCAGGTGCCTGCCTCTGCCTGCTACAGAGGACTTCCATGCAGACCAAACCATTGCAATCTGTCAGTAATTGATTGGCTCTATAGATAGTTGTTGATCAACTAAGCTGACTGGCACAACCTGGGGGTCACAACCAGATACAGTGAAGACATCTGCCCTTGCACTGTGCTACTCTGCTGCTGAGTATGCATGCCCAGTGTGGAACACATCTCACCACACTAAAACAGTGGATGTGGCTCTTAATGAGACATGCCGCATTATCACGGGGTGTCTGCGCCCTACACCACTGGAGAAATTACACTGCTTAGCCGGTATTGCACCACCTGACATCTGCCAGGAAGTAGCAGCCAATAGTGAAAGGACCAAGGCAGAGACATCTCCAGCTCATCCCTGTTTGGGTATCAGCCAGCACGTCAATGACTTAAATCACGAAATAGTTTTCTAAGATCTACAGAGACACTCGCTGGAACTCCTCAGCAAGCGAGAGTCCAAAAGTGGCAGGCTCAAATCCAGAATCTCAACCAATGGCTGATACCAAATGAGAGACTCCCCCCTGAGCACACAGAAGAGTAGGCGACTTGGAAAGCGCTGAACAGACTGCGCTCTGGCACCACGAGATGCAGAGCCAACCTTAAGAAATGGGGCCTACAAAGTGGAATCCACAACATGCGAGTGTGGAGAAGAGCAAACCACTAACCACCTGCTGCAATGCAACCTGAGCCCTGCCACATGCACAATGGAGGACCTTCTTGCAGCAACACCAGAGGCACTCCAAGTGGCCAGATACTGGTCAAAGGACATTTAATCAACTACCAAACTCACAAATTTTGTATTTTGTCTGTTTGTTTGCTTTGTTCTGTTAGAAATGTAATATAATTTGACTGGTTGTCCTGACAAATAGTCTAGTAGTTTAATGCCTATGTCAGCTCTCAGACAAACATCCTCAATGTGACTGTCACCTGGAATGGCGACATCAATAATCCAAACTTTTTTCTTTTCCACAATTGTGATGTCTGGTGTATTGTGTTCCAAAACTTTGTCAGTTTGGACTCAAAAGTCCCACAATATTTTGGTGTGTTCATTTTCCATTCCCTTTGAAGGTTGATGATCCCACCAGTTCCTGACTACTCGCAGGTGATACTTGTGACATAAGTTCCAGTGAATCATTTGGGCCACAGAGTTGTGCCTCTGTTTGTAGTCCGTCTGTGCAATTTTCTTGCAGCAGCTGAGGATATGATCCATGGTTTCATCAGTTCCTTGCACAGCTCTCACCCCGAGGGGGGGGGGGGCTTAGGGGTTCAACCCCCCCTCCCCGAAATTTTTCAGGTTAAAAAAAACTGGTTTACTCATGAATTTTAACTGGTTAACCAAATCCCCATGCTAAGTCTATGAGACGCAAAAAATTAAGAGTCCCTGCAAGCACTATCTCAAGCAAATATTGACAATTTATTCACACTGTCATTACTTGCAGCAATAGCCGATGTAGTGAAGCAACCAAGTTGGGTGTGTGTGTGTTGAATGCTCTCATTAAGGAGGCCAGACTTGGTGGAGGTGGTTGACAGGGGCGGAGCTGCAGGCTATTGAAGGCTGCTCTGCCCCCTGCTGTGCTCTTTGCTTCAGCATGAGCTAGGAGGCAGGTTTCAACCCCCCCCCCCCCCCGAAATTTTCAACCCTCCCGGAATTTTTTTTCTGGCTACAGCCCTGGTTCCTTGCACAGTCAACATTTTGTGTCATCAGCGGATTTTTCAATCCTCGCCTTAATGGCCTTGTTTCTGATGGCTTGCTCCTGGGCTGCAAGAACCAGGCCTTCTTCTGTCTCCTTCTTCAGGGTTCCATTTGTGAACTATCAACTGGTCTTCTCCTTATCAACTTTTCCTTCAGTTTTGTCAAGGAACTGCCCATGCCATGCTTTGTTGTGTAAGCTGTCAGCTCTGGTTTGTTGTGCAGTTTTTTTGTACTGGTTCTTTGTCTGCTGTGCTTTGAGAAGTTTCCGATTATTGACTTCAATCAAAGCAGGTTCTTGGCTTTCCTTTACATATTCTGCCAGGGCATCGTGTTTTTCTTCTTCGACTGCTTGTTTGACTTGTTTGACCAACATCACTGTGAGGATGCATGGAATTATGAATGGTCATGAGTTTTCTTGATTTTCTGTCCAAATTGTCCAGTTTCGCCTGCATCCAGTTTATGATACCAGCAGTATATACTTATTATTAACATTAGTTGATGTTGCAATCCCAGATGACAGCTGAAATGGCAAGAAGCAATTGGAAAAACTTACACAATATGAGGATTTTAAGATCGAACTGCAAAGACTCTGGCACAAGCCAGTCAAGGAGGTCCCAATGGTCATCGACACACTGGGTACAGTGCTTAAAGTCCTTGGCCTGCACTTAAAAACAATTGGTGCTGACAAAATTACCATCTGGCAGCTGTGAAAGGCCACCCTACTCGGATCTGCACACATTATTAGTTGCTACATCACACAGTCCTAGACACTTGGGAAGTGTCTGACGTGTGATCGAACACAACAGTCAGCATCGTGATATTGTTTGGTGTATACTAATCTTGTCGTGTAGCAAATAAGAACAATAATAATTTTGAGTCAGCATAGGTATTGGTGTTTAAAGTCAGAGGGCTTTTCCTGGTGTGGAGTGCAACACCCATTCCCATCAGTGGAATGAACTTGAACATGAACAACATTGTCATTCCCATCATCCAAAGCAACCTGATCATTAGACACAATCGCTGGCTGAACAGACTGACATGCAACAATAACATACTCTCCTAACATCTGGTATAAAATTTTCTCAGGCTAGGGCCTTTTCTTCTTAAGTGTGAGTTTATACCAGGCCATCTAAGCTTCGAAACATGTCTCTGCGTACCCTCTGAGAGTACCTGTTGCTGCATTTCACAATACTTTATATTTCTTATTGTTTTGGAAACATGTTTTGGCTAATCCTGCCCAAAGCTTTTTCCCCTGTCTTCCTGTGCCTTTGCTGCAATAGCACACACGCCCATCACCATCTCTCTTACGAAATGCAGGGCACGCCTATGCTTGGCTCCTGTTTTGGCAACCGGGAATCGCTTCCTGAGCCTCACCAACCCCAGGGCCACACATTCCCAAAAGGACAATTTCTCCTGCCAAATGGTGACAGAGTTGGCCCTAACCCAGCTTTCCCAGTGTTACATGGGAAGTGAAATATGTAGCTCTTGGGGCTATAAAGATGTACTGGAAAATATACAACTGTTGTAAAGTGTAATTATCAGCAGTAAAAAAAAGTATACCTACAGCTTGTAAAATGGCAGGTGGTGTTATACCCCTTGATACACAAAATGCACAATCAAAGGTCAGGAAGAATTCAAAGCAACACTGTTACCTGCAACACTCTTTTGCTATCAAAGGACATAGTAAAGTCCTTGTTTGCTTTTTAAATTATATATTTACATTTCAATATATTTTGATATGGCGAGGGCTGGTCCATGAGGTCACAAGGAGTTGGAAGAGACTGAACAAGTACACAACAACAACAAATATTTTGACATAGTTTAGTTTACATAGTATCATACTAAGCTATCCTCTACCCACCCTCCTCCACCACAGAAAGCATCCCATGATTTAACTACGTATCAAAGTCAAACAACTAACACAATCAATATTAAAGGAGTGCTTATGATGGCTTCCAAAATATCATATGGTTCAATGATGCATCGTAACTAGGTTTTGCATCCGAAATATATGTTGTAGCTTGCAAGGAATCAATGCGTGTGTGTGTGTCAACTGTAAAATGAGATGCATGATGCTGATTGGTTGGGCCATGCCCAAGGAGCAGGCTGAGCCTGGAACTTTTGGACACTGTTACATTTTTGTTCAGGCAGCAGCAGCGAGGCTTGGATTTTGACAATCAGCTATTTCCCTTTAAAAATATTATTAAGAAATCAAAGGTTATTCCCCGAGCGTAGGGGCCCAAAATGCAAAAAGCGAGATGGCAGATAAGGTTAGAATTTGGCAAGGAAAAAGATGGCACCAAAATGGAGTCAATCCGTCAACTCGCGGATACGGGGGACCAAAGGGGTTTCCGTATCCGTGGTTTGAAGGAACATAGATTCGGCCTCCCATGGCCCGTAAAAAAATATTTCATACATTGAGACAGTTTGAGTCAGGAAAGGGACACAAAGTATTCTGGAGAGGTTAAGGTTACAAATCAATTAGTCTTTATTTAGGGATTTGTTCAATAGTTTGGACTGGGGAAAGAAGTGAAAGAAGAGAGTTCTAGGCTGCAAAGAGTCCTCGGTGGAGGCTGCTGCTGGGGCACATTTAATCAGTTATGGTCCAACCGGACATCCAGGAACTGTGGAACTCCCTGCAGCTGGTCAGATCAGCTTGAAAGCAGGGGCCTGGGGCGCCCTCGGCATCAATGGAGTGGGGTATAAATAAATTATTATTATTATTATTATTATTATTATTATTATTGCAGAGAGGCTATTATGCTGCTCTAACGAAGGCTATGGTGGAATAGCTATTTACTCAAGGTTTATGTTTTGCTCTCTTATTTGATTTAAGAAGAAGATGCCTTATTTTGTGTCACTTACAAAGACTATGTAAGTTTCTTGCACTGTTTGTTTTTTGTATGCAACATTGCAAGTTTGTATTTCATCTCTGCTATTAAGAGTAAAGATTATTTTTTTGTTCATTTCTACTCTGTGAGTCTTGTGCATGGAATGTGGCTAAGATCCGCTTGGTGCGCAACACCCTTGGTGTCACAGTATGTTGGAAAATGATTTGGAGGCAACTAACAATAACACATTGACACATTGAAGGGGAAAAAATAGCCTATCTGTCATCTCAGATAGATGACACCCAATCTCAGATAAACGAATAGCTAAACAATCAGAGACTGAGAACAACAACCTTCATGAACCCTTTACATCTACTGAATCTACATTTCAATAAATGTAAAAATGGCAAAGCAGCTGGCCTGGAAGATCTACGGATGGAACAAATCAAGAACTTTGGTCCAAAAGTAAGGCCCTGGCTGCTGGAGCTGATGAACAACTGCACTGCATCCTGTCAGATCCCCAAAATCTGGAGGAAAGCAAGAGTCATCGCCATCTTGAAGCCAGGCAAAGACAGTAATGACCCAAAAAGCTACAGACCAATCTCCCTGTTGTGCCACCTCTACAAAGTTCTGGAGAGACTTATTTTGCATAGAATTATGGAAAAAATAGACCCATGTCTGATCCCACAGCAAGCTGGCTTCAGGAAAGGCAAAAGCTGCACATCTCAAGTGCTAAACCTGACTCAGCACATAGAAGATGGCTTTGAAAGGCAGCAGATCACAGGAGCCATCTTCATGGACCTGTCAGCGGCTTATGATACTGTAAACCACCGCCTCCTCCTGAGAAAAATGTATAATATCACAAAGGATTACCCGCCTCATAGGAAACCTGCTACAAAACAGGAGCTTTTTTGTTGAGTTCCAGGGCCAGAGAAGCAGATGGCGGAAACAGAAGAACGGCCTGCCTCAGGGGAGTGCTTGCTCCATCCATGTTCAACATCTACACAAATGACCAGCCACTGCCAGAAGGGACAGAGAGTTTCATCTATGCTGATGATCTTGCCATCACTGCTCAAGCAGGGAGCTTTGAGATGGTTGAACAGAAGCTCTCCAAAGCTCTAGGTGCTCTTACTGCCTATTACAGGGAAAACCAGCTGATCCCTAGTCCATCTAAAACATAGACATGTGCTTTCCACCTTAAGAACAGACAAGCATCCCGAGCTCTGGTAACCCTGGGAAGGAATCCCACTGGAGCATTGCAGCGCACCCAAATACCTGGGAGTCACTCTGGACCGTGCTCTGACCTACAAGAAGCACTGCCTGAACATCAAGCAAAAAGTGGGTGCTAGAAACAATATCATACGAAAGCTGACTGGCACAACCTGGGGATCACAACCAGACACAGTGAAGACATCTGCCCTTGCGCTATGCTACTCTGCTGCTGAGTATGCATGCCCAGTGTGGAACACATCTCACCACTAAAACAGTGGATGTGGCTCTTAATGAGACATGCCGCATTATCACGGGGTGTCTGCGCCCTACACCACTGGAAAATTACACTGTCTAGCCGGTATTGCACCACCTGACATCCGCCGGGAAGAAGCAGCCAATAGTGAAAGGACCAAGGCAGAGATATCTCCAGCTCATCCCTTGTTTGGGTACCAGCCAGCATGTCAACGACTTAAATCAAGAAATAGTTCTCTAAGATCTACAGAGACACTCGCTGGAACACCTCAGCAAGCAAGAGTCCAAAAGTGGCAGGCTCAAACCCAGAACCTCAACCCATGGCTGATACCCAATGAGAGACTCCCAGAAACTACAACTCCCAAATGTCAAGGTCTATTTTCCCCAAACCACACAGTGTTCATATTTGGGCATATTGAGTATTTGTGCGAAGTTTGGTCCAGATCCATCATTGTTTGAGTCCACAGTGTTCTCTGGATGTAGGTGAACTACAACTCTAAAACTCAAGGTCAGTGTCCACCAAGGCCTTCCAGTATTTTCTGTTCGTCATGGGAGTTCTGTGTGCCAAGATTAGTTTGATTCCATCATTGTTGGAGTTCGGAATGCTCTTTGACTGTAGGTGAACTATAAATCCCAGCAACTACAACTCCCAAATGTCAAGGTCTATTTTCCCCAAACCCCACCAGTGTTCATATTTCGGCATATTGAGTATTCGTGCGAAGTTTGGTACAAATCCATCATTGTTTGAGTTCACAGTGCTCTCTGGATGTAGGTGAACTACAACTCCCAAACTGATCTGTACCCACCAAACCCTGCCAGTATTTTCTGTTGGTCATTGGAGTTCTGTGTGCCAAGATTACTTCAATTCTATCGTTGGTAAAGTTCTTTGATTGTGGGTGAACTATAAATCCCAGCAACTACAACTCCCAAATGACAAAATCAACCCTAACCCTAACCCCAACACCAGCAGTATTCAAACTTGGGCATATCAGGTATTTGTGCCAAATTTGGTACAGTGAATGAAAATACATCCTGCATATCAGATATTTGCATTACGAATAGTAGCAAAAGTACGCTTGTGAAGTAGCAGTGAAAATTCAGTGATGGTTGGGGGTCACCGCAACACGAGGAACTGTATTAAGGGGTCACAGCATTAGGAAGGTTGAGAACCAATGTGCTAAGGTTTCAGAAAGTGGCAATCCTTCCGCAGCAAAGAAGCAAGAAAATGGATCTGCAAACTTCATGTCCTTGAAGGTCACGCTTGTAGTGCGATACTGACGCTAGAGCCTTCTGTCAACAAAGGAAGCCTCACAATCTCTTAGTCAGAACTAGTTGTTCAAGCAACTTTGCTACAAAGGGGAAACTTTTTGGAACAGACGTCCTGGAAAAAAAGGAGATGGGTGCTGGTTGTTGCAGGTTGGATCTCCTGGACTTGTCTCTCCTTTCAAAATAATTCTATCTCTCATACTGAATCAGTCATTGGCTATGTAAAATGACAGCCTCTGGATACAGCTTCGGCATGGACTTATCCGGTATTATAAATCCCCAAATCCTCCAGCTGATATGGTTCATGGGTAAGGAGGAACCATTCTTAACAAGAATAGCTAGTATGCGGAGAAGTTGTCATGAAAGACTAGGCAAAGGATCTCAAAACGCAGAATGTGGGAATATAATTTTTGGATAAGGAGCTCCCAGTGGCTCAATGGGTCAAACCAGTGTTGCTCAACCTTCCTAATGCTGTGACCCCTTAATGCAGTTCCTCATGTTGTGATGACCCCCAACCACAACATTATTTTTGTTGCGACTTCATAACTGTCATTTTGCTAATGTTATTAATCATAATGTAAATGTCTGATATGTAGGGTGTACCAAATTTGGCACAAATATCCCATATTTGAATACTGGTGGGGATTGGGGGGATTGATTTTGTCATTTGGGAGTTGTAGTTGCTGGGATTTATGGTTCATTTAAATTAAAAGAGCATTCTGAACTCCACCAATGATGCAATTGAACCAGATTTGGCACACATAACTCTCATGACCAACAGAAAATACTGGAAGGGTTTGGTGGGCATTGACCTTGAGTTTGGAGTTGTAGTTCACCTATATCCAGAGAGCACTGTGAACTTAAACAATGATGTATCTGGACCAAACATGGCACAAATACTAATTATGCCCAAATGTGAACACTGGTGGAGTTTGGGGAAAATAGACCTTGACCTTTGGGAGTTGTAGTTGCTGGGATGTCTAGTTAACCTACAATTAAAACGCCTTCTGAACCGTACCAATGATAGAATTGGGCCAAACTTCCCACACAAAACCCTCACGATCAACAGAAAATGCTGAGTTTTCTGATTGTCTTTGGGGATTCCTCTGACACCCCTTTGCGACCCCTCCAGGGGTCCTGACCCCCTAGTTGAGAAACACTAGGTTAAACCCTTGTGCCAGCAGGATTGCTGCCCAACAGGTCAGCAGTTCGAATCCGGGGAGATATTCTGGCAGCGCTTCTTGTAGGTCAGAGCATGGTCCAGGGTAGCTCCGAGTATGGCCCAGGTATTTGCCTGTTGCAGTCGTTTCGTTTTCATTTAGGCGATCCCTCGTTGGACGAGTAAGATGGTCTTCCATTATGCGTTTCCTTGTGGGTTTGTAGGTGGCTGTGGAGCCCTATTCTTGACGCGCATCTTCTCCCACAGTGAAGGCATTGGTTTCCAGGTGGAAGGCGGTCGGTCGGGGTTGGCTTGATGCGCCTTCCTCCTGGCACGTTTCTCTCTTTCACCCTCCACTCGTGCCTCCTCTAATTCTGCAGCACTGCTGGTCACAGCTGACCTCCGGCTGGAGCGCTCAAGGGCCAGGGCTTCCCAGTTCTCAGTGTCTATGCCAGAGTTTTTAAGGTTGGCTTTGGGCCCATCTTTCAATCTCTTTTCCTGTCCACCAATGTTCCATTTTCCGTTCTTGAGTTCAGAGTAGAGCAACTGCTTTGGGAGACGGTGGTCAGGCATCCGGACAACGTGGCCGGCCCAGTGGAGTTGATGGCAGAGGACCATCGCTTCAATGCTGGTGGTCTTTGCTTCTTCCAGCATGCTGACGTTTGTCCGCTTGTCTTCCCAAGAGATTTGCAGGATTTTCCGGAGGCAGGGCTGATGGAATCGTTCCAGGAGTTGCATGTGACGTCTGTAGACAGTCCACGTCTCACAGGCATAGAGCAGGGTTGGGAGGGGAATAGCTTTGTAGACACGCACCTTGGTATCCCTACGGATGTCCCGGTCCTCAAACACTCTCTGCTTCATTCGGGAAAATGCTGCACTCGCAGAGCTCAGGCGGTGTTGTATTTCAGTGTCGATGTTGACTTTGGTGGAGAGGTGGCTGCCAAGGTAGCGGAAATGGTCAACATTTTCTAATGTTACACCATTAAGCTGTATCTCTGGCATTGGGGAGGGGATGGCTGGTGACTGCTGGAACAGCACCTTGGTTTTCTCGATGTTCAATGACAGGCCAAGCTTCTCATATGCTTCTGCGAAGGTGTTTAGAGTGGCTTGTAGATCTTCTTCTGTATGCGCACAGGCGACATTGTCATCAGCATACTGGAGTTCTATAACAGATGTTGTTGTAACCTTGGTTTTGGCTTTCAGTCTGCTGAGGTTAAACAGCTTGCCATCTGTCCAATAAGATAATTTCCACTCTGGTGGGAAGCTTCCCGTCAACAAGGTGAAGTATCATAGCAATGAAGATGGAGAATAGAGTTGGGGCAATAACACATCCCTGTTTGACACCAGATTCCACCTTAAATGGGTCACTTTGGGAGCCACTGCTGTCCAAAACTGTTGCAGTGCTCCAGTGGGATTCCTTCCCAGGCCATCCTCAGATTATGGTTTTTGCGGAAAGAAGTGGGATGGGAGCAATTTGGGCACTAAAGGCTGCCCTCTCGTGGTCACTCACAAAAGCTGACGCCTTAACTTTGTTGAACTTTGTCGCTGGTCCTCAGGAGCCAGGTTGGGACACTTGGCTCAGGCCCAGCAAGGACTCAGGGCAACTGCATTTGAGACTGTCTCTGACCTCGGGTCATCCTCATGAGACAGCAGAGATCTTGCAAAGGCAAACAAGGATGCAATTTACAATCCCTTTTTAGAAGCCATCAGGGGCAATCTGGAAGGCTTGTGACCCACCTGTTTATATACTGCTTTAAAATAAGAAGAGAATTATAGGAGGCATCACGCTGACCTTGGAAGGCTCTAAGATTGCAGGCCAAAGGTTCAGAGGTGTAACCCAACCCTTCTGGCATTAGGCTCATGATGCAGATGTCTCCATTGCGCACAAGGGTCATTTAACTATTAGGGTGAGAGGTAGGTTCTGGCAATAGCCTTGTGCGGGCACGCGTGTGTCCTTCTAATGTTCTGCAAGGGGTCTTCTTATCCAGGTGATCCAAGAGAGAATATGGGGGAAAGACCTTCTGTTCCTAACAAGGAAGTCTGGACGAAATGACTGGTTATCAAGAGGAGCCTCCGGTGGGTTAAAGCCCTGCCCTGCTGAACTTATTGACTGAAAGGTCGCAGGTTCGAATCCAGGGAGCGGAGTGAACTCCCGCTGTCAGCCCCAGCTTCTGCCAACCTAGCAGTTCAAAAACATGCAAGTGTGAGTAGATCAATAGGCACTGCTCCAGCGGGAAGGTAAAATGTGAGTAGATCAATAGGTACTGCTCCAGCAGGAAGGTAATGGCACTCCATGCAGTCATGCCAGCCGCATGAACTTGGAGGTGTCTATGGACAATGCCGGCTCTTTGGCTCAGAAATGGAGATGAGCACCAACCCCCAGAGTCAGACACGACTGGACTAAATGTCAGGGGGAAACCTTTACCTTACCTTACCTATCAAGAAAAAGGGACAAAAATAACTTTCAGACAAGGAAGAATTTATATTATTGTTATCTTCAAAATCATTTCAAAATAATGGCTATCCTTAGGCAGAAAAAAATGAAATTTAAAGATACAGAATGGGAGATGACTGGATTGAAATATTTTAGAGTCCTCTTTGACATGTTAAACATGAGCCAACAATGTCATGCAGCAGCTCAAAAAGCCAATGGGATTTTTGTCTGCATTAATAGTCTAGTGTCTACGTCCCATCCCGGAGTTTGAGATCATCTGGGGAGGCCCTGCTCTTGACCCCACCACTGTCACAAGTGAGGCTGGTGGGGACGGGGGCAGGGCTTCCTCAGTGGTGGCCCCTCACCTGTGGAACTCACTCCCCGGGGAAATTAGGGCATCATCATCCCTCCTCTCCTTCAGGAGGAAGGTAAAGACATGGTTGTGGGACCAGGCCTTTGGGCAATCTGACAACTAGATAAGATAATCAGGCGAGTATGACCAGGACTGACAATGTGGAATTGAAAGTGGAACTATGAGATAGCGAACGCTGACCGTTTATGAGGAGGAATTGGGTTTGTATTGGTTTTATTGATTTTTATAGTTGTAATGTAGGAATTGTTGTCTAACTGTGAATTGATGCTATTTCTGTTTTTTACTGTTATGTGATGCGGGCATCGAATTGTGCCTTTGCTTTTGTAAGCTGCCCTGAGTCCCCTTCGGGGTGAGAAGGGCGGGGTAGAAGAAACAGAAATAAATAAATAAATAAATAAATAAATAAATAAATAAATAAAGTCTAGATCCAGGGAAGCCATGCTACCCATGGTCTATTCTACCTTGGTGAGACCACACCTGGAATCACACTGTGTCCAATTGTGGGCATTGCAGTTGAAGGGAGATGAGCGTGCTGGAAAAAGCAAAGACCACCAGCATTGAAGTGATGGTCCTCCGCCATCAACTCTGCTGGACCGGCCACGTTGTCTGGATGCCCGACCACCGTCTCCCAAAGTAGTTGCTCTATTCCGAAGTCAAGAACGGAAAACAGAATGTTGGAGGACAGGAAAAGAGATTTAAAGATGGGCTCAAAGCCAACCTTAAAAACTCTGGCATAGACACTGAGAACTGGGAAGTCCTGGCCCTTGAGCGCTCCAGTTGGAGGTCTGCTGTGACCAGCAGTGCTGCAGAATTTGAAGAGGCACGAATGGAGGCTGAAAGAGAGAAACGTGCCAAGAGGAAGGCGCGTCAAGCCAACCTTAACCGGGACCGCCTTCCACCTGGAAACCAATGTCCTCACTGCGGGAGAAGATGCAGATCAAGAATAGGGCTCCACAGTCACCTACGGACCCACCAGAATACTGATGCTGGAAGACTATCCTACTTGGCCAACGAGGGAGAGAAATATTGACAAGCTGGAATGTGTCCAGAGGAGGGTGACTCAAATGATCAAGGGTCTGGAGAACAAGCCCAATCAGGAGCGGCTTAAGGAGCTGGGCATGTTTAGCCTGAAGAAAGAAGGCTGAGAGGAGACAGGATGAGAGCCATGTATACATATGCGAGGGGAAATCATAGGCAGTAGGGAGCAGCAGGCTTGTTTTCTGCTGCCGTAGAGACTAGGACGCAATGGAACGATGGCCTCAAACTACAAGAAAGGAGATTCCACCTGAACATTAGGAAGAACTTCCTAACTGTGAGAGCTATTCAGCAGTGGAACTCTCTGCCTGGAGTGTGCTGGAGGTTCCTTCTTGGGAGGCTTTTAGGCAGAGGCTGGGTGGCCATCTGTCGGGGGTGCTTTGAATGCGATTTTCCTGCTTCTTGGCAGAATGGGGTTGGACTGGATGGCCCATGAGGTCTTTTCCAACTCTAGGATTCTAAGACCAAGGCCTGCAATGACTAAACCTGTTTGCTGGACTGTAATTAAAAGTTGCTAATGACACCTGGAAAAGTAAACTGTGATAAGAACTGTGACAATAAGAAGGATTCTATGTCCAATTCTGTGATATGATCTTGCCCCAATCACCATAGGAGTAAAGCACCAAGAAAACCCTCCCTTCTAGATACATAGAAGATTTATTCTGGCTTTTAAATGTTCCATAGATGCTTTGTTTCGATACATCACTTGACTGGCAGTTACGACCGCTTGCCACAAACATACACACATACATACACAATTATGGTCCCTCTTCTACTGCAGACCCTGCCCAATGTTTACATGAATGGGTGAGGAAGGGGGTAGCGGAAATGTGACAGGGAGCACTGAGATATGTGGTGCTATGGATAATCCCCTCTCACAGAAATGCATCGTAGTCCTGATCGGGAAACTCGACATCTTCCGTTTGTGGGGGAAAATAGGGTTATGGATTGAAACAGCCCCTCACAAATTCACACTGCCTCCCCCCATCCCGTTACGAATAAAGTGGCCAAATTTGCTTTGAGTAAGTCTCTCAAGGAACCAGTTGGAGAAAGATGGGCCCAGAGGGGCAGGGGCTGCAAGGTCCGGCAAGGGGAGCTCCAACATGGCTGTTCTGGCTTCCCTGCTTCTCATTCCAAGGACTGCAACATGAGGAGCTGCTTCAAGACTTTGGTCTGACTGGTCTCTCGGATCTCACCGGCTAAGAACATCTCGTCCACCACAGTGTAGACCTGGAAGGAAAAACAGGAAATAACCTTTCTCCGCTGAGCTAAAAAATACTTTGTATACAACAGCCAGCATGGCTTGCACCAAAACCCTTCCGTCCTGCTTCAAAATCAGCATTTCTCAACCTGGGGGTCGGAATCCCTGGGAGGGGGTCACAAGAGGGAGTCAGAAGGGTCACCAAAGACCATCAGAAAACACAGTATTTTCTGTTGGTCATCGGAACTCCTCCAGTGTTCACATTTGGGCATATTCTGTATTCATGCCAAGTTTGGTCCAGATCCATCATTGTTTGAGTCTACAGTGCTCTCTGAATGTAGGTGAACTACAACTCCCAAACTCAAGGTCAATGCCCACCAAACACTTCCAGTATTTTCTTTTGGTCATTGGAGTTCTGTGTGCCAAGATTGGTTCAATTCCATCATTGGTGGGGTTCAGAATGCTCTTTGATTGTAGGTGGACTATAAATCCCAGCAATTACAACTCCAAAATGTCAAGGTCTATTTTCTCCAAATTTCACCAGGGTTGACATGTGGGCATACTGAGTGTTTGTGCCACATTTGGTCCAGATCCATCATTGTTTGATTCCACAGTGCTCTTTGGAGTATTTGGTCCAGATCCATCATGTTTTGAGTCGATGAACTATAAATCCCAGCAACTAAAACTCCCAAATTACAAAACACACATTACCAACAGAAAGCTGGTTTGGGGGATTCATTGATTTGCATTCTCTGAATTTGGATTTTTTTAATAACTGAGGAGAAAATGCTATTTTCTTGCAAAACAGCCACATACAAATTTTGCATACAATAAACCCCAAACTACATATTTTCTTATCCATCCAGGATTCATCTTGTTATGGTTTCTTGACTGTTCAAGATATTTTTGAATATTATTTCCATCCCAGAGGAAAGTCTCCTCTCCAGCAATCTCTACACATAACATAATGCCTTTGATGGCTGTCTGGCGCCATCTTGTGACAGGGCTGAGATTGACAGGTCCCTCTTTGGTGCTCCATGCTTTAGTTGACTTGACAAACACGCCTTTCCCTTAACTCCCTGACGGGAAGATCCAGGGCAAAAACTCACCTTGTAGAAGTTGAACACCAGGTCAAGTTCACAGACGTTGTGGAAGTATTCATTCAAAACCTGGCAAAGACAAAGAAAACACTCTATTTACTGTATATACTCGAGCATAAGCCAAGTTTGTGAGCCCCCTTTTTTAGGCTGAAAAAGCTCCCCTCTGCTTATACACGAGTCCAGGTTATTTATTATTTTACTCTGTTATTAGTATTGTTTTTATTACATTTATAATTTTATTCTATTATTATTATTGTTATTACATTTACATTGTTTTACTGTACTATTATTTTATTACTTTCATTATTTTACTGTATTTATTATTATTAATTTATTATTTTAATCTATTTATTATTGGTTTTATTATTTATTGTTTTACTCTATTACTAACCGTCTCCTGCCACGCGTTGCTGTGGCCCAATCTGTGTATATGTATTTTGTATATGTATATATGCATATTTGTGTGTGTATATATTTGTGTATATATCTGGTTTTGAAAATGCGCTGTAGTGTCTTTTTGCCTTTTTGAGTCCCTTCCACCATGTTTTCCAGTGTTTTTATGAGTGATGGTTACTCGTTGTCTTGCATCCGAATTTGGTGTCAATTCGTCCAATGGTTTTTGAGTTATGTTAATCCCACAAACGAATATTACATTTTTATTTATATAGATTACTAGCTGTCCCCTGCCATGCGTTGCTGTGGCCCAGTCTGTGTATATGTCTTTTGTGTGTGTATATATGTGTGTGTGTGTGGAACCCTGCGCAGATAATCGGTCAATGCGACTTAAGCAACGTGAATTTCTGTTAGCAGAAGGTGCCACCTCAACATCTTTGAACTTACTCGCCCAACGACGCACAGTCCTCACATCAACACAATCCCCATAAACAGTTTGCATTCGCTGATGAATCTCCTTTGGGGTGACACCTTCTGCTGTCAAGAATTCAATGGCTGCATGTTGCTTAAGTTGCACTGACCATCTGCGCAGGGTTCCATACTTTGCACTTTAACAACACAACCATTCAATGCAAAGGCTTCCTGCCAAAATGGAACTGTAGAGGAGAGTCTACTGAACAAGCCAGTACCTGCCGCATACCAGTACTACCATCTGTTGAGGAGTTACGAAGGGGGAGGCATTACTTTTCACTTTAACAACACAACTGTTCAATGCTAAGGCTTCCCGCCAAAGTGGAACTGTAGAGGAGAGTCTACTGAACAAGCCAGTACCTGCTGCATACCAGGACTGCCATCTGTTGAGGAGTTACGAAGGGGGAGGCATTACTTTTCATTCAACCCTAGTACATTTTCTAATGAACTGTTTTACTACTGATTTTGGATTCCTAGTTGGTGTTGAGGGAAAGGTGAACTCTGGCTGGAGTGCAACAACACTGCGAAGAGGCTGTATGCACCTGCTTTTCAAACAAAATGACTCCAGGCTCCATCACCAACCTCTCTATCTAAAAAGACTACATAAAGAGGTTAGCTCTTTATGTAGTCTTTAGACAGAGGTACTCCTGGTCAGTCGTAAGACCGAACAGGGTACGGGGTTACAGCCTGTGCTGGACGGGGTCACACTCCCCCTGAAAGCACAGGTACGCAGTCTGGGAGTTCTCCTGGATTCATCGCTGAGCCTGGAACCCCAGGTCTCAGCGGTGGTCAGGGGAGCATTCGCACAATTAAAACTTGTGCGCCAGCTGCGTCCGTACCTTGGGAAGGCTGACTTGGCCACAGTAGTACACGCTTTGGTTACATCCCGCTTAGATTACTGCAACGCTCTCTACGTGGGGTTGCCTCTGAAGACTGCCCGGAAGCTGCAGCAAGTACAATGTGCGGCAGCCAGACTACTAACGGGTGCTGGGTACAGGGAGCACACCACTCCGCTGTTACTCGAACTCCACTGGCTGCCGATTAGCTTCCGAGCACAATTCAAAGTGCTGGTGTTAACCTATAAAGCCCTAAACGACTCCGGCCCTGTTTACCTCTCCGAACGTATTCTCCCCTACGAACCATCAAGACCACTAAGATCGTCTGGAGGGGCCCTGCTCTCGGTCCCTCCACCTGCACAAGCACGGCTGGTGGGGACGAGGGACAGGGCCTTCTCGATGGTGGCCCCTCGACTTTGGAACTCCCTGCCATTAGAGATCAGAACTGCCCCCTCCCTCATGACGTTCAGGAAACTAACAAAGACCTGGTTGTGGAACGCGGCATTTGACAACTGATTTAATTCTTTGCCCACATGAAAGGAGGATGATGAATGGGATTGTGATGGTGTCGGACGATTTGGCTCTTTTAACTGGGATGATAATGTTTTAATGTGTATGGTGCTGATATTTTAATTTAATTGTGTAATGAAGTGGCATTGTGTTGTTATTGTATATTTTTTGTATGTTAACACATGTTGTGAACCAGTCTGAATCCCTCTTTGAAGGTGAGAGGGTCGGTATATAAAACCTCGAAAGAAATAAATAAATAAATAAAACAGCTAAAGAGTACAGTCAGTCCTCCACATTTGCAGGTTTCACTTCTGTGGATTTAATATGTTCTGTCTGGGTAACGTCAAGTGTCCAATGCAGTTCTATGGTCATGACAGAGAAGTATTTGATCAAACAATTCCTCCTCAAAGTGGAAAACACTCCACAAGGAAGATTATGATCGCCCCCTTTCTGTGTGTGTCCCATCTCCTTCTGTTTGCATCCCAGTTGCGGTGGCAAATGGGTTAAACCCTTGTGGTGGCTGAACTGCTGACCTGAAGGTCGGCAGCGAGATGGGATGAGCTCCCATCTGTCAGCTCCAGCTTCTCATGTGGGGACATGAGAGAAGCTTCCACAAGATGGTAATACATCCGGGTGTCCCCGAGCAACATCCTGACCATTGGCAGGCAGCCAATTCTCACACCAGAAACAAGTTGCGGTTTCTCAAGTCGCTCTTCACACACACACACACACACACACACATCCCACATCGTAGATCAGGGGCCCTCAAACTTTTTAAACAGAGGGTCAGGTCACAGTTTTTCAAACTGTTGGAGAGTCGGACTATAATTTGAAAAAAACATGAATGAATTCCTATGCACACTGCACATATCTTATTTGTAGTGCAAAAAACACTTTAAACAATACAATAATTAAAATGAAGAACAATTTTAACAAATATAAAGTTATTAGTATTTCAATGGGAAGTGTGGACCTGCTTTTGGCTGATGAGATAGGGTTGTTGTTGTGTGCTTTCAAGTCGTTTCAGACTTAGGTTGACCCTGTGCGAGGGCCGG
Organism: Anolis sagrei ordinatus; assembly: GCF_025583915.1. Taxonomy (NCBI): domain Eukaryota; kingdom Metazoa; phylum Chordata; class Lepidosauria; order Squamata; family Anolidae; genus Anolis; species Anolis sagrei. Next base: position 6,337,001 of record NW_026847771.1, on the reverse strand, counting down.
GTAAATGACCTTGGAGGGCCTTAGTTTGAGGACCCCTGCTGTAGATACTCACCTCCACAAAGTTGTGAATGGCTTCTAGGTAAGCCAAGTTGTTGTCATTCACATCTACACAGATGCAGAAATAAAGCCCTGCATAGCGCCTGTAGATGATTTTGAAATTGCGGAACTGAAAGTAAAAGAGTGAAAGATAACAGTTATGAGATCGGACATACATGATGCGTGATTACATCTTTTTATGCTGAAAGAAATTAAGATGGCTATATCTTTGCTAACCTCAGCCATCCAAATAAATTGCAGTATACAAAATGCCCTCCTCATTGGTTCGATCTGCAAGAGTCAACAGCATGCCAGATTTAGATGGCATGGGAAGCTACGCACCTCAACAAAGTTGGTGTGCTTTGCATCTCGGACAGTGACCACGGCGTGGACCTCTTCAATTAACTTCTGCTTCTCATCATCATCAAACTGCATGTACCATTTGGCAAGGCGTGTTTTGCCGGCCCGGTTCTGGATCAGAATGAAGCGGATCTGCAAATTGATAAAACAATTAGGTCAGTGAGCACATATATATTTATCATGTCAGGGGCAACCAGACAATTGTATTACATTTCTAACAGAACAAAACAAACAGACAAAACACAAAATTTGCAAGCTTGGTAGTTGATTAAATGTCCTTTGACCAGTATCTGGCCCCTTGGAGTGCCTCTGGTGTTGCTGCAAGAAGGTCCTCCATTGTGCATGTGGCAGGGCTCAGGGTGCATTGCAGCAGGTGGTCAGTGGTTTGCTCTTCTCCACACTCGCATGTCGTGGATTCCACTTTGTGGCCCCATTTCTTGAGGTTGGCTCTGCATCTCGTGGTGCCAGAGCGCAGTCTGTTCAGTGCCTTCCAAGTCACCCAGTCTTCTGTGTGCCCAGGGGGGAGTCTCTCATTTGGTATCAGCCATTGATTGAGGTTCTGGGTTTGAGCCTGCCACTTTTGGATTCTCGCTTGCTGAGGCATTCCAGAGAGTGCCTCTGAAGATCTTAGAAAACTATTTCTTGATTTAAGCTGTTGACGTGCTGGCTGACACCCAAACAAGGGATGAGCTGGAGATGTGACTGCCTTTGTCCTTTCACTATTGGCTGCTACTTCCCGGCAGATGTCAGGTTGTGCAGTATCGGCTAAGCAGTATAATTTCTCCAGTGGTGTAGGGCGCAGACACCCCGCGATAACGCGGCATGTCTCATTAAGAGCCACATCCAGTGTTTTAGCGTGGTGATTAGGGATCAGCTGGTTTTCCCTGTAGTAGGCAGTAAGAGCACCTAGAGCTTCTGTTCTACCATCTCAAAGCTCCCTGCTTGAGCAGTGATGGCACGATCATCAGCATAGATGAAGCTCTCTGTCCCTTCTGGCAGTGGCTGGTCATTTGTGTAGATGTTGAACATGGATGGAGCAAGCACGCTCCCCTGAGGCAGGCTGTTCTTCTGTTTCCGCCATCTGCTTCTCTGGCCCTGGAACACAACAAAGAAGCTCCTGTTTTGTAGCAGGTTTCTTATGAGGTGGGTTAGGTGGTCGTTCTTTGTGATATTATTTTAAAAAAAGTGAGCACTGAGACTCAAGGAGAATTTCCTCAGTTGCCAATACCTCAAGTATGCTTTTTATTCCAATTGCAATTATGACCACACTTGATTTCTAGAGAATGCAAAAGAAGACCATCTTCTATCATGAGGAAGAAGAAATGTATGGCTTCTGATTCAAGACGTAAGCCCAGAGAAGGCAGGCATTCAGAGACGCAAATGCCAGCCTCAGTAATTCTACTAAGCAGCTGTATCACGAGCAAACTGGATCATTCCCATCCATGGGGATAGGCACAAGCTGCATTGTTCTCCAACCATAGTGCAGGCTGATGAGAAGAAAGCAATATTAGATCAGGTACTCAGGAAGAGATGCCGGAAGGACCGTTCTCCAAATCTGTTTTTGCCTTCTTGTTATTTTTCTTCACCAAACATGCAAGTGAGCTACAACCATGATGGAAACAACTAGCATTTAAAGACTGATCTGGTGTGTGTGTAACTATATAAATAAAAATGTAATGTTCGTTTGTAGGATTCACAGAACTCAAAAACCACTGGACTCATTGACACCAAATTTGGACACAAGACACCTTAACAACCCATTGTATGTCCTTCACGCAAAAAAAATGATTTTGTCATTTGGGAGTTGTAGTTGCTGGGATTTATAGTTCACCTACAATCAAAGAGCATTCTGAACCCCACCAAGGATGGAATTGAACCAAACGTTGGCACACAGGACTCCCATGACCAACAGAAAATACTGGAAGGGTTTGGTGAGCAGTGTCCTTTGGTTTTGGAGTTGTAGTTCACCTACATCCAGAGATCACTGTGGACTCAAACAATGATGGATCTGGACCAAACTCTACAAGAATACTCAATATGTCCAAATGTGAACACTGGTGGAGTTTTGGGAAAATAGAATCTTGACATTTGGGAGTTGTAGTCACTGGGATTCACAGTTCACAATCAAAGAGCATTCTGAACCCCACAAACGACAGAACTGGGCAAACTTCCCACACAGAGTCCCCATGACCAACAGAAAATACTTAAGGCCATCCAGTCCAACTCCCTTTACCAGGGCAAGAAAACATAATCAAAGTCCTCTTGACAAGGACCCATCCAGCCATAGATAGATAGATAGATAGATAGATAGATAGATATGATTCACACACAGAGAAATATAGTATCATAGATTTGAAAGGGACCCTTACAGAAGGACAATGATATGTTGCATGATCCAGGGTGGGCAAACAAGACACTCTCCACATCACCTTTCTATATAAGGGATGTCATTTTACTTTGCCATGATATATAATGTGTGTGTGTGTGTGTGTATGTGTATTTCAAAAGGCTAATTTTGACTTTACCTTTCTATATAAGGGATATCATTTTACTTTGCCATGATATATAATGGAATCTGAGCATGCACAAATTTTGGGATCCACACCAAACCCCAGCAGATGCCAAGGGTCCATTGTAAGTTCTGGAGTATAATATTCACAAGACTCCGGAGTCCCTCTCCATACTCTGAAAGTTTTCTGCTACAGTTCAAACATCTCGTGCCTGTTTTGATCAGCTACTCGCTTCCTTCCTTCCATTCCTTTGCTATGGTATGCATGGATTGGGGACACACTTTAAGCTTTCCCCAGAGAAAAGGCTTCTTTTGTGTGACTCAGTGCCTGCTTAGCTCTTCTTCCTGTTCAATGTGCTTACGAGATAGGAAAGTGACCCACCCTGGTGAAAAGAGCCAGCCCAGCAGAATCAGCAAAGACACACAACGGATGGCTCGCGGTCTGTTCCAGCACCAAACAAAGGCAAGCCTTTTTAAGCAGCCAAAACAGAACTAATGGCATGTTGGGCAGCCACTACCAATTTTCATGTGGATGAGATTTCTGATGAATCAGGGAAGGCATCCAAGCGATGTCCGCATCCGAGGCCCTACAGAAAAGCAGCATCTCTTGCCAAGAGGATTCGCCGGCCAATCTGAGGAGACACCATCCCAATGAGATGGCACCTAACCATATAAGACTGGATTTCCTTTGATGGGAAAATAAGCAAGACAAGAAAAAGGAGGCAGTGCAACCTACAGTATCACCATGATCATTTATTACAGTGTGCCTACAAGAGGGAGCCAATCTATATAAACAAATCTATATAAATAAAAATGTAATGTTAGTTTGTGGGGTTAACATAACTCAAAAACCACTAGACAAATTGACACAAAATTTGGACACAATACACCTATTAGGCCAATGAATGACCATCACTCATAAAAACACTGAAAAACACAGCAGAAGAGAGCCAAAAAAGGAAAAAAAGCCAAAAAGGAAAAAAAGATGCTACAGCACATCCGCAAAAACTACTCCCCTTGGCAAACAAAACATACAATAGCATATCCACACACTCTTCCAGACTACAGCTCCCAGCATCCCCTAGACTACAGCTCCCAGCATCCCCTTCTCTGACGGGAAGGTAACGTGCTCCATGCAGTCATGCTGGCTACATTGTCCTGGAGGTGTCTACAGACAACAACAGCTCTTCAGCTTAGAAATGGAGATGAGCACTAACCCCCAGAGTCGGACACGACTGGATTTAATGTTAGGGAAAAACATTTATCTTTTAAACTAGGATATATCTGAAGGGGGCTTGGGGAAGGCTGTCTTATGCACCCCAGCTGAAATATGGTTTCCATCCTTTGGACATGAGGAACAAACTCTCCAACATTATGCACTGACATTAACTATTAAATATTAAATACTAGCCACAAAGACATGGAGAACAGGATTATAGTAATTCTTGAATTGTAATAATAATTTGGGTTATCACAATGTCAACAAAAAAAGTACAGCTTCCTGTATTTTGGATATGAAAAGAGTATTATCAATAAATGAGCTAACAGATAGTGCCCTTAATTATTTGATGAGCTGGTATAACGGATAAAGACTTTCACAGAAAAGCCATGGGAAATGAGAATTACACAACTTCCTTCCCATTGCACAACAGTTGTCAGACAGATTTGTCCCTTTCAAATTATTTCTCTCCTAAGGATTAACTTGATAAGAAATACCACAGATCCATGAGTTACAAACATGCAGCATTTTTCTCTCTTTAGAATTTTTGAAAACAGATGCTTCCAAAGATCCCACGGTTTGGGACTGTACGTCATTCACACCATTTTTTTAGAACTCAACTTTATGTGCAGAAACAATTCTGACTATTCAAGGTTTCAATGCAGGGAGGGCACCCAAATTGTGCCAATCGTAGCAGCAAGAGACTTGATTTCATAAGAAATCTAGTCCAAATTCTCACCACAAAACAGCCAACAATTCATTCCTTGATACAGGTTCTCTAAATGCACTTTATCATTGATTTAGGATTGTTTGCTCACCCCATCTCTCGCCGAAAATTTTATCCCAGTATATTACCTTGTTCATTGCCCAGCATTATTTTTTAATTTTTAATTATCACATTTGGCCCAGCCATAGGTTTTTAAATGCTTGTTGTTACTGTTACTGTTTATTGTTTATTTTTTGTTTATGAGATTTATTTTGATTGTTTTGTATTGATGTTTTGTTATTGCTTTTATTATTGTTGTTCTATGGGCTCGGCCTCGTGTAAGCCGCACCGAGTCCCTTGGGGAGATGGTACAATACAAGCAATAACAACAACAACACAAGCAATTAAAATCAACAAGACAGTAAAACAATAACATAAGCATTAACAATAGGACAACACACTTTAAAATCTATGGGTAGGCCACATGTAATTAAAATTTAAAAATAATGCTGTACATGGGTGAAAAAGTGATGGGGCGTTTGTGGAAACATACAAGCAGACCTAAACAATATAAAGTGCTTTGGAGGACAAAGTGCTATGGGATCTAGGTTCTTGTGGGTTTTTTCGGGCTATATGGCCATGTTCTAGAGGCATTTTCTCCTGACGTTTCGCCTGCATCTATGGCAAGCATCCTCAGAGGTAGTGAGGTGGGATCATTATTCTGGGAAGGCACACTGGAACAACCACGTCTTCAAGCTCCTCTAAAGACTGCCAGAGTTGGGGCATGCCTGATGTCCTTAGGAAGTGAGTTCCAGAGTCGGGGGGCCACCACCGAAAAGGCCCTCTTTCTCATTCCCACCAATTGCGCTTGGGATGCAGGTGGGAGCGAGAGCAGGGCCTCTCCAGATGATCGAAGAGATCGTGTGGGTTCATATACAGAGATGCGGTCACGCAGGTAGGCGGGTCCCAAACCGTTCAGGGCTTTGTAGGTGAGAACCTGCACCTTGAATTGGGTCCGGAAAATAAATGGCAGCCAGTGGAGCTCCTTAAACAGGAGGGTTGACCGCCTAATCAAGTTTGTCAGTTGAAACATTTACACCTACCTCCAACAGACAATAGTCCTTTGTCCCACCCTGGTCATTCCACAGATATATAAACCCAATTTTCCTAGTTCCAACAGACCTCACTACTTCTGAGTATGCTTGCCTGTTTAAGGAGTTCCATTGGCTGCCGTTTACCTTCCGATCCCAATTCAAGGTGCAGGTGCTTATCTACAAAGCCCTAAACGGTTTGGGAACTGCCTACCTGTGTGACCGCATCTCCGTTTATGAGCTCACGCATTCCCCTTCGTTCATCCAGAGAGGCCCTGCTCGCGATCCCTCCTGTGTCGCAGGCGCGTTTGGTGGGGACGAGGGACAGGGCCTTTTCTGTGGTTGCCTCCCAACTTTGGAACACCCTCCCCAAAGACATCAGACTAGCACCCACGTTGGCAGTCTTTAGGAAGAGCTTGAACACCTGGCTATTCCGATGTGCCTTTCCAGAATAGGAAACTCCAGCATTATGTCCCAGAAGCACTTTATTAGAGTTTTAAGATTCTCTGCACATTGCATTTACCCTGAAATTCGACATACCACCTGTCACACCCAGCACTTTTTAATCTGTACCCATTACTTGGCCCGGCCCTAGTTTTTATTGTGTTATGGTGTATTGTTCTGTTGTTTTATTGTTTTGCTTTAATGTTTTTGATTTTGCTTTCAGTTGTATTTGTTATGCTATTGTTTGTTGAGGCCTTGGCCTTTGTAAGCTGCATCGAGTCCTTCGGGAGATGCTAGCGGGGTACAAATAAAGTTAATAATAATAATAATAATAGATGCAGGTGAAACATCAGGAGAGAATGCCTCTAGAACATGGCCATATAACCTGAAAAAACCCGAAAAATTCTGGCCATGAAAGCCTTCGACAATACATTATTATTATTATTATTATTATTATTATTATTATTATTATCTGGTTGTGATCCCCAGGGTGTGTCAGTCAGCTTTCGTATGATATTGTTTCTAGCTCCCACTTTAGGTATAGAAAATAGTATATACCAGGCATGGGCGGAAACAGAAGAACGGCCTGCCTCAGGGGAGCGTGCTTGCTCCATCCATGTTCAACATTTACACAAATGACCAGCCACTGCCAGAAGGGACAGAGAGCTTCATCTATGCTGATGATCGTGCCATTACTGCTCAAGCAGGGAGCTTTGAGATGGTAGAACAGAAGCTTTCCGAAGCTCTAGGTGCCCTTACTGCCTATTACAGGGAAAACCAGCTGATCCCCAACCCATCTAAAACACAGACATGTGCCTTTCATCTCAAGAACAGAGAAGCATCCCGAGCTCTGAGGATCACCTGGGAAGGAATCCCACTGGAGCATTGCAGCGCACCCAAGTACCTGGGAGTCACCCTGGACCGTGCTCTAACCTACAAGAAGCACTGCCTGAACATCAAGCAAAAAGTGGGTGCTAGAAACAATATCATATGAAAGCTGACTGGCACAACCTGGGGATCACAACCAGATACAGTGAAGACATCTGCCCTTGCACTATGCTACTCTGCTGCTGAATATGCATGCCCAGTGTGCAACACATCTCACCACACTAAAACAGTGATGTGGCTCTTAATGAGACATGCCGCATTATCACAGGGTGTCTGCGCCCTACACCACTAGAGAAATTACACTGCTTAGCCGGTATTGCACCACCTGACATCCGCCGGGAAGTAGCAGCCAATAGTGAAAGGACCAAGGCAGTGACATCTCCGGCTCATCCTCTGTTTGGGTATCAGCCAGCACATCAACTCTGGTTGCTTCTGGATCGAGAGAATCGGCCGTCTACGAAGACGTTGCCCAGGGGACGCCCGGATGTCTTGCAATCCTGCGAGGAGGCTTCTCTCATGTCCAAAAGTGGCAGGCCCAAACCCAGCACCTCAATTCATGGCTGATACCAGATGAGAGACTTGGAAGACGCTGAACAGACTGCGCTCTGGCACCACGAGATGCAGAGCCAATCTTAAGAAATGGGGCCACAAAGTGGAATCCTCGACATGCGAGTGCGGAGAAGAGCAAACCACTGACCACCTGCTGCAATGCACCCTGAGCCCTGCCACATGCACAATGGAGGACCTTCTTGCGGCAACCCCAGAGGCACTCCAAGTGGCCAGATACTGGTCAAAGGACATTTAACCAAATACCAAATTTGCAAAATCTGTGTGTTTTTTCCTTTTTCTTTTTAATCTGTGTGTTTGTTTTGCTCTGTTAGAATTGTAATACAATGGTTGCTGATGACACGATAAATAAATATCCCAAAGAGAAATCATAAATAGTTTTCTAAGATCTACAGAGACACTCGCTGGAACACCTCAGCAAGCGAGAGTCCAAAAGTGGCAGGCTCAAACCCAGAACCTCAACCAATGGCTGATACCAAATGAGAGACTCCCCCCTGGGCACACAGAAGGACTGGGCGACTTGGAAGGCGCTGAACAGACTGCGCTCTGGCACCACGAGATGCAGAGCCAACCTTCAGAAATGGGGCCACAAAGTGGAATCCACGACATGCGAGTGTGGAGAAGAGCAAACCACTGACCACCTGCTGCAATGCAACCTGAGCCCTGCCACATGCACAATGGAGGACCTTCTTGCAGCAACACCAGAAGCACTCCAAGTGGCCAGATACTGGTCAAAGGACATTTAATCAACTACCAAACTCACAAATTTTGTATTTTGTCTGTTTGCTTTGTTCTTTTAGAAATGTAATATAATTGACTGGTTGCCCTGACACGACAAATAAATAAATATGGCCAGGGTCCATTGTATCTTAGAGACCGTGTCTCCTTCTCCCATCATCGGAGGTCGGCTGTTAGGAATTGTGGGAGTTTGAGTCCAAAGCACCTGGAGGGCCCAAGTTCGCCCATGCCTGCTATATAATGTTGCAAATTGCATAGAAAATAGCCATAATAGAAAATAATACACAGAATAGAAAGAAATGACAGCCCAGCAATGGCGTAGAATAATAGAAAACAGGATGTTATGGTATAGAAATGGTAGCAGGCCTTGATCTCCCCCCTCCCTTATAATTGCCCCCTTTCTTTGCATAGGCTGCCCCCCAAAACACAGGCCTGTGCCTCCCACAAAATGTAAACAACCCCAATTCCCAAAATCCCTTTCCTTTACCATAATGGTGGTTGCCTTGAAGCCCTCCTTCCACACAGAACTCTGTGGCAGCTGGCTCAACTCCCCCACACAGTCCGGATATCCGGCAAACCAGCCTCCAGAGGGCGCTCAGCATGCTGGGACTTGCAGTGTAAGACCACAAGAGGGCATGCCGGGAAGTGTAGTTTTTCTTCCGCCCAAGTGAGCGAGGGAACTGTATCCAAGCGTGACAGCGAGCGTCCAGCAGGGGGCGCTCACGTTATGCAGGACTCAAGCGAAGCTGGGGAGTCGTAAGAGGGAAAGAAGCCGAGGGCCTCGCACTTCCGGCCCGAGAGCATGACTACTCGAGCCCCAGGCTTTTGCAAGGCCTAATAGGCCCCATGGAAGGTGGGAAATCTTCCCTAACAGAAGGGGGCGCCCTCGCATTAGGGGAAAATACAAAGTGTTTTCCCCTCACATAAATGTATAATAACTCCTTTGTAAGTTGTATAATTGTATTTTAATGTATTTTTGTACTATTGTATTATGATGTTTACTGTGGTTTATCTTATTGTATTTTAACCCTCTGCTGTTAGCCGGCCTGAGTCCCTCTTCGGAGGTCGAGAAGACCAGGTTATAAAAGCTCAAAATAAATAAATAAATAAATAAACTCCTTTAACATTGTAGCTTTGGTGATATTTCAAAGGCTACATAAATATATGTTGTGTTCTTGTTTATTCTTTCAGTTGCTTCCGGCTCTTCAAACTACAAGAGAGGATATTCCATCTGAACTGAGGAAGAACTTCCTGACTGTGAGAGCCGTTCAGCAGTGGAACTCTCTGCCCCGGAGTGTGGTGGAGGCTCCTTCTTTGGAAGCTTTTAAACAGAGGCTGGATGGCCATCTGTCAGGGGTGATTTGAGTGCAAATATTCCTGCTTCTTGGCAGGGGGTTGGACTGGATGGCCCATGAGGTCTCTTCCAACTCTTTGATTCTATGATTCTTGGTGACGTCCCGGACCAGTCCACGCCAGAGCTCCCTGTCGGCCGTGGCCACCCCAGCTCCTTCAGAGTCAAGCCAGTCACTTCAAGGATACCATCCATCCCTCTTGCCCTGCAAACCACCGCCTCATCCTGAGAAAAATGTATAATATCACAAAGGACTACCACCTCACCCGCCTCATAGGAAACCTGCTACAAAACAGGAGCTTTTTTGTTGAGTTCCAGGGCCAGAGAAGCAGATGGCGGAAACAGAAGAACGGCCTGCCTCGGGAGCGTGCTTGCTCCATCCATGTTCAACATCTACACAAATGACCAGCCACTGCCAGAAGGGACAGAGAGCTTCATCTATGCTGATGATCGTGCCATCACCATTCAAGCAGGGAGCTTTGAGATCACTGAACAGAAGCTCTCCCAGCCAGTTTACCCGCCGTTAGGATTTCTGGGACTTGAAGGCCAAAAACATCTGGAGACCCCAGGTTGAAAATCACTGCTCTAGGTGCTCTTACTGCATATTACAGGAAAATCAGCTGATCCCTAATCCATCTAAAACACAGACATGTGCTTTTTACCTTAAGAAAAGGAAAGCATCTCGAGCTCTGAGGATGACCTGGGAAGGAATCCCACTGGAGCATTGCAGCTCACCCAAATACCTGGGAGTCACTCTGGATCGTGCTCTGACCTACAAGAAGCACTGCCTGAGTATCAAGCAAAAAGTGGGTGCTAGAAACAATATCATACGAAAGCTGACTGGCACAACCTGGGGATCACAACCAGACACAGTGAAGACATCTGCCCTTGCGCTATGCTACTCTGCTGCTGAGTATGCATGCCCAGTGTGGAACACATCTCACCACGCTAAAACACTGGATGTGGCTCTTAATGAGACATGCCGCATTATCACGGGGTGTCTGCGCCCTACACCACTGGAGAAATTACACTGCTTAGCCGGTATTGTACCACCTGACATCCGCCGGGAAGTAGCAGCCAATAGTGAAAGGACCAAGGCAGTGACATCTCCAGCTCATCCCTTGTTTGGGTGTCAGCCAGCACGTCAACAACTTAAATCAAGAAATAGTTTTCTAAGATCTTCAGAGGCACTCTCTGGAATGCCTCAGCAAGCGAGAATCCAAAAGTGGCAGGCTCAAACCCAGAACCTCAATCAATGGCTGATACCAAATGAGAGACTTCCCCTGGGCACACAGAAAACTGGGTGACTTGGAAGGCGCTGAACAGACTGCGCTCTGGCACCATGAGATGAAGAGCCAACCTTAAGAAATGGGGCAACAAAGTGGAATCCACAACATGCGAGTGTGGAGAAGAGCAAACCACTGACCACCTGCTGCAATGCACCCTGAGCCCTGCCACATGCACAATGGAGGACCTTCTTGCGGCAACACCAGAGGCACTCCAAGTGGCCAGTTACTGGTCAAAGGACATTTAATCAACTGCCAAGCTTGCAAACTTTGTGTTTTGTTTGTTTGTTTGTTTAAAAATGCAATACAACTATTTCTTTTGCTCCTGACACGATAAATAAATAAATAAATCTTGCCCTGTGACTGTGGAGCAGAACAGACAACTCCACATCTGTATGCTTGTCCACTATGCCCTGCCTTATGTACAGAGGAAGAATTGTTGGAGGTTGTTGTGTCCTTTTTAAGGGCATATGCCGCGGCAATAAAGGCCGCAAAGAAAACCTTCTTTGCGGCCACTATTGCGTCTGCGAAGAACCGTCCGGCTGAACTGTTCCGAGTTGTCAGAGGCCTATTAAAACCCACCATTCAGGATGGGTGCCCTGAGGACTCGGCAGCTCGCTGCGAAGCTTTTGCCCGGTTCTTCGCAGACAAAGTCGCTTTGATCCGCTCTGGACTGGATACCATATTAACGGCAGTATCTGAGGATGTAACACGAGCATCTGCTTGTCCGGTTTTGATGGATTCATTTCAATTGGTTCAATCCGAGGATGTGGACAAGGTGCTTGGATGAATGAGAGCTACCACATGCATCCTAGACCCCTGCCCATCCTGGCTTCTGAAGGAGGCCAGAGGGGAATTGGCCGAGTGGGTGAAGGTGGTGGTTAATGCCTCCCTTCGGGAGGGCAAAATTCCAGCCAGCTTAAAGCAAGCTGTGATAAAACCGCTGTTGAAGAAACCATCACTGGACCCCACTCAATTCGTCAACTATCGGCCTGTTTCCAATCTCCCCTTTTTGGGCAAAGTCATGGAACGTGTGGTGGCCTCACAACTCCAGGCATTCTTGGTAGACACGGATTATCTGGATCCGGCACAGTCTGGCTTTAGGCCGGGGCATGGTACCGAGACAGCCTTGGTCGCCTTAGTGGATGATCTGCGTCGGGAGCTCGACAGGGGGAGTGTGTCCCTGTTGGTGCTGCTCGACCTCTCAGCGGCCTTTGATACCGTCGACCACGGTATCCTTCTGGGACGCCTCGCGGGGATGGGTCTTGGAGGTACTGTTCTGCAGTGGCTCCGCTCATTCCTCGAGGGTCGGTCTCAGAAGGTGTTACTGGGAGACTCCTGTTCAACCCCACAACCTTTGTCTTGTGGGGTTCCTCAGGGTTCAATACTGTCTCCCATGTTGTTTAACATCTACATGAAGCCTCTGGGTGAGATCATCCGGAGTTTCGGAGTGCGATGTCATCTGTACGCAGATGATGTCCAACTCTGTCACTCCTTTCCACCTGCTACTAAGGAGGCTGTCGAGGTCCTGAACCGGTGCTTGGCCGCTGTGACGGTCTGGATGGGGGCGAACAAATTGAAATTGAATCCAGACAAGACAGAGGTACTCCTGGTTAGTCGCAAGGCCGAACAGGGTATAGGGTTACAGCCTGTGTTAGACGGGGTCGCACTCCCCCTGAAGACAGGTTCGCAGTTTGGGGGTGATCCTGGACTCATCGCTGAGCCTGGAACCCCAGGTTTCGGCGGTGACCAGGGGAGCATTCGCACAGTTAAAACTTGTGCGCCAACTGCGACCGTACCTTGGGAAGCCCGACTTAGCCACGGTAGTCCACGCTCTGGTTACATCCCGCCTTGATTACTGCAACGCTCTCTACGTGGGGTTGCCTTTGAAGACAGTCCGGAAGCTCCAGTTAGTCCAACGGGCGGCAGCCATGATTTTAACAGGAGCTGATCGCAGGGAGCATACAACTCCCTTGCTGAACCAGCTCCACTGGCTGCCGATCTGCTACCGGGCTCAATTCAAGGTGCTGGCGTTGGCCTTTAAAGCCCTAAACGGTTCTGGCCCAACTTATCTATCCGAACGTATCTCAGCCTATCAGCCCACCAGGACCCTAAGATCTTCTGGAGAGTCCCTGCTCTCTATCCCTCCGGCTTCAGAAGTGCGGCTGGCGGGAACGAGAGACAGGGCCTTCTCTGTGGTGGCCCCTCGGCTTTGGAATGCCCTCCCCATAGAGATAAGATCAGCTTCCTCGCTGATGGTATTTCGGAAAAATCTGAAGACATGGATGTTTAAACAAGCATTCGGTTAATCTGTGGCAATTAAATCGAATCTTGGTGACTATGGACAGGAAATATGGACAACGAACTCTGGATTGTGATTTTAACTTGAGATATATGGGATTATTATTGGTGGCCCAATAATTTGTTATTGTATTTGTATATGTTTTTAAACTGAGATTGTTTTTAAAATGCTGTAAACCGCAATTGAGTCGCCGTTCTAGGCTGAGAAATTAGCGGTATACAAGTGTACCAAAATAAATAAATAAATAAATAAATAACTTGGTCCTTGTACAGATTCCTCAGGAGAGAGACAATGTGGCTTGGGATGCCCATCCCACCAAGAACTTGCCACAATTTATTATGATCGACACAGTCAAAGGCTTTAGAATAGTCAATGAAGCAGAAATAGATGTTTTCTGAAACTCCCTGCCTTTCTCCATTATCCAGCATCTGGATATTGGCAATCAGGTCTCTGGTTCCTCTGCCTTTTCTGAACCCAGCTTGTCCATCTGGCAACTCTCTCTCCATGGGTTGTTGTGGGTTTTTTCGGGCTATATGGCCATGTTCTAGAGGCATTATCTCCTGACGTTTCGCCTGCATCTATGGCAAGCATCCTCAGAGGTAGTGAGGTCTGTTGGAACTAGGAAAATGGGTTTATATATCTGTGGAATGACCAGGGTGGGACAAAGGACTCTTGTTGCTGGAGCTAGGTGTGAATGTTTCAACTGACCACCTTGATTAGCATTTGATGGCCTGGCAGTGCCTGGGGCAATCTTTTGTTGAGAGGTGATTAACTGTCCTTGTATGTTTCCTCTCTGTTGTTTTGCTGTTGTGATTTTAGAGTTTTTTAATACTGGCAGCGAGATTTTGTTCATTTGTTTTCTTTCTGTTGAAATTGTCCACATGCTTGTGGATTTCAATGGCTTCTCTGTGTAGTCTGACATGGTGGTTGTGAGAGTGGTCCAGCATTTCTGTGTTCTCAAATAATATGCTGTGTCCAGGTTGGTTCATCAGGTGCTCTGCTATGGCTGACTTCTCTGGTTGGAGTAGTCTGCAGTGCCTTTCATGTCCCTTGATTCGTGTTTGGGCAATGCTGCATTTTCTCCATGTCTTGCTGAAGTCTTCCTTGCAGGATCTTGAACATTACCTTACTGGCATGTTAAATAAATGCCACTATACAAAAGTTTGAGCAGCCTTTAGCATCTCTGAGATATACATATACATAAACATATACATATATATGTGTGTGTGTATAGATGACATAGATGTTATAACAAAGAGTCAATCAGAGTAACAAATTTCCATTTTCAAACACGGCTTTATTCAAGGTACTGAAGTGGTTGTCTATTCGTTTCCTCTGGTCATTTCAGGACAATTCTCTCTATTGCTGGAATACATTAAAGCAGTCTTTCTCAACCTTCCTAATGCTGCGACCTCTCAATACAGGTCCCCATGTGGTGGTGACCCCCAACCATAACATTATTTTCGTTGCTACTTCATAATCATAATTTTGCTATTGTTATGAATTGTAATGTAGTTCACCTACAATCGTAGGTGAATGATATGACTCTACACTGGCCATACAATGCAATTTCAAACTGTTCAATTCCATTGTTGGCGCGATTGGGAATGCTCTTTGATTGTAGGTGAACTATAAATCCCAGCAACTACAACTCTCAAGTGACAAAATCAGTCTCCCCAACCTCACCAATTCAAATTTGGGCATATTGGGTATTTATGCCAAATTTGGTCCAGTGAATGAAAATACATCCTGTATATCAGATATTTACATTGCGATTCATAACACTAGCAAAATTCCAGTTGTGAAGTACCAACGAAAATAATGTTATGGTTGGGGGTCACCAAAACACGAGAAATTGTATTAAGGGGTCGGGTTAGGGTTGAGATCCGCTGGTCTGTTCCATTTGGAGGGGACCTGAATTGTATGTATCTGTGACTACTGCTTAGAATAGCAATAATAACTGGATCCGTTCTTAGGAAATAGACATAGATGTGTCTCATTTTAAACTACACTGGATGTGTCTTCATTTGTTTGTTTTCAGGATTTCTAGGCAAAGTACGGGTCCAGGAAAGAGCAGAGTCCAGATTGCGCTGTCCGGTGAGTCTAAATGAGGAATATTGACATAGACAGAGCGGGGGGAAAGACAGATTTTGCCATCACAAAGGTCACTGAAAAACAGATGACTTGGGTTGAAAAGTAACAAATAGCAGCAGGGTCAATTCCTACTTGCTGTGACAACTAGTTCCTCTTGGTTTGCAAAGATCTGGACTGGAGTGTGGTGGTTAAGTAGAGATGCTCCTGCCTTGGACCGGGTTGTGGTGCAGCTGGTTGGGAGTAAGCTGTATTAAAATCACTACTGACTGAGAGGTCATGAGTTCGAAGCCAGCCCGGGTCGGAGTGAGCTTCCGGCCCTTTGTCTAGCTTGCTGTCGACCTTTGCAGCCCGAAAGACAGTTGCATCTGTCTAGTTGTAAATTTAGATATCGCTTATGTGGGGAGGCTAATTTAACTAATTTACAACACCATAAAACTCTCCAGCAGCATGCAAAAAGAATGAGAAAGTACTCCATCGGAGTCACAAGTGGATGGTGAAGCGACAGCTCCCCCGGTGGCTGAAATTCAAAGCATACTCTCATGAAGCTGGAAAGTTAAATAGCCTCTGTGTGTCTGTTTACATATGTTGTGTGTCTATGGCATTGAATGTTTGCCATGTATATGATTGTTGTGATCCACCCTGAGTCCCCTGCAGGGTAAGAATACCGTAAATACCGTAAACAAATAAACAAACACTCCAGGAATTTTGGACTTCAACTCCCACAATTCCTAAAAGTCTTGGGCCCTTTCCTGAGGCTATTAGGAATTGTGGGAGTTGAAGTCCAAAACACTTAGAGGCCTGAAGTTTGCTCAAGCCAGGCTTTGAAGGTAGAAGGCCATTCAATGCTAATGCAATATAATATAATATAATGTAATATAATATAATGTAATGCAATATAATACTACTAATAATAATATGATATTATAATTATATATTTATATTACATGTAATATTACTAATAATATTACAGTATAAATGATATAGTGAAATATAGCAATATTTAAAACTGATATTGTACTATGTTAATAATATATTGTATGTATACCTTGTAAGCCGGTCTGAGTCCCCTTCGGGGTGAGAAGGGCGGCATATAAATGACGCAAATAAATAAATAAATAAAATGCAGATTCCCCAAGCAGGAAGCAGCCAGGCTTTGAAGCTACAAGGTCATTCAATGCTAATGCAGATTCCTCAAGCAGGAAGCAGTCAGGCTTTGAAGCTACAAGGCCATTCAATGCTAATGCAAATCTAGGCAGGAAGCAGCCAGGCTTTGAAGCTACAAGGCCATTCAATGCTAATCCAAATCTAGACAGGAAGCAGCCAGGCTTTGAAGCTACAAGGCCATTCAATGCTAATGCGGATTCCCCAAGCAGGAAGCAGCCAGGCTTTGAAGCTACAAGGCTATTAAATGGTAATGCAGTTGAGAACTGAAGTCCAACCACCTGGAGGGCCGAAGTTTGCCCATGCGTGATCTATACTGTAGAATTAATGCAGTTTGACACTGATTTTATGGCTAGGGCTCAATGCTAGAGATTCATGGGCAACCTGGCCTCTGCAGACAATATTCCTGCAATTCCCAATATTGGTGGAGCATTTATAAATGCAAGCTTTGGATCTCCAAAGCAAAGAGACCGCAAGTGAATGTGAAAAAGGTTGTTTTGCTTTCTCTGGTTGGCTTGAAGGGAAATGCTGCTGAGCCTGGGTGCAGCCTGGTTTGGAGAGAGAGAGAGAGAGAGAGAGAGAGAGAGAGAGACCGCGCATGCGCGGAACACACCTCTCCACTCCTTTCGCATTACAGAAGGCAAAAAAAGGAGGGAGACGGAGCGCGCATGCGCAGAACACGGCTCTCCACCTCTTTCGCATTACAGAAGGGAAAAATGAGGGAGAGGGAGTGCGCATGCGCGCAACTCGGCTATCCACAGTACAGAAGGGAAAAAAATGAGGGAGAGGGAGCGCGCATGCGTGGAACACGGCTAGCCGCCTCTTTCGCATTACAGAAGGAAAAAAATGGGAGAGATAGAGCGCGCATGCGCGCAACACGGCTCTCCACCTCAGTACAGAAGGGAAAAAAATGAGGGAGAGGGAGCGCGCATGCGCGGAACACAGCTACCCACCTCAGTACAGAAGGGAAAAAATGAGGGAGTGGGAGCGCGCATGCGCGCAACACGGCTCTCCACCTCTTTCGCATTACAGAAGAGGGAAAAAAATGAGGGAGAGAACGCGCATGCGCAGAACACGCCTTTCCACCCCTTTCGCATTACAGAAGAGAGGAAAAAATGAGGGAGAGAACGCGCATGCGCAGAACACGCCTCTCCACCCCTTTCGCATTACAGAAGGCCCAAAAAGCAAGGCGCGCGCACGAGCCCCCTCCTTCCCTCATTCAGAAACACCCTTTAGGGCGCGAGCAACCGCTCTGATTGGCCGCCCGGCCTGCAAGATCCCGCCCACTCCTTACTCCTTTAGAACCAATCAACTGTTCGGAAGCGAGCCCCGCCTATTTATTTCCCCACCCCCTTTTCCCTGATTGGTTGTTTCTCGCTTGTAAAAGGTTCGCCCCGCCTCCCTTCCTCCCTCTCTCTCCCCAGGCAGAACCTCTTCCTCCCTCCTGTTTCCCTTGTCTCGCTTGGCACGCATGCGCACTCGGGTCTCTCTTTTTTCTCTCAGCTCTAATAGCGGTCTCTAGACAGAGAGAGAGAGCCCCGCCCCCTCTTTCTTTTTTTCTTCGCTGGGGTGCGCGCGCATACCCCGTTCCCTTCTCTATCTCAAGCGGAGGCCTGCCTCGCGCGCACGCGCATGCGCGCCGCATACTCCACCCCGTTCCCTTCTCTCTCTCTCTCTCAAGCGGAGGCCTGCCTCGCGCGCACGCGCATGCGCGCTCCCGCCTATGGTGCCGCCGCTGCCGCCGCCGCCGCCTTGTGAGGCGAAAACGAATCTGCTTCATCCTCCGCCATTATTATTCTCCTTCTTATTATTATTATAGGCCTCCTTTTCTCTGAGGGAAAAAAGGAAAGGAAAGGAGAAAAGGAGTGAGTGAGAGGAAGGAAGGAAGGCAAAGAGAAAGAGGGAAGGAAGGAGAGAGGGAGGGAGAGAGGGGAGGGGAACATGGCGCCGCCTCCTTCTCCTCCTCCTCCTCCCGCTGCCGCTTGGGCTCCTTCTCCGCCCCGCCCCACCGCCGCCCGCACCCGACCCAGACCACCGCCATCCGGTAGGTTGCCTCGCGCCCCAGGCCCACCTCGGGGAAGGAGAAGGGAAGGAGGGAAGGGAAGGGACAATGGGGGGAGGCAGGGAGGGACTGTGTGTGTGTGTGTGTGGGGGGGGGGGGCTTTTGTGTGGAGGGGCGAGGAGGGGGGGGGGAGAAAGGTCCTTTCTTGGCGAGGGGAGGGGCGCGGCGCGAAGAAAAGACCTTTCCCCAAGAGGGGATTCGGGAGGGGGGCTGGCTCTCTCTCTCCCCCCCCACCACAGGACTGCATCTACTTGCATCTATCTATATACATATATATAGATTTCTACTCAATCGATATATACGTATCTTTCTACTACAGGCACATACATAGATCATACACATACATAGAGATGTCCACTCAATCTATATATATAGAGAGAGAGAAAGAGAGAGAGTGAGAGAGATTCAATCAAATATATATAGAGAGAGAGCAGATTGAGTAGATGTATATATATATATATAGAGTATATCTTTCTACTACATACACATACATAGATCATACACATACATAGATGTCCACTCAATCTATATATATATATATATAGAGAGAGAGAGAGAGACTCAATCAAATATATATATAGAGGGAGATTAAGTAGATGTATATCTTTGTGCTACATACACATACATAGATCATATACATACATAGATGTCCACTCTATATATTTATTTATATAGAGAGAGATTCAATCAAATATATATATATAGATAGAGAGTAGATTGAGTAGATATATATCTTTCTGTTACATACACATACATAGATCATACACATACATAAATGTCCACTCAATCTATATATATATATATATATAGAGAGAGAGAGAGAGAGAGAGATTCAATCAAATATATATAGAGAGAGTAGATTGAGTAGCTGTATATCTTTCTGTTACATACACATACATAGCTACCAGACTCAATCTATATGTGCCCTGACTCAATCTACATGTGTATATATATGAGAGAGAGAGATTCAATCATATATATATATATATATATATATATATAGGTATATCTTTCTGCTACATGCATAGATAGCTACTCAATCTACTGTAATATGTGTGTGTGTGTGTGTATATATATATCTGTCTACTATATACAGACATAGATGTCCACTCAATCTACTATCTATATAGTAGACTGAGTAAATGTATATCTTTCTGCTACATACACATACATAGCTATTCAATCTACTGTAATACACACACACATATACACATATCCATATCTGTCTACTACATACACAGACATAGATGTCCACTCAATCTACCCTCTCTCTCTCTATATATATATATCTACTCAATCTAATATATATATAGTAGATTAAGTAGATAATATGTCTTTCTGCTACATACACATACATAGATCATACACATACATAGATGTGAACTCAATCTACTATATATGTATATATAAAATCATATATATATATAGAGAGAGGGAGAGTAGATATATATCTTTCTGCTACATACACATACATAGATATGTACTCAGTTTGCTATATATATATATATATATTCTACTACATACACATACATAGATGTCTACTCAATCTACTGTATAATATACACACATATACATATCTTTCTACTCCATACATAGATCATACACATACATAGATGTCCATTCAATCTAATATATATATATATATATATATATATATACACACACACACACACACACATACATATATATACATACACACACACATACACATTAAATCTACTATATATATATATATATAGAGAGAGAGATGGAGTAGATATAGATCTTTCTACTACATACACATACATAGATATCTACTTAATCTATTTTATATAAACTACATACACATACATAGATGTCTACTCAAGTTACTATATATTTTATCTTTCTACTATATGCACATACATCAATGTCTACTCAACCATATGTATATTGAGTATACTATACACACACATCTCTATACTAAATCTGCTATATATTGTGCATATATAAGAATCTCTACTAAATCATTTATCTAATTATCTCCATCTTCCTACTAAATCCACTATGTCTGTGTGTACATTTCTCTATGCTAAATCTACTATATATATATACACACATACACACACATCACTCTAAATCTAATATATATATATATATATATATATATACACATACATACACATATGTATCGACTCAATCTATTATATATACATCTTGCTAACAAATACACTATATATATACACACACACACGTCTCACTACTAAATCTACTATATATACAATTCTTACTACTAAATCTATATACTGTATATCTATGTCTGTTTCTATTAAAACATTTATCTAATTACCTCCATCTTCCTACAAAATCTACTCCATATATATATATATATATATATACATTTCTGTGCTAAATCTACATTTATATGTACACACACATCACTCTACTAAATCCACTATATATCTACTAAACCTACTGTATATACACCCATATATATCTACTCAATCTCCTATATATATACATCTTGCTACTAAATCCACTCTGTGTGAATGCTTGTGTGTGTATATACACACACATTTCTCTCTACTAAATCGACTATACACATATTACTCTACTAAATCCACTATATATATCTACTAAACCTATATATATACACACTTATATACTCAATCTGCTATATATATATATTCACTGTATATACATTTCTCTCTACTAAATCTACCACACACACACTCTACTCAATCTATTATATAGATATACATCCTTTTCCTAAATCTACTATATAGATATACATGCACACAGATATATATCTACTAAATCTGCTATATAGATACATCTTCCTACTAAATCCACTATATATATACTACTCGCTACTAAATCTATGTATATATATACCCCCCCACACACTCCTACTAAATCCACTATGCATACAACCACACATATCTTTTAAATCTACTATATATATATCTCCCTACTAAACCTACTATTTAGATATACACCCCTCTACTAAATCTACGATATATATACATCTCACTACTAAATTTATATATATATGTTGCCACATACACATATCTCTCTACTAAATCCACTATATATATGCACACACACATATGTACTATATATACATATCTCGCTACTAATTCCACTATATATATATACTTATCTCTAGTATATACACACACACACACACACACACCTCTCTACTAAATCCACTATATATATCTATATCTATTCTCTCTATATACACATTTCTCTCTACTAAATCTGCTATATGTATACACACACACACACCTTTACTAAATTCACTATAGCTATACTAAATCTACTATATTTGTACATCCCTCTACTCAGTCTACTATATACGTACAGACATGGTACTTCTACTAAATAAACTATATGTGTGTGTATACATCTCTCTACTCAATCTACTATACACACACATCTACTAAATCTACATATATCTCTACCAAATTTACTATATAACTACATCTCTCTCTCTACTTTATCTATATATACATCTTATTACTAAATCTATATAAATACATACACATTAAACTATATATATATATATATATATATACACACATATATGTATGAAATCTATATATATAAACACATCTCTACTAAATTTACTATATATACGCATGCATATATATCTACTACATTTACCATATATATATATATATACACACATATATCTATTAAACCTATATATTTATACACACACAACTCATACTAAATTTACTGTCTATATACATGGATATATATCACTAAATATACTATATATATACACAGACACATTCATACATACACACACATATCTACTGTATCTATATATACATACATATCTACTTTGTCTGCTCTGTCTATGTATATATACACCCCCACACCCACATATATACACACACACTCTCTTTTCTCTGCATCCTCTCTATGGTGAGATATGAAGAGGAAGTGGGGGTGAGAAGGGGTGTGTGCATTACGGGACACAATCTGTTGAGTGCTGCTTCATAATATCTATTTACATCCTGCCTTTTCCTTAAAAT
This sequence comes from Anolis sagrei ordinatus, assembly GCF_025583915.1. Classification (NCBI taxonomy): domain Eukaryota; kingdom Metazoa; phylum Chordata; class Lepidosauria; order Squamata; family Anolidae; genus Anolis; species Anolis sagrei. Next base: position 6,314,183 of record NW_026847771.1, on the reverse strand, counting down.
TGGGACTCTTTGGAGGGTGACTGGAAGGCAAAGGTTCTCCCCTCCTTTCCCCTGCATGGACTGGTCAACCAGTTAAGCTGTCACTGGAAAGGGGTGGGTGGGTGTTTATGGGGTTTGGGCAGTTGTCTGTTCAGGAGACCCCCTTCTGAGTGGAGTGGAAATTGGGTGGACAGAACATGCCTGGGCTTGACATAATGGTTAGGGGTTTGGATAGGAGCATATAGCGATCCTTGGGTGGGAAGATTAGTCATCACTCAACCAACAGTTCCAATATAACTTCATAGTATTGCCTGCAAACAAACAGAGGCTTGTTGCTTGGGGTGTAGGGATGGATGAAGGCTGGAGCTGGAGAGGAATAACCCCGGAAGGCAGATGAATAGAGCTATGCTTGCTAGCTCTCCCATCCCTGGGTTGATGGTGGACAAGGCCTGTCAATAACCCTTCTTCTATTTTCCCTCCTTTGTTGGTCCTCTCTCCCAGAAGCATGGTGGATGCGACTGGGCTGGGAGCAAATAGCCATCTGTTGTCGCTTGCTTTTCTCAGCTCAGTTTTCTAAAGGAGTGGGGAACCTTTTCCTCCCACTTTTGCAGGCACTCGCATTGGTGCTGATGTCATGCCATAAGTGGAGGAAGCCGAGTCTTTGCTTTATGCTCCCCTGTGGTCTTGGGAATAACGCTTATGGCCCTTGTTTTCAGTTTGTGTGCGCATTCCATCATACTTTGTATGACATAATAGAAAATTGAGAGCACTTTTGTCTTCTCTTTGTGAGTGCATTGTTGCTCCCTAAATACTAAACATGTCTAGTTAGGTAAAATTATGAATATTTAATTCTTTTGGGGGTATATTTTTATTAGAACCATATCACTTCAAGATCTCCTTGCCATCCTATCTATCTATCTATCTATCTATCTATCTATCTATCTATCTATATAAAAATGCTCTGTGCATAATGAGTACCTTAAAAGCAAAAGAACCAATGAACGAAATCACACCAAATTTGACAACAAAACATCTCACAACACAAGGAGTGACCATCACTCAAAAAATTATGACTTTGTCATTTGGGAGTTGTAGTTGCTGGGATTTATAGTTCACCTACAATCAAAGAGCATTCTGAACTCCATCAACGATGGAATTGAACCAAACTTGGCACACAGAACTCCCATGACCAACAGAAAAAACTAGAAGTGTTTGGGAGTTGTAGTTCACCTACATCCAGAGAGCACTGTGGACTCAAACAGTGACAGATCTGGATCAAACGTGGCATGGATACTCAATGTGCCCAAATGTGAACACTGGTGGAGTTTGGGGGAAATAGACCTTGACATTTGGGAGTTGTCATCACTGGGATTCACAGTTCACCTACAATCAAAGAGCATTCTGAACTCCATCAACGATGGAATTGAACCAAACTTGGCACGCAGAACTCCCATGTCCAACAGAAAATACTGGAAGTGTTTGGTGGGTATGGACCTTGAATTTGGGAGTTGTAGTTCACCTACATCCAGAGAGCACTGTGGACTCGAACAATGATGGATCTGGACCAAACTTGGCACAAGCACTCAATACACTCAAATATGAACACAGATGGCGTTTGGGGGAAATAGACCTTGACATTTGGGAGTTGTAGTCACTGGGATTCACTGTTCGCCTACAATGAAAGAGCATTCTGAATCCCACAAACGAATTGGGGCAAACTTCCCACACAGAAGCCCCATGACCAACAGAAAATATTTATCCAACTCCCTTCATCAGGGCAAGAAAATGTAATCAAAGTCCTCCTGACAAAGAGCCATCCAGCCATAGCTAGATAGATAGACAGATAGAGAGAGAGAGAGAGAGAGAGAGAGAGAGAGAGAGAGATAGAGAGATATGATTCACACACACACACAGATATAGTACCATAGATTTGAAAGGGACCCTTAAAGGACTATGATATGTTGCATGTTCCAGAGTAGGCAAACCAGGCACTCTCCACATCAATACTGACAAAGAAACAGCAAGAAATATTGTTTACTCACAAGCAAAAAGAAATTACATATATTAGAAATCAACATCTTCTCATTACTTTATTTTCCAGATCACCTGACTGGGCCACAGCAATGTGTGGCAGGGGACAGCTAGTCAGTTTATAAGTGGTAGGGTTGTAGGAAACATCTCCTTCAGTGTTTTCTTTTTTACTTCTGAGAACTATCATCTTTGAGCTTTCTGAATAAAAGGCACATTTTATCTATATGTGTTTACCATATGTGCTATATAAAGGTATAAATAAAAGATTGAAAGACGTTGTTCTTAACTTTGGATATATATTGAAGTTTGCTGCAGGGTTTTTTTTTTTTTGGTGTTGTTTATTCTGATGATAATTTGAATTATCATCCTGAAGGTGTTGGTAGCACAGCAGAATGTGGAATGGTGAGTGCCCATTTTACCTGCAAGGGCAAGCACTTTTTCCTGTTTACTGTGCCTATTCTTGCACTGGGATCCAAGTTCATGTCAGAGTAGCCTTACATCAGTGATTTCCAACCTTTTTTTGATCAGGGACCACTCTCCAACATTAGTACCAAAAGGTTTACAAATCAGTTTAGGTTCAACTTTAGATTCGGTTTGGTTATTTGGGATGCTAATTCAGAAAATTGCATTGGATAGCCTACATCAGCTCTAGTTTCTGATACAGAACACATGTCATCCAGTAGTCGTCATCTGCTTGCCCACAGAAAACCTTATTTAATAATCTAGAGCTGATGCGGTAGTAGGAATATTTTGTGGTTTGTCAACCTCTCCCCTCCTGACATCCCCATTGCCTTAGCACTATAAGACCTGTCGCTCTCATTGCCATGTGGTTTTGAGGCAACGGTGTAGTAATGGTGAGGATGTGGACCTTATTTTCATTCTTGCGGAACACTTCATGGACCACAGGTTGGGAACCACAGCTTTACATCTATATAAAAGTTATCCAGATATAGAAAGATGTGAGAATGATGGTAGGATGCAGTATTAGAGAATACTGGCATTTGTTTTGAGACTTCCTCACAACATTCTTTTATTTCTTCCTAGATTCTTTTCATTCTTATATAATTGTGTGATCTTTGGATAGTTTCTGGACCTCCAGATCATACGCATTTTCTTGCCATGGTACTTTCCTGAAGGAGGGTAAGGTTGTGTAACCAATGATCCATTGGCCTTTTGGTTTAATAACAATAATAATAATAATAATAACTTTATATACCGCTCTATCTCCCCGAGGGGACTCAGAGCAGTTCCCAGATAAAAAAACACAGAAAACAACATAACCATAAGATTAACAAAACAAAACAAAATATGCATAAAAATTGTCTCCATAACACACATATATTAAAAGTAATCCCGCCTGTTCAAGGCAATTTAAAAAATTTAAAAGGCTGGGCCAAGATTTGTGCAAACCCAAAAAATTCTAGAGGGCCCGGGAATTAAATGCAATGCTATGCCAGGCAACAATAATATTAGGTATGGATCTGTGGCTGTTCATTCCAGGGCCGAATAGAGGAAATAATCTGGGCAATTGGTAGGAAGAATAAGGCTGTACTCGATAATGTATAGGGCTGAGTTAGAACTGGCCATTTTCAAAGGCTTGTTGAAAACCACCAGGTCTTCAAGCTCTTACAAAAGGTAGCGAGGGATGGGGCCTGTCTTATTTCCCTTGGAAGGGTGTTCCAGAGGTGGGGGGCCACCACTGAGAAGTCCCTCTCTCTCGTCCCCACCAACTGCGCTTGAGAGGGTAGTTGGACCCGAGAGGAGGGCCTACCCGGAAGATCTTAGAGTTCTCGTTCTGCTCTCTTTAAATCAGTCTTTCTGTCAGATGTTCTGGGTAGTTCAAACCCCAGGACTATAAAATAAAGGAGTTCCACTATGCCCCTTCCTTAATCCTGGAACAAGAAGAAGATGGACCCCTGGGGAAGGGGTCGCAAGGGAGGTTGAGAGGGATCACCAAAGACCATCAGAAAACACATATTTCGGATGGTCTTAGAAACCCCTTTGGCAGAGAAGGCAGAAGATCTCTCCGCCTGTCCTTCTCCTCCTTTTTGGAAACAGAGGGGAAATCCTCCCACCAAAAGCCTTCCTCCACTGTGATTGGTCAGCTGAAAGGGGAGCCAAGGGGAGGGGTGTTTCTGAGACTCCAAGCAGGGAGAGGAGAGCAGAGCAGGCCTGCTTGGCACATGGTGCACATGTGCGGTCGAGGGAGAGCGTGCGAGGATGGAGGGAGGTCCACACTGGTGAGTCCCTTCAAGGCATGGGGGTTCTGTGTGGGAAGTTTGACCCAATTCTATCACTGGTGGGGTTTAGAATGCTCTTTGACTGTAGGTGAACTATAAATCCCAACAGCTATAACTCCCAAATGTCAAGGTCTATTTTCCTCAAACTCCACCAGTGTTCATATTTGGGCATATTGAGTATTCATGCCAATTTTGGTTCAAATCTATCATTGTTTGATTCCACAGTGCACTCTGGATGTAGGTGAACTATAACACCAAAACTCAATGTCAATGACCGCCAAACCCTTCCAGTATTTTCTGTTGGTCATGGGAATTCTGTGCGCCAAGTTTGGTTCAATTCCATTGTTGGAGTTCAGAATGCTCTTTGATTGTAGATGAATTATAAATTCCAGCAACCACGACTCCCAAATGATAAAATCAATCCCCCCACCCCACCAGTATTCAAATTTGGGAGTATTGGGTATTTGTGCCAAATTTGGTCCAGTGAATGAAAATACATCCAGCATATCAGATATTTACATGACGATTCATAACAATAGCAAAATTACACTTATGAAGTAGAAAGGAAAATAATTTTATGGTTGGGGTCACCACAACATGAGGAACTGTATTAAGGGGTCGCGGCATTGGGAAGATTGAGAAATATACTTTTCCATGCACAAATCTCAAATTATTCCAATACTTAAAATAGCATTTCTTGTTTATTTCTTTATTCCCAAGTATTGATCTGCATTGAGGCATTGCTCAACATTCCCCTTGTTTTGGCCACTTCTGAAATACATTGGAAAGTGAACAGCAATCTGTGGTGTCTTCTTTGTAGCCTTTAATGACATTTCAAGTACCTTAGCTGTACATCCAGAAGTCAGCACCTTGTTTTTAAGGATGCGCCTGTTTTTGAGAATTCTAGTCTGGCAAATCACACATTTTGAACCCATAATTCTCATAATAAAGTGGGAAATTGGATGTTGAGCATGTTGGTATTATACAACTAGTTGAATAAATGCTCTGTTGAGCATATTTGAAAGTTCTCCTCACCTACCTTCTTGAAATTAAATTCAAGGGCTCAGGTAAAACAAAATTTAGTTCTAATTACTGACACAGCTCCCTAAATCTAATTGCATATATCTTCTTAATCTTGGGCAGAGAAAAATAAACTGGATGTGCACCTTTGATCTTGGCACCAACAGAACCTGACCATCATGGTTCATTTGCAGAGGGAGTTATTTGGAGTTCAAAATGACTACCTAGTGCACTGCTTTAAATTTAGAAATTACACATACCTATAATCCTGCCCAACTCTGGCTATGTTTTGGGTCAGCCACCAAACAAAAACACTCCTTTATGGTGCAGCACAAAACTTTCATCGTTGGGGAAGTCATAAGGTTCTAATTGCGGAGGATGTTTTGGAGAAATCTTAGCAAGGAACCAGAGAGCAAGCACATTAATTGCCATTGCTGTCAGTAGGAAATTCGTTTGATCCTCAAAGGTTTTCTTAAATCAGTGTTTCACAACCTAGGAGTTAGTACCCCTGGGGGGTTCGAGGGGGTTTCAGAGGGGTTGGTAAAGACCATCAGAAAACATAGTTCAGATGGTCTTATGAACCTCTTCGGCAGAGAAGGCGGAAGATCTCTCCGCCTGTCCTCTTCCGTTTTGGAAACAGAGGGCGGATCCTCCCACCAAAAGGTCTCCTCTGCTGTGATTGGCTGGCCTCTCAGATAAGGGGAGGGCTGTTTCTGAGACTCTAAGTCAGTGGTTCTCAACCTGGGGTCCCCAGATGTTTTTGGCCTACAATTCCCAGAAATCCTAACAGCTGGTAAACTGGCTGGGATTTCTGGGAGTTGTAGGCCAAAAACATCTGGGGACCCCAGGTTGAGAAGCACTACTCTAAGTGGAGGAGGGGAGAGCAGGTGTGCTTTCCCCTAAATCATTGTCAATTCCTCCCAAATCCCTCCAGTGTTTTCTGTTGGTCCTGGGGGTTCCTTATGGGAAGTTTGGCCCAATTCTATTGTTGGTGGGGCTTAGAATGCTCTTTAATTGTAGGTGAACTATAAATCCCAACAGTTACAACTCCCAAATGTCAAGATCTATTTTCCCCAAACTCCACCAGTGTTCATATTTGGCCATATTGAATATCCGTGCAGAGTTTGATCCAGATTGTTTGAGTCCAGACTGCTCTCTGGATGTAGGTGAACTACAACTCCAAAACTCAAGATCTATTCCCACCAAACCCTTTCAGTATTTTTGTCAGTCATGGGAGATCTATATTTATTTATTTATTTATTTATTTATTTACTGCATTTGTATACCGCATTTATCAGCCTGAAACGGCGACTCAATGCGGTTTACAATAAAAATGGGCAACACTGACAGTAAATAAGACGCACATACACAAACAACACACATAGTCATCAACGCCTCAATTAAAATCAGATCCCGTTCTCACAGTCCTTTTCCATTCCTTGTTCAAAATGCCGTTTTACTGAGTTAGTTGTCATTGCATAGTTATCCAAACGCCTGTTCATAGAGCCACGTCTTCACCCTCCTCCGAAACACCAGCAACGAAGGGGCCTGCCTGATGTCCACTGGTAGGGCATTCCATAGCCGAGTTTATATTCCAAGTTTGATTCAATTCCATCTTTGGTGGAGTTCAGAAATATTATTATTATTAGGTACATTTCTATACCACTCCTCTCAGCCTTCCGACGACTCGAGGCAGTTTACAAGGCAAGAATTCAATGCCACCAAGGATACAATTACAATATATACAATATAAAAACATCAGCAATGATAAAATCAAACATTATAATAAAACATACTTCAATCGATATTCATTAAAACAATGCTCTTTGATTGTAGGTGAACTATAAATCCTAGCAACTACAGCTCCCAAATAACAAAATCAACCCTTCCCCAAATATTAATGCCAAATTTGATTCAGTGAATGAAAATACATCCTGCATATCAGATATTTGCATTACGATTCATAACAGTAGCAAAATTACAGTTGTGAAGTAGAAACAAAAATAATGTTATGATTGGGGGTCACCACAACATGAGGACCTGTATTAAGGGGTCGTGGTGTTAGGAAGGTTGAGAAACACTGTCTTAGATCCATCTGCATCTGAGTGTTCTGTCATTCTGATTTGAAGAAATCAAGTTGTTCTTTCTTTAGCAAATCCTGAGAATATTGCCAACAGCCCATTTTCATGATGTGGCAGCAAATAACTTTTTTGGCCCCTTGTGAACTGAATCCTTGGACCCGGCTTTGTACCACTATTCATGATTTGAGAGCAAAAGGTTGGTGTGTGCTTCTCTGTGAGAACATTTTATATAATCAGAAAGAAATAGATAGCCTTGTTGAGAACTGGTTTTCCCTTGTGATCCCAAGTTGGATATCTAGTTTAATGAAGCCTTTGGAGGTGTCAATTTTGATGTTTTATACGGTTTTTAATTTTATTTATTTATTTATCGTGTCAGGAGCAACCAGACATTTGTATTACATTTTTAACAAAACAAACAAACAGACAAAACACAAAGTTTGCAAGCTTGGTAGTTGATTAAATGTCCTTTGACCAGTATCTGGCCCCTTGGAGTGCCTCTGGTGTTGCCGCAAGAAGGTCCTCCCTTGTGCATGTGGCAGGGCTCAGGGTGCATTGCAGCAGGTGGTCAGTGGTTTGCTCTTCTCCACACTCGCATGTCGTGGATTCCACTTTGTAGCCCCATTTCTTAAGGTTGGCTCTGCATCTCGTGGTGCCAGAGCGCAGTCTGTTCAGCGCCTTCCAAGTCGCCCAGTCTTCTGTGTGCCCAGGGGGAGTCTCTTATTGGGTATCAGCCATTGATTGAGGTTCTGGGTTTGAGCCTGCCACTTTTGGACTCTCGCTTGCTGAGGTGTTCCAGCGAGTGTCTCTGTAGATCTTAGAAAACTATTTCTTGATTTAAGTCGTTGACGTGCTGGCTGATACCCAAACAAGGGATGGGCTGGAGATGTCCCTGCCTTGGTCCTTTCACTGTTGATTGCTACTTCCCGGCAGATGTCAGGTGGTGCAATACCGGCTAGACAGTATAGTTTCTCCAGTGGTGTAGGGCACAGACACCCCGTGATAATGCGGCATGTCTCATTAAGAGCCACATCCACTGTTTTAGTGTGTTGAGATGTGTTCTACACTGGGCATGCATACTTAGCAGCAGAGTAGCATAGCGCAAGGTCAGATGTCTTCACTGTGTCTGGTTGTGATCCCCAGGTTGTGCCAGTCAGCTTTCGTATGATATTGTTTCTAGCACCCACCTTTTGCTTGATATTCAGGCAGTGCTTCTTGTAGGTCAAGGCACGGTCCAGCGTGACTCCCAGGTATTTGGGTGCGCTGCAATGCTCCAGTGGGTTTCCTTCCCAGGTCATCCTGAGAGCTGATGGCAGAGGAGGATCGCCAAAAAAAATGGTTTCTTACTGTACTGACAGTTTCAAGAAATCCCAAAGGTCACATTTTTGGGGTAGTTATGTGTGCTTGTTTCTTAGATTCTTCAGGCAAAGATGCAGCACTTTTCTATATTGTCCTGTCTTTGACAGAAAAAATGGGATGCGGAGAGTGTGCTTGAACCTAGGCAGTAAGTAATGAGGTATGGTTTCAAGTAATCTTTGCAAAAATAACTTAGAATTCAACATTAGAAAGGCAGGCAAATTGGATAAGTTCTGTGTTTGTTTCGTAAAAGGTATTCTGAGACAGTGAGACAACATTTTTCAGTCATGTTTGGCTCATACAAAGTATGGAAAGCACCTGTGATTCCTATAAAAGCATATGGAATTTCTTTCTGTAAAGCAATCAGACATTACTTTGCTTTCTTCCTGGTACTTCTATTCTTAATGTGTCTCCTTGGAAGGAAGTGCAGTTTCCGTATGTTAGCAATAAGCATTTTTAGGGCCGCAGCTTAAGCATGTTTAAAAATGCCTACAGTGCCAAATGTTTCTCACGTAGCCATTTTGATCTTCCTCTCAAATAGCTATTGAATGAATACTTTGAATTGTTGTGTTTCAGGAGTAAATTGACACTTGTCTGTAAGTGGTTTTCGCCCTGTTGGTTTATTATTTTAAACTATAACTGGCTACTTGCAAATTTATTATAGCAGAGAGATTTCCCCCATGCTCCGAAATCCTATTGTTATGTTCTTCTCTTTGAGGATGCTGTGGTATTTTCAATATTGTATCTTCCTGAGCCATTTTAATGTTGTCACCTAAAATATCCTGTTTTTTGAGTCTCCCCAGCTTTCCTTTTCCTGGAATTGAATTCCTTTCCCATATAGTTATCAAGAAACCTCTTGGTTGCCACTTGCCTCCTTATTTTCACATAGTTATTGCAGCTAAAAGATAAACTCATCAAAAAGTGATGCTAAGGAAAAGGATGTAATTTCTTAATGACTTATTGACACAAGAAGAAAACTTTGAGTTTATCTTTTAGCTGCAATAACTATGTGAAAATAAGGAGTTGGGTACAACTCCAAACTTTGCTGAACTTAAAATTTGGTTTATGATTTATAATTCTGATTTATAGATCAGAGATAATACAACTTGTTTATTATTGAGCATAGCTTTAGACCAGTGTTTCTCAACCTGGAGGTCGGGACCCCTTGAGGGGTTGCAAGGGGGTATCAGAGGGGTCACCAAAGACCATCAGAAAACACATTATTTGCTCTTGGTCACGGGGGTTCTGTGTGGGAAGTTTGGCCCAATTCTATCATTGGTGGAGTACAGGATGCTCTTTGATTATAGGTGAACTATAAATCCCAGCCACTACAACTCCCAAATGTCAAGGTCTATCCTCCCCAAACCGCACCAGTGTCCACATTTAGGCATATTGAGTATTCATGCCAAGTTTGGTCCAGATACATCAGTGCTCTCTGGATGTAGGTAAACTACAACTCCAAAACCCAAGGTCAATGCCCACCAAACCCTTCTAGTATTTTCTGTTGGTCATGGGAGCTCTGTGACCCAAGTTTGGTTCAATTTCATCATTGGTGGAGTTCAGAATGCTCTTTGATATTGTAGGTGAACTATAAATCCCAGCAACTACAACTCCCAAATGACAAAATCGATCCTCCCCTCAACCCCACCAGTATCCAAATTTGGGCGTATCGAGTATACGTGCCAAATGAATGAAAATACATCCTGCATATCGGATATTTACAAGATAATTCATAACAGGAGCAAAATTATAGTTGTGAAGTAGCAATGAAAGTAATGTTATGTTTGGGGGTCACCACAACATAAGGAACTGTATTAAGGGTTCACGGTATTAGGAAGGTGGAGAACCACTACTCTAGACCCACCTACCTGCCCGACCGCATTTCCGTCTACGAACCCACACGGCCTCTTTGATCTTCCGGAGAGGCCCTTCTCTCGCTCCCACCCGCATCGCAAGTGCGACTTGTGGGGACGAGAGAGAGGGCCTTCTCTGTGGTGGCCCCCCAGCTCTGGAATTCACTCCCCAGAGATATTAGGCAAGCCCCCACGCTGCCAATCTAAGGAATTCAATTTCAGGAAAAGGAAAGATACTGATGGGCGTGGCCTCATGTAAGCCACACCGAGAACCCCTGGGGAGATGGAGCGGGGTATAAATAAAGTATTATTATTATTATTATTATTATTATTATTATTATTATTATTATTTAGGTATAGTTTGGAATTGGAAATATGCCACCAAATATTTTGAAGCAGTGGTTCCCAACCTGTGGTCGGTGGACCACCAGTGGTCCTCAAGAACTGAAATACGTTCTGCGACCTCACCGTTACTACACTGTTGTAACGAGAGTTACTGGTTTTGTGAAACCCTCTTATAGTGTGGATGTCGGGAGGGGAGATGCTGACTACCCACAAAAGGTGTGACAACAAGGTTCCTGACTTCTCCTCCTTCCCTCCCCCTGAACGGAGCAGTTCGATGTGGTGCCAGGAAGTGGGGGCACCTTGGTGTCTTTGTTTTTAGGTCTGTTCCTGGGGTTATTTGGGGTGCAGATTCAGAAAATTGCATTGGACAGACCACATCAGCAAGATTATTAAATATGGTTTTCTGTGGGTGCGCAAATGGTGACTACTTGATTTATTTATTTATCGTGTCAGGAGCAGACCAAACTGTTGTACTGCATTTTTAAACAAGCAAACAAACAAAATACAAAGTTTGCAAGCTTGGTAGTCGATTAAATGTCCTTTGGCCAGTAGCTGGTCACTTGGAGTGCCTCTGGTGTTACTATGAGAAGGTCCTCCATTGTGCATGAAGCAGGGCTCAGGTTGCATTGCAGCAGGTGGTCTGTGGTTTGCTCTTCTCCACACTCGCATGTCATGGATTCCACTTTGTGGCCCCATTTCTTAAGGTTGGCTCTGCATCTCGTGGTGCCAGAGCGCAGTCTATTGAACGCCTTCCAAGTCGCCCAGTTTTCTGTGTGCCCAGGGGGGAGTCTCTCATTTGGTATCAGCCATGGATTGAGGTTCTGGGTTTGAGCCTGCCACTTTTGGACTCTTGCTTGCTGGTGTCTCTGTAGATCTTAGAAAACTATTTCTTGATTTAAGTCGTTGACGTGCTGGCTGATACCCAAACAAGGGATGGGCTGGTGATGTCTCTGCATTGGTCCTTTCACTATTGGCTGCTCCTTCCCGGCGGATGTCAGGTGGTACAACATCGACTAAACAGTGTAGTTTCTCCAGTGGTGTAGGGTGCAGACACCCCGTGATAATGCGGCATGTCTCATTAAGAGCCACGTCCACTGTTTTAGTGTGGTGAGATGTGTTCCACACTGGGCATGCATACTCAGCGGCAGAGTAGCATAGCGCAAGGGCAGATGTCTACTTGATGGCATATGTTCTGTATCAGAAACTAGAGCTGATATGGTCTATCCAATGCAGTTTTCTGAATCATCACCCCAAATAACCAAACCAAATCTAAAGTTGACCAAAAACTGGTTCGTAACCCTTTTGGTACTAATGTTTTGGAGATCAAAGTGGTCTCTGGTCAAAAAAAGGTTAGGAACCACTGTTTTAAACACATGAAACATAAATGACACAAGTGCAGTGGTCATTGTAATAGACAAATACCTTCATGCGTTTCAGTTACCAGGCTAAGCAAGACTTCTGACAATGCTCATTGTAATGTTTTTAATCATGGAAGATAGGATTTTCCCAAGCCCAGTTAGGTTTATATTGTTGAGTAAGCATTCAAAATAATAGCTTGTTTCAGACGCAAGACCAAACTATGTGAAAAGCCTCTTGCTTGTTGCTTCCTCTTCTCTTGCCTATCCCGATTTCCCTTCTCCTCTTTCCCTGATTAGTGGGAACCATAGCTGTCCCTCTGAGCCAGGCGAGTCATGCCTTGCATTAAAATGCCTGTGTGTGGAGATTAGTATGCATGAGGGAGGAGAGCTCATGAGCACATGCCTCATTCATGTTTCACTCAAACCGTGGAATAGTTACTTTTTTTTTGTTTTTTTGGACAATAACCACCAGAATTTCATGGTGAAAAACTACTCTGTCTGGGCAATTTTGGGAGTTGCAGTACAAAAATTTAACTTTTCCAAAAATTGGTATCAGCATACAGAGATTGTTAAAAGACTGTGCTCTGGGTTGTATGTATGTGTATAGTCAACCATTTTGTATCCATGGATACACAAATTTGATTTTGTTTGAAAGTGTTGTTTGAATTGCACAGATTTTTTAGGAAATGCAGTAATCTTACAACAGGAGGATTGTCATTTATCTCTAGGACTGCTATATACTTCTGAAAATGAAATAAAGAAGGATAGGGCACACATTGTATTTGGAGTACCTTTCCTGAAATTAATGAGACTTTTAAACAAAACTGAATTATTGTTTCATTTGTTTATTATATACTATTATCAATGAATAACAAAAAAGCCAAGCAGCTGTCCAGAATCATCTTTATTAGGTCCGATTAAGTTGTGACAAAACTGGGCAAGCTGTTGATGTTTAAGTGATGCCATGTGTTATTACTTTTCATAGAAGAAGAGAAACCTACATTTCCTGCCTAGTGCCTACAATATCTGACAGTAGTAAATGCTCTTTATTATTCTGTTTGTCGCAGCAATTGGTTTTCTAAATGTTTTCTTTGCAGGACAAAATATGGCAGGCACGTCAATATAGATGAGATCTAAATTTGTGCTATTAGATTAAGAATAGCAATTATAAATAAAAACTATTCAAAAAATTGCTGGAGAGGATGTCAAGAATTAGGAACATATATACATATGTGGTGGCAATGTAAATATGTAAATAGTTTTGGGGGAAAGGTATTTAGAGAAATAGATGATATAATGAACATTAAAATAGAAAGAACTCCTAAGGTAAAGGTAAAGGTTGTCCCCTGACATTAAGTCCAGTCATGTCTGACTCCGGGGTGTGGTGCTCATCTCCATTAATAAGCCGAAGAGCCAGTGTTGTCCGTAGACACCTCCAAGGTCATGTGGCCGGCATGACTGCATGGAGCACCGTTACCTTCCCACCGGAGTGGTACCTATTGATCTACTCACATTTGCATGTTTTCGAACTGCTAGGTTGGCAGAAGCTAGGGCTGACAGTGGAAGCTCACGCCGCTCCCCGGAATCGAACCTGTGACCTTTCGATCTACAAGCTCATCAGCTCAGTGCTTTAACCCACTGCGCCACCGGGGGCTCCTTTAGCTTTATTATCATTATATAATAATAAATAATTGAAGAAAGAGGATAAAGATGCGATAACGAATTTATTAACAATAGCAAGACTGCTTATAGCAAGGAACTGGAAAAGAGAAAAAAATATACAAATAGAGGAGTGGTATAAGGAAGTATGAAAATTGGCAATAAATGATAAGCTGTCATGTATATTAAAAGTTAAAAGAGGTATATGGAAACAAAGTGATTTTGATGATGTATGATGAAAATTTATTGAAAAAGGATTAAAAAATAAAGAAGAAAAGTTTCATCTACAAGAAGAATTGAAATTTTGAACAGATGATATGTAAAGGCCGTGGCTTGGGAAGGGGTGAGGAGCACAGCGGTGAGAGATAGATAATAGGCCTGGGCAATCCATGGTTCTAAATGGATTTAAAGTACTTACAAAACTAAAGTTCTGGTGGTGAAAATTTCAGAACTCTAACAAAACTTTCAAAATTTAATTATTATTTTATTATTGGCGATTTTTATGACAGAACCAATTGGGAACTGCCATTTATAATGAAATTTTGAGAGCTTAGTTAGAGTTTTGAATTTTTAACCACCAGAACTTTAGTTTTGTAAGTACTTTAGAACCATCTAGAACCATGCATTGCCCAGGCCTAATAGATAATATGTATAAGCAGAAAAATAACACTAGATGCCAAAAGTTAAAGTATGGTAGGTTGTATTGAATAATATGTATCTGCTGTAAAACAAACAATGTATAAGCTTGGGGGTCCTCCTGGATTCAGCGCTGATGCTTGATGCGCAGGTGTCGGCGGTGGCTGGGAGGGCCTTCGCACAATTAAAACTTGTGCGCCAGCTGCAACCATACCTCGTGAAGTCTGACTTGACCATGGTGGTCCATGCCTTAGTTACCTCTAGACTGGATTACTGTAATGCTCTCTACGTGGGGCTGCCCTTGAAGACGGCCCGGAAACTGCAACTTGTACAACGTTTGGCAGCCAGATTAATAACTGGAGCAACCTACAGGAAGCTCCACTGGCTGTCATTTATTTTCCGGTTCCAATTTAAGGTACAGGTTATTATTTATTTATTTATTTATTTGGTGCATTTGTTGACCGCCGCTCTCAGCCCTAGGGCGACTCGCGGCGGTGTACAACATATAAAAGGCAAATTACAAAAGGCAATACAAAACAGCATATCCACAATATAACAATTATAAATTACACTAAATGATCCGCTCCGTCTCATAGTAGAATCATAGCCAAGCTCATAATCCAAATTCCGTTCCAATTGTCTTGCCAAAACTAATTGTAGCATTTAATTAAATGCCTGCTCGAATAGCCATGTCTTTAAGCCTTTACGAAAAGACATAAGGGAGGGCGCCTGTCTGATGTCTACAGGGAGAGTGTTCCACACCTATAAAGCCCTAAATGGTTTGGGACCAGTCTACCTTCGTGACCGTATCTCGCTCCATGTACCAACCCGGGCCCTACATTCCTCAGGGGAGGCTCTCCTTTCACCCTTGTCATTATCACAGGCTCATCTTGTAAGTACAAGGGAGAGAGCCTTCTCTTCTGTGGCCCCCAGACTTTGGAACTCTTTACCTGGAGAGATCAGGAAAGCCCCTTTACTGGAAACATTTAAAAAGAACCTCAAAACCTGGCTCTTCTGCTTCGCCTTTGGCAAGTAGGTGCGCAGCATGATTTTTTATACCCCCTCAACATTTTTGGCTAACGGAGTTTGTGCCCTCCAAATAGGATGTTCTGCCCCACATCTCTCTGTGTTTTATTAGTTCCATTTAAACTCCCTGTTCCTATTTTATCTCATCATAGTCTGTTAATTGTTTTTTATTTGGAATATGTGGCCCGCACATTGCCAACTTTATCGTGATTATGTCTATTGGTATTTTATTTTATTTTTATTTTATTATTATTTTAATGTCATTTTGATCATGTTGTTGTTGTCTGATGTATATGCTTTGATTTTATTGCTGTATTATGTTGTCTGGGCTTGGCTCCATGTAAGCTGCTCCGAGTCCCCATAGGGGAGATGGTGGCAGGGTAGAAATAAAGATTATTATTATTATTATTATTATTATTATTATTATTATTATTATTATTTTCCTGTGATGTCAGGTGTTTGTGAATTCCTGGTAAAACCTAACTTGCACAACAACCCTGTGTATCTAGCATATCACAGTCTACGAACCCACACGCTCGCTCCGGTCATCTGGAGAGGCCCTGCTCGTGATCCCACCTGCCTCGCAGGCGCGTTTGGTGGGGACGCGGGACAGGGCCTTCTCTGTGGTGGCCCCCCGCCTCTGGAATGCCCTCCCGAAAGATCTCAGACAGGCCCCCACCTTGGCGGTTTTTAGAAAAAACCTGAAAACCTGGCTATTCCAACGTGCCTTCTCAGATTAGGAACCCCACTACCAAAGCCCAGAAGCACTTTAGTAGAGTCAAGATCACCCTCAACGCACACCGCACTTATACTTTAATCTCATATCCCCCCGACACTTTTTCAGCACTTTTAACCCTGTACCCCACTTCAGCCGGCTCAGTTTTTAATAATGTCCTGTTGTATTGTTATTGCTGTTGTTTTCTGCTTTAACTGTTTTATTTGCTATATATTGTATTGTTGTATTGTGTTGTGTTGGGCTCCGGCCTGTTGTAAGCCGCATCGAATCCCTTGGGAGATGCTAGCGGGGTACAAATAAAGTTTAATAATAATAATAATAATAATAATAATAATAATAATAATAATAATACAGTACTGTACCCCTCAGAAAGATGGCAATATTAGTCTTTTTTTCAAATCACCAGTTTATTAGGTCCTTCTGTTACTTAGAAAGCTGCTGAATGATTTTCCCACTCTTTCGTTTGTGCTGTGTTTAATACAGTTGCATCTAATCCATGGGCATTTGTTTTCTGTTTCTGGTGGGGAGCGGGTAGCATTTTTCTGGAGCATACTATGAGTAGTCCTCTTTTGGATGGATGATATTCCCGGCTGCCTCTTTCCTCTGAGGTCTGTGTTTCTCCATCTGAAAGATGCTCAGTGAAATAATGTGTGTGGGCTCAGCTCCTGTCAGTGGGAGACAGGAACTGGCCGTCACGCTTGTCTCCAACGCAGCAATAGGAGTCTTTCTTCCTGAACCAGAGCCAGCCTAATAATTTTTGCCTGACCCAAGACTGGGCTGTCTTGTGCTTCAAGGCAAAGAGGATTTTGCCCAAGTGATCTAAGTGTAGAGCTGGTTGTATCCGTACCTCATGAAGGCTAATATTTCATATGAAGCAGAGTTATCAAATTCAGAGAGAAAAATATTTCCTTTTGGTAGTTGGTTTTCTTCTGTCAGAGAGGCATAATTTGGATGTTAGGGAGAAGAATAAAGGCCTTGTAGAATTACGACAGAAGTTGGTTAAGTTAGACAAGTCTTTTATTTTTACACTAACCACCATGTCATCGGCAACCAGGAATTGCCTCTGGTGAATCCATAGCATTTCATACAGATGAGCATATAGGCTGGCAGAAGAGGAACTTTCCTAGCCTAGAAACCCTCTGTTCCCAGTCTTGTGCAGTGCAGAATCTTAGCCCCACATTCTGTTTTTGTTCTTTTCTTTTTTTCAGCCAAAGATGCTTCCAAATTGGTGGGAATTGGCAGCAAATAACCGACAATTCTCACTTATTTGAAATTGAATTGGAGTTTGTCTTAGTGTTTTTGAACACCCTGTACTCATTTGTGAATCCAAAGAGAAATACTATTGACATTGTGTTGTCGAAGGCTTTTATGGCCAGAAACACTTAGTTTCTGTGAGTTTTCCGGGCTGTGTGGTTATGTTCCAGAAGCATTCCCTCCTGACGTTTCGCCCACATCTATGGCAGGCGTCCTCAGAGGCTGTGAAGTGTATTGGAAACTAAGCAAGGGATGTTTATATATCTGTGAAAAGTCCAGGGTGGGAGAAAGAACTCTTGTTTGTTGGAGGCAAAGGTGAATGGTTGTCATTGCAAAGCCATGCAGCTTCAAGGCTTGGCTGATTCCTGCCTGGGGGAGTTCTTTGTTGGGATGTGTTAGGCGGCCCTGATGGAAAACAGGGGAATTCCAGACATGAAACAAAGTGTTGCTCTTTATTTACTGTCCTAATTGTAGAGTTTTAAAATTCCTAGTAGCCATATTTCATTCATTTTCATGGTTTTCTCCTTTCTGTTGAAATTATCCACATGCTTGTGGATTTCAATGGCTTCTCTGTGTAGTCGGACATGATGGTTGTTATGGCTGACTTCTCACAAAACACAGGATTGCCCAAACACGAATCAAGAAACATGAAAAGCACTTCTGACTAACTCAACCAGAGAAGTCAGCCATAGCAGAGCAATTGATGAACCATCATGGACACAGCATAACAGAAATGCTGGACCACTTTTAACAACCATCATGTCCAACTACACAGAGAAGCCATTGAAATCCACAGGCATGTGGACAATTTCAACAGAAAGGAGAAAAACATGAAAACAAACAAAATATGGCTACAAAGATTTAAAAAACTCCAAAATGATGACAGTAAATAAAGAACAATATTCTGAAAACAGGGGAATTCCAGACAAGAAACAATCAGGGCCAGTTGACACCTCCCAACAAAGGATTCCCCCTAGGCAGGAATCAGCCAGGCCTTGAAGCTGCCAGGCCTTGAAGGAGATTCCATCTGAACATGAGGAAGAACTTCCTGACTGTGAGAGCCGTTCAGCAGTGGAACTCTCTGCCCCGGAGTGTGGTGGAAGTTCCTTCTTTGGAAGCTTTTAAACAGAGGCTGGATGGCCATCTGTCAGGGGTGATTTGAATGCAATATTTCTGCTTCTTGGCAGGGGGTTGGACTGGATGGCCCATGAGGTCTCTTCCAACTCTTTGATTCTATGTTTCTAAGACTTTGCAATGCTAATCAAAGTGATTAATTGCACCATTCACACTGGCCTCCAACAGACAAGAGTTCTTTCTCCCACCCTGGACATTATCCCACAGATATATAAACCTCCCCTTCTTGGTTTCCAATATACTTCACAACCTCTGAGGATGCCATGTCATGTCAGGATCAACTTGAGAAACTGCAAGTCGCTTCTGGTGTGTGAGAATTGGCCGTCTGCAAGGACGTTGCCCAGGGGACGCAGGATGATTTGATGTTTTTATCATCCATATGGGGACATGAGAGATAGATGTGGGTGAAACATCAGGAGAGAATGCTTCTGGAACATGGCCAAGCCGGAAAACTCACAGCAACCCAACTATTGACTTTATAAATCTAGAAATTCATCCTCTTGGTCTTTTGCTGATTTACGAAAAGCCCAAGTGATGTGAACATTGTCAAATGGTTCTGAATTAGAAGTGGTGCTATTTTTAAAAGATAGACTCTTTAATAGATTTTAGAGTGGGGTTTTTTTTTTTTGCCCTAAATTTCATACTGACCCTGCTGATAGAAGATGTCAGATGAATTCTTGACTGCTGGAAAATGTCAACTTCTTGTTAGGTGAGCTGTTAGCAGATTGAGGGCACAGTCCGCTGGGAACATCTTGATTGCAAGTGTCTGTGAAATTAAAGGAAAGCGAGAGCGATGCGCTTGTAGAGCACCTATTCATTTTCACTGGGGCATGTGCAGGTAACGTTCCCTCGTGGTTTGCCTCCCTTCTCTTCGGCTCATCGGCTAAATTTACAGCTGTCATTTTGGAGGCTAGGTTCCAGCTGTAAGTTTCCTGGTTATAACTCCAGAATCCTTTTCATCAGTAATTCCTTGCCTTTCCAAAAAACCTGCCAAAATATTTGGCTATTGAAGGTGAGGAAGCCATCCTGTGATGCCCTGAGATGCTCTTTTGCTCCATTGGTCATTCCCGTCCCCAGCTGGGGAAAAAATCCCTGCTGCTTGACTCCTCTCCAAATCTTCCATTATCTGAGCTGTTAGATTAGTGTTTCTCAACCTTCCTAATGCCACGACCCCTTGATACAGTTCCTCATGTTGTGATGACCCCCAACCATCAAATTATTGTCATTGCTGCATCATAACTGTAATTTTGCTAGTGTTATACATCCTAATGTAAATATCCAATATGCAGGATGTATTTGCATTCACATTTGGCACAAATGCCCAATATGCCCAAATTTGAATACTGGTGAGGCTGGGAAGGGCATTGATTTTCTCAATTGGGAGTTGTAGTTGCTGGGATTTATAGTTCACCTACAATCAAAGAGCATTCTGAGCTCCACCAGCGATGGAATTGAACCAATCTTGGAACACAAACTCCTATGACCAACAGAAAATACTGGGTTTGGTGGGCATTGACCTTGAGTTTGGGAGTTGTAGTTCACCTGCACCCAGAAAGCACTGCGGAGTAAAACAGCAGCAACAACAACAACAACAATAATAGTAATAAAATAATAATAATAATAACAACAACTTTATTTGTACCCCGCTACCATCTCCCCAAGGGACTCTGTGCGGCTTACATGAGGCCAAGCCTACAGCACATCACTAAACAAAGGCAATAACAAATAATCAATACAAACACTAAAATAAAATAAAACTCAAAAACAAAATACGCAATCTATATAAATAAAATGTAATGTTTGTTTGTGGGATTAACAGAACTCAAAAACCACTGGATGAATTGACACCAAATTTGAACACAAGACACCTAATAACCCAATGTATGTCCTTCACTCAAAAAATTGATTTTGTCATTTGGGAGTTGTAGTTGCTGGGATTTATAGTTCACCTACAATCAAAGAGCATTCTGAACCCCACCAACGATGGAATTGAACCAATCTTGGCACACAGTTCTCCCATGACCATCAGAAAATACTGGAAGGGTTTGGTGGCAGTGTCCTTTGATTTTGGAGTTGTAGTTCGCCTACATCCAGAGATCAGTTTGGACTCAAACAATGATGGATCTGGACCAAACTCTACACGAATACTCAATATGCCCAGATGTGAACACTGGTGGAGTTTGGGGAAAATAGAATCTTGACATTTGGGATTTGTAGTTTCCTGGGATTTATAGTTCACCTACGGTCACAGAGCATTCTGAACCCCACCAACAATAGAATTGGGCCAAACCTCCCACACAGAACCCCCATGTGGGCCACAGCAACGCGTGGCAGGGTATGGCTAGTAAGCAATGATAACATACAACATTTAAAAACCTATGATGGATCTGGACCAAACTTGGCAGTAGTACTCAATATGCTGAAATGTTAACACTGGTGGAGTTTGGGGGAAATTGTTGTTGTTTGTTGTTGTTCATTTGTTCAGTTTCTGACTCTTCGTGACCTCATCGTGACAAAGAGTCGGAAATGACTGAACGAATGAACAACAACAAACAGCAACAATTTTCCCAAACTCCACCACCGTTGGGGAAAATAGACCTTGATATTTGGGAGTTGTAGTTGCTGGGATTTATAGTTCACCTATTATTATTATTATTATTATTATTATTATTATTTTATTATTATTATTATTATTATTATTATTATTATTTAGAACTTTTATATTCTGGTCTTCTCAACCTCCGCAGAGGGACTCAGGCTGGCTAACAACAGAAAATGCATACACAAATAAACTAATAACATCATAACATCATAATACATTGAAATACAAACAGAATAAATACATAAAGCCAAATCGTCACGATAGAATCACATTCATCACAGTCCGCCAGTGTGGTCAGTAGTTATTAGGTTATTGTTGACTCTCCAGTCATTCTGTGAATGCTCTGTCCCAGAGCCAGGATTTCACTAGCTTTCTGAAAGTCAGGAGGGAAGGGGCAGATCTAATCTCCATTGGGAGAGAGTTCCACAGCTGAGGGGCCACCACCGAGAAGGCCCTGTCCCTCATCCCCACCAGACGCAATTGCGAAGGTGGTGGGACCGAGAGCAGGGCCCCTCCAGAAGACCTTAACAACCTTGATGGTTCATATCAAAGAGCCCCTTGAATCCCACCAATGATAGAATTGGGCCAAACTTCCCACACAGAACCCCCGTGACCAAGAGCAAATAATGTGTTTTCTGATGGTCTTTGGTGACCCCTCTGATACCCCCTTGCAACCCCTCAAGGGGTCCCGACCCCCAGGTTGATAAACCTTGTGTTAGATGCCTCGGATGCTACAGTGACAGCAGTGCTTCAGCAAGCTACAGAATACCTCACAGTATTTGCTTGATTCTTAAAGGTTTAATACCTAATTCTGTTCTGAAAATGCAGTTGGGGTTCTAATAAGGGATGGGAAGAATAGGGCCAAATTCAGGTCATTGCATTTTCTCTCACTGCTTGGATTTTTGGTGTGGAAGCTAGAATTTCCTTTGGTAGTGGCAGATGTGTTTGGCTTAGTTTTTCCAAGACCGAACACAGAATAAAGGCTTTCTTCTTGTTCATAGTTCATTGAACTGGAACAATACCAAGGTATAGATGACCACAGAAAGTGTGCATTGCGTACAAATCATGGGCAGATGAGGCTTGGCCCTGCAGAGTGCTAAGTGCTATGTAGGGCATTATTTGGGTGAAATGAATAGGCATTCCCCAGTAGTGCTAAGTAATTAAGTAGCCTGAAAAGAGTTGAGGAGGACAGGATGATAACAAACCTCAGAACTTGGTGCGTATGCCTCTGCATCTTAATTGGCATCCCGATATACCCATGCCGTACAATGGGAGTTCCTGACATTCTTATTTGGTGAAACAAAAAGACTTGGACTGCCTTATTAATAAAAATAGTGGTTTATAGATTAGAAACAGATTTGTCCCACTGTAGCTGCGGAGGTGTGACACTGCTGTATTTTCAGGGCTTCTTTTTTGATGGAGTGGGAAAAAAAAAGATACAAATAGAATGTTAAAATGTGTATAAAAGTTAATGATTTGATTCTCTTTCAATATACAGGGTGAGGCAGCATAACTTCCTTTTTTCAAAACTTAATAAAATCCATTGTATGAATCAGAATTTTTTTATTTTTTTATAATGTAGGCGCATACCTAAAGTTTTGTTTTACGTAGTTTTGAAGATCAAATTAGGTAGGTGACGTCCCCCATTCTCCATACACTGAGTAAACCTGTACGGAGAATGGGGGACGTCATCTACATAATTTGATCTGAGTAATTTCTGCCGTTTGTCATGACTCTTGCCAGCATAGCAGGCGTTATGTTGGCCATTTCTTCCTGGATATTGGTCTTCTAATCTTGTAGGGTCCTTGGACGGTTCACATAAACACGGGATTTCAAAAACCCCCATAGAAAAAAAATCACAAGGGGCCAGATCTGGAGAGCGGGCCGGCCACTCCAAATCCACGTGAAAAGTAGGCCTCAATGGCTCCTCACTGTTCCAACATATGATGRCGACGGAACTGTGTCAGGACAAAACTTTATACTCCCACCTCTCAAACGAGACCACTAGCGCTCCACTWCGTCTTCAACCGACCGAATGGCACGCATTTTAAAAAAGGATGTCATGCTTCCTCACCCTGTATCTTTCCTATATTCTATTCTTGTGATGCAGATGAAACCCCTTACTCTAGTTCAGGGGTCCTCAAACTAAAGCCCGGGGGCCRGATGCGGCCCTCCAAGGTCATTTACCCGGCTCTCACTCAGGGTCARCCTAAGTCTGGATTGACTTGAAAGCACACAACAACAACAACAATCTTATCTCATCAGCCAAAAGCAGGCCCACACTTCCCATTGAAATACTATTATTTATTTATTTATTTACTGTATTTGTATACCGCCTTTCTCAGCCAATTGGCGACTCAAGGCGGTTTCCCACAAATCAATATACATAAAACATAATATAGATAAAAAAAACATTAAACAGTATAAGACATCATAAAATCAATAAAAACTAATAAGTTTATAAACTAATAAGTTTATATTTGTTAAAATTGTTCTTCATTTTAATTAATCTAGTGTTTTTTGCACTACAAATAAGATATGTGCAATGTGCATAGGAATTCATTCATTTTTTGTTTTTGTTTTTTCAAATTATAATCCAGCCCTCCAGCAGTTTGTCAGATTGTGACCTGGGCCTTTGTTTAAAAAGTTTGAGGACCTCTGCTCTAGTTTGTCTGAGCATGTGTTGAAATGATGGGGGGAAATATGTGAAGAGTTGTCATATGATTATACAGGCAGAAAGGGATAAATAATACTAATCCAAGCAGGGACTGCAATATAGCACCTAGTAAAGGTAAAGATTTCCCCTCACATAAAGTCTAGTTGTGTCCGACTCTGGGGGATGGTGCTCATCTCCATTTCTAAGCCAAAGAGCCAGTGTTGTCCATAGACACCTCCAAGTTCATGTGGCCAGCATGACTACATGGGGTGCTGTTACCTTCCCACAGAAGCGATACCTATTGATCTACTCACATTTGCATGATTCCGAACTGCTAGATTGGCAGAAGCTGGACCTAATAGCGGGAGCCCATCCTGCTCCCTGGATCTGAACCACCAACCTTTTCGTCAGCAAGTTCAGCAGCTCAGTGGTTTAACCCACTGCACTACCAGGGGGAATATAGCGCTTACTAGTATATATAGGTGGTGCAGCGGGTTAAACTGCTGAGCTGCTGAACTTGCTGACTGAAAGGTTGGAGGTTTGAATCCAGGAAGCAGGGCGAGCTCCTGCTGTTAGTCCCAGTTTCTGCCAACCTAGCAGTTAGAAAACATGCAAATGTGAGTAGATCAATAGGTACCGCTTTGACGGGAAGGTAACGGCGGCCCATGCAGTCATGCCAATGGCCACATGATCTTGGAGGCGTCTACATACAACACCGGCTCTTTATTTATTATTTATTAAAAACCTTTCTATCCTGATCTTCTCAAACTCCGTAGGGGGACTCAGACCGGCTTACAGCAAGGATTCAATGCTAATAGTACAATCTAAAAACATCATATAATAACGAGTTAAAATACATATCGATTAAAATTACAAATAAACCAAATTGCCAAGATAAAATCATGTCCAACTCAGTCTGTATGTGTGGTCGATAACTCTTTGGCTTAGAAATGGAGATGAGCACCACCCCCCCAGAGTCCAGCACAACTAGACTTATTGTCAAAGGGAAAACCTTTACCTTTACTAGTAATTTTGAATTACATTCAATTCTTGTAGCTAAAAAAAAGAAAAGATGTGGAAGCTTAGAGAACATTATCAAAACAGAAGACATTCTGGCTCAGTCTAGCTTAGTTACAGATAGCTTCCTAACATGATGTGGTGTATAAGTAGTTTTCAGAAGGCAATAAGAAAACAAAGGAGTATTGTAACATCTTTTGGCTGACCAATTTTGTTTAGCACGTGCTTCCATGGATTGCAATTTCCTTCCTCACATGCATTGATAGAATACAGTATTCACGCCTCAGGTTATATGAATAGTCACATCACTAAGCGATAGCTATGCTAGTCTATTTTAGTATTAGAAGGGTATTTTTTTTAAGTACGTAGTCTAGTGCTACCTTCTCAAGTTAAAGCTCTTGAGAAGATCTCGAAGTTGTGAAGACTACTTGATCCTTTGAATGGAAGGGTATGTGGAGTTCAGAGGGCTTACCATGCCTGGGAAAATCAAAATGCAGCTGGTGTCGCTGCCTTCTTCTTTCTGTCTCATTTATCTTTTCAAGTAAGTGCTGAGAAAGTTATGGAGCTTTGTTGCCTCATGAACAAAGCAACCAGACAATGTCCCATCTGCTGGTATAGTACACCCTTTACACAAAGGTGACATAAATTGTCCACTGTTACCTTTCAGAACAGTCTAGAAGGAAACAGTTCTCTCTCACTGAATGAGAAAGAGGCGCAATATTTGGTAGCACATTTTTATTTATTGAGGGTACAGTTGTAATGTATTTAAAAACACAAACGAAGACATTATACTAAATGTCCTTTGACCAGTAGCTGGCCACTTGGAGTGCCTCTGGTGTTGCTATAAGGAGGTCCTCCATTGTGCATGTGGCAGGGCACAGCCTGCATTGTAAGAGGCGATCTGTGGTTTGCTCTTCTCTACACTCGCATGTCGTGGACTCCACTTTGTGCCAGAGCGCAGTCTGTTCAGCACCTTTCCAGTTAGCCCAGTCTTCTGTGTGCTCAGGAGGGAGTCTCTCATTCGGTATCAGCCATGGATTGAAGTTCTGGGTTTTAGCCTGCCACTTTTGGACTCTTGCTTGCGGAGGGGCACCTATGAGTATCTCTGTAGATCTTACAAAGCTATTTCTTGGTTGTTGTAGGTTTTTTCGGGCTATATGGCCATGTTCTAGAGGCATTCTCTCCTGACGTTTCGCCCGCATCTATGGCAAGCATCCTCAGAGGTAGTGGGGTCTGTTGGAACTAGGAAAATTGGGTTTATATATCTGTGGAATGACCAGGGTGGGACAAAGGACTCTTGTCTGCTGGAGCTAGGTGTGACTGTTTCAACTGACCACCTTGATTAGCATTTGATGGCCTGGTAGTTTTTGGTGTGGTTTGTTAGTGCCTGGGGGAATCTTTTGTTGAGAGGTGATTAGCTGTCCCTGATTATTTCCTCTCTGTTGTTTTGCTGTTGTAATTTTGGAAGTTTTCTAAAATACTGGTAGCCAGATTTTGTTCATTTTCATGGTTTCCTCCTTTCTGTTGAAATTGTCCACATACGGTACTTATGGATTTCAATGGCTTCTCTGTGTAGTCTGACATGGTGGTTGTGAGAGTGGTCCAGCATTTCTGTGTTCTCAGATAATATGCTGTGTCCAGGTTGGTTCATCAGGTACTCTGCTATGGTTGACTTCTCTAGTTGAAGTAGTCTGCAGGGCCTTTCATGTTCCCTGATTCGTGTTTGGGCAATGCTGCATTTGGTGGTCCCTATGTAGACTTGTCCAATGCTGCATGGTATACAGTAGACCAGGGGTCCTCAAACTAAGGCCCGAGGGCCGGATACGGACCTCCAAGGTCATTTATCCGGCCCTTGCTCAGGGTCAACCTAAGTCTGAAACAACTTGAAAGCACACAACAACAACAACAATCCTAACTCATCAGCCAAAAGCAGGCCCACACTTCCCATTGAAATACTAATAAATTTATATTTGTTAAAATTGTTCTTCATTTTAATTATTGTATTGTTTTTAAGCATTTTTGCACTACAAATAAGATAGGTGCGGTGTGCATAGGAATTCATGTTTTTTTCAAATTATAATCCGGCCCTCCAGCAGTTTGAGGGATTGTGACCTGGCCCTCTGTTTACAAAGTTTGAGGACCCTGCAGTAGACTATCAAGCTATTTCTTGATTTAAGGCATTGGCGTGCTAGCTGATATCTGAACAGGGGATGGGCTGGAGATGGTAGCACATGAATGAAGTTCAGTAGAGTCTCACTTACCTGACATAAATGGGCCAGCAGAACGTTGGATAAACGAAAATGTCGATAATACGAGTCTCCATCTGACGTGATGCTACATGCCTAGAATACTAACAACAGGGACTCCAAAGGTTAAGGCAAGGCAATATCTCAGGGCTAGAGCAGCACATCAGGAAGTGCCTGGAAGTGGAAGAGGAGCATGGAAATCACAGAGGGAAGGAGGGAGGACACTTCCTCTTCTGGTCCGGCCTCTTTTCCCCCTTTCCTCCCTCCTCCTCCTTGTCGTGCCTTTTTAACTTATTTATTTATTTATTTACGGTATTTGTATACCACTTTTCTCACCCCGAGAGGGACTCAAAGCGGTTTACACATAAGTAATGGCAAAATTCAATGCCAGTACAAACAATTACAATTATACACTACAATTAGACATAAATCAAGTTAAAAACAATGCACCCACAAGCAATAAAACAATCATTAAAACAATAAAACAGTCTCGTCCATCAAATCGTCGTTCCAGTCATAGTCTTTCCAAAATGCTGCATTCATTTACTTCTACTGCCCAAAGGCCTGGTCCCAAAACCATGATTTTAATTTTTTCTAAAAGCCAGGAGGGAGGAAGCAGATCTTACCTCATTTGGGAGTGTGTTCCATAGGTGGGGAGCCACAGCCAAGAAGGCTCTGTCTCTCGTCCCCGCCAGACACATCTGTGCTGTTGACGGGAGCGAGAGCATGGCCTCCCCGGATGATCTTAAGATTACGAGGTGGGACATAGAGGTGAATGTATTTGGACAAATAAGCTGTATAGAGCTTTATAGGTCAAAACCAGCACTTTGAATTGGGCTCTGAGATGGACAGGCAGCCAGTGGAGCTGGCATAGCAGGGGGGTGGTATGCTCCCTGTATGCCGCCCCAGTTAGTAATCTGGCTGCCGCCCGTTGAACTAGCTGAAGTTTCCAAACCGTCTTCAAAGGCAGCCCCACGTAGAGTGCATTACAGTTATTGGGAATGGAGAGAGAGTTGGGGAGCGATCCTTTAATTGAAGGGGAAATGCCGAAGGAAAAGGGAGGCATTGGATAAGGCATAATGTTGGATAAGTGAAGGTTGGATAAGCAAGACTCTACTATAGTCGCTTTGCGGTTTTGAAACGTGATGAGCAGCCCTGCTTCCAGAGTTTGGATTCCTTTACCTGGTAGCAGTTAATGCAGCCGACTTTTACTTTTATTGAAATTGAGCACGAAAGCAGTCCCTATTATGATTTGTATGAGAGAGCAATGCGGAAGTCTTTTTGTTTTACGACAACAATGAAATAAACAAGGATGTTGTGCAACCTACAATAACTGTATACAGCACACTTCAGATGTTCCATTTGCCTTTGTTTTGAGATCTGTTGACTGTGCATGTACAGATACATGCTTGCTGAAATATAATAAGCATGGTTAACTAATTGCAGAAATGTTAAATCGGCAACATTTTTTCCTTTTGAACTTCCATTTTTATGGTGTGGGTGTAAATTGGCACCCAGCACTACACCAAACTACACTGGGAGTTCCAGCAGATGGACTTATTTTAAAATAATATTTGTGGCGTGGTAAGAGTCTTATATGTCAAATTACAGTGGTTCTAATAAATCATTTCCTTGGTACATCTGCTTTTCAGTTTTTTTTGGTGCATTTGATGTCTCCTAAGTTAGGTTTAATGGGAGGCTTCCTTATTTATATCTAAATAGAGAATCTTGTTTTTAAACTGATGGCAAGAGGGATAGTTGCCTGTAATGGATACTGTTTATAGAAAGAACCTTCTGTGTTTCATTAGAAACTATGTGAAATTTGGTGCTCACACATTTTGTTAAAGCCTGGGGCACAGCATTGCTTGTTGTAAGACTCAAGAACAGAATTTTTTATCTGTAAGGATCCATGTTCCTCAGGCATTATTTTTTAAGACTTTCATAATTTTTGATTATTTTAATATTTCATATCCCTCGTTGTACCTATAAGAAGTACAGATTTGTATGGTTGAAACACTTGTCTTGCTGAAGAAGCAGAATTATCAGTGTCTTTCCTAGAAAATGTGATGTTTTCTTGATAATTTATTTATTTATTATTTATTTTATTTATTTTGGGTACTTCTACCCCATCCTTCTCAACCCCTAAGGGGGACTCAGGACGGCTTCCAACCGGCATACGTTTGATGTCTACAATTCAACACAATAAAATACATAGTAACAATAATTATAAACAGTTAAAACATTACATTAATACCATAAAAAGCCAGCCTGGTGGCCATCGTAAATTCATTCCTCTTATCATAGTCCGTTTCCAAAGCTTTAGTCGTCATTGTCCTTGTCAGTCTGCCAGATTACCCAAAGGCCTGGTCCCATATCCATGTTTTTAATTTCCTTCTGAAAGAGAGGAGGGATGACGAGGATCTAATTTCCCCAGGGAGTGAATTCCACAGGCGGGGAGCCACCACCGAGAAGGCCCTATCCCTCTTCCCCGCCAATCTCATCTATGACAAGGGCGGGGCCGAGAGCAGGGCTCCTCCAGAAGATATTAAATTCCTAGGCGGGACGTAGAAGGAGATACTTTTGTTTGTGCCAGGAGCAACGAGAAACTACAAGTTGCTACTGGTGTGAGAGAACTGGCCGTCTGCAAGGACGCTGCCCAGGGGACGCCCAGATGTTCTACAATCCTGTGGGAAACTTCTCTCATGTCCCTGTGTGAGATGCTGGAGCTGACAGATGGGAGCTCACCCCACTCCCCAGATTCAAACAGCCCACCTTTTAGTCAGTAGTCCTACCAGCACAACCCATTGCGCTACCGGGGCTCCTTGAGAATAATTATGCAGTATTTTTGTCTATCATAGTGATCCTAGCTCTTGTCTGACAAACACAGAACTAAAATCTCAAAGGCAAAGTGTGTTTGTACAGCAGGCTGTGCATGATTGGCGTGCACACATTAATCCTTTGATTTGCATAGATTTTGTAATGTCTAATAGATATTGTTGCTTGAGTACCGAACCCTGTGAATATCTTCTGTGTTAAACAAAGACAATTGAATACATGCACCTATCGAGGGAAATGGGATTTGGGTACGAGTGAAACCACATTTGAGTATGATTGAAGCATTTTTAAAAGGATTGCAAACATTCCGTGTTTCTCTTAGCATCTTTTACTAACTTCCCAAGTGGGGTCTAAATTTCACTGTAATGGATTTGATGGGTTTTTGAGACGCATCCTTTTCTGGCGTCTGTTCCCTGTGTTAATTATAAAGCTCATTCCAGAATTACAGAAGCCTCTGGAGCCGTATTTGATCTAGTGTTAGGACTCCATTGCTTGATGAAGGCTGCGGTAGATGTGTTTGAGCCCAGGCACAAAAATCTCTTCTGCCTCAGCTTCATTTTATCCAGAGGACTGTAAGGGAAATTGCACAATCCTTCATTGAACTAGAAGAAGGGTTGCCTGCGCTTCCCTCCCCGTCCCCTTTTCGGGATGTGGAAGGACAGGCTCCTCGTGGCATAATTTGTGAACTTAAGTTTTGCAACATGTTTACTTAACTAGAGCATTCTCTTTCAGGGGTCCTGGCCAATGTTTGAATATCTTTCAAAATAAGTAGAGCACAGTCACACTAAGTCCAAGCGACAGGGTTGCTGTTTTTAAAACTCCTAGTGGGCCTTTACATATGCAGTGGCATGGGTTTTATCTACTGAGAAGAATACCATATTTACTCAAGTCTAATATGCCATCTAAGGACACCCCTGTGGTGCAGTGGGTTAAACCTGCTGAACTTACTGACCGAAATGTCACAGATTCGAATCCGGGGAGCGGCATGAGCTCTGCCAACCTAGCCGTTCGAAAACAAATGTGAGTAGATTACCACCCTGGTGGGAAGGTAACATTGCTCCATGAAGTCGTGCTGGCTACATGACGTTGGAGGTGTCTACGGACAACGCTGGCTCTTTGGCTTAGAAATGGAGATGAGCACCATCCTCCAGAATTGGACACGACTGGACTTAATGCCAGGGGAAAACCTTTCCCTTTACCTAATGTGCCATCTAATCTAATGCACACATCAATTTTCCACACCCTGAAACCAAAAATCTATATAAATAAAAATGTAATGTTCATTTGTGGGATTAACATAACTCAAAAACCACTGGACGAATTGACACCAAATTTGGACACAATACACCTATCAGGCTGAGTGATCATCGATCATAAAAACACTGAAAACACAGCAGAAGAGACTTAAAAAGCCAAAAAACAAAATTACATTACAACGCATGCGCAAAACCCCATCCATCCATATATATATATGGATGGGGTTTTGCGTATATGCAAAACACATATACACAAATATATATACACACAAAACACATATACACAGATTGGGCCACAGCAAGGCATGGCAGGGGACTGCAATAATAATAATAATAACAACAACAACAACAACACATATACACAAATATATATACACACAAAACACACATACACAGATTGGGCCACAGCAAGGCATGGCAGGGGACTGCACACACACAGGCACACACACATATATGAGATGCCAAATGTAATATGCGGCAGCAAATAATAATAATAATAATAATAATAATAATAATAGATATAAAGATTGAACTGCAAAGACTCTGGCACAAGCCAGTCAAGGTGGTCCCAGTGGTGATCGGCACACTGGGTGCAGTGCCTAAAGACCTTGGCCTGCACTTAAACACAGTCGGCGCTGACAAAATTACCATCTGCCAGCTGCAGAAGGCCACCTTACTGGGATCTGCATGCATTATTTGCCAATACATCACACAGTCCTAGACACTTGGGAAGTGTCCGACATGTGATCCAATTCAATAGCCAGTAGAGTGTATGCTGTGGACTCATCTTGTTGTGTTTCAAATAATAATAATAATAATAATAACACCAAGCTTTATTTATACCCCGTCTCCTCTCCCCAAAGGGCACTCTTTGTAATTTGGCCATTACTTTTGCTGCCTGTCTAGAATTCCTTCTTTAAAAACAAAAAGTGTTTGAGCATCAAAACTTTCAACAATAGAAAGGAAAACCTTGGGCCGCATCTATGCCAGTGGTTCCCAACCTTTGGTCCTCCAGTTGTTTTGGACTTCTAGTCCCAGAAATCCCCGCCATTTTACCAGTTGTTAGGAATTGTGAGAGATGAAGTTCAGAACACCTGGAGGTCTAAAGGTTGGGAAACAGCGAGGGACCTCAACCCAAACTACAAATCTCAGGATCCCATAGCATTGAGTGATGGCAATTAAATTAGGGTTGAGGTCCCTCTAATAGAAGCTCCAAGCACTCCTAAAACAGCTTCATCTTTTGCTTTGGCTCAGCACTAAGATGATCATATGATGCGGATCTAATCACACCCTAGTTTTGACAGGTTATTTAGCCAAAAAAAGTTGAGCATTAGACTCAAGTAAATAGGACATTTGTTACGATGCAACCTTCATTTGCATTAGGAGGAGCTGGGTGTGTTTTTTCCAATTCAGGAGCATGGAGCAGAGGGACTACAGTAGCAGGGCTGGTGCAAATTGTGCCCATTCTTCGTTTCTCTCCTTGTACCAGTGAGTTTCCAAAAGGATCCAGAACAGCTCCATTATTGGTGCACATGGCCAGATAGCTCATGTACACCTTCCCTCTAAGAATAGCCCATCTGTTCCCGGAGATTAAACGTCTCAGATCCAGATGGTTAAAAGCTTAAATCAGCCTTTCCAAAGATACAAATGACCCATTTCAGAGATTTTCTACACTTGGGCCACTGTGGCGCAGTGAGAAAATTTACAACTCTGTGAAGAAATCCTTTCCCCATTGTTGCGCTTACAGTATATTCAGTGGAGTGAAGCAGCACCTCTTGCGCTGATGTGCTTCAGGGTCACTTGGCGTT
Organism: Anolis sagrei ordinatus; assembly: GCF_025583915.1. Lineage (NCBI taxonomy): Eukaryota > Metazoa > Chordata > Lepidosauria > Squamata > Anolidae > Anolis > Anolis sagrei. Next base: position 6,281,058 of record NW_026847771.1, on the reverse strand, counting down.
TGCTTTATTAAAAGTGATATTCGGCAGTATGTAATTCTGAATGTGAAAACTACATCAGGCTGAAGCTGAGGATTTAAATACACAGTGTGTAGCAACCAATCGGCCTTAAATTAGGCTAATTTGTGGTATGTTTTAAACTGCTCAGCTGGGATATGTTTCATTATGAATTAGAATGGGACTATTCAGCAAACGATGAAAATAATTTCATTGTGAATTACTTATTGCAGAAGAGCATTGCTTTTTTCCACCAATAAAATACGGTAAATGAGTTGGTATTTCTTGTTAACTCAGAATGATTCTTAGTTCAGTGTTTAGATAACTAATCTTTTGTGCTGAGGAGGAGTCTTGGTTTTCCTTGCTTCTCTTCTCAAGAGCTCACGACAGTTGGAGAATCTCCTGTCTTTTGGTTTAGTGTTTTGTACATGTTAGTGTTTTGGGGTCAGAGTCCTATGAGTACACTTTTTTAATGGCTGCACTTTTCTCCCTTGGTTCTGCTGAGGGAATAATAATAATAATAATAATAATAATAATAATTGATACAAAAGCACAGTATGTCACAGTCTATGCTGGATTTCGTATCACAAAATCACAAGTCGAACACTTCCCCAGCGTCTAGGACTGAGTGATGTATTTATTATTATTGTTATTATTATTATTATTATTATTGACACAAAAGCACAGTATGTCACAGGAAACGAGATCTGTATTCTGGATTTCATATCACAAAATCACAAGTCGAACACTTCCCCAGCATCTAGGACTGAGTGATGTATTTATTATTATTATTATTATTATTATTATTATTATTATTAATTGACACAAAAGCACAGTATGTCACAGCAAACGAGATCTCTATGCTGGATTTCGTATCACAAAATCACAAGTCGAACACTTCCCAAGGATCTAGGACTGTGTGATGTATTTTCGAATGATGCGTTCAGATCCAAGTCAGGTGGCCTTTTGCAGTTGACAGATTGTGATTTTCTCAATATGTGTTGTTTTCAAATGCCGGCTGAGATCTTTTGGCACAGCACCCAGTGCGCCAATGACCACTGGGACCACCTGGATTGGTTTATGCCAGAGTCTTTGCAGTTCGATTTTGAGGTCTTGATAGCGGCTGAGTTTTTCCTGTTTTTCCTCAATGTGGCTGTCACCTGGTATGGCGACATCAATAATCCAAACTTTTTTCTTCTCCACAATCGTGATGTCTGGTGTATTGTGTTCCAAAACTTTGTCAGTTTGGATTCGAAAGTCCCACAGTATTTTTGCACGTTCATTTTCCACGACCTTTGCGGGTTTATGATCCCACCAATTCTTTACTGCTGGCAAGTGGTACATGTGACATAAATTCCAGTGAATCATCTGGGCCACAGAATTGTGCCCCTATTTGTAGTCCGTCTGTGCAATTTTCTTGCAACAGCTGAGGATGTGGTCCATGGTTTCATCAGTTTCCTTGCACAGTCTGCATTTTGGGTCATCCGTTGATTTTTCAATCCTGGCCTTCATTGCATTGGTTCTGATAGCTTGCTCCTGGGCAACAAGAAGAAGGCCTTCTGTCTCCTTCTTCAGAGTTCCATTCGTGAGCCATAACCAGGTCTTCTTCTCATCAACTTTTCCTTCAATCTTCTCAAGGAACTGCCCATGCAAGGCTTTGTATTATTATTATTATTATTATTATTATTATTATTATTATTATTATTATTATTATTATTTGTATACTGCCCTAACTTCCCACAGAGACTCAGGGAGCTTTCCAACATGTAAGGTAGGACATTCAATTGCCGGAAAGAAACCATATAGACCATTACATCAAAAGAAATACATTCGATAATATAACAAACCTAATTAAACTTAACAGACAAAGTAACAACAGCTGGACATCATAAAATACAAAAAAGTATCCTGAAACACATTACAGATAAAAAATATTAAAAACCCACTTCATTGTAGCTCCATCAGTAGAGGTTCAACAAAACCAGTGGCCAGAGTTACTAAATGGTTATGGGCCAACTATAAAAGAGCTGGATACGGGATAGTGCAAACTGCAAATCATAGGGCTGGGGAAGTGGATGAAGTGCAGGACAGAGTACTATTTGGTTACCTGGGAACTGGGCCTAGGGACTAATCATTTTGGAAAACTTGATGGAACATCCAGGTTTTCAAGTCTCTATGAAAGGAGGACAGTGTGGGGACCTGCCTGATCTCCTTTGGGAAAGAGTTCTAAAGTTAGGGGCCACCACAGAGAAGGCCCTCTCCCTTGTCCCCACCAACCGTGCTTGTGATAGTGGTGGAAGTGAGAGGAGGGTCTCCCCGACATATCTTAGATCCCACGTTGGTTCATAAGGGGAGATACGATCCCAAAGAGAGGTAGGGCCCAAACCGTTAAGGGATGGCAGAAAAAAATCTGGCAGTATTGTAGGCCTATTTTTCTACTGCTTCGCTCCCTTCAATTTTCCTCTTGCTATCACTATACAATGCTGGTGTAGCTCCATGGATTTTGGCCTAGGGTTTGTAAGTGCCATGAAGGATGTGCACTTGGTATTTGGCCCTGTGCGTATATGAAATTAAGTTAAAAATACGTAAATCCAAGAGCATGGGCTAGAGCAGTGGTTCCCAACCTGTGGTCAGCAAGAACTAAAATATGGTCTGTGGCCTCACTGTTACTACACTGTTGCAACAAGAGCGACACGTCTCACGAAACCCTCTTATAGTGCCAAGCGTTAACAAAATCCATGGATAATAACATAGCCCAACCAAAAAAAATTTTTTTTCTTAGTGTCTTTGTTTTTAGGCCTATTCCTGGGATTATTTCTTGCCGATTGGCTGAGGAAGGCAGTATGCAAATACAGTTAATAAATAAATAAATTATTTGGGGTGCTGATTCAGAAAATTGCATTGGATAGACCACATCAGCCCTAGATTATTAAATATGATTTTCTGGCGACTACTGGACGGTATATGTTCTGTATCAGAAACTAGAGCTGATGTGGTCTATCCAATGCAATTTTCTGCACCAGCATCCCAAATTAACTGAATCTAAAGTTGACCAAAAACGGATCAAAGGGCCAAAATGGTCAAAAAAGGTTGGGAGCCACTGGACTAGAGGTAATGTAGTAGTAGGAATTGTGAATGAGAATTGTGCCCATTCTGTTCTTTATTTCAGTCTATGAGGGTAATTTTGATCAAGGGCAAGCATGTAGAAGAATTTGAGAATTAAATTGCACACCTGCGATATAAATTGCTTGTGTGTAACGGATAAAAAGTTTTGCTTACATTCTGGCTCTGGCTGCATAACATTTAAAAAATAATAAAATAAAAAAAATAGGGGGGCTTACAAAAAATGTGTTTCTCTAGGAAAGGAACCTTTCCTCCTTTTTTTCACCTTCTAAAACGGAACGTGCCATAACACACATGGCCCATCTGAAACAAGTGACACTTTTTCTTCAGATCATCTTTGTTGATTTTTCAAAGTTTAATCAAATGAGGAAGTCATTAAAAGGGGGGGGCAGGGGGGGAAGGACTTTGTGGAAGTGCGGTTGCCAATAGCCTTTGCTGGCATAACCAACATTGAGGAATGCTGACATTTTTTGCAGTTCAGCCACCATTATCTAGAGGACCACACAATCCCCACCTTGGATCAAAGCAACCATAATCTACTAAGGTTTGTTTATCTATGTGTCAGATTGTGTAGGCAGTGTGTATCAGAAATATATCTTATTTGTACTAGCATCGCCCTTCCCCTGCTACTAAAAGATATCAGTAAAATTATACAAATGGGGGGAACCTTTCTAATACAAGGAAGATATGTTTAAAAACTGTTTATATGATATATATCAGTTTTGCATGCTACTAGACAGGGTATGTCATAATTCATATTTTTCTCAGAGTTTTTTCTGTGGCAGTTTATTATGTTATGTTTTCCAGTGGTATGTCCCTTGTAAAGTAATTTAGAGAAATAAGGGGATGGGATACAAACATATAACTTAAATATACAAACATAGAGCTATCATTAATTGCTAGATAGTAGCAGAAACATATACAGTATTACTGCTTTGTAGATAAATTTCTGCAGGGTTGGAAAATGGAGTAACAAGAATGGCAACTTTTGGGGCAAGGAGAAACAGGGTGATAAGAATATATTATTTTAAGACTTTTTACAGTATCGTAGACAAAAGAGTATGTCATGTTATATACAATCTAACAGTAAATAAACATCAAAAACATCTTTAATCATATTTCTTATTTTTAAATTTCCATTACAACTTAATGCCTAGCATTATTTTTTAAATTTCAATTACATTTGGCCTAGCCATAGATTTTCATATGTGCACTGTACCTTGTTTAATGTTTATGTTATTTGTGTATGAGATTTATTATTTTAATTGCTTTGTATTGTGTCTGTTATTGCTTGTATTGATGTATTGTGCGCTTGGCCTCATGTAAGCCGCACCGAGTCCCTTGGGGAGATGGTAGCGGGGTATAAATAAAGTTTTATTATTTTATTATTATTATTATTACAACTTATGCTACATATAACTATCACACACCTTTTATCCACTTATATATGTTGTATTTCTTTATAATTATTATTATACTGTTTTCCCCCTCTTCCCCTTAGCCTTAGTTTGTGCCCCCTTCACCAGGACCAACCAACACATGTTGTTTCACCATTCCAAAAAATCATTGTTTCACTAGCTGGCTTATACCCCTTTCCCTCATTAAGCACATACTCAATAATTTTCCCATATTTTCCAAAAGTCTGTTTGTTTACATATTTCCCTTTTAATTTCAATATTGCAAGTTAGCTTATCATTAATCCCTATATTCCAAATTTCCCTATACCATTCTTCTATTTGAATTTCTTTTTTTTTCTTTCCAGTTTTTTGTTATTAACAATTTAGCTGCTGTTATCAAATTAGAAACCAATTCTTTTTCCTCTTGTAAGGGAATTATTTTATCATGTATAAGTAATAATGCTAATTTTGGTGTAATCTCAATCTCTATTTTTATTATTGCTTTTATTTCTTTGAATATGCTTTCCCAATTTTTTTGTATAATATTACATGACCACCACATATGAAGGTACGTCCCAATTTCCTGACAACTTCTCCAGCACTGATTTGAGTATTTTTTTATCAATCTGATTTAATCTAATGGGTGTTAAATACAGGGTGATAAGAAGATTAAGAATGAATTCATTTGGTTGCATGCTCACATATTATTTACCATTATCATGTATTTACCATGTGATTTTCTTTCTGAATTTCAACATGTTTTTTTGCTAGCAAACATGCTGACTCAGTCTTCAGTGTTGATAGTTTTCCTCTTTGAAATGTGGCAGCCAATTCTAGGCAGAAGAATAGCATGTGTTGGGATGTCCCTAAGCCACAGGGCTTCATTACGCATGCTGAATCGCTTTAGCAGATGCCCAGTAAGCATATTTTTGATTAAAGAGTTCGCAGTAGAGAAGTTCAGAGTCCAACGAGATTTATTTCTTTAAACAGGAGTGGTAGGAATCATGTGGCCTTCCAGGTATTTGTGTAATGAAAGCCCAGCATTCCCCACTATCGGGTATATTGGTTATAGCTGGTGGGATGTGGAGTCCCACATCTGGAGGGCTGGATGATTCCAGCCTCGTCTTTACAACAGTCCACATCATAATGAAGGTTTCTATCTCAGAGGTCTTGCTTGACCTTGTTTAGCAGTATCGTCAATTGATTGCTTGTGTCATCCTGCTGCTTGGTTAAATTAAAAGTCTCCCACCTCTTTTTCTAGTGCTGAGGCAATCCCCTGCTGTCACACTCCTCAAGCGCTTGTGTATGTGTCACATTCCTTGTTTGTTTTGGTAGCCTTTTGCTTTTTCCAATATCAGCTGTTTCAATCTTTTCTGTATTGGCTTGTAGTGCTTTATTTATGGCTGACATGCTCTGGGCACTTCGTAGCAGTTGAACCAGCTAGCATTTGAGGCCTCTTTTGGAAAAGACGGTTCTCAGCCTGCCTTTTGAGTTTGCTTTCAAAGATTGGCTGGACTTGTTGAGGTCCTTCTGGCTTTGCTTAGAGACAGATCAGTGAGCCAGCTCTTTGCTCTCTCTGTACTGTTTGGAAGCACAAGTCATTCTCACTCAGTGGTTCTCAACCTGTGGGTCCCCAGGTGTTTTGGCCTACAACTCCCAGAAATCCCAGCCAGTTTACCAGCTGTTAGGATTTCTAGGAGTTGAAGGCCAATAACATCTGGGGACCCCAGGTTGAAAACCACTGCGGGTCTAGCACATAATGTGTAGTTTGGATATCATGCTACAGCAGACATGGGCAAACTTCACCCTTTAGCTGTTTTGGATTTCAACTCCCACAATTCCTAACAGCCGGTAGGGAGTTGAAGTGTGGGAGTTGAAGTCCAAAACACCTGGAGGGCTGAAGTTTGTCCATGCCTGTGCTACAGCCTCTGAATTGTGATTTGCAAAATGACCCAAGAAACTGTAAGATCGTGTGTTTGAATCTATCATCCATGTAAGCATCTTTGGATCCATCGTTTCTCAACCTGGGGGTCATGAGGGGGGTGTCAGAGGAGTCGCCAAAGACCATCAGAAAACACAGTATTTTCTGCTGGTCATAGGGGTTCTATGTGGAAAATTTGGCCCAATTCTATCGGTGGTGGGGTTCAAAATGCTATTTTAAATCCCAGGAACTACAACCCCCAAATGTCAAGGTCTATTCTCCCCAAAATTCATTGGTATTCATGTTTAGACAGATTGAGTATTTGTGCCAAGTTTGGTCCAGATTGGGTTGTTGTAGTTTTTTTGGGCTATATGGCCATGTTCTAGAGCAGTGTTTCTTAACCTGGGGTCCCCAGATGTTTTTGGCCTACAACTCCCAGAAATCCTAGCTAGTTTATCAGCTGTTAGGATTTCTGGGAGTTGAAGGCCAAAAACATCTGGGAACCCCAGGTTGAGAACTACTGTTCTAGAGGCATTATCTCCTGACATTTCGCCTGCATCTATGGCAAACATTCTCAGAGGATGCAGGCAAAACATCAGGAGAGAATGCCTCTAGAACATGGCCATATAGCCTGAAAAAACCTCCAACAACCTAGTGATTCTGGCCATGAAAGCCTTCGACAATACATTAGTCCAGATCCATCAAGTTTGAGTCCACAGTGCTCTCTGGATGTAGGTGAAATACAACTCCAAAACTCAAGATCAATGTCCCACCAAACCCTTCCAACATTTTCTGTTGGTCATGGGAGTTCTGTATGCCAATTTTGGTTCAGTTCCATCATTGGTGGAGTTCAGAATGCTCTCTGATTGTAGGTTAACTATAAATCCCAGCAACTACAACTCCCAAATGTCAAGGTCTATTTCCCTCAAACTCCATCTGTGTTCATATTTGGGTGTATGGAATATTCATGCCTAGTTTGGTCCAGATCCAGAATGCTCTCTGATTGTAGGTTAACTATAAAACCCAGCAACTACAACTCCCAAATGACAACTCCCCCCCCCCCAACCCCACCAGTATACAAATCTGGGTGTATTGGTTATTTGTGCCAAATGTGGTCCAGTGAATGAAAATACATCCTGCATTTCAGATATTTATATTAGGATTCGTAACAGTAGCAAAATTATCGTTGTGAAGTAGCAACAAAAATATTGTTATGATTGGGGGTCACCACAACATAAGGAACTGTATTAAGGGGTCACGGCATTAGGAAGGTTGAGAACCACTGTGATAGAGCGTCTCTATTTGAATGTTACATATGTGCATATGTCTTTTGTGGAGAACAAAGAAATATTTACAAGAGCATTGCTTGATTATGGGCCTTCCTTCCTCTCCAGCAGCAAAGAGGTGATTTTTGGGGCAGAAAAAAAGAAGTGCAGTGGCATTTATTGCTAGATATGTGCGGTTAACTCCATCCCTGCAGCATGTGCCACTTCCACAAGCCCCTCTGAATGAGTCTTGAAGTTTGTAGAATACCTTTGAATTATAGCCGTGCTTAACTAAGATAAATACCCAGCTGGCCTTAGGTGCAGAGCGGCATTAAATGTGGAGTGCGTGTCAGCTTCCCCTTTTCCCACTTTTATTTTGGCTCGCGTTCCAAATACTTAATCTGGTGACTCAGCTGACTTTTCAAAGCTACCTCTTAGAAAAGTTGAATGCACTTAAGATCAAATGCTCCAGGTTTCTTTTTCTAAATCAAGCGTACAATAGCATTTTCAAACTTACAGCAACCTTTTGTCTCCTGTAATTCATTCCAACTGAAGAACTAGTTAAACTGCATTATTCAGCCATCAAAGCAAAGGATAATTTATATTGGCTGCGGATTCAAAGTCCACATTCTCTGACAACAGGCATGTTGTAACTATGAAGGCCAGCAATGTCACCCGAGTGCCAATCCTCCCGCTCCCCATTTTAAAAGAGCAGTGCCAGTTTTAATCTGAATTAAAAGAAACCAGAATGCCTACAGTATTGCAAAATCAGTATAATTGGGAAATGTTCAAATTGCTTCTCCACTCGTACTTAAATCTTGGCTAATGCATCCCAGTAATATCCCTTAAGAATGCTCTTAGGTCTTTTTTCACACTTCTAACAATGGTGATCCTATTAGATTGAGCCTATCCATTTGTGGAAACGTAATCTTCCTGATTATAAGAATAATCAGATGCCATTGTTGACCTTAAACCAAAAAGCAAAGATAACGTCTGTCTAGTTCATTCTGTATTGGCAACACTGGCTTCAGAAAAAAAATATTAGCTACTAGCCGTCCCCTGCGTTCTTGTTGTTTCTTTGTCATTGTTGATGTGGTTTGCCTACTCAGGAACATGCAACATATACTGTTGCATGTTCCAGAGTATAAGCCTAGTTTTTCAGCCCTTTTTTTAGGCTGAAAAAGTCCCCCTTGGCTTATACTCGAGTCAAGGTTGTATATTATTTTACTCTATTATCATTATTATTGTTGTTGTTATTATTATTATTATTATTATTCTCATTTCATTTATTATTTTATTCTAATTATTATTATTACATTTATCATTTTACTCTATTATTATACCTTTATTGTTTTAGTGTATAATTGTTGTTATTGCTACATTGTTTTACTCTTTTTATTATTATTGTTATTATTATTACATTTATTATGTTACCCTCTTTGTTATTATTGAAAGGATACGTAAGCACATTTATTTATTTATTTACTTACTTACAACATTTATATGCCACCCTCTCACCCCGAAGGGGACTCAGAGCGGCTTACAAGTAAAAAGTAAATACAATATATTATTATCATAGCACAATATTAATATTATATATTACATTGTACTATAACATTATACTGTGATATTATTAGTAATATTACATTTAATATAAAATATATAATTATAATATCATTTTATTATTATTAGTATATTATTATTTACATTGAAGAAGATAAATAATCATTTAATCAGAGTTGGGCAGTCTTATCTTAAATTACCATTTTTGTAAATATTCAAAAATATATAACCTACTGATCCCTCAATTAATGTAATTTAATTGGCATCTATTTTTATTTTGCAATTCAGCAGTAGCTGCTGCTTTTACCACCCTTGGCTTATATTCGAGTCAATCCGTTTTCTCAATTTTTTGTGGTAAAATTAAGTGTCTCGGCTTATATTCGGGTTGGTTTATACTCGAGTATATACAGTAATTGTCCTTCTTTAGGGGCCCCTTTCAAATCTAAGATACTATATCTCTCTGTGTGTGTGAATAATATATATCTATGGCTGGATGGCTCTTTGTCAGCAGGGTTTGATTACGTTTTCTTGCCCTGGTGAAGGGAGTTGGACTGGATGACCTTCAGGCAACATTTCTGTTGGTCATGGGTGTTCTCTGTGGGAAGTTTGGCCCAGTTCTCTCGTTGGTGTGGTTCAGAATGTTCTTTGATTGTAGGTGAATATAAATCCCAGTAACTACAACTCCCAAATGTCAAGGTCTTTTTCCCCCAAACCCCATCTGTATTCATATTTGGACATATGGAATATTCGTGCCAAGTTTGGTCCAGATCCATCATTGTTTGAGTCCACAGTGCTCTCTGGATGTAGGTGAACTACAACTCCCAAACTCAAGGTCAATGTCCACCAAACCCTTCTAGTATTTTCTGTTGGTCATGGGAGTCCTGTGTGCCAAGTTTGGTTCAATCCCATTGTTGGTGGAGCTCAGAATGCACTTCGATTGTAGGTGAACTATAAATCCCAGTAACTACAATTCCCAAATGTCAAGGTTGATTTCCCCCAAACTCCATCTGTATTCATATTTGGACATATGGAATATTCGTGCCAAGTTTGGTCCAGATCCATCATTGTTTGAGTCCACAGTGCTATCTGGATATAGTGAACTACAACCCCCAAACTCAAGGTCAATGCTCACTAAACCCTTTTAGTATTTTCTGTTGGTCATGGTAGTTCTGTGTGCCAAGTTTGGTTCAATCCCATTGTTGGTGGAGCTCAGATTGCTCTTTGATTGTAGGTTAACTATAAATCCCAGCAACTACAATTCCCAGATGACAAAACCAATTTTTTTGAGTGATAGTCACTCCTTGGGTTAGTAGGTGTCTTGTGGCCAAATTTGACGGCAATTGGTCCAGTAGTTTTTGAGTTATGTTAATCCCACAAATGAAACATCACATTTTTATTTATATAAATTTTGGAAAGGCTGGAAGAAGAAAGATTTCTAGGCTTATAATAGTTGTTTAGCTCTTTCAGCTGCAAATTGGGCAGATTTCCTTTCCTTGATGCTTTCACCTTTTGCTATTTCTCTTTTCCCATCTTGTTGGTAATGCCGTGATTTGAAGTGTGGTGTAGCCAGGGGACAAAGACATAAAGCTGACATTTGACTCCTGTTAAACTTTACGTTATAGTAGTTAATTTATAGTTCAGGAGACTTTTCGCCTTTTATTGCTATTTTGTTAATAACCTCTGCCAGATAAACTATATAAAGTCCACAGAGTTGTGTGTTTATTGGCATAGCCTTTTGCCTAGCGAACAAGAATCACGCTCTTTCTGTAAACTGAGTTATCTGGTCATCTTGTCTCATGAATGCGTTTCAGGAAATCTGGAAGTGGTCTGGTCTCAGCTCCTTGCATGTCTCTGTCTCTTGAAATTATCCAAAGCAAGCTAAGTGATACCTAGATGTACCAATATTATTTATTGATTTATTTATTGTATTTATACCCCGTTCTTCTCAACCCCAAAGGGGACTAAGAGCGGCTTACAGATTATGTCAACATTCAATGCTGCATCATACAACAAATAATAAATATAACATATCAAATTATCAAACAAAACATATAAATGTAATAAGCACAACAACAAATAATAAATATAACATATCAAATTATCAAACATATAAATGCAATAAAACATATTAAAAATATTAAAAATATGGTAGGTCTGTGGAATTTCTTCCTTAAGGAAGCATATTTAGCACTTCAAGAATATTGCCAGCTAAACATCTACAGGTCCATTAGATACAGGATCTGTACTTGTTAATTGTTGCTTATCAGGGGACCAATGAAAACATGGGATTTTTGCAAGGAAAGGGGGACATTGTAGCTCAGTCTATGAAATAAAATCTCAGTTAATTACTTCTTCTCTTCTTGCTCAAGCCTTCCTGATCCTCATTCTGGTACTGGTGCTCCTTTATTTATCTGTATGGACCGCCGTTTCTCAACCTGGGGGTCGGGACCTGGGGGGGGGGGGTCATGAGGGGGTTTGAGAGGGGTTGCCAAATTCCATTAGAAAACATATATTTCTGATGGACTTAAGAACCCCTTTGGCATAGAAGGCTGAAGATCTCGCCGCCTGTCCTTCTCTTCTATTTTGGAAACAGATGGCGAATCCTCCCACCAAAAGCCCTCCTCCACTGTGATTGACCGGTTTGTCAGCCAAGTGGAGGGCTGTTTCTGAGACTCCAAGCAAGGAGGCGAGAGCAGACATGATTGGCACATGGCAGCATAGTGCGCATGTGTGGGCAAGGGAGAGCGTGCAAGGCTGGAGGGAGGCTCATTCCAGTGAGTTCCTTCAAGACATGGGGGTCCTGTGTGGGAAGTTAGGCCAATTTGATTATTGGTGGGGTTCAGAATTTTCTTTGATTGTAGGCGAACTATAAATCCCAGCAACTACAACTCCAAAATGTCAAGTCCCCCCCCCCCCTCAAACTCCACCAGTGTGGAGTGTTTTTCAGGCTGTATGGCCATGTTCTAGAAGCATTCTCTTCTCATGTTTTGCTTCCTCACTACTAGAAATATTGTTAAAGTTTGGGTTGCTGTAAGTTTTTTGGGCTGTATGGCCATGTTCCAGAAGCATTCTCCCTTTCGCCTGCTTCTGTGGCAGGCATCTTCAGAGTTTGTGAGGTCTGTTGGAAACTAGGAAAATGGGGTTTATATATCTGTGGAAAGTCCAGGGTGGGAGAAAGAATTCTTGTCTGTTGGAGCTAGGTGTGAATGTTTCAACTGGCCACCTTGATTAGCATTTGATGGCCTGACAGGTTTTAGGGGTGGTTTGTTACTGCCTGGGGGAATCCTTTGTTGGGAGGTGATTAGCTGTCCCTGACTGTTTCTTGTCTTGACTTCCCTGTATTTGAGAGGGTCTTTCGTTAATAAGCCCACTCACCCAAGAGTTTTCAGGGCACAACCTTTGTGTATGTGTGTGTTATGCTTTTCCTTTTGAATCAAGTTGAAATTGTATTGTCGAAGGCTTTCATGGCTGGAATCACTGGGTTGTTTTAGGTTTTTCCGGGCTACATGGCCATGTTCTAGAGGCACTTTCCCCCCCAGGCACTTCCAAGCCATTAAATGCTAATCAAGGTGGTCAGTTGAAACATTCACACCTAGCTGCAGCAGACAAAGGTCCTTTGTCGCACCCTGGTCATTCCACAGATATATAAACCCATTTTCCTACTTCCAACAGACCTCACTACCTCTGAGGATGCTTGCCATAGATGCAAGTGAAACGTCAGGAGAAAATGCTTCTAGAACATGGCCATATAGCCCGGAAAAACGTACAACAACCCAAGTTGAAATTCCTATGTGTCTCTTTGCCATGTAGCAGTATGTTTTAATGAAAGATCTCGTGCACTTTTCCTGTAATTAAAAATATCCTAAACCTGTTCCTATTCTCCACTTTTCCCCAGGGAGACATGCTGTCTATCCAGTTGTGAAGATCAGTGACAACTGAGCTGCTGTCGGTCCACGCAACATGGGAAGAGCCATCTCCGCTGTCCTGCCCATCGTTAATGTGAATTGCTAGCAGTCACCTGCCCGTTATTGCGATTGCATGGAAATTCAGCAGGCATTAATACTCCGGGAAGCTGCCAAGGGTAACAGGATGTTTGGACGATGATGATGGCAAGGAAGCAAGATGTCCGCATCCCCACCTACAACATCAGTGTGGTCGGATTGTCTGGGACGGAGAAAGAGAAAGGGCAGTGTGGCATTGGGAAATCGTGCCTGTGCAATCGCTTTGTGCGGCCCAGGGCAGATGACTTCCACTTGGACCACACTTCAGTCCTCAGCACCAGTGACTTTGGAGGAAGAGTTGTCAACAACGACCACTTCTTGTACTGGGGGGAAGTGGTGCGTTCCCTGGAGGACTGTGTGGAATGTAAAATGCACATTGTGGAACAGACTGAATTTATTGATGACCAGACTTTCCAGCCTCACCGCAGCACCGCCCTCCAGCCCTATATCAAAAGGGCGGCTGCAACCAAGCTTGCATCTGCAGAAAAGCTCATGTACTTTTGCACTGATCAGCTCGGGCTGGAGCAGGACTTCGAGCAGAAACAGATGCCGGATGGGAAGCTGTTGGTAGACGGCTTTCTTCTCTGTATCGATGTCAGCAGGGGCATGAACAGGAACTTTGATGATCAGCTCAAGTTCGTTTCAAACCTGTACAATCAACTCACGAAAACGAAAAAGCCCACAGTGATCGTTCTGACAAAGTGTGACGAAGGGGTGGAGCGGTACATTAGAGATGCACATACTTTTGCCTTAAGCAAAAAGAACCTCCAGGTGGTCGAGACGTCTGCCAGATCCAATGTGAACGTGGACTTGGCTTTCAGCACTTTAGTGCAGCTGATAGACAAAAGCAGGGGCAAGACTAAAATTATCCCTTACTTTGAGGCTTTGAAGCAGCAAAGCCAGCAGATTGCGGCTGCGAAAGATAAGTATGAGTGGCTGGTGAGCCGCATTGTGAAAAACCACAATGAGACTTGGTTGAATGTCTCGCGGAAGATGCAGTCCTCTCCAGAGTACCAGGATTATGTCTATCTGGAAGGGACGCCGAAAGCCAAGAAGCTCTTCCTGCAACATATTCATCGCCTCAAACAAGAACATATAGAGCGCCGGAGGAAAATGTATCTTGCTGCTTTGCCTCTCGCTTTTGAAGCCCTTATTCCAGACTTGGATGATATAAACCATTTGAGCTGCATCAAGGTGGAGAAGCTGTTGGAGTCGAAGCCGGACTTCTTAAAGTGGTTTGTGGTTCTTGAGGAGACTCCCTGGGATGCCACCAACCACATCGATAACATGGAGAACGAACGCATTCCCTTCGACCTGATGGAGACCTTGCCTGCCCAGCAACTCTACGAGGCCCATCTTGAGAAGCTGAGGAATGAGAGGAAAAGGGCAGAAATGAGAAGGGCTTTCAAGGAGAATTTGGAGACTTCCCCTTTCATAACTCCAGGAAAACCTTGGGAGGAGGCGCGTAGTTTCATCATGAACGAGGACTTTTATATGTGGCTCGAAGAGTCGGTCTACATGGATATTTACGGTAGACACCAAAAGCAGATTATAGAGAAGGCCAAGGAGGAGTTTCAGGAGCTGCTTCTGGAATACTCAGAACTGTTCTATGAGCTGGAGCTTGATGCCAAGCCCAGTAAAGAGAAAATGGGCGTCATCCAGGATGTGTTGGGCGAAGAACAACGATTTAAAGCATTACAAAAGCTGCAAGCCGAACGAGATGCCCTGATCTTGAAGCACATCCATTTTGTGTATCACCCAACAAAGGAAACCTGCCCCAGCTGCCCAGCTTGCATAGATGCTAAAATTGAGCATTTGATAAGTTCCAGGTTTATAAGGCCTTCTGATCGCAATCAGAAAAACTTACTGTCAGACTCCAATATAGATAGAATCAACTTAGTCATTCTCGGTAAAGATGGACTTGCACGTGAGTTAGCAAATGAGATCCGAGCTCTTTGCACAAATGATGACAAGTATGTGATAGATGGAAAGATGTATGAGCTCTCCTTGAGACCGATCGAAGGTAATGTCAGGCTTCCTGTTAATTCTTTTCAGACGCCAACGTTTCAGCCCCATGGTTGCCTCTGTCTTTATAACTCCAAGGAATCTCTGTCGTATGTTGTCGAAAGTATTGAAAAGAGCCGAGAGTCCACTCTTGGCCGAAGGGACAACCACTTAGTTCACCTTCCTCTGACTCTCATCCTGGTGAACAAGAGAGGAGACACGAGTGGAGAAACCCTGCACAGCCTCATCCAGCAAGGGCAGCAGATTGCCAGCAAGCTGCAGTGCGTCTTCCTCGACCCAGCTTCTGCTGGCATTGGCTATGGGCGTAATATTAACGAGAAGCAAATCAGCCAAGTTCTGAAAGGCCTGCTCGACTCGAAGCGCAACTTAAACCTGATGAGCTCGACAGCGAGCATTAAAGATATGGCTGATATTGATCTTCGGATAGTCATGTGTTTGTTGTGTGGAGATCCCTTCAATGCGGATGACATCCTCCTCCCAATTCTTCAGTCCCAAACCTGTAGGCCTTCCCATTGCGGGAGCAGTAATTCTGTGTTACTTGAATATCACATAGGACCACACAAGAGGCGTATAGAACTCTCCTTGCTTTCGTACCATTCCTCATTTAGCATTAGGAAAAGCTGGCTAGTCCATGGCTACATTTTGTTTTATTCAGCTAAGCGTAAAGCCTCCCTGGCTATGTTACGTGCCTTCCTTTCTGAAGTGCAGGATATTATCCCTGTTCAAATCGTGGCACTCACAGATGGCTCCTTAGATGTTCTGGACAACGATTTGAGTAGGGAACAGTTGACGGAGGGAGAGGATATCGCCCAGGACATCGAAGGAAAGTTCACCACTATCCCTTGTAGTCAACCTCAACATAAACTAGAAATCTTCCACCTGTTCTTCAAGGACGTGATGGAGAGGAAAAACATCATTGAAGCCACCCACATGTACGATAACGCTGCGGAAGCCTGCAGCACCACGGAAGAAGTGTTCAATTCCCCCCGGGCCGGCTCCCCCCTCTGCAATTCAAACCTTCAGGATTCGGAGGAAGACATTGAGCCTCCGACCTACAGCCCTTTCCGAGAGGACACCTCATTGCCCAGTTTGTCCAAAGATCTTTCTAAACTTTCCATGGAGTTAGAGGGGAACGATGGTCTTTCCGTCTTTTCTGTTATGAGCACTTTTGAAAGCAAGCTGAACAACAAAGTACCTCCGCCAGTGAAACCAAAGCCCCCGGTCCATTTTGATATTACCAAGGGGGATCTTTCTTATTTGGAACAAGGGCATAGGGACGGGCAGAGGAAGTCCGTGTCATCCAGCAGTTGGCCCCCAACGGATGGCTTTGACCCTTCCGACTATGCGGAGCCCATGGATGCGGTAGTCAAACCGAGGAATGAGGAGGAAAATATCTACTCAGTGCCCCACGACAGCACCCAAGGCAAAATCATCACCATTCGGAACATCAACAAGACCCAGTCCAACGGAAGCGGCAACGGGTCAGACAGCGAAATGGACACGAGCTCCTTAGAACGTGGCCGCAAGGTGTCTATCATTAGTAAACCAGTGCTGTATCGGACAAGATGTACAAAGCTCGGGAGATTTGCCAGTTTCAGGACCAGTTTCAGCGTAGGGAGCGATGATGAATTGGGCCCCATTAGGAAGAAGGAGGAAGACCAGACCTCCCAAGGTTATAAGGGAGATAATGCTGTCATTCCATATGAGACTACCGATGAAGACCCCAGGAAAAGGAACATCCTCCGAAGCTTGAGGAGAACAACTAAGGTAACGTGCTGATTTTTTTAAAAAGGCGATTTAATTTCTATAGTTTGACAGCCTCTTAACTCATTAATTCCAGTTAATACTTAAGAAAGATATAAAAACTTGGCTCTTCCAATGTGCCTTTGGAGAGTGACCATATATCCCATTTCTGTTCCATCTACAGTATCGTCCTCATGATGCACTTTCCTCCATCCTTAATGAAGACCTAACCCCACTGTTCATCCTTTTTAGGCTCCTCCCTTGCAAATACATTTTTTTCCACTTCAATCTCATCCAGGGTTTTATTATTTTATCTTGTGCATTTGGCCCGCCCATCGTGTTCGACTTTTCATTATGTTATTTTGCACTGTTTATTTTATCCTGTTACATTATGTATTTTATTGTGATGCAATTTTTCATTTTATTTTGCTGTATTGTTTTTTCAGGCTTGGCCTCACGTTAGCTTCCCTGAGTCCCCTTTGGGGAGATGGTGGCGGGGTATAAATAAAGATGATGATGATGATGATGATTATTATTACTATTATTGGGTTGTTGTAGGGTTTTTTTGAGCTATATGGCCATGTTCTAGAGCAGTGGTTCTCAACCTGGGGTCCCCAGATGTTTTTGTCCTACAACTCCCAAAAATCCCAGCCAGTTTACCAGCTATTAGGATTTCTGGGAGTTGAAGGCCAAAACCATCTGGAGACCCCAGGTTGAGAACCACTGTTCTAGAGGCATTCTCTCCTGACGTTTTGCCTGCGTTATTATTATTATTAAATTTTATTTGTACCCCGCTAGCATCTCCCGAAGGACTCGATGCGGCCTCACTACCTCTGAGGATGCTTGCCATAGATGCAGGCGAAACGTCAGGAGAGAATGCCTCTAAAACATGGCCATATAGCCTGAAAAAACCTACAACAACCCAGTGATTCCAGCCATGACAATTATTATTATTATTATTATTATTATTATTATTACTGCTTTGGAAACTGAGCGACAGAGTAGAGATAGGTGTCAATTAAGAAAACTCCCATCTATTCCAACAATATGTACCATTTTTGAATCTTCAGTATTTTATTGTGATGTAATTATTCGTTATTTTGTATTTTATTTTGCTGTACTGTTTTTTTGGGCTTGGCCTCATGTTAGCAGCCCCGAGTCCCCTTTGAGGAGTTGGTGGCGGGGTATAAATAAAGATTATTATTATTATTATTATTATTATTATTATTATTATTATTATTGCTGCTGCTTTGGAAACTGAGCGACAGAGTAGAGATGGGTGTCAATTAAGAAAACTCCCATGTATTCCAATAATATTTGCAATTTTTGAATCTTCAGTAAAACCAGTTGTTTGCCCAATAAATTTCATGAAAACTATAAATAGGAAAAATATACATGGCAGTGGGTTAAACCATTGAGCTGCTGAACTTGCTGACGGAAAGGTCAGCATTTTCAATTTGGTGAGCAGGGTGAGCTCCTGTTAGCCCTAGATTCTGCCAACCTAGCAGTTTGAAAAACATGCAGATGTGAGTAGATCAATAGGTATCACTTCTGTGGGAAGGTAATGCTCCATGCAGTCATACTGGCCACATGATCAGTGGAGCGTGATGAGCTCCTGCTGTTAGCCCCAGCTTCTGCCAACCTAGCAGTTTGAAAAACACTTTTGTGGGAAGGTAATGCTCCATGCAGTCATACTGGCCACATGACTTTGGAGGTGTCTATGGACAACGCCAGCTCTTTGTCTTAGAAATGGAGATGAGCCCCACCCCTCTGAGTCGGATACGATTTAATGTCAGGGGAAACCTTTACCTTTACTTTAGACATGATTCTGGTTCAGTGGTTGCCATTTTAGCCAAGTTTTAGTGAGAAATAGATCGTTATCATCGTTTTCCCACTTGTGCAGCCTCTAGATGATCATCGTACAAAACTGCCAGCAGGTTACCATTCCCTGGTGAGCATGACATATTAGCCCTGTTCCTGTTGCCATATTTTGAGATGATTGCTGCTAATTATCTCCTCTGATCAAGATTTGAGATGCCTGCTTAATAATCATTATGGAAAAATATATTTGAGCGAAAGATTTTAAATTACATCTCTTGTTAAGTATCTTTGCGTCAAGCCTGGCTTCTGGAAACACTCTGAACAAGGAGCAGTTGGTCCCTTAAGAATTGATTAATTTTGAAGGACAGTTGTCTGGAATGCAGGGCGAGCCTTGTATTTAAACTCGTTATTTATAAACGTAATTATTCCGAGAGGTAATGACTTGCAGTGTCCCATCTAAAATAGGCAGGGAAGTCAATCAACCTTCGCTTGTATGTGTAGAGAGACCTATTTTCCCCCCATGAGTTTTAATAGTCCTATCTTCTCAAACTTTGCTCTCAGCGGAGTTATTTTCTTAACCTGGGCCTTTTGTCGAGGGCTTTTCCCATTGCAGCACAAAAGGCTACTGAACAGAAGTAGGTTCGTTTCTTTCATGCAAAGACTTTTGTCTCTTGAAACAATGTCGTGACTGCTTTGCAAAACAGTGGTGATTTCATACTTGCGGCAGCTGTCCCTTTGCCAGCAGGGTAGACTTCTTCTCTTCATTGGCATTAGAGGCCTGTTCCTGGAAGAGCGGAGGGGGAAAAACAAACAAAGGCCGAATGGTCTGGTCAAACTCTTTCTGAGGAAGCTTTGAATAATCGTGTAGATTTTTCAGAAGTGGGAAAAAAGAGAGAAGGTTCTGTTATTTTGCTTCAGAATTCTGTTGCGGCTTTTACAGTGGAAGCTGCAAATAGGAAAAGTTGGGAGCCTATTTTTAGAAAATCTTGCTCAGTCCTGAATCACACAATGACTTCTTGGATCACCCAGCGGGAAAACATCTCTGGATGAGAAAGTGTGTGAATATCATTAACTGGGTTGTTATGTGCTTTCCAGGCTCTATGGCCATGTTCCAGAATCATTCTCTCCTGACGTTTTGCCTCCATTTATGGCAGGCATCCTCAGAGGTTGTGAGGTCTGTTGGAAACTAGGAAAATGGGGTTTATATATCTGTAGAATGTCTAGGGTGGGAGAAATAACTCTTGTCTGTTTGAGGTTGGTGTGAATGTTGCAATTGGCCATCTTGATTAGCATTGAATGGCCTAGCAGTTTTTAAGGTCCCCAAATACTTAATGACGGCACCCAGAAGATTCTGCAAAGCAAAGGTTAATGTCCCTCACGGGTAAGGTGGTAGGGAAAATGCAACAAGCGTTTGTAGGTACTGCCAGAAATCTGACATAAAGATATAAAACAAAATACATTGAATTCTTTTGCAGAGCAAAGGAGTATTCTCTATCATCTCTTTTGGTGTGAACTACACACATTGATCTACACACATCAGGAGCCCCCGGTGGCGCAGTGGGTTAAAGCACTGAACTGCTGAGCTTGTTGATCGAAAGGTCGCAGGTTCAATTACGGGGAGAGGCGTGAGCTTCTGCTGTCAGCCCTAGCTTCTGCCAACCTAGCAGTTCGAAAACATGCAAATGTGAGTAGATCAATAGGTACCGCTCCGGTGGGAAGGTAATGGCGCTCCATGCAGTCATGCCGGCCACATGACCTTGGAGGTGTCTACGGACAACGCTGGCTCTTCGGCTTAGAAATGGAGATGAGCACCACACCCCAGAGTCGGACATGACTGGACTTAATGCCAGGGGACTACCTTTACCTTACACACATTGTAAAATGTGATGCCATAAAAATAGGGAAAAATTCTGATATCGAGGTGCCCTTCTGGTTCCACATATGAAATTTGGTGTTTTAAAAGCAAAATGAAAAATGTATTGTCGAAGGTTTTCATGGCCGGAATCACTGGGTAGTTGTGAGTTTTCAGGGCAGTGAGGCCATGTTCCAGAAGCATTCTCTCCTGACGTTTCGTCTGCATCTATGGCAGGAATCCTCAGAAGTTGTGAGGTCTGTTGGAAACTAGGGTTTATATATCTGTGGAATATCCACGGTGGGAGAAAGAACTCTTGTCTGTTTGAGGTAGGTGTAAATGTTGCAATTGGCCACCTTGATTAGCATTGAATTGGCCTAGCAGTTTTTAAGGTCTGGCTTCTTACTGCCTGGGGCAATCCTTTGTTGCAGGGAAGAGGGATCAACCTGGAAATATCCTACCCTGGGCTTCCTTTAAAAGGCCCCTCTTCCTTCCCTGGGAAGTGGGAGTCTCCTTAAAATGCCCTGGAAAACTGCCTGCTGCAGGGAAAGAGCATGGGCACCTGCAGCTCCTGTCTCCTCTACAGTAAAAACAGCTTTAATGAAGCATTAAACCTGAAGCAAAAAGGAGGGGGAGGGGAGGCACTGCTCTAGTGCCTCCAAACCAAGAGAGAAGAGAGGGCTTTTTAAAGGAAACCTAGGGTAGGATACCTCCAAGTCATTCCTTCCCTGGGAAGTGGGAGCCTCCTTAAAATGCCCTGGGAAACTGCCTGCTCCAGGGAGGGAGTACATGCACCTGTTTTTACTCTGCAGCTCTAGAATAAAAACAGCCTTAATTAAGCATTAAACCCAAAGCAGAAAGCAAGAGGAGGGGAGGCACTGATCCAGTTCCTCCAAACCAAGAGAGAAGAGAGGGCTTTTTAAAGGAAGCCCAGGGTAAGATATCTCCAGGTTGATCCCTCTTCCTTTCCTGGGAAGTGAGAAAGAGCATGTGCACCCAAAGCAGAAAGCAAGGGGGGAAAAGGTACTGCTCCAGTGCCTCCAAACCAAGGTGATTAGCTGGCTCCGATTGTTTCTTGTCTGGAATTTCCCCTTTTTGGGGTTATGTTCTTTATTTACTGTTATGGTGAGCTTACCCGTCCGAACGCATCTCTCCTTATGAAACATCTAGGAACTTAAGATCATCTGGGGAGGCCCTGCTCTCGATCCCACCTTCCGTGCAGGCACACCTGGTGGGGATGGGAGACAGGGTCTTCTCAGTGGTAGCCCCTTGGCTGTGGAACACCCTCCCTAGGGTATATTAGATTCCCCCCCCCCAACTTTCCGAAAAAGAGTAAAAACTTGGCTCTTTGAGCAAGCGTTTGGGAATACAGCGCAATAAATAATTATGAACTACGAAGAATGAACATGGAACGGTTAGACGATGCTACCGGACAATGAGTTTAACAGGACGACACTGGTGATGGTATGTTTTTAACGGTTTTATATGGTTTTATAATATTATGTTGTATGTTCTAATTGTATTTTTATGAATGCTGGCATCGAATTGCTGTCTCCTTGAGTAGTTTTATGATTGAGAAAGGCTGGCTACAAGTACTGTAAATAAATAAAATAAATAAATAAATAATAATCACCTCCCAACAAAGGATTCTCCCAGGCAGTAAGAAGCCAGATCTTAAAAACTGCTAGGCCATTCAATGCTAATCAAGGTGGCCAATTACTACATTCACACCTATCTCCAACATACAAGATTTCTTTCTCCCACCCCGGACATTATTCCACAGATATATAAATCCTATTTTCCTAGTTTCCAACAGACCTCACAACCTCTGAGGATGCCTGCCATAGATTCAGGCGAAACATCAGGAGAGAATGCTTCTGGAACATAGCCATACAGCCTGGAAAACACACAACAAGCTAGTGATTCCAGCCTTCGATAATACATATCATTAACTCTTCCTTTCCAGTGGAGGACAATGAAACCTGTGTGTGCCGCTTCTGTATCGTGGCACTTGCTTGAATGGCCGTTGAAGGGAAGTTGGTAGATTTCAACTTTTGGGGAGAAGAGAGTGAACCATTTAAGCTTTTGACTATTTCCCCAAAATGTTGTTTGTAGGAATTCTAGCCTGTCAGAATAACAGGACAGAAATTCTTTTTGTGATTTATACTAATTGTATTGCTTTTGTTTATTGCTTTCTTGTTTTATTGATGGGTTGTTGGGCTTGGCCTCATGTAAGCCATTCCGAGTCCCTTGGGGAGATGGTAGCGGGGTATAAATAAAGTTATTATTATTATTATTATTAATAATAATAATAATAATAATAATAATAATAATAATAATGGGATGTGTTGAAGGCAGGGGAAATCCTTATGGCCCAGGAGGCAAGGATGGTGCTAACCTGCTTCAGAATCAGCAGAGGGAGCACAAGTTAACTGCTGGTAAAAATTATTAAAGCTTAAAGCTGATGCAAGAACAGTTAGCTTTTGTTGACGTCCCTCTCTTTCTCTCGCTTGCTCGAAAGTCCTGGGAGTGCATCTCAAATACTTCCCTGTTCAGAGTGAAAAAAGGCAAATTAGGTGAAGAGTTGTACTGTTACGGAATCAAAAGTGGAGTGGCATGGGAATACTTGGCGGCGTCTCATTTTTCAAAGTAACACATCCCTTAAACAAAGACCAGAATTAATAGCCTTTGGAGCTCTTGACATTTCAACAGGTAAACTCTCTTTACGAATCCTTCAAGTAAAAGCTGTGCACTGCTTTCATTGTCCCCAGTGCTGTGCTTCGCCTTTTCGGCCTCCATGCTCAGAAGCAGCCTGGTTGTGTCTTTTGGACACACAACCTGTTGGAAAGGCATGACTTCCTGAGAAGAGCCAAAAACCTAGGTTGTTGTAGGTTTTTTTGGGCTATATGGCCATGTTCTAAGGTCAGGAGAGAATGCCTCTAATAGAACGAATATAGTTTAGTCACCTCCTATCTCTATTCCCCAGCAACGCTCATGGGGGTGTGGGTTGCAGAATTAGGGATTTGCCTTTTTTTCAAATTGGAATGTAACCTGGATTCATTAGAAATATATTATTCTAATCAAACTGCTTGATATTCTATTTATATCCAGAGAGGTGAGCAAACTGCAGGAAGAAAGAGGGATTGCTCAATTCCCAGATTGATTTGATTTAAGAGCTTAACCTTAATTGGTTGAATCACAATTTACAATGGTAGTAATGAGCACTTATGATTCCTACATTTGCTCTTTTTTTCGTGGAGGCACACCTCTAGTTATTCAGGGATGCATGTTCCTTGGAAGGCAGGTAATCACTGAGCAATTAGTTTGAATTACTTTCCCATTAATTTTCAGTTCATCAAAAGCTGGAAGCCCTTGCATTTAGGACCAGATTCCTTGTTCAAGTCTATTCCACCTCCCCCCAAATTCTCTATCTTTCCACTTGGAGAGAGGCAGAGCTGTAAGAGGTAGAGAGTGTGTATATGCACCTCAGGTGTATCTCTTGCACAATAGGCCTAATAAGGCTATCACCCATCTCCTCAAACTGCAGTTAGCATACCGTCTATACACGAGTCTAAGCCGATACCAATAAAATTACATTAATTGAGGCATCAGTAGGTCAAATGTTTTTGAATCTATATAAATAAAAATGTAATGTTCGTTTGTGGGATTAACAGAACTCAAAAACCAATGGGCGAATTGGCACCAATTTTGGACAGCATACACCTAACAACCCAATGTATGTCCTTCACTCAACATTTTTTGATTTTGTCATTTGGGAGTTGTAGTTCTTGGGATTTATAGTTCACCTACAATCAAAGAGCATTTTGAACTCCACCAGTGATGGAATTGAGCCAAAGATGACACACAGGACTCCTGTGACCAACAGAAAACACTAGAAGGGTTTGGTGGGCATTGATCTTGAATTTTGGAGTTGTAGTTCACCTACATCCAGAGAGCATTGTGGACTCAAACAATGATGGATCTGGACCAAACTTGGCACAAATATTACATATGCCCAAATATTTTGGGCATATGGAATATTGGGGGGAATAGGCCTTGACATTTGGGGGTTGTAGTTACTGGGATTTATAGTTCACCTACAATCAAAGAGCATTCTGAACCACACAAACGACAGAATTGGGGCAAATTTCCCACACAGAACCCCCATGACCAACTGAAAATACTTAAGGCCATCCAGTCCAACTCTCTTCACCAGAGCAAGAACATCTAATCAAAGCCCTCCTGACAAAGAGCCATCCAGCCATAGATATAGATAGATATATATGACTCTCACACACACAGATATAATATCATAGATTTGAAAGGGATCCCTAAAGAAGGACAGTGATATGTTGTATATTCCAGAGTAGGCAAACCAGACACTCTCTACATCAACACTGACAAAGAAACAGCAAGAAATACTGTTTACCCAGAAACGTAAAGAAATAACATAGATTAGAAACCATTACTTTATTTTCCATATCACCAGACTGGGTCACAGCAATGCATGGAAGGAGAAGGCTATTATTTACATAAAACTGTAATTTAAGATAACTGTCCATCTCTGATTAAACCATTATTCAAACCTTCTTCAATGTAAATGTGTTTACGTATCCTTCCAACAATAATAAAGACAGTAAAATAATAATAATAAATGTAATAATAAAAACAGATTAAAATAATACATGTAATAATAACAGAGTAAAATCATAAATGTAATATGGCCTTATACTTCCTACCTATTACCCTGGTCATCCCTCTAACAGGCCCTGGAAATGAGCAGTCACAGACCTGTACCTGCTATTGCTGTTAGCCTGTTATAGAACTGTACTTAATTCCTGGTCCCCTCATATTTTGAGTTTGCACTAGCCTCGGCCCGGCCTTTTAATTGCTCTGAACAAGCAGGATTATTTTTATATATGTGTGTGTGTAATTGTAATAATTTTATGCTTATGTTGTTTTGTTAATTTTGTTATGCTGTTTACTCTGCATGTTTTGGTGATGTTGCTTGGTAACCACCCTGAGTCCCCCTCGGAGAGATAGAGCGGTATATAACTAATTTTTATTATTATTATTATTATTATTATTATTATTATTATTATTGACACAAAAGCACAGTATCCCTTGGTCATTGGTTGGCTTGAGTTCACTGCAGACTGCATATGAAGGATGTATTTCCTTGGCAGCCAGCATAGATAACAAATAAATTGGCAAAATCAGGGGAGCACAGTCCCTTCATTATCAAGCTTGGTTCCCAGGTCAGAAATTCTGCAGGTTGTCAGACATCAGGTATAGCAGACCATTTCTTACGTGCCTCTCTAGTTGGTAGCAAGTCCCGTGTCCCCCCCAGCCATGTAGTAGTGTCTTCGTTGGCTTATAAATATTGTTCAAGCTGTTACGTTTTATGGCCTTACATGACCATCTGGTCTTACACAATGATTTCATAATTTAAAACGGTACAGTTAACCTGGAATATAGTTCCCCGTTGCACTTAGAACACATGACACCTCGTAAACCTCATTGTGTGAATTGCTCTGCAGAGTATTGAAATACCTCTAGTTTCTCTTCTCGTGTGTCTTTACTCTCTCCCTGTGCCTCCAGTTTAGCTTGAAAGCATCAGCATATGGGCATCCTCAGCTTCTGCTCCTTTACTAAGTTTTGTATCATGTGAAAGGGATAATCAATATAAGAAAGCACTTCATCTTTTGGATTCTTTTCGTCTATATTATTTTTCGTGTTGGGTTGCTGTGAGTTTTCTGGACTGTATGGCCAGGTACCAGAAGCACTCTCTCCTGACGTTTTGCCTGCATCTGTGGCTGGCGTCCTCAGAGATTGTGAGTTCTGTTGGAAACTAGGAAAGTGGATTTTATATATCTGTGGAAAGTCCAGTGGGAGAAGGAACTTAAGGTGGGTAATTGCAACATTCATAGAATCATAGAATCATAGAGTTGAGAGAGACCTCATGGGCCATCCAGTCCAACCCCATTCTGCCAAGGAGCAGGAATATTGCATTCAAAGCACCTCTGACAGATGGCCATCCAGCCTCTGTTTAAAAGCTTCCAAAGAAGGAGCCTCCACCACGCACCGGGGCAGAGAGTTCCACTGCTGAACAGCTCTCACAGTCAGGAAGTTCTTCCTCATGTTAAGATGGAGTCTCCTTTCTTGTAGTTTGAAGCCATTGCTCCATTGCGTCCTAGTCTCCAAGGAAGCAGAAAACAAGCTTGCTCCCTCCTCCCTGTGGCTTCTTCTCACATATGTATACATTGCTATCATGTGTCCTCTCAGCCTTCTCTTCTTCAGGCTAAACATGCCCAGCTCCTTAAGCCACTCCTCATAGGGCTTGTTCTCCAGACCCTTGATCATTTTAGTCGCCCTCCTCTGGTCACATTCCAGCTTGTCAATTCAGGCCTGATTAGCTTCCCATAACAGTAAATAAATAACAACACCCCTAAACAGGGGAATTCCAAACAAAAAACAATCAGCGCCAGCTAATCACCTCCCAACAAAGGATTCCCTCAGGCAGTAAGAAGCCAGACCTTAAAAACTACTAGGGTAACTAGGCCATTCAATGCTAATCAAGTTGGCCAATTGCTACATTCACACCAACCTCCAACAGATAAGTTTTTTCTCCCACCCTGGACATTATTCCACAGATATGTAAACCCTATTTTTCTAGTTCCCAACAGATCTCACAACCTCTGAGTATGCCTGCCATAGATGCAGGCAAAATGTCGGGAGAGAATGCTTCTGGAATATGGCCATACAGCCTGGAAAACTCACAGCAACCCAGTGATTCCAGCCATGAAAGCCTTTAACAATACATTTTTCATGTTGCTTTTAAAACACCAAATTTCATATTGGGAGCCAGAAGGGCATCTCAGTATTGGAGCTTTTCCCTATTTTTATGGCAAAACATTTTACAATGTGTGTAGTTCACACTGAAAGAGATGATAGAGAATGTGAACTGCTCTGCAAAGAAATTAGATGTATTTTGTTTTATGCCTTTATGTCAGATTTCTAGCAGTACCTACAAGCACTTGTGATAGTTGCTGTTTCCCTACCATCTTACTTGTGAGGGATATTAACCCTTGCTTTGCAGGATCTTTTGGGTGCCTTCATTAAGTATTTGGGAGCTCCTTCAAAAAATGATGAAGATGCTCTGTGTTGTATTGTCGAAGGCTTTCGTGGCCGGAATCACTGGTTGCTGTAGGTTTTTCGGGCTATATTGCCTCCTGGCTTTTAGGGAAAAAAATTAAAATCATGGTTCTGGGACCAGGCCTTTGGACAGTAGATGTATGTAGCATTTTAGAGGGACATTGACTGGAACGGTGATTTGACTGACGAGACTGTTTTATTGTTTTAATGCTTGTTGATGTATTGTTTTAATTGTGATTTATGTTTAATTGTGGTTTTACTATTGTAATTTTTTGTATTGGCATAGTATTGGTGCCCAGCGTAAGGCATTGGTTCTTGTCATTATTTATGTGTAAACCGCTTTGAGTCCCCCCAGGGGTGAGAAAGGCGGCATATAAATACTGTAAATAAATAAATACTGTATATACTCGAGTATATATAGCCCTATTTTTAGGCTGAAAAAGTCTCCCTTGGCTTATACTCGAGTCAAGGTTATTTATTATTTTACTTTGTTGTTGTTGTTGTTGTTGTTGTTTTACTTTATTGTTGTTATTGCATTTATTATTTTACTCTATTATTGTTATTGTTACATTTATTATTTTACTCTATCATTGTTATTATTACATTTTTTTACTCTATTATTACTGTTACTATTACATTTCATTATTTTACTCTATTATTATTACTATTATTATTTTATTCTATTTATTATTATTGGAAGGATACGTACGCATGTTTACATTGAAGAAGGTTAGAATAATGGTTGAATCAGAGTTGGACAGTCCTATGTTGAATTACAGTTTTATGTAAATATTCAAAAATATTCTACTTTATGATGCCTCAATTAATGTAATTTTATCGGTATCTAATTTTATTTTGAAATTTACCAGTAGCTGCTGCATTTCCCACCCTCGGCTTACATTCGAGTCAATCCATTTCCCCATTTTTTTGTGGTAAAATTAGGTGCCTCGGCTTATATTTGGGTCGGCTTATACTTGAGTATATACGGTAAATAAAATGTTCTAGAAGCATTCTCTCCTGACATTTCACCTGCATCTATGGCAAGCATCTTCAGAGGTTGTGAGGACCTCACAACATGGACATATAGCCCAAAAAACCTACAACAACCCATGCTCTGTATTTTTCTGCCAGGTATCCCAAGTCTTGTTTTCATGGCCTTGAGCCAGTAAACAAGGACTCGTGAGGCATATTCTTAACAATCCGTAACACTACACTACAAATAACATTCTTTGTGACTCTTTTGTGAAGGCTGGGATGAGGTTCCAATACCTGCTGCTTTTATAGGAACCAGGCATGCGAGAGGAAGTGGGAGGCCCGCCCGCCTTCCCGCCTGCCCTTTATGGTCCGTGCCGTTATATTCTTCCTGATCGACCGCATGAGCATACCGAGAGAATTCCATTGTGTCAGATCCCACCAGCATGGCCAGCACTTAAAATAGTGATGTTTAAGAGTAAGAGCGATAGGATAAATCTGTCCTGGTGTATGCCTTTGCCTCCTTAGATCTAAAGTGTGTGCTTGTCTATGTGGTGCACAAACTGTTCCCGAAGCGAATAAGAGTTTGAAAGGCTGAATGATGTTGGAATGGTGCGGAATTCTCTTCCCCGGAACGCCTGCTGCTGCTGCTGCTGTGTAACATTTTAATGGCTCCCTAATGACAGGCACATGCCTGGCTGAAGGCAGCAGGCTTGAACCACTAGACATCTGGCAAACACTAAGGGAATGGCATTTCCAGCAGGAACCAGTGTGGTTAACCCTTTGGATGACAGAAGCCCAGGGTCTTTGTTGGGAATATAGGAACATAGGAAACTGTCCCTTGCCTGGCTCTTTGTCCACTTAGCACTGTCTGACTGGAAGCCTCTTTTCAAGTAGGCATCTTCACTCTAGCTAGCAGATGATGCTAGGAATCGATCCTCACTTACTTACTTAGGTGATCCCTCGTTGTCGAAGTATAATGGTCTTCCAAATGTAGTGATTTGGTGGTGGATACGTAGGTGACTGTGGAACACTATTCTTGCCCTACATGTTCTTCCACAGTGAGGGCATCAGTTTCCAGGGGGAAGGCAGTCCTGGTCAGGGTTGTCTTGACCCGCCTTCCTCCCTCCATTTGTGCCTCTTCGAATACCACAGCACTGCTGGTCACAGCTGAGCTCCAGTTAGAGCTTTCGAGGGCCAGGGCTTCCTAGTTCTTGGTATCTATGCCACAGCTTTAAAGCTTAGCTTTAAGCCCATCTTTAAATCTCTTTTCCGTCCACCAACATTCCATTTTCGATTCTTGAGTTGGGAGTAGAGTAACTGCTTTGGGAAAGGGTGGTCGGGTATTCAGAGAACATGGCCAGTCCAGCGGAGTTGATGGCGTAGGAGCATCGCTTCATTGATAGTGGTCTTTGCTTCTTCCAGCATGATCATCATCATCATCATATTTAATTACTTATTAATCGCCCTCCATCCGAGAATGCTCTAGGCGATTTACAGCTAAATTGTAAAAGATAAAATACATATATACAGAATTTAAAATTTAACAGAGATCGAATGCTCTAGTAAAAAGCCAGGTCTTAAGTGCTAGAGTAAAAGGCCCTAAGTCACGCATGACTCTCATATAGGGCGACAAGGAATTCCATAAGGCAGGGGCAGAAATAGAAAAAGCCCTGCGCCTGGTACTTTCCAAGTGCACTTCTCTAGGACTCGGTATATAGAGTAAGTTGCGTTGGGCTGGTCGTTGCAGTCTTTGATGATGGGAGAAGGAGAGGCGGTCCCTAAGGTACGATGGGCCTTGACCGTAAAGAATTTTAAAGGTCAGAACTAACATCTTATACAGGCCATGGTACTCAGTTGGAAGCCAATGTAAATGTTGCAGCACTGGTGTTATATGGCATTTCATAGGCGTTCTTGTGAGTAACCTGGCTGCCGAATTCTGAACAATACGGAGCTTTCGGGTCGTAGACATCGGAAGGCCAACATACAGGGCGTTGCAATAGTCCAGCCTAGACGTGACCGTAGCATGGATGACAGTTGCCAGAGCCTTGTCAGATAGGTAGGGTGCCAGTTGCCTCGCTTGTCGTAGATGGAAAAAGGCCTGACATTTGTTCACCTGTCTTCCCAAGAGATTTCCAGGATTTTTCAGAGGCAATGCTTCAATCACGTATCTAAGCCAGTGTTTCTCAAACTCTGCTCCTCCAGGTGTTTTGAACTTCAGCTCCCAGAATTCCCAGCCAGCTTACCATCTGTTAGGAATTGTGGGAACTGAAGTCCAAAGCATCTGGAGGAGCCCAGTTTGAGAAACATTCCTCTAAACTGTGTCCTTTCTCTTAAGCACATGGTAGTGGCTAGTGCTGAGTGGGGCCTGGAGGGAAAAAGATATGGGTGATGGGTTTTCTTTTTTTGTTTGTTTTGTTTTGTTTTTGGTCGTGTCAGGAACAACTTGAGAAACTGCAAGTCACTTCTGGTGTGAGAGAATCAGCTGTCTGCAAGGACATTGCCCAGCGAACGCCTAGATGTTTTGATGTTTTTACCATCCTTGTGGGAGGCTTCTCTCATGTCTCCACATGAGGAGCTGAAGCTGATAGAGGGAGCTCATCCGCACTCTCCCTGTATTTGTACCTGCAACCTTCAGTCCTGCTGGCACATGGGGTTTAACCCACTGCACCACCGAGAAAGGGTAGTGGAGTGAGTGGACCTACTTTTTTGGCTAAGTAATATCTTTTCTCCAAGTTACCTTGTGTTTAGGGGAAGATTGATTCTAGAGGAGGTCACAACCTCGCCTTGGCCTGGTGAAGGACTCTGGCATTTCATTCTTAATCATCCTGAGACGATGCTGGTGAGGGAAGTAAGACCACAACTCTCTCATGGGTCACTGTACTATTTCACTTCGTTGCCAACCTTGAACTGAGAGCTGGAGAAAACATTTCAGAAGCTGAGGGGAAATGGATGGCTTCAGGATTTTGTCAGTCTTCCTCCTGCTGTGCTATACATCATTAAAATGATGTTCGGTGTGAGAACTTTTCCCTGATTGAAGGCACCACAATTACACTTTCCTATCTCATCTCAGTGCTAGATCTTTTTTATCTCTTTTTTACTGCTGAGATGCTGATTGCAAATTGCTGGTGCTTTTAAAAGGCTGGATTCTTTTTGTTGTTTCTTCAGACCATGATCAAATGTATAATGCTGTTTGTAGTGGCTGTTGGATTTGTTTGTTAGTAGCAGAATTTCAGTATGCGTACTATTGGCATCTTCTTGGAGAGTGAGTTTACTTAATCTGCTCCTGAAACTTTATCTTCTATGGGTTTAACTTTTGCTGCTACACAGTTTTCTGTATGTCTAACAACAAACACACAAAAACTAGATGTCTCTTTACCTGCGCTTGTCAAGGACATAAATGTGTCATTTTGTTATTCTAAACCTATATTATTAGTAAATATTTTTAATATTAAAGGAACTGTTGATTTGTCAAAGGCTTTCATGGCTGGAATCACTGGGTTGTTGTAGGGTTTTTTTGGGCTATATGGCCATGTTCTAGAGCAGTGGTTCTCAACCTTCCTAATGCCGCAACCCCTTAATACAGTTCCTTATGTTGTGGTGACCCCCAGCCATAACCCTAACCTTATTAATCGCCATGTAAATAATGATCTTCAGGATGTATTTTCATTCACTGGAGCAAATTTGGCACAAATACCCGGTATGCCCAAATTTGAATACTGGTGGGGTTGGTGGGGGGATTGATTTTGTCATTTGGGAGTTGTAGTTGCTGGGATTTATAGTTAACCTGTAAACAAAGAGCATTCTGAACTCCACCAACAATGGAATTGAACAAACTTGGCACACAGAACTCCCATGACCAACAGAAAATACTGGAAGGGTTTGGTGGGCATTGACCTTGAGTTTTGGAGAGAACTATGGACTCAAACAATGATGGATCTGGACCAAATGGCACAAATACTCAATCTGCCCCAAATGAGAACACTGGTGGAGTTTGGGGAAAATAGACTTGACATTTGGGAGTTGTACTTGCTGGGATTTATAGTTCACCTACAATCAAGGAGAGTTCTGAACCCCACCAATGATAGAATTGGGCCAAACTTCCCACACAGAACCCCCATGACCAACAGAAAATACTGTGTTTTCTGATGGTCTTTGGCGACCCCTCTGACACCCCTTCATGACCCCCCCAGGGGTCCCGACCCCCAGGTTGAGAAACACTGTTCTAGAGGCATTCACTCCTGACGTTTCGCCTGCAGATGGAGTAGCTATGGGGAGCCCTATCAGCCTGGTCATAGCTAATTTCTACATGGAACACTTTGAAAAACAAGCCCTGAGAACAGCAACAAAAAAAGCCCACTCTATATGGTTCAGATATGTGGATGACACTTTCACCATTTGGAGCCATGGAGTAGAAGAACTCAACAGGTTCCTGGACCATCTCAACAGCATCCACCCAAACATCCAATTCGCCATGGAAAAAGAAAATGAAGGAAGACTGCCTTTCCTAGATGTCCTAGTCATCTGTAAACCAGATAAACAATTGGGTCACACCATTTACAGAAAAACCCCCCACACAGATAGATATCTACACAAAAACTCCAACCAACACCCAAGTAAAAAAAGAAGCACAATTAAAGCCTTGGCAGACCATGCAAAAAGAATCTGCGAAGCCCACCTCCTCCAAGATGAACTGAACCACCTCAACTGCAAGCCAATGGAGACTCCACCTCAGACATCAGAAGAGCTGCAAGGCAACCGAGAAGAAGCCACGAGAGTCAAGACAAAGATCCACCCAAAGGAAAAGTGTTCTTGCCAGACATCAAGGGAACCACTGACCACAGAGGGAAGCTGATGAGGAAACACAACATACAAAATATCTAAAGACCCACCAAGAAAATCCAACAACTGCTACGTTCAGCAAAGGACAAGAGGAATCCTCTCACTTCTGCAGGAGTCCACCGTATACCATGCAGTTGTGGACAACCCTACATAGGGACCACCAAATGCAGCATTGCCCAAACACGAATCAAAGAACATGAAAGGCACTGCAGACTACTTCAACCAGAGAAGTCAGGCATAGCAGAGCACCTGATGAACCAACCTGGACACAGCATATTATTTGAGAACACAGAAATGCTGGACCACTCTCACAACCACCATGTCAGACTACACAGAGAAGCCATTGAAATCCACAAGCATGTGGACAATTTCAACAGAAAGGAGGAAACCATGAAAATGAACAAAATCTGGCTACCAGTATTAAAAAAACTCTGCAATTACAACAGCGAAACAACAGAGAGGAAACAAGAAGGGACATCTAATCACCTCTCAACAAAAGATTGCCCCAGGCACTGCCAGGCCATCAAATGCTAATCAGGGTGGTCAGTTGAAACATTCACACCTGGCTCTAACAGACAAGAGTCCTTTGTCCCACCCTTTGTCCCACCCTGGTCATTCCACAGATATATAAACCCATTTTCCTAATTCCAACAGACCTCACTACCTCTGAGGATGCTTGCCATAGATGCAGGCAAAACGTCAGGAGAGAATGCCTCTAGAACGATGGCCATATAGCCCGAAATAACCTACAACAACCTAGCTGTTGATTTGTTTATATGCTGTATAGAGAGAAATCCAAGCAACTTCGTATTGACCTGGGTTGACAAATTGCACTTAGGCTGATGAATGGTTTACCAATTAGGAAGGAATAGGATTTAGACAATTAGCTTTTACTTACTTGGTTCCTATAATATACTGACTAATGCCTTTGGAAGGAAAACTCTTTTCTGTAGCTGTTGTCCAAAAATAAATGGTCCCGCTGTTGTTGCAGAACAGTATTGTTCCAAGTATCCTCTTTTCAGCGAGGCTTCGGAGGAGGAAGTTGTATGGAAACAGACTAAACAGGAAGTGATCATTTTCATTGAGGATTGAAACGGAGACAATGGAAGAAGTGGGTGGGTGGAAATTTCCTTGGGCGACTTGGTGGAACAGATGTCTTTCAAGGGAAGCTGACTTACTCGGGCCCCGTTAATCTCCTCTTTGGGGCTCAAAATAACAAGACACCTGTCCTTGTATAATGCTACTACTTTCAGGCTAGAAGCCTTCTTTCAGTTGAGTCATACACTACATTCACTGCAGAGCACACATTTCCTGCCAACTTTCTCATCTAGAGAGAATGTTGTGAAGATCTATTTTTAAAGACAGAGTGCAATTGTTGTTCTTTCTCAACAGTATCATATACCTAATAAAGGTAGATAGATGAAGTTTGGGCCATACTGATAGATACTGAAACCAGACTATAGAATCATAGAATCAAACCGTTGGAAGAGATCTCATGGGCCATCCAGTCCAAGCCCCTGCCAAGAAGCAGGAACATTGCATTCAAATCAACCCTGACAGATGGCCATCCAGCCTCTGTTTAAAAGATTTCATACATGATTCCATTCATTCCTTCCTTCTAAAAGCTTTCAAAATATTCCCCATGCCCCCTGAGGACACGGGTCCACAGTCTGGGGGTTCTCCTGGATCCATCGCAGATGCTTGAGGCTCATCAGTGGCTAGGAGGACCTTTGCACAGTGAAAACTTGTGCGCCAGCTGCAACCATACCTCAAAAAGCCTGACTTGGCCACGGTGGTCCACGTCTTAGTCCAGTGGTTCTCAACCTGGGGTCCCCAGATGTTTTTGGCCTACAACTGGATAAAGAAAACAATCCCCTGCAAATACTCTGAGAAGCACTTTAATTACCCCTTTGGGTTGCTCTTTACTTTTGATTTAAAACCCTCCCAATAAATACATCCTCTGTTCATGTCCAGCATTTATTTTTAACTCTGAGGATGCTTGCCATAGATGCAGGCGAAACGTCAGGAGAAATGCCTCTAGAACATGGCTCTATAGCCCGAAAAAACGCACAAGAACCTAGTGATTCCAGCCATGAAAGCCTTCGACAGTACATTTATTTTTAAAATTTAACTATTACATCTGGCCCAGCCATAGGTTTTTAAATTCTTGTGTGTTACTGTCTACTTGTGAGTTGTATTAATTGTATTGTTTATTTTGTGTATTGCTTGTTGTTTTATTGCTTGTTTTATAATAATAATAATAATAATAATACTTTATTTGTACCCCGCTACGATCTCCCCAAGGGACTCGGTGCGGCTTACATGAGACCGAGCGCACAATACATCAATACAAGCAATAACAACAACAATGAACAATTAAAATAAAACTCATTAACAAAAAAAGCAATAACAATAACAGTAATACAACACACATTTTAAAATCTATGGCTGGGCCAAATGCGATTTAAGTTTAAAAATATTGCTAGGCATGAACAAGGTAGGAGAGATGGGGCGTTGGTGAAAGCGTACAAGCAATTTTGATGTGTTGTTGGGCTTGGCCTCATGTAAGCCGCTCCGAGTCCCTTGGGGAGATGGTGGCGGGGTATAAATAAAGTTTTATTATTATTATTATTATTATTATTACTCCCAGAAATCCTAGCCAGTTTACCAGCTGTTAGGATTTCCGGGAGTTGAAGGCCAAAAAACATCTGGATACTCCACTTTGAGAACCACTGTCTTAATCATATCCAGAATGGACTACTTCAATGCACTCTACAGGGGTCTGTCTTTGAAGATGGCTCGGAAACTGCAGTTAGTGCAAAGGTCAGCAGCCAGATTACTAACTGGGGTTAGCTATAGGGAGCATACTATGCCCCTATTAAAGCAGCTCAATTGTCTGATAACTATCCGAAAAGAGTTTTCCTTCCAAAGGCATTAATCAGTATATATTATAGGAACCAAGTATTATAAGTAAGGTTATGTAAGCCATATACGCTTCAGGTGCAACCTATCTACGAGACCACATCTCTAAGATCTGCTGGGGAGGTCCTCTTCTTGGTCCCACCTCTGTCCCAAGTGCAGTTGGTGGCGACAAGAGACAGGGCCTTCTCTGTGTTGGCCCCCCGGCTCTAGAATGCGCTCCCTAAAAAGATGAGGTTAGCCCCCAGCCTTCAAGTTTTCAGATCAAATCTGAAAACATGGTATTTCAAGCAGGCATTTGACCATGTTTAGAGCCCTATCTGGTATTCTTGAGGACCTAAGTGATTTGTTCCATCCCAGCACCTTACTGCATTGATGTTAGTACAGTTTATTTTTATATCAGCAGTCATAGCTGCATTTTATTGTATCTTTTAAAGGGGTTGGGGATTTTATATGATGTTTTGTGTAATTTTTGATCCCTCGGTGGCGCATTGGGTTAAAGCACCGAGCTGCTGAACTTGCTGACCTAAAGGTTGCAGTTTAAATCCTGGGGAGCGGATTTAGCCCCAGCTTCTGTCAACCTAGCAGTTTGAAAACATGGAAATGTGAGTAGATCAATAGGCACCGCTCTGGCAGGAAGGTAACAGTGCTCCATGCAGTCATGCCAGCCACATGACTTTGGAGGTGTCTACAGACAACGCCGGCTCTTCGGCTTAAAAATGGAGATGAGCACCAACCCCCAGAGTTGGACACAACTGGACTTAATGTCAGGGGAAATCTTTACCTTTACCTTTATGTGGTTTTGCTATTGTGCTATTTTTCTTATGTATTTGCTGTATTATATGCCTGCACTGTTGAGTGCTTTTGTAAGCCACTCAAGTATTATTATTATTATTATTATTATTATTATTATTATTCCAATAAGCATAGGCCAATAGCTAAGGGGCTACTTGGGCTTTACTCTGTCTTTTAACTCATTCTCTTTTTTTTTTAAATCCAAGTGTGAAGGGTCAACTAATGCATGGCATGGGAGACCTATGACTAAGCCAATTAGTACCTATCTTTTGGTATGGGAGGGATTTAGATTGGCAGGAGGAAAAACTAGCCTCCCTATACCTCAACTGAAATCCAGAGTGTCCCCATTTAGTGAAAGAAAAAGACTGCAGGAGATCAATCACACGTGTTACTTCTAAATCTATCTTTTTTGCATCTACCTCCAACAGCTGAGCACCACAGGAAGAGTAGTCATAGTATATAATTTATTGTGCGACCATAGGTCATAACAACCATAAAGGGAAATGGGTTTGCTTTCAGTTTCTGCTGCATAGAGTTTAAAGGAAAATTAGTCCTGTGTTTCTTCACATGAATCAGAGTTGAAAGAGACCTCATGGGCCATCCAGTCCAACCCCCTGCCAAGAAGCAGGAAAATAGTATTCAAAACACCCCTGACAGATGGCCATCCAGCCTGTGCTTAAAAGCCTCCAAAGAAGGAGCCTCCACAACAGTCTGGGGCAGAGAGTTCCACTACTGAACAGCTTTCACAGTCAGGAAGTTCTTCCTCATGTTCAGGTGGAATCTTGTTTCAAATAGTTTGATGCCATTGTTCCTCGTCCTAGTCTCCAGGGCAGCAAGCTTGCTCCCTCCTCCCTATGACTTCCTCTCACTTCTTGATCCCTGGCCCTCATCGTGTCTCCTCTCAACCTTCTCTTCTTCAGGCTAAACATGTCCAGCTCTTGAAGCTGCTCCTCATAAGGCTTGTTCTCCAGATCCTTGATCATTTTAGTCACCCTTCTCTGGACACATTCCAGCTTGTCAGCATCTCCCTTTTCTGGGAGGTGCCCAGAACTGGACACAATGTGATTCCAGGTGTGTTCTGACCAAGGCAGAATAGAGGGAGAGCATGACTTCCCTGGATCTGGACACTAGATCACTGCCTGATCTTCTCTTCTCTAGCTTCCTAAGTTATTTCCCATCAAACAATATAATCCAACCTTCTTCTCCCAGTGCAGAAAATTCACAGAAGCATTCCTGTAATGATGTTGCTTCTAAGGGTTCCAGGAGAAGACTTTAAACCTTTACTGACTAGAAAAAGCACAACTGGGAGTGTCTTAAGGGCTCAACATCCATGAAAATACCACCGGGGGTCCTTCTATGGCCCTCGGGTTCCTTCCTTTACATATCCAATCCTTCCTAAGAGATTTTGACCCACCCACTTCCCATCTCATAGGGCTTGTTCTCCAGACCCTTGATCATTTCAGTCGCTTGTCAACATCTCCCTTTTCTGGACACAGTGTGATTCCAGGTGTGGTCTGACCAAGGCAGAATAGAGGGGGAGCATGACTTCCCTGGATCTAGACCCTAAACTGCTATTTATGCAGGCCAAAATCCCAATGTTTTTTTTTAACTGCTGGCTCATGTTACTCTTCCTCCCCAGGAGGACTCCAAGATCTTTTTCAGCCATCCTGCTGTTGAGCCAGACATTGTCCCCCATTCTGTATCTCTGCACTTCATTTTTTTCTGCCTAAGTGGAGTCTCTTGCATTTGTCCCTGTTGAACTTCATTGTGTTAGTTTTGAATTCTACTCTTGTCTTCTGCAGTATTACTTCTCTATCCCAATTTGCTGTTGTTCTGCACATAAGAAGAGCAGAAGCATGTAGCTCTAGGGGACAAGGCCATACATGTTTAAATTGATATGTTAATTGTTTAAATTGATATGTTATGTTTATTATTATATGTGTAATGCGGCATTGTATGCCATGGATTGTAAGCCACCCTGAGTCCTCCACTGGGGTGAGAAGGGTGGGGTATAACTATAGTATAATAATAATAATAATAATAATAATAATAATAATAATAATAATAATAAAAATAATACATGGAATTCCTGCCTCATATGTTCATCTCTACTGAACCAGGTCTCAAAGTGTCTGTGGTTCATCTTGTTTCATTACACCTCATTTCTGATCCCAAGCATTTTGGGCAAGGAATACTTAACCTTTACCAGTCACATTTATTTATTTATTAACAGTATTTATATTCCGCCCTTCTCACCCCACAGGGGATTTGGGGCGCATTACAATGCACATATACATGGCAAACATTCCATACCATTAGACATACAACATATATAGACACAGAGGCCATTTAACATTCCAGCTTTCCGGCTTCATGAGGGTATGCTCGATTCCGGCCACAGGGGGAGCTGCCTCTTCACTGTCCACTTGTGATACCGAGTCCTTGATGTAGTACTCCCTCATTCTTATGCATGCTGCTGGAAGGTTTTATGGTGTCGTAAATTAGTTAAATTAGCCTCTCTACATAAAGTGAGCCTTCTCGGTGGTGGCCCCCCGACTCTGGAATTCACTCCCTAAGGACATCAGACATGCCCCAATGCTGGCTGTCTTTAGGAGGAGCCTGAAAACATGGTTGTTCCAGTGTGCCTTCCCAGAATAGGAAAACCCTTAGCAATATGTCCTCAAATGCACTTTAATATTGACTTTTGGATTGTCTGTGCGCCCTCATCTTTCTTTGAAAACCCTATCCTAGCTTACCTTACCTTGTTCATACCCAGCATTCTAAATTTTAATTATTACATTTGGCCCGGCCATTGGTTTTTAAATGCTGTATGTTATTGTTATTGATATTGCTTATTGCTTATTGTGTATTTTTTGATTTTGAGTTTTATTTTATTTTAACTGTTTTGTATTATTTGTTGTTGCCTTTGTTTATTGATGTGTTGTGGGCTTGGCCTCATGTAAGCTGCACCGAGTCCCTTGGGGAGATGGTAGCGGGGTACAAATACAGTTTTATTATTTTATTATTTTAAATTTCCTACTTGACAGATGCAACTGTCTTTCGGGCTGCAATAGGTTAACAGTAAGCTAGACTATTAATGGTCGGGAGCTCACTCCAACCCGGGCTGGCTTCGAACTCATGACCTCTTGGTCAGTAGTGATTTAATGCAGCTGGCTACTAACTAGCTACGCCACAGTCCTTTCATTGGGCTTTTTTATTTTGTTCCCTGTTCACAAATAAAATTGTGTGAAGCCACATTGGTTCCACAACAGAGCTTAAAGCTGTAACTTGACCTGCTGTTGCAAGTGTCACTCTGAGCTAGTTTTAGTACATTTTTCCTTGAATGTAGGACTGGCTAGGACCCAAACAATCCTGATTTCTTTGCTGTGTTTTATTTACTGAGAGAGGAAAATACCCTGTTGCATTTGTGGCAATGTTTCCCCACTGAATACAATGTAGTCTGCATCTGGGATCTTAATTTAGAGGAAATGCAAATGGCTTCTTTGTTATCATTTGTTGGATGTCATATTTGTTGCTATTCTGGTTTCTTTGTCAGTCTGATGAAGGTATCGGATGTTCATGTTATTATTATTTTTTTGAGAACTCATAAATTTGTTTACTGTGACAGGTAGTATCATTCGAAATGTTTTTCTTACACATTTATGTACCTGTATTGCAAATTGAGGCTGCATTTTGTTTTCAGAATGATACTGTTATGGTTATTTTGCTGAGACCTCATAATATCCATTACTTCCTTACTGATATATTTGCATGTTTCTGCAGAAACCAAAGCCTAAGCCACGGCCATCTATCACCAAGACGACATGGGAGAGCAGTTATTTCGGGGTGCCTTTGACCACTGTAGTGACACCAGAGAAACCAATTCCCATTTTCATTGAGAGATGTATCGACTACATTGAAACAACAGGTAAGATTTGTTTGTACCAAGAAGTTGCCATTGAACACTGATCTTGGGTAAAATCAGTTTGGTTAGCTATTATCAGTTCTGAAAACAGAGCCATTCATAAAAGAGTTTGACTCCATTTGGCAAGAGGTCTAAAGATAGATAATATGTTATTTAGTAGATAAAATATTTTTGCAGTTGGCCTTGTTTTGACAGAGTAACATGCATACTTTGGTTCAAAAATGATATCTTGGTTCTATATTTTATCTTATTTTGGCAAAGATGACCAATCTGTCAGTGAATGTCTTAGAAAAATGTGTTTTTGCTGTCTCTGGTGTATTGTTTCTCTAAAAACAAAAGCACTTTTGCATACACACAACTTCTTTCAAAGACTCAATAATTCTGGGGTTGAACACTTTCTAAATACCATATATACTCAAGTATAAGCTGACACGAATATAAGTCGAGGCACCTAAATTTACCTCAAAAAGCTGGGAAAACATTGATTCTCGAGTATAAGCTGAGGGTGGGAAATGCAGCAGCTACTGGTAAATTTCAAAATAAAAATAGATACCAATAAAATTACCAAAATAAAAATAGATTACCAATAAAATTACATTAATTGATGCATCAGTAGGTTTAGATAAAACTGTCCAATTGCAATTAAACCATTATTGTAACCTTCTGCAATGTAAATGTGCTTACATATCCTTCCAATAATAATAAAGAGTAAAATAATGGAAATGTAATAACAGTGATAATAAAGTATAATAATAAATGTAATAATAATAATAGAGTAAAATACTAAATGTAATAATAAAGAGTAAAATAATAAATGTAATAATAATAATAGAGTAAAAATACATGTAATAAGAGTAGTAAAATAATAAATGTAATAATAATAATAAATAGAGTAAAATAATAAATGTAATAATAACAACAACAATAAAGTAAAATAATAAATGTAATAATAATAATAGCGTGAATAATACATGAATAAGAGTAGTAGAGTAAAATAATAAATGTAATAATAATAATAAATAGATTAAAATAATAAATGTAATAATAATAGAGCAAAAATATATGTAATAAGAGTAGTAGAGTAAAATAATAAATGTAATAACAACAACAATAAAGTAAAATAATAAATGTAACAATAAAGAGTAAAATAACAAATGTAATAATAACAACAATAAAGTAAAATAATAAATGTAATAATAAAGAGTAAAATAATAAATGTAATAATAATAGAGTAATAAGAGTAGTAGAGTAAAATAATAAATGTAATAATAATAATAATAAGTAGAGTAAAATAATAAATGTAATAATAATAATAGAGTAAAAATACATGTAATAAGAGTAGTAGAGTAAAATAATAAATGTAATAATAATAATAAATAGAGTAAAAATAAATGTAATAATAATAACAACTACAACAGAGTAAAATAATAAATAACTAGGACTCAAGTAGAAGCAGAGGGCGGCTTTTTCAGGCTAAAAAGGGGGCTGAAAAACTCAGCTTATACTTGAGTATATACGGTATGTCTTTTTCATCTTATTTTCTCCATTGACTTTAATAGTCAGGATAAATAGTTTATTATAGAAACAGAATTTGAAAACTATGCCTGCTGTTTTGTAGGTGTCTAAATTAATGCTGTCGAAACTTGAACAGCCTGTAGATAATGTAGGTGTTTGCCTCGTGCATCACAAGTGTGTCTGCCTTTTGCTGACTCCTCCAACGAGGATCTTGTGAGATCAGAAAGATGATTCCACATTACATGGAAAGCTGCTTCCTTTTGCTGCTTTTAGCAACAACACTAACATATTCAGACAGTCATGTATAAATAGCTGCGACAACAAGGGGGCTTTTTTGTGTCTGTGTTCCTTCATTCTGTTTCCCAACCAGGAGAATGAAACACCTTCTGAATGCTTTCATATTCTCCTGATTTCCTGGTCCTTTCCCCCCATGACTCTGTAGAAACCGACGTATCTTTTGACAAGTTGACAGGTTGTATTATCAAGACCTCAGCCACAGGCAGAGAAAAGTTAAAGCAGAGTGAGGCAGACAAAACTATTCTGAATTCTTCGGCATTGCGTCTTATATTTGTGGAAGCCAGCTTCGGATTTCTAGGCAACCGTCTTGCATTAGGCTGAATAAATATTTCAAATTCCTGAGTGTCAGCAAAACATTTGATGGCAGGCAAGCTGAACACCTTTTAGTCTGTTTTGCTTGGGCACAATACTGAATGCTTGCACTAAGAGAACTTTAATCACTTCCTGTTGTTAGGACCGTGTTTTTGAAATCTTAAAAGTACTCTTACATCTTTCTGATTAGACTTAAAAGAGTATTGAGAGCTCTGGCCTGATATTGTAATGTGAACCAGCTGCAATTCAACTACCCAAGAACTAAAATCATGGTGTTTGTCAAAAGACCCAAGCTTCACCTCTTGAGTTAAGATGGAAGCCAAATCAAGCAGGTTCCATGCTTCCAATATCTGGGGATAGTCCTCCATTCCTCCAGCAGCAGAAAAGCCTATGGAGACCATATGGCAGAGGTTGCACAAACGAGCTCCTCTGCTATACAAAAATATCACAGGTCAAGAGGGGGACACTACATACCCACCTCAGAGTTTAAGATCTTCTGGGGAGGCCCTGCTCTCGGCCCCGCCTCTGTCTCAAACACGTTTGGTGGGGACGAGGGACAGGGCCTTCTTGGTGGTGGCCCCCCGCCTGTGAAACTTACTTTAGGTCATCTTCATCCCTCCTTTATCCATCGGAAGAGCTGCAAGACTGAGAACAAGCCACAAGAGTCAAGAAAAGATCCACCCAGAGGAAAAGTGTTCTTGCCATACATCAAATGAACCACTGGCCACATAGGGAAGCTGATGAGGAAACACAACATACAAATTATCTACAGACCCACCAAGAAAATCCAACAAATGCTACGTTCAGCAAAGGACAAGAGGGATCCTCTCACGTTCTGCAGGAGTCTACCGTGTACCATGCAGCTGTGGACAAGTCTACAGAGGGACCACCAAACGCAGTATTGCCCAAACACGAATCAAGGAACATGAAAGGCACTGCAGACCGATTGAACCAGAAAAGTCACCATAGCAGAGCACCTGATGAACCAACCTGGACACAGCATATTATTTGAGAACACAGAAATGCTGGACCACTCTCACAACCACCATGCCAGGCTACACAGAGAAGCCATTGAAATCCACAAGCATGTGGACAATTTCAACAGAAAGGAAAACCATGAAAATGAACAAAATCTGGCTAGCAGTATTAAAAACTCTAAAATTACAACAGCAAACAACAGAGAGGAAACAAACAAGGACATCTAATCACCTCTCAACAAAAGTTTGCTCCAGGCACAGTCAGGCTATTGTATGCTAATCAAGGTGGTCAGTTGAAACATTCACACCTAGCTCTAGCAGACAAGAGTCCTTTGTCCCACCCTGGTCATTCCACAGATATATAAACCCTTTCCTAGTT
Organism: Anolis sagrei ordinatus; assembly: GCF_025583915.1. Taxonomy (NCBI): domain Eukaryota; kingdom Metazoa; phylum Chordata; class Lepidosauria; order Squamata; family Anolidae; genus Anolis; species Anolis sagrei. The sequence continues at coordinate 6,236,265 of NW_026847771.1, read as the reverse complement.
CCAACAGACCTCACTACCTCTGAGGATGCTTGCCATAGATGCAGGCGAAACGTCAGGAGAGAATGCCTCTAGACCATGGCCATATAGCCCGAAAAAACCTACAACAACCCAGTGATTCTGGCCATGAAAGCCTTCGACAATACATTATCAATTGTCCTTTAACTTGATTGTCCAAAGGCCTGGTCCCACAGCCACGTTTTAACCTTTTTTCTAAGTGAGGAAGGATGACAATGACCTAATTTCCCCGGGGAGCAAATGCCACAGGCGGGGGGCCACCACTGAGAAGGCCCTGTCCCTCGTTCCCACCAAGCGTGTTTGAAACAAAGGCGGGGCCGAGAGCAGGGCCTCTCCAGAAGACCTTAAGCTCCGAGGTGGGACGTAGAAGGAGATACGTTTGGACAGGTACGCTGGACCGGAGCCGTAAACGACTTGCAGTTCCTCAAGTCTCTCCTGACATAAAAAAAGTCTTCTATCTTAAAACGTAAGATTTGCAACAGGAAATGTATGGTATAAGTGGATTGGATTGGAGAGCTTGGGTTCAGCCAGGCAGCTCTCCCCACAGGTCATTGGTGAGCGACTGACACAGCCCTAAACTTCTTGGAAGAGAGATAGCATGGTGCTTTCAATAGTGCTTAAACCTTTGCACTTTTAATCACGACTCCTGCAGACAAAAACCGAATAGTTACTTTCCAGCAGTGGCTCCGTCCTAGTTTGAAATCTGGCCTCGCCCAAGTCGTAGTCTTTCAAACTTCGCTTCTCATCAACTCACCTCTTTGCTGCATCCATAATTGATATAATGTGCCTAACTCTGGAAGTTCAAACAGAATATGGATTCTTTTTATCCCTTGCAGCAACAGTAGGTGAAATTGGATAACATCTGTGGACTGTTTTAATATTTAATTATTAGCCAGGTTGATCTTGAAGCCTTAAAAGAAATCCTTGCAGAATGTGGGTCCCTATAGGATAAATGTTCGGTGAACCTTGGGGCGAAAAACTGCAGAGCAGACTTATAAGTGACAGATCTGATCTCTTATTTACATCAGAAATAAGAATGTCAGGTTGGCTGTTACGTGGCCTCAAAGAAGGCACTTAACCTTCTCGCTGAGTCCCCACTTCCTCCTTATAAGGAGGGATGTTGGCTGTGGTTTGGCGTTGTGGTATGAGTGGTATTTGCTTGTGGCTTTTTGTGATTACTTGTTGAAACCGTTCCTTCCCCCCATGGTTGGCGGGCTGCTGTGTTAACCCACCCGCTTACAAACAAGGTTGCTGATAGCCCTGATCATTACGAATAACCGACCTCTTACGGAAATGAAATATCAGTTGGCACTCTGATTAGCGCAGGAGTTGAACGTGTTGACATATGTATATGTGCACAAGCGACAATTTATAGAACTGTCACTGCCAAGAGATAAAGAGCTTATTTGTTATTAGAAAGTAGGCATTTCCCAGCAAACCAGAGTTGTGGGTAAATGACTGTGATCGATTGAGTTGTGTGCGTCATATGTAATTATATTGTTTCAGCTCAAGTTGTTTTCTGCTGCAGAAGGAAGGTCGGGCCAATTCTGAGTTATGAACCCATTATGACTTTGCAAAGTCATGTATAGGTCGGTGTTGCAATCCAAGACACTTTTGCATGAGGATTATTAACAGTAAAGGAGAGCTTCCTTACTACTAGAAATACTGTTAAAGTTGGGGTTGCTGTAAGTTTTTTGGGCTGTATGGTCATGTTCCAGAAGCATTCTCTCCTGACCTTTCGCCTGCTTCTATGGCAGGCATCCTCAGAGATTTACAGTATCATAAGCTGTTGACAGGTCTATGAAGACAGCTCCTGTGATCTGCTGCCTTTCAAAGCCATCTTCTATGTGCTGAGTCAGGTTCAGCACTTGCGATGTGCAGCTTTTGCCTTTCCTGAAGCCAGCTTGCTGTGAGATCAGACATGGGTCTATTTTTTCCATAATTCTATGCAAAATAAGTCTCTCCAGAACTTTGTAGAGGTGGCACAACAGGAAGATTGGTCTATAGCTTTTGGATCATTACGGTCTTTGCCTGGCTTCAAGATGGCGATGACTCTTGCTTTCCTCCAGATTTTGGGGATCTGACAGGATGCAGTGCAGTTGTTCATCTGCTCCAGCGGCCACAACGTTGCTTTTGGAGCAAAGTTCTTGATTTGTTTATTTATTTATTTACTTACTTAATTTCTATACCGCTTTTCTCAGCCCTTAGGCCGTAGATCATCCAGGCCAGCTGCTTTGCCATTTTTACATTTATTGAGATAAATAAAATAAATAAATCCTCAGAGGTTGTGAGGTCTGTTGGAAAATAGGAAAATGCGGTTTATGTGGGTGGGAGGAAGAAGTCTTACCTGTTGGAGGTAGGTGTGAATGTTTCAATTGGCCACCTTGATTAGCATTTAATGGCCTAGCAGTTTTCAAGGTCTGGCTTCTTACTGCCTGGGGGAATCCTTCATTGAGAGGGGATTAGCTGTCCCTGATTGTTTCTTGTCTAAAGTTCCCCTGTTTTATGAATGTTGTTCTTTATTTACTGCTATAATTTTAGAGTTTTTTAAATACTGGGAGCCAGATTTTGTTTGTTTTCATTATTTCTTCCTTTCTGTTGAAATTGTCCACATGCTTCTTGTGGATTTCAATGGCTTTTCTGTGTAGCTTGACATGGTGGTTGTTGGAGTGGTCCAGCATTTCTGCGTTCTTTAATCATATGCTGTGTCCAGGCTGGTTCATCAGGTGCTCTGCTATGTCTGATTTCAATGGCGTCTCTGTGTAGTCTGACATGGTTGTTGTTGGAGTGACATGGTGGTTGTTGGAGTGGTCCAGCATTTCTGTGTTCTCAAATAATATGCTGTGTCCAGGTTGGTTCATCAGGTGCTCTGCTATGGCTGACTTCTCTGGCTGAAGTAGTCTGCAGTGCCTTTCATGTTCCTTGCTTCATGTCTGAGCATTGCTGCTGCGTTTGGTGGTCCCTATGTAGACTTATCCACAGCTGCATGGTATACGGTAGACTCCTGCAGAAGTGAGAGTATTCCTCTTGTCCTTTGCTGAACGTAGCATTTGTTGGATTTTCTTGGTGGGCCTGTAGATTGTTTTTAGGTTGTGTTTCCTCATCAGCTTCCCTATATGGCCAGTGGTTCCCTTGATGTATGGCAAGAACACTTTTCCTCTGGGTAAATCTTTGTCTTTACTCTTGCTGTTTGTTCTCGATTTTGCAGCTCTTCCAATGCCTGTGGTGGAGTCCCCATTGTAAAGCCCAGTTTAGATGGTTCAGTTAATCTTGGAGGAGGTGCGGTTCGTAGATTCTTTTTGCATGGTCTGCTAGGGCTTTGTGCTTCTTTTTTGACTTGGGTGATGCTTGGAGTATTTATGTAGATATCTATCCATGTATGTAAACTGTAAACTGTGTGACCCAGTTGTTGATTGGGTTTGCAGATGACTACTTGATGTCTGGCAAGAACATTTTTCCTATGGGTGGATCTTTGTCTTGACTCTCGTGGCTTGTTCTCGGTCTTGCAGCTCCTCTGATGCCTGTGGTGGAGTCTCCATTGGCCTGTAAAGCCCAGTTGAGGTGGTTCAGTTTGTCTTGGAGGAGGTGCGGTTCGTAGATTCTTTTTGCATGGTCTGCCAGAGCTTTAATGGTGCTTCTTTTTTTATTTGGGTGATGGTTGGAGTTTTTATGTAGATATCTATCCGTGTATGTAAACTGTAAACTGTGTGACCCAATTGTTGATCTGGTTTGCGGATGACTACGACATCTAGAAATGGCTGTTTCCCTTCATTTTCTTTTTCCATGGTGAATTGGATGTTTGGGTGGATGGTGTTAAAGTGGTCCAGGGACTTGTTTAGTTCTTCTCCTCCATGGCTCCAAATGATGATGGTGTCATCTACAAATCTGAACCATCTAGTGGTTAAAGTTTGCCAAGCTCTGTCCCAGACATGAGCTTTTGGATCCTTAATGCTTTCCTCCCAGGAGACATTGGCATTATGCCTCCCACCTGCTTAGTCCTAGAACATTGGTCTTTTGGGAGAAGAGAAAATTGAAATGTAGCTCATCAGCAAAGAGCTCGGGGCAAGGGATTTTTCAGCAGTGGGTTACTCTTTGGCCTCTGTCTGCCCTTTTGGCACCAGGAGCACCATTAAATCACCCTACAGAAATGGAGGGGGAAGACTGTCTCCATTGATTTCTGTGGGAAGAATTAGAGAGTCTGCAACCTCCAAATAGAAGGTGGAGAGCTAAAGCCCAGTCCCAATGTACTCTCTCAGCAGTTCTCCCCGATGAAGCCTTTGAACGCGGAGCCTCTATCAATCAGTTTATTTAGGGACCAAGAAAACTGAAAGTGAATTTTGATTTGAAGGAAAATTGCTTGACTACTTCCTGAGGTTTGGTGGTATCAAGCAGAGTGTGATTTTGTGCATCTATATTTACTTTTTTGTTTTCAAGAGTTAAGTAAGAAATTCCCCGAGGATCCAAAATTAGCTGGGAGGAAAACACCACAAAGAGAACGTGGCTGATCTATGCAATGTGTGTAAGTTCTGTATTCTGCTTTGGGTAAATTTAAAGACAAGCAATGCATACTGAGCACATATATACAAATATAGTAAGTAAGTAAATAAATAAATAAATAATGATAATGATAATAATAATAATAATTATTATTATTATATTTCAACCAATGGCCTCCAGGCTCCACTGTCCGGCTTGTCCCCATTATAACCTGAAGGAGGCTTTTTCAGCTCAAAAAGTAGCTGGAAAACCTGGCTTATCTTTGAGTATATATGGTAACCAATGGGATTTTCTATAACCAAGTGGATGCCTACCAATGCACTGTAGCCTCTTTCCCAACTGTACAGCCATCCCAAGGCAAATGAATCATTTTCCTTAATTCAATAAATTTTGGCATCTCTGGTCTTGTTCCAAGGATATGCTAAATGTAGCAAGAATTGGCTCCGTTATTTCCAGTCAGGATTTAAAACTAATCTCCATCCACCCCCATCTTGTAAATGAATAAAATGGTTCGGAGCAATATTGCAGATTGTTAGTGTTTCCTCAATGCAGGCTGGTAATAAAGAGTGAATTAAGCAGGCTCCTGGCTCCATTAAGCACTACTTAATGTGATAGCCATTATCCAACATGATCAGCTTGGCTGGGTTAAACAAAGGAAACGGGAAGGTGTATTTCAAGGCAGATTCTAGTTTTCATGGCTTTCATCTACCGATGTCTTGAAAAACATTGCCAAGCCCCTATCTATCTATCTATCTATCTATCTATCTATCTATCTATCTATCTATCTATTGTGTCAGGAGCAATCAGACATTTGTATTACATTTTTAACAAAACAAACAAACAAGCAGACAAAACACAAAGTTTGCAAGCTTGATAGTTGATTAAATGTCCTTTGACCAGTATCTGGCCACTTGGAATGCCTCTGGTGTTGCATTGCAGCAGGTGGTCAATGGTTTGCTCATCTCCACACTTGCATGTCGTGGACTCCACTTTGTGGCCCCATTTCTTAAGGTTGGCTCTGCATCTTGTGGTGCCAGAGCGCAGTCTGTTCAGCGCCTTCCAAGTCGCCCAGTCTTCTGTGTGCCCAGGAGGGAATCTCTCATTTGGTATCAGCCATTGATTGAGTTCTGGGTTTGAGCCTGCCACTTTTGGACTCTTGCTTGCTGGGGTGTTCCAGCGAGTGTCTCTGTAGATCTTAGGAAACTATTTCTAGATTTAAGTCGTTGACGTGCTGGCTGATACCCAAACAAGGGATGAGCTGGAGATGTCACTGCCTTGGTTCTTTCACTATTGGCTGCCACTTCCCGGCAGATGTCAGGTGGTGCAATACCGGCTAGACAGTGTAGTTTCTCCATTGGCGTAGGGTGCAGACACCCCGTGATAATGCGGCATGTTTCATTAAGAGCCACATCCACTGTTTTAGCATGGTGAGATGTGTTCCACACTGTGCATGCATACTCAGCAGCAGAGTAGCATAGCACAAGGGCAGATGTCTTCACTGTTTCTGGTTGTGATCCCCAGGTTGTGCCAGTCAGCTTTCGTACGACATTGTTTCTAGCATCCACTTTTTGCTTGATATTCAGGCAGTGCTTCTTGTAGGTCAGAGAACGGTCCAGAGTGACTCCCAGGTATTTGTGTGCGCTGCAGTGCTCCAGTGGGATTCCTTCCAAGGTAATCCTCAGAGCTCGGGATGCTTGTATGTTCTTAAGGTGGAAAGCACATGTCTTTGTTTTAGATGGATTAGGGATCAGCTGGTTTTCCCTGTAATAGTCAGTAAGAGCACCTAGAGATTCGGAGAGCTTCTGTTCAACCATCTCAAAGCTCCCTGCTTGAGCAGTAATGGCACGATCATCAGCATAGATGAAACACTCTGTCCCTTCTGGCAGTGGCTGGCCATTTGTGTAGATGTTGAACATGGATGGAGCAAGCACGCTCCCCTGAGGCAGGCCATTCTTCTGTTTATGCCATCCGCTTCTCTGGCCCTGGAACTCAACAAAAAAGCTCCTGTTTTGTAGCAGGTTTCCTATGAGGCAGGTGAGGTGGTCATCCTTTGTGATATTATACATTTTTCTCAGGAGGAGGCAGTGGTTTACAGTATCATAAGCCGCTGACAAGTCTATGAAGACAGCTTCGGTGATCTGCTTCCTTTCAAAGCCATCTTCTATGTGCTGAGTCAGGTTCAGCACTTGCGATGTGCAGCTTTTGCCTTTCCTGAAGCCAGCTTGCTGCGGAATCAGACAGGGGTCTATTTTTTCCATAATTCTGTGCAAAATAAGTCTCTCCAGAACTTTGAAAAGCCACTGAAAATAGATCTTATTTTTAATGCAGTGGAAAGCTAGGGCTAAGACAATGAGTGACTTGGAGATGACTTTCAAACTATAATCTTTCCATCAGGCCTCCAGCCTTCATGAACACATTTCCTTTCTGTTTGTTGTACTTTGCTTTAGTTCAGCATTCTGCTGACTCTGATACAAGCCTGGTTGAAACAGAACAGAGGAAAGGCTCATAGTAAGGGCCCTATCTACTCTAGTGGCCACCCAGATGTTATGGGATGCTCCTAGTTCTGTAGGTGGTTCTGGTGGGGAACATTTGGCCTTCTAGATGTTTTAGACGTCGACTGACACAGTTCCTTCCCATGGACACTGTTAAATGAGGCTGATGGGAAGTCTAGACCAAAACATCTGGAGGACCAAAATTTTCCTCATACCTACTTGTGTGCTAATTAGGATCAACCTCAAAATAATGGTTTGAACTTGGATTTACAAACTGTGGTTACAAGAGTGGTTAGTTGTGGCAGCTGGTTTGATGATGCAATGCGATTAATGTAAACCATGGAGGGGAGGGAGAGTCCTGGCAGATTAGCAAATTATGGCTCGCAATTGCTCGGTTCTATTTGCACGCTGAATCACTCATCTTCGTTTGTGCCGAACCACTAGTCTTGTTTGACCAAAACCTTTGTTCTGGCCACTCCTTTATGTTTTGATTTCTGTTATGCTGTGTGGAAATTGCAGGTTGTTTTGCTCGTGTCAAACCAGCCTGAGGTGGTGCAAATAAATTAAGAATGTCGTTGTTTTCAGATCCTGTGCATGTTTATTATTGTGCCGCAGATTTCATGTGAGAGTTGGCTTTTAAGCAAAAATATCTGGAAATACTTTCAGTATTGTTGAGAATGCAAAAAGCACCATCTCTACTAATTCACTGAACTTTTGGTTGGCCTTTGTGGGATGTGGGACATTACCCTCCGTAGGTGTTTGATCTGATTTACCAAGGCAACTATTCTAGTCCCAGAGATCGTGCTTCAAGGTATGTTTAACATACTCATGTTCTCGTCCAACAACATTATATCGCAGTCACAACTACAGTGTTTCCTCACTTATCATGGGTGTTACGTTCCAGGGCCGCCTGCAAAAAGTGAAAATCCGCGAAGTAGGGATGCTATATCTATCTAAATAAAAATGTAATGTTCGTTTGTGGGATTAACAGAACTCAAAAACCACTGGGCAAATTGACACCAAATCTGGGCACAACACACCTAACAGTCCAATGAGTGTCCATCGTCCCTAAACACACACACACACACACACAAAACCCCAGCAGAAGAGACTTATAAAACCCCAAAATACACCATATATACATATACAAATACACTCTTATACATATACACATGCACACATTCATACACACACACACATATATATGCACAAACACACACAAATATACACATATGCACACATATACATACACACACATATACATATACACATGCACACATACATATACACACAAATATTCATATAGACAAGCACACACATATACACAATATGCATGCACGCATATAAACACACATACACAAATATATACATATATATACACACACTCATACACACACACACACACACACACACATATATATATGCAAACACACATATATACACAAATATACACACACACATACGCACATATACACACACAAAACACATATACACAGACTGGGCCACAGCAACGCGTGACAGGGGACAGCTAGTCTATATAAATAAAAATGTTCATTTGAGAGATTAACATAACTCAAAAACCGCTGAGTGAATTGACACCTAATTTGGACTCAATACACCTATCAGGCCAATGAGTGACCATCACTCATAAGGTACTTAAAAAGCCAAAAAAAAATACAATACAATGCATGCGCATAACCACATAAATACACATATATACAAATATATATATACACACAAAACACATATAAACAGACTGGGCCACAGCAACGTGTGGCAGGGGACAGCTAGTGTGTGTGTATATATATATGTCGCATTCCGTGGGTGAGGCTGAAGTGAGGAGAGATTTAAAGGCACCGCACACCTTTTTTTTTTTTTTTGCTATCTATAAGGAAGGGATTATAAGGACGTGATTTACATACTACTTTATATCTCCCCTCCCTCTTTTTTACGAATGAAAATGCTCCTCAAAACAGTATGTAAATCACAGCTGCCTCTCTCCCGAGGGGGAGGGTGAAATTCCATCGTTCCATACTCCATCGTTGCCAGGAGGCGGGATTAGAATGCCACCCTGGGCAACAGCAACCATTCATAAACTGGGACGTGACCTCATCTCCGAGCCTCATTGGTGGCCCAGTAGGGTAAACAAACTGGGATTGACAACCGCTGGCAGGGCTGCGGGCCAATGGCGGGCGTACTACGCATGTGCAGAACGAGTACTGCAAAAACCCGTGAAACAGCGAGTCCGCAAAAAGCGAACCGCGAAGTAGCGAGGGAACACTGTACTTAGATATAATGTTGTTGGACGATAACATGAGTATGTTGAACATCAACAGGTTTGGGACCTACCTACCTGCGTGACCGCATCTCCGTCTATGAACCCACGCGCTCCCTTCGTTCATCCGGGGAGGCCCTGCTCGTGATCCCACCGGCGTCGCAAGCGCGGTTGGTGGGGACGAGGAATAGGGCCTTTTCTGTGGTTGCCCCCCGACTTTGGAACACCTTCCCCAAAGACATCAGATTAGCACCCACGTTGGCAGGCTTTAGGAAGTGCTTGAAGACCTGGCTGTTCCAATGTGCCTTCCCAGAATAGGAAACTTCAGCACTATATCCCAGAAGCACTTTATTAGAGTTTTAAGATCCTCTGCACACTGCACATGCCCTGAAATCCAATATGCCGCCTATCACACCCAGCACTTTTTAATCTGTACCCACTACTTGGCCCGGCCTGGTTTTACTGTGTTTATGATGTAATGTTTTGTTGATATTGCTTTATGTTTTTGATTTGCTTTGAGTTGTATTGTTTTATGTTGTTATATTGAGTCCTCGGCCTTTGAAAGCCGCATCGAGTCCTTCGGGAGATACTAGCGGGGTACAAATAAAGTTTAATAATAATAATAAATAATAATAATCAACATGCCATCATTTTTTCATTAAAATAGCCAGTTAATACTGTCAAATAAGCATAAAGTTCCAACATGGTAAGGCACAAAAAAGTCACACTAATAATCAACTCAGTTGTCTCACCATCACATCTGTTTCTGATCATGTCTCAGAGCAAACAGCCTATTCAAAGGAGCAAGCAATTAAATGTACCAGTACAAAGTTTTATAATATATGATTGCTCTGTTGAGAGAAGTGGCATCCAAACAGTTTTCTTTCATGTCACTGAAGTTGTCTCATTTGTTGTTAAACCAAATTAAAGCGGTGTTGAAATTGGGAAAATCAGGTGCTGCTCGTCGCTGTCTGTGCTGTCTGCATTCAAGCCCATTTGAATTGCTGGTATGTCTGGAACTTGGCGCAGCATCATCAATCATGCAGTCAGTCACACGGGCATGAGTTATGCATCTTTCATATATCCAACCTCAAACTTTCACACTTCTGTTATTCATCGCTTATCAGCTTTTGTGCGCAGAAGCATTACTTGTTCTGACCAGAATGCATTTTCAATTTATGTATATAAGCTATAGCGGTTCATCTGAAACATAATTTTTCTAGCCGACCTGAACTTAGATGAGCTAAATGTATAAATAGTAAGCAACATTTCTCTATGTATTTCTTTCGCATGTCTTTATGTTACACCGAAAGGAAAGAGTACATAATGAATAGTCTACAGGACTGTTTGGAAGCCATTCTTCAGAAGTAAACTAGCAGAAATAAGCGTGGTATTGCTTTAAAGCTTTTCCATGAGAGCTTGAGAAGTAATAGTGGAGCCCCCGGTGGCGCAATGGGTCAAACCCTTGTGCCAGCAGGACTGCTGACCGAAAGGTCGGTGGTTTGAATCCGGGGAGGAGGGTGAGCTCCCATCTGTCAGTTCCAGCTTCCCATGCTGGAACATGAGAGAAGCTTCCCACAGGATGGTAAAACATCAAACATCCAGGCATCCCCTGGACAATGTCCTTGCAGACGGCCAATTCTCTCACACCAGAAGCAACTTGCAGTTTCTCAAGTCACTCCTGACACAAAAAAGTGGGTTAATTCCTATATTACATTACTAGTCAGATTTTGTAAGTTACACAGAATTGATTCCGATCCTGTTGAATTGCTCTATTTTCATGATATTTCCTATGCTATTCTACATTTCCATCCACCTTATTGAACCAATTATTCTTTAATCAACTTGTATATTGGCCTTTCCCCCCCCTTTTCAAAATTAGTCATTTATTGCTTGATGCTTGTCTACTATTGTTGTGCTGTTTTATGCTTTTTAAATTGTAATTTGTTATTGTATTATCGAAGGCTTTCATGGCCGGAATCACTGGGTTGTTGTAGGTTTTTTCGGCCTATAGGGCCATGTTCTAGAGGCATTCTCTCCTGACGTTTCGCCTGCATCTATGGCAAGCATCCTCAGAGGTAGTGAGATCTGTTGGAACTAGGAAGAAGAGTTTGTATATCTGTGGAATGACCAGGGTGGGACAAAGAACCCTTGTCTGTTGGAGCTAGGTGTGAACTGACCACCATGATAAGCATTTGATGGCCTGGCAGTGCCTGGGGCAATCTTTTGTTGAGAGGTGATTAGATGTCCTTGTTTGTTTCCCCTCTGTTGTTTTGCTGTTGTAATTTTTGAATTTTTTAATACTGGTAGCCAGATTTTGTTCATTTTCATGGTTTCCTCCTTTCTGTTGAAATTGTCCACATGCTTGTGGATTTCAATGGCTTCTCTGTGTAGTTTGACATGGTGGTTGTGAGAGTGGTCCAGCATTTCTGTGTTCTCAAATAATGTGCTGTGTTCAGGTCGGTTCATCAGGTACTCTGCTATGGCAGAATTCTCAACAAAAAATTGCCCCAGGCACTGCCAGGCCAGCAAATGCTAATCAAGGTGGTTAGTTGAAACATTCGCACCTAGCTCCAACAGCCAAGAGTTCTTTGTCCCATTCCTGTCATTCCATAGATATATAAACCCATTTTCCTACTTCCAACAGACCTCACTACCTCTGAGGATGCTTGCCATAGATGCAGGCGAAACTTCAGGAGAGAATGCCTCTAGAACATGGCCATATAGCCTGAAAAAACCTACAACAACCCAGTAATTTGTTATTGCTTGCTTTCAATTGTATGCTTGCCTGGGCTTGCAATTAGAAGTTCTTCTTCTTCTAATGTGTATGTCTTCAAGTTGCCTGCCAAATTGTGGCAACTCTGGCCCCATCTACACTGCCATATAATGCATTATATGAGTCTTCACTGCCATATAATTCTCTTCGTCCCTTGCATTCTAAACTGCATTTAATGGCAGTGTAGATGGGGCTTCTATGACTTTTATTGGGTTTTCTTAAGCAAGGGATCTTCAGAGGTAGTTTTGCCAGTTCCTTCCTCTGAAATAGAGCCTAAATGACCCAGTATTTGTTTGTTTGTTTGTTTATATACTGACCCAGTATTTGTTTGTTTGTTTATTTATTTATATACCGCTGTTCTCAGCCTTCGGGCTGAGAACAGCGGTATATAAGCAAAGTAAATAAATAAATATTTACAGTATTTCTTTCCTGCCTTTCTCAAGCCCGAAGGTGACTCAAGTATTCTATGATAGCCTCCCATCCAAGTACTAACCAGATGCAGTCTGGTCTTGGAAGCTGACCATGCTTTCACAATGAGACACAACTTGGGTATCTTTAGGGTATTTAGGCCCAATCAGGTCTAATACTAGCATGCCTTTAAGCACTGAAACTACCCGTTTTATAACCAAGATGCAAATTTGTTGTGGTGTTGTTTCTGTGAGTTGGTAAAATCTCCACTGGCCAACCTGAATCTACTTGGAGTTTCTTCTTACCTCTCCTTCCAGGAGACAATGTTAGAACTTGCTATCAGGTGCCGAGGGCATGTTCAGGGCACAAACTGGCTTGTCCCCGGTGTGTTTTCACAGGGCATGAGGTGTGGTTGGGTGGGGTGCTACTGTTGGACTGAGTTGGCTGAACCCTGCATTAAACCCTGAATTAATCTCACGGAATGACCTTGGATCAGTCACTGTCTCCCAGGGAATCTACCACAGAGGAGGCCATGTGTGTTGACTGTGCTCTTCTGTAGAAAGACAGGGTGTGAATGTGCTAAATATAAATTTGGTACCCAAATTTTACTTGAGAAGGAGAGTGTAAATATAGATACTTACTTACTTACTTACTTACTTAGGCGATCCCTCGTTGTCTGAGTAGGATAATCCTCCAGGGTGGGTCCGTAGGTGACTATGGAGCCCTATTCTTGATCTACATCGTCTCCCGCAGTGAGGACATTGGTTTCCAGGTGGAAGGCGGTCCCAGTCGGGGTTGGTTTGACGTGCCTTCCTCTTGGCACATTTCTCTTTTTTGTCCTCCATTCATGCCTCTTCAAATTCTGCAGCACTGCTGGTCACAGCTGACCTCCAGCTGGAGCACTCAAAGGCCAGGGCTTCCCAGTTCTTAGTGTCTATGCCAGAGTTTTTAAGGTTGGCTTTAAGCCCATCTTCAAATCTCTTTTCCTGTCCTCCAACATTCCGTTTTCCATTCTTGAGTTCGGAGTAGAGTAACTGCTTTGGGAGACGGTGGTCGGGCATCCGGACAACGTGGCCGGTCCAGCGGAGTTGATGGCGGAGGACCATCACTTCAATGCCAGTGGTCTTTGCTTCTTCCAGCACGCTGACATTTGTCCGCTTGGCTTCCCAAGAGATTTGCAGGATTTTCCAGAGGCAGCGGTGATGGAATCGTTCTAGTAGTTTCATGTGACGTCTGTAGACAGTCCACGTTTTGCAGGCATATAGCAGGGTTGGGAGGACAATAGCTTTATAAACAAGCACCTTGGTCTCCCTACGGATGTCCTGGTCCTCAAACACTCTCTGCTTCATTTGGAAAGATGCTGCACTCGCAGAGCTCAGGTGGTGTTGTATTTCAGTGTCGATGTTGACTTTTGTGGAGAGGTGGCTGCCGAGGGAGCGGAAATGGTCAACATTTTCTAATATAGATAACAGGATCACTAACTAGAATGGGTTCCATTTGATCCATGGGAAGCCTAGGATATTAGTCCTAAGGGGCTTCTATGGCTTGCAGTTGATATACACCTGGATGCTGCATGTTGCAGGAAGAATGCTATACTCTCCAGCTGAGCATCATCCCCGTGTTGTAAACTCAAAATGGGTTCTGACGTGGGAAGTCTTTGTGGCTTAGTAGCTGGCTCAGAATTGGGAATAATTGGATTGACAAGGACCTCAGTTTCTCTCGTAGATCACAAAGTTACTTGTTTATATGCAGAGACTTTTATTGCTTTTTCTTTTTGCCAATCACTCCCCGTGTCCTTGTTTGTCCTTAAGTCTTTCGGATATGTTTAAAAAATTGTCCTAGTGGCTGAAATGTTATGCATTTCAGCAGAGTTATCAACAAGAGCCTTTGAGTCAAGAACATGGAAAGAGAGCTGACAGCTTCAGGAAGCCTTGTCCACAATTTTGACCTAACGGTGCAGTTTTGTCGAAATGGAGTTTTACAGCAATGGATGTCGTGTGCAGATGTGCTTATTAAGGGACTTGTAGACTTTTGGAGAACTAGCTCTTGAAAAGCCAGTGCCTTGGATTTCTCAAAGACCATAAAAACAATACAAAATATGGAAATATTCAAATTTGTGATTGAAAAAAGACAAGCAAACGCACTGTTTTTATCTTGATCGTTTTAGATATGGAACGAACAACTTTGGGATTCTGGAACAAAGGGGGATAAGATATCTGGCATGTTTTGGAACCCATTGGGAGGCCCTTCCACATCACACCATTATAGCACTACAATTGTCTTGCAACTTGCATTCTTGCAATCTGTGGAATCCTGCGAGTTTATGGTTTAGTGAGGCATTGGAGCTCTCTGACTGAGATGTCTAAATATGCCTCCTTTCACTGCAAGTTCCAGGAGGCCCTAAGATAGAGACTTGACCGTTAAAATGGAGTCATAATGCTCTCACTGTGCTCATGCGAAAGAGCTCTGGTGCATGGGGAAAAGAACTGGCATGTTGGTTTTATTTATCGTGTCAGGAGCAACCAAACAATTGTATTACATTTTTAATAAAACAACCAAATAGACAAAACACAAAGTTTGCAAGCTTGGTAGTTGATGAAATGTCCTTTGACCAGTAGCTGGCCATTTGGAGTACCTCTGGTGTTGCCGCAAGAAGGTCCTCCATTGTGCATGTGGCAGGGCTCAGGTTGCATTGCAGCAGGTGATCTGTGGTTTGCTCTTCTCCACACTCGCATGTCGTGGATTCCGCTTTGTAGCCCCATTTCTTGAGGTTGGCTCTGCATCTCACGGTGCCAGAGCGCAGTCTGTTCAGCGCCTTCCAAGTCGCCCAGACCTCTGTGTGCCCAGTGGGGAGTCTCTCATTTGGTATCGGCCATTGATTGAGGTTCTGGGTTTGAGCCTGCCACTTTTGGACTCTCACTTGCTGGGGTGTTCCAGCGAGTGTCTCTGTAGATCTTAGAAAACTATGTCTTGATTTAAGTCGTTGACGTGCTGGCTGATACCCAAACAGGGGATGAGCTGCTGATGTCACTGCCTTGGTCCTTTCACTATAGGCTGCTACTTCCCGGTGGATGTCAGGTGGTGCAATACCAACTAGACAGTGTAATTTCTCCAGTGGTGTAGGGCGCAGACACCCCGTGATAATGCGGCATGTATCATTAAGAGCCACATCCACTGTTTTAGCGTGGTGAGACGTGTTCCACATCAGGCATGCATACTCAGCGGCAGAGTAGCACAGTGCAAGGGCATGTTGGTGAACCGGCGGCAGTAAACAAGAGAAGCCGCATCTCATCTTGGTGGCTCAGTAATATCCCACCAAGAAACTCATCTTCGGAACTATGATCCTCTGTATCGTTAGAGATCACTTCATTGCAATGTTGCATTCAGAGAAATTGACCTTGAGTCTTCTTGGGCAACTTACGAATTTCTTTGTGTATTATAGATGTTTTGGAGAGTGATTGTGGCCTAAAGGTCACCCGTATAATTACAGAAATCTTTGTGTTGCCAAAGGCTTTCATGGCCAGACTCAATGGGTTGCTGGGAGTTTTCTGGTCTTTATTGCCATGTTCCCGAAACATTTTCTCCTGATGTTTCGCCTACATCTATGGAAGGTATCCTCAGAGGTTATGAAGTCTGTTGGAAACTAGGCAAGTGAGGTTTATTTATCTGTGGAATGCCCAGGGTGGAAGAAAGAATTCTTGCCTGCTTGGGGCAAGTGTGAATGCTGCAAATGACCACCTTGATTAGCATTTAATGGTCTGACAGCTTCAAAGCCTGGCTGATTGCTGTCTCGGGGAATCCTTTGTTGGAAGGTGTTAGTTGGCTTTGACTGATTCTTGTCTGGAATGCCCCTTCTTGCTCTTTATTTACTGTCCTGATTTTAGAGTATTTTTAATACCGGTAGCCAGATTTTGTTCCTTTGCATGGTATCCTCCTTTATGTTGAAATTGTCCACATGCTTGTGTATTTCAGTGGCTTCTCTATGTAGTCCGACATGGTAGTTGACAGAGTGGTCCAGAAAGCTTTGGTCAAGTGATGACTAATACTCAGTTTATTAGAACAGTACAGAAGGATGCTTGCTTCAACAACTGGATTTTTAAGTAGGCCATCTACACAAACAAATCACTTGACTACTGTAGTAAAAGGGGGGAGGAAGCATTGTTTACATTTTTGTGACAGAACCCCTGCAGCTTTTAACAGGAAAAAGAGTTAAAATAAGGAGGCTTGGTTCAGTAACTATTATAGTTCTTATTGGGGAAGTTTTCAGAAGTGCAAGACAGTGGTCTTTTGGCAGCCTGACACTTTTCTTCCGTGTTGAATCTGCTGAAAAATTAAGAAAAGAGATTGAACATATATGTAGTCTGTAAGCTGGTAGGTATAAGAGGAGCTAGGTGTGGTTAGAAATGAAAAGATCAGAGCCCATTTACGCTCAGTTAGTCTGCATTGTTAGCATATTACCTCATATTAAACACTATTGGAAAATATCTGAACAAAAGCGAGCCGTTAATCTGCCTTGTGTTTTATAAGAAAAGGTGATTGTTCAAACAACACCTTAAAATACTACTGAATGCCAAGCCAAATGTTTGCATGTTTGCCCCAGTGAGTCATGTTGAATTTTTCAGCTGAAGTCTTCCTAATAACTAGTAACGCTGCAAAAAGGAAGCGAAATATAAATAAGAAATAACAAAGTGTCAAAGAGCTGATTCACAACTTTCAAAAATGAAATGTTGCTGCGAAAGTACAGATTTTGGATACAGTCCATTGGTAATACAGACCAAAGACCCTGGTAATAACGATTTGGGAGAGAGTGGGTTGCAAATTAAAATAGGCAAGAAAAAGAAAATGAAGGAAGACTGCCTTTTCTAGATGTCCAAGTCATCCATAAACCAGATCAACAATTGGGTCACACTGTGTACAGAAAACCCACAAACACAGATAGATATCTACACAAAAACTCCAACCATCACCCAAGTCAAAAAAGAAGCATAATTAAAGCCCTGGCAGACCATGCAAAAAGAATCTGCGAAGCCCACCTCCTTCAAGATGAACTGAACCACCTCAACTGGGCTCTACAAGCCAGTGGAGACTCCACCTCAGACATCAGAAGAGCTGCAAGACCGAGAACAAGCCACAAGCGTCAAGA
>NW_026847771.1:6126049-6218559 GCF_025583915.1 Anolis sagrei ordinatus | reverse complement strand
ATCTGGCTACCAGTATTAAAAAAACTCAAAAATTACAACAGCAAAACAACAGAGAGGAAACAAACAAGGACAGTTAATCACCTCTCAACAAAAGATTGCCCCAGGCAATGCCAGGATTGTTCCCCAGCTTTTTACTGTATAAAAAAAACCCAAATAAAAAATATTGGGGGAAAAAAAGATTGCCCTAGGCACTGCCAGGCCAGCAAATTCTAATCAAGGTGGTCAGTTGAAACATTCACACATAGCTCCAACGGACAAGAATCCTTTGTCCCACCCTGGATATCATTCCACAGATCTATAAACCCATTTTCCTAGTTCCAAACACACCTCACTACCTCTGAGGATGCTTGCCATAGATGCAGGCGAAACGTCAGGAGAGAATGCCTCTAGAACATGGCCATTTAGCCCGAAAAAACCTACAACAACCCAGTGATTCCGGCCATGAAAGCCTTCGAGAATACATTGAAATAAGCAAACTTGTAATCTTTAGCATCCTCATGTCCTAAAACTTGGCAAACATAGAGTAGAAACATTCATAGGACTTCTCGTATGCCATCTTGTAATCCTCACAACAACCATGTTAGCTAGGCCAGTATTATCCTCATATTGCGAATGTGGATCAGCCTCAGGCAACCTTGGCAAGATTTGAATAGAGAAATCCTGAGCGGGTAATTTTTCTTCTGTTGCTAATTGAACCTCTGATTGAAAAATAATGATCCTTTTTACGGAGTGTAACATGCTTCACTTCTTAACATTTCCCACTGTATTCCTTTTAAGTATTGATATGTTAGTCCTCACCTGCAAATTAAGCTTATTTCCCTCATTTATTTCTTGTATCACAGCTGGTGCGTAAAAGCCACTGGCTTTCATTAGACAAGTAGTGATCTATGCAGAAGTCAGAGTGGTCATTCCAAGCCCAAGTGGGTGCTCATTCTTCATTAGGGACTAACTTCGTATTGTCAGTTCTTATAATGTACCTATTGAAACAGTTAGACCAGTGTTTCTCAACCTTCCTAATGCCGCGACCCCTTAATACAGTTCCTCATGTTGTGCATAACATTATTTTTGTTGCTACTTCATAACTGTAATTTTGCTACTGTTATGCATCATCATGTATATATCTGATATGCAGGATGTACGAGGGTGAGTCA
Organism: Anolis sagrei ordinatus; assembly: GCF_025583915.1. Taxonomy (NCBI): domain Eukaryota; kingdom Metazoa; phylum Chordata; class Lepidosauria; order Squamata; family Anolidae; genus Anolis; species Anolis sagrei. The sequence continues at coordinate 6,217,408 of NW_026847771.1, read as the reverse complement.
AAAAGTTTTGCCTCCTATGTCATAAAAACATTATAAATGAACATATAAGAGCAGAAGTTGCTACAGATCATACCTGAACTATTCTCTACACAAAAGTACCATTTAACATAATCACTATTGATTTGTACACATTTGCGCCATCATTTAACCCACGCATAAGGTACAGATAGTTTCATCAATGCTGACGATCATGCCATCACCACTCAAGCAGGGAGCTTTGAGATGGTTGAACATCAGCTCTTCGAAGCTCTAGATGCTCTTACTGCCTACTACAGGGAAAACCAGCTGATTCCTAACCCATTTAAATCACAGACGTGTGCTTTCCATCTTAAGAACAGACAAGCATCTCGAGCTCTGAGGATTACCTGGGGCGACTTACAGGGAGCGGTCAACCCCCCTGTTTAAGGAGCTCCATTGGCTGCCGTTCATTTTCCGATCCCAATTCAAGGTGCAGGTTTTTACCTACAAAGCCCTGAACGGTTTGGGACCCGCCTACCTGCGTGACCACATTTCTGTGTACGAACCCACGCAATCTCTTCGATCATCTGGAGAGGCCCTACTCTCGCTCCCACCTCCCTCGCAGGTGTGATTGGTGGGGACGAGGGAGAGGACCTTCTATGTGGTTGCCCCTTGACTCTGGAACTCACTCACCAAGGATATCAGACAAGCCCCCACATTGGCAGTCTTCAGGAGGAGCCTGAAAACGTGGCTATTCCAATGTGCCTTCCCTGAATAAAGGAAACAATCTCCAGCAAATACTCCGAGAAGCACTTTAATTACCTGTTGGGTTGTTCTTACCTTGATTTAAAACCCTCCCAATAGATACACCCTCTGCTCATGTCCAGCATCTGTTTTAAAAGTTTTTAATTATTACATCTGGCCCAGTCATAGGTTTTTAAATTCTTGTGTATTATTGCTTACTTGTGATTTATATTGATTGTACTGTTTATTTTGGTTATTGTTGTTTTATTATTGCTTGTTGTTTTGATATGCTTTTGGGCTTGGCCTCATGTACGCCGCTCCGAGTCCCTTGGGGAGATGGTAGCAGGGTATAAATAAAATAATAATAATAATAATTATTATTATTATTATTATTGCCTGGGAAGGAATCCCATTGGAGCCTTGCAGCACACGCAAATACCTGGGAGTTATCCTGGACCGTTCTCTGACCTACAAGAAGCACTGCTTGAATATCAAGCAAAAAGTGGGCGCTAGAAACAATATCATATCACCCGGGCATAAAACCATTTTGGATCTGGAGTGGACAGATCATTGGCAATAGCGGAGTTCGATCCAGAATTAGGTTTGTATGATTTGATATCCTCTCTCAAATATACCTGACCACCAAGGCAGCTTATCTGTTCGTAGCGCTGTCGCTCATTGTTCTTCCTTTCTTGCTTTGTTTTGGCACATGCACAAGTCTTATGATAATAGCTCACATACTGTTCTTAGTATATGCAGTTTGCTAGCTTTGCATGTGGCCAGGACATGGTGTAAAACAGGATTTTATAACGTAAACATGGAAGTGGATTGCAGGAAATATTGAGCCTGTTATTAAACATTGCTGTTTCTCTGCAGTGAAGTTGAATGGCTTTTACAACTGACTTGCATTCATCTCAGTTCATTGTATGGTTGGTACGCTCGCATACGTCCTCCCAGCTCATAAGCGGTTGATGTTTTGTTGTTGCTGTCTTTGTGCAACTGGCTGTGGAATAAGAGAGCTGCATATCTGTGGGGGAAACGTAACGTTGTAGGAGACAGTGTGGATACTGCATTAATTATGCGTAGCCATCTTAGAGATGTTCTTGTCCCAAGATCTGTTTTGTTTGTTCCAGCACAGTCTGGCTTTTGAGCAAAAAATCTCACCCATTTTGATCTTTTTTATGCTGCGCAGCAATCAAGGCTCTCATTCCACGGCACCCATCTCCTTCCCCGAGAAATGAGGCTAGCTTTGTTCGGTTTGGTGCGGCAGGGAGCATTTGGGGTCAAGCTTGCTATCCAGAGCCCAGAGCTTGCAAAGGCTTAATGACTGTGTGACTGCGTTCAAACAGCCCTTTATGTCTCGTGCTGGTGCCTTTCTTCCCCTTCGAGTTTACACGCTTGCCTTTTGATTCTCTTTCTGGGCCCCGTCGGGTATGAAAATGGAGCCAGCGGAGGTGGTTGCTTAACTAACCACCTTTTTTTCATAGAGGTGGAGTAATGGCATGTTGCAAATCCTCCTAATGATAAGGAACCACAGGGTGGCTGTAAGGAAATGGCAATGTATGGTATGTCTTGAGAGAGAGAGAGATGCAACTAAGTGTGATGAACAAGGCCTTGAAGCTTCTGCATGTAAACCAGCATCCTGAGACATAGGAGGCGGGGGTGGGGGTGGGGAAGCTCAATTGGAGACCTTTTAGAATCCTTGGCTCTTACAGTTAGACGAGACCCTAAGGGCCATCCAGTCCAACTCCCTTCTGATGTGCAGAATCACAGAATCCAAACCCTCCCAACAGATGGCTGGATGAGAGCTAACAAATTGAAACTGAATCCAGACAAGACAGAGGTCCTACTGGCCAGTCGTAAGACCGAACAGGGCATAGGGTTGCAGCCTGTGTTAGATGGGGTTGCACTCCCCCTGAAGACGCAGGTTCGCAGCTTGGGAGTGATCCTGGACTCATTGCTGAGCCTGGAACCGCAGGTCTCGGCGGTGGCCAGGAGAACTTTTGCACAATTAAAACTTGTGCGCCAGCTGCGCCCGTACCTTGGGAAGTCTGATCTGGCCACGGTGGTTCACGCTCTTGTTACATCCCGAATAGATTACTGCAAAGCGCTCTACGTGGGGTTACCTTTGAAGACTGTTCGGAAACTTCAATTAGTCCAACGGGCGGTGGCTAGATTACTCACTGGAGCATCATACAGGGAGCATACCACCCCCCTGTTATGTCAGTTCCACTGGCTGCCGATCCAATTCCAAGCACAATTCAAAGTGCTGGTTTTGACCTACAAAACCCTATACGGCTCCGGCCCAGCGTACCTGTCCGAACGTATCTCCTTCTACATCCCATCTCGGAGTTTAAGATCTTCGGGGGAGGCCCTGCTCTTGGCCCCGCCTTTATCATAAGTGAGACTGGCGGGGACGAGGGACAGGGCCCTCTCAGTGGTGGCCCCTCGCCTGTGGAATGCGCTCCCCAGGGAAATTAGGTCATCAACATCCCTCCTCTCTTTCAGAAGGAAGCTAAAGACCTGGCTATGGGACCAGGCCTTTGGGTAAGCTGGCAGATGGATAAAAGACAATGGTGACCAGAGTAGGAAAGGACAATGACAATGTTGGATGGATTATGGATTTATGAATTGACGAACGTTGACCACAAGATGATTTTATTGCTGCTGCTGTTTTAATTTGACTGTTTTAATTAGTTATAACTGTCATCGTTATATTGTAAATTGTATATTGTATTTTGTGAATTGTTGGGCATCGAATTGTGCCTTTTGTAAGCCGCCCTGAGTTCCCCCCCAGGGGGTTGAGAAGGGCAGGGTAGAAGCACCCCAAATAAATAAATAAATAAATAAATAAATGGCCATCCAGCCTCTGTTTAAAAACATCAAGAAAAGACAGCAGCAAGTCCCAGGTAGCAGCATATTCCACTGCCTACCAGCTCTTACCGCCAGGAAGTTTTTCCTACTTTAATAATAATAATAATAATAATAATAATAATAATAATAATAATACTTTATTTATACCCCGCTACCATCTCCCCAAGGGACTCGGTGCGGCTTACATGAGGCCGAGCCCACAACACATCAATAACAAAAGCAATAACAAATAGCAATGCAAAACAATTAAAATAAAATTCATAAACAAAAATAAGCAATAAACATGAACAATAGCACAGAAAACATTTATAAACCTATGGCTGGGTCAAATGTAATAATTAAAATTTAAAAAATAATGCTGAGCATGAACAGGTAAGATATAACTGGGATAGAATATTCAGAGAGGGATGGGGTGTGCAGGCAGTCCTAGGTCAGTAATAAAGTGCATTTAGAGGCCATATTGCTGAGAGTTTCCTTATTCTGGGAAGGCGCACTGAAGCAACCACGTTTTCAGGCTCCTCCTAAAGTCTGCCAGAGTTGGGGCATGCCTGATGTCCTTGGGAAGTGAGTTCCAGAGTCGAGGGGCCACCACTGAGAAGGCCCTTTTCTTGAAATCCTTTTTCTTGAAATCCATTGCTCCATTGTGCTTACATCTCTAGAATAACAACAACTGCAAAAACTGACACGATACGAAGATTATAAAGATCAAACTGCAAAGACTCTGATACAAACAGTCAAGGTGGTGATCGGCACACTGGGTGCAGTGCCTAAAGACCTTGGCCCGCACTTAAACACAATCGGCATTGATAAAATTACCACCTGTCAGCTGCAAAAGGCCACCTTGCTGGGATCTGCATGCATTATTTGGCGATACATCACACAGTCCTAGACACTTGGGAAGTGGCCAACATGTGATCCAATACAACAGCCAGCAGAGTGTCTGCTGTGGATTCATCTTGTTGTGTTTCTAATAATAATAATAATAATAATAATAATAATAATAATAATGGATTTTGTATCACAAAATCACAAGTTGAACACTTCCCAGCATATATATCTTGTTTGCTGTGCCATACTGTGTTTTTGTGTCAGAGTAATAATAATAATAATAATAATAGTAATAAAAAAAATATTTCTAGACCACACCTCTCTCCCAACATGGACTCAGGGTGGTTTACAGCACAAAAACAGGCAAACATTCAATGCCTTACTAAGTAGCAAACAACATCAGGAATAATACAAAAATAAGACACAATAATAGCAATAAACTTATAATGAAAGATTTAAATGTTGAGTTGAGGTATAAACCAATTAGACAATAAACTAGGACGTGTGAGAAGAGCAAACCACTGACCACCTGCTGCAATGCCATCTCAGCCCTGCCACATGCACCAGGGAGGACCTCCTTGCAGCAACACCAGAGGCACTCCAAGTGGCCAGCTACTGGTCAAAGGACATTTAATCAACTACCAAGCTTGCAAATTTTGTGTTTTTTTCTGTTTGTTTGTTTTGTTCTGTTAGAAATGTAATACAATTGTCTGGTGGAGCCCCCAGTGGCGCAGTGGGTTAAACCCCTGTGCCGGCAGGACTGAAGACCGACAGGTCGCAGGTTCGAATCCGGGGAGAGGCGGATGAGCTCCCTTTATCAGCTCCAGCTCCTCATACGGGGACATGAGAGTGGCCTCCCACAAGGATGATAAAAACATCAAATCATCCAGGCGTCCCCTGGGCAACATCCTTGCAGACGGCCAATTCTCTCACACCAGGAGTAACTCCTGACACGACCAAAAATAATAATGATAATTGTCTGGTTGCCCCTGACACGATAAATAAATAACCATAAGAAGAATCCAGTGTGAGGTTAACTTGGGTGACACAGAGATATACTTTTTCACCCAATCTGCTTAACCTGAGTTCATCCACTTGCACCAGTCCCAGGCAGGGTTTGAATCCACGGCTTGAGGGGTTTAATGCACCTTCCTTCACAGTCCGGGCTGCCTCCGAGTGGACAGCGCAGGTAGCCTGTGTGTCTGCATAATCTTTCCCATATTGTCCGTTGACAAGTTTGTTTGGACTGGAGGCGCTGGGAAGATAAATGGCGGTGGCAGCTGCTCCTTTCCCTCTCCCCGGTGCACAGGCACAGTGGCTCTTTTGTTCCCAGCGTGGAATGATACGGCCCTCTGGGCTGGTCCATTAACCCACTTTTCCTCCCTGATGAGGTGAATGGCTTTCTGCGAAATGAGGTCCCTGTGCAGGCAGCCTCTGTGGCAATTAGAGCTTTTAAGCCACGCAATTGATGACCTGGACGCTGACTAAATCCTCTCCAGCCCAGATTCACCTATCATCAATCTACTCCCTTCACTGGGAGGCAGGCAAGCAGGCCTTCTGCTTTTATCTCCCCAAAGACTGGCCTCTCGGAAAGTGGCAATTAAAACAATTGCTTAATTGAGACATTGGGCTCCCCCTCCATCCCCAACTCAGCGTGCATATTTACTGAAGCAGGCCTTCCTCCTCCGAAGGGCAACCACCTTTGCCCTCTGGTGCCTTCCCTCTTTTCATATTGTAAATTTCCTGGCCAGATTTCTTGCATTCCTCTTTAGGACAGCTATAAGCAGCACTGAAAATCACTATCAACTTTCTTAGATGTGAAATTGCTAAAAACTTCTTTTAACAGGCATGCCACAACTCACCTTTCCATCATATTTTACAGCTACCGTATATTCCGGCATATAAGATCCCTGGACGTATAAGACGACCCCCACATTTTCCAGTTAAAATATAGAGTTTGGGATATCCTCGCCATATAAGACTACCCCTCTTCCAACACACACCAAATAAAATTTTTAAAAGCATCAGATTTGATTTCAATATGGTAGTTTTAATTCAAATGCTTATGACATGCAGGTTCCTATGAGAGGGACATTGTACCTTACATTGTACATTACAGTTGCTCTTCCTCCCTGGAATTTCATTTACACTCTGGGTCGTTTACATCATGCTGGCAAGTATGAAAGCAGGCTTTAAATGGTTCAGATTACATTTATGTTGGCATAGAAGCTTGCATGCAAATAGAAGTCAGGCTTTGTATTATGAGTACTGAGGTGATTGCAAGGCATTTGTAGAATTTTTATCTATATGTAGTTTTATAAGTCAGGATCTCCTATCAGAAGAGAGAGGCAGATTGGACCCTAATCCTTCAGAAATGTAGCATTTGGCATGGCACATGTTTACTAGGTCGCATCTTGACATGTCTTCATCCTTAAATCACTGTGACAGCTTGAATTGTTTTAGAGTTTCTCAAGAACACAGCCAGGTGATGTTTAATTGTTAGAAGAGAAAAAGAGATCAGAAAAGAGGAAGGGGGCCCCTGGGTAAATGAGAGCTTTCAAGTTTGACTTCTGTCAAACATTAAATGCAAAGATATAGGATGGGGGACGCGTGGCTCAAGACCAGTACATGTGAAAAAGATCTTGGGGTCCTTGTGGACAACAAGTTAAACATGAGCCAACAATGTAATGCTGCGGCAAAAAAAGCCATTGGATTTTGGCCTGCATTAATAGGAGTCTAGTGTCTAGATTCAGGGCAGTCATCCTGCCCATGCTCTATTCTGCCTTGGTTAGACCACACCTGGAATACTGTGTCCAATTCTGGGCACCACAATTGAAGGGAGATGTTGACTAAGCTAGAATGTGTCCAGAGGAGGGCGACTCAAATAGTCAAGGGTCAGGAGAAAAAACCCTATGAGGAACGGCTGAAAGAGCCAGGCATGTTTAGCCTGCAGAAGAGAAGGCTGAGAGGAGGCATGATGAGGGCCATGTGTAAATATGTGAAGGGAAGTCACAGAGAGGAGGGAGCAAACTATTCTGCTGCCCAGGAGAATAGGGCGCAAAGGAACAACAGCTTCAAACTACAAGAAAGGAGATTCCATCTGAACATTAGGAAGAACTTCTTGACTGTGAGAGCTGTTCAGCAGTGGAACTCTCTGCCCCGGAGTGTGGTGGCGGCTCCTCCTTTGGAGGCTTTTGAACAGAGGCTGGATGGTCATCTGTCAGGGGTACTTTGAATGCAATATTCCTGCTTCTTGGCAGGATGGGGTTGGACTGGATGGCCCATGAGGTCTCTTCCATCTCTAGGATTCTATGATTCTGCTTCATAACTGTAATTTTGCTTCTGTTATGAATCATCATGTAAATATCTGATATGCAGAATGTGTTTTCATCTACTGGGTGAAATGTGACCAAATACCCAATACACCCAAATTTGAATACTGGTGGGGTTGGGGAGGGGATTGATTTTGTCATTTGGGAGTTGCTGGGATTTATAGTTAGCCTACAATCAAAGAGAATTCTGAACTCCACCAAAAATGGAATTGAAACAAACTTGGCACACAGAACTCTCATGATCAACAGAAAATACTGGAAGGGTTTGGTGGGCATTGACCTTGAGTTTTGGAGTTGTAGTTCACCTACATCCAGAGAGCATGGTGGACTCAAACAATGATGGATCTGGACCAAACTTGGCACGAATACTCAATATTCCCAAATGTGAATACTGGTGGAGTTTGTGGAAAATAGACCTTGCCATTTGGGAGTTGTAGTTGCTGGGATTTATAGTTCTCCTACATTCTGAACCTCAGCAACGATAGAATTGGGCAAAAGTTCCCACACAGATATATAAACCTCTCTTGCCAGTTTCCAGCAGACCTCACAACCTCTGAGGATGCTTGCCATAGATGTGGGCGAAACGTCAGGGGAGAATGCTTCTGGAACATGGCCATACAGCCCAGAAAACTCACAGCAGCCCAGTCATTCCGGCCATGAAAGCCTTCGATAACAATGTTTGTAATTCCTTGTTTTGCAAGGGCAAATGAAATGTATACTAGTTCCTATTTTTCAGCTAAGACGAGCTTCCAGAGCAGCTTGTAGCAATTGAAATCCTCACAATATTAGATGTTAAGGCTACGTGGATGCTTGGAGAGGGGTAGAATAATATTTTCCTTTTCAAATCTGTTCCTGTGATCTTCTCGAATTTTGCCTTTATTTCTCTTTTAGCAAATTAAAATCTAGCTGTTCACTTTAATAGACAGAGAAAGTAAAGGTCATCTTATCTTCTCTGATCTCTCTTGATACAGTTAAACATTTAAGACTAATATAAATTCAGTAGGAAATGTTAAGCCAAAGTTCTCTAATGTTGATAATATAACTAATCTTTTATGATAATTTCCTTCCCAGAAACTTCTATTCTTTTTACTTCTTCTTGGTAGTGCCAAGTCCTTCAGATTTGTGATTTCTTTTTCTCTTGCCAGGGTTGGGCACAGAAGGTATCTACCGGGTGAGCGGAAACAAGTCTGAGATGGAAAGTTTACAACGGCAGTTTGATCAAGGTATATGGGGAAAAAATGGCATTCATATCCTTTTTGAAAAGGAAAAATCATGTCATTTCCTTTTGGTAAATTTGAATCTCTATGAACATGTGGAGACCACCTTTTGAAAACCACTAGTCAATGGAAGGCATGGCCTTGTTAGAGGTCACCCTTTGAAAAAGTAATGTTCACAAGCATTCATGTAATGGCACACAGGTAACTCAACTGTTAAACTGATAAACCATGTCTTTGAACTGCCAGGGACAAAGACATACCATTACACAAAAGACATATATTTGGCTAGTAGAGTTTTTAAAATATTTCTTTGAGGTTGAAGTTGAAATTGCAGTTGCCCAAAAATATATTCTGTCGGAACCCAGATGCCTTAAAGAGCAAGACACAGGAGTATATTCAAAACAATAGTTTATTAAATCATAGTAATAAACCCTTTGAAGGATATTTCGTCTGTGGGTGACATAAGTATCTCCCGAATTCTYTTCCTTTGCTGCTCCTCATCTAACACCTGGGCACCTCATTTCCCTCCTCTACTAATCCTACTATCAGTTGTAACGTTGCCMGCAGACTCTACTACAACATATACTGTATATACTCGAGTATAAGCTGAGTTTTTCAGCCCTTTCTAAGGCTGAAAAAGTCCCCCTCGGCTTATACTCGGGTCAAGGTYATTTATTATTTTACTCTKTTGTTGTTATTATTATTTTCATTTCATTCATTATTTTATTCTATTTATTATTATTATATTTATCATTTTACTCTTTTATTATACATTTATTATGTTACTGTATAATTGTTGTTGCTACATTCATTATTTTACTCTTTTTATTATTATTGTTATTATTACATTTATTATGTTACTCTATTATTATTGGAAGGATACGTAAGCACATTTACACTGAAGAAGGTAAATAATGATTTGGTCAGAGTTGGACAGTCTTATCTTAAATTACCATTTTTGTAAATATTCAAAAATATATAACCTACTGAATCCTCAATTAATGTAATTGTATTGGTATCTATTTTTATTTTGCGATTTACCAGTAGCTGCTGCATTTCCCACCCTCGGCTTATACCCGAGTCAATCCGTTTTCTCAGATTTTTGTGGTAAAATTAGGTGCCTCGGCTTATATTCGGGTCGGCTTATACTCGAGTATATACAGTACTCTCCCTTGAAATCTCTTAGTTTAAAATATGCACTCAGAGACAAAAAACAAAGTCACAAAGTTACTCACAAACATCTTGTATTAATTCACCTTACAGGTGCATTTCTTATTAAAGTTCAGTTATAGATAGAATGTGGCATCATTCTTAATCAATAGCCCATAGTCCAAAGTCTTTAAGTATATATCTTATGAACGTCCAAACTATATAACTGTACTCACTGCTTCTTAAACCAAACATACAGTAAATTGTTCTTTCATAAGTCCAAATGACATCTGCTTTCACTGAAGTCCAAAAGCAGACTGCAACCACCTCCACTGAAGTCTAAAGCGAACTGCTAACATTGAAGTCCAAAACCATAATAATAAAAAAAGGGAGTCTTGAGTCTGAGCATGCTCAGTACCATCACATGTCTGTAGCCCCTCCCACACCAAAGAGGTCAGTCAAACTGGCAAATCAATATACACATAGAAAACAGGTTAGCGAACATATACATTAACAAACAAATAGTGAAGGCTTGGATGGTTGCTAACAAGGTAAGAGCAATCTCTGTCCTGTTGCCTGAGATATGATGGGACACAATAGTAATCTATATAAATAAAAATGTAATGTTCATTTGTGGGATTAGCATAACTGACAAATTGACACCACATTTGGACGCAATACACGTATCAGTCCAACGAGTGACCATCACTCATAAAAACACTGAAAAACACAGAGAAAGACACTTAAAAAGCCAAAAAATAAATAAAAAATACATTACAATGCATGTGCAAAACCACATATATATGCGCAAACACATATCCACATATACATAAACATATACACATATATACACACGCAAAACACATATACACAGACAGGGCCACTGCAACGCATGGCAGGGGATGGCTAGTATAGATAGATAGATAGATAGATAGATAGATAGATAGATAGATAGATAGATAGATACCCGTATATACTCGAGTATAAGCCGACCTGAATATAAGCCGAGGCACCTAATTTTACCACAAAAAAACTGAGAAAACGGATTGACTCGAGTGTAAGCCGAGGGTGGGAAATGCAGCAGCTACTGGTAAATTGCAAAATAAAAATAGATACAAATTAAATTGCATTAATTGAGGAATCAGTACGTTATATATTTTTGAATATTTACAAAAATGGTAATTTTAAGATAAGAGTGTCCAACTCTGACTAAATCATTATGTATCCTTCCAATAATAACAGAGTAACAATAAAGATAATAACAACAACAATAATAAAGAGTAAAATAATGAATGTAGCAATAACAACAATTATACAGTAAAATAATAAATGTATAATAATAGAGTAAAATGATAAATGTAACCATAAATAGAATAAAATAATAAATGAAAATAATAAGAATAATAATAGTAATAATAATAATAACAGAGTAAAATAATAAATAACCTTGACTCGAGTATAAGCTGAGGGGGACTTTTTCAGCCTAAAACTAGGCTTATACTCGAGTATATACAGTGTGTGTGTGTATATAGATAGATAGATAGATAGATAGATAGATAGAGGGAGAGAGAGCTCTCAGTGAGTGACATCATGCTTGTAACTAGGCAACCTGAAAATTCAGTAGGGTAAAGGTATGCTGTTTGCCTTGGTAGCTTTGATAGACAAGGTGTAATCATTGTGAAATGTTCATGTAGATCACAATCTGGACCTTGTGGAGAAGGACTTCACTGTGAATGCTGTAGCTGGAGCCATGAAGAGCTTCTTCTCAGAATTGCCTGAACCCCTGGTACCTTACAACATGCAGGCTGAGCTGGTGGAGGCCCACAGTGAGTATGCCTCATTGGGGTTTTTTTTATATATTAATAAAGGTATGTTCAGACCTCTCAATCTTTCTTCATCCTGGCTTGAAAGCACTCTGACTTGGGGAGGTAATCACAAAAATGCCTATATTTTTCAAACCGATGGTGCTTTCTGCAACCATCAGGATCGTCCCCATGTAAGCCACCCCGAGTCCCTTCGGGGATGGAGGCAGGGTACAAAAACAAAGTTGTTGTTGTTGTTATATTTGTTCATGTTCTGTGGCAGATACATATGTGGATAATAGCACAGAGTGGGCATGACAACTCTAGCTCTGCCATGGCCTGGAACACATACCACTTTAAAGGCTTCCTGCATTTGGGTTTTTCCCTCAGAGTTCAGAGCTGCATAGATGATCTGAGAAAAATCGTTCTTGTGTTTAAAAAGAGAGGATCCTAATTTCCTTGCCTGCTCTTCAGCCTTTGTGTGGATCAAGACTGCTATAAAGGGTTGCTCATGAGCTTTACCCCTTCATCTCGGCAGCTCACAACTTCTGATTGGCTTCTGATTCTAATTATATCAGGTTAAGGTCCTCCAAGCCCTTAAATATTGAATTGTAGAATCATAGAATCAAAGAGTTGGAAGAGACTTTATGGGCCATCCAGTCCAACCCCCTGCCAAGAATATTGCATTCAAATCACCCCTGACAGATGGCCATCCAGCCTCTGTTTAAAAGCCTCCAAAAAAAGGAGCCTCCACCACACTCTGGGGCAGAGAGTTCCACTGCTGAACGGCTCTCACAGTCAGGAAGTTCTTCCTCATGTTCAGATGGAATTTCCTTTCTTGTAGTTTGAAGCCATTGTTCCATTGCGTCCTAGTCTCCAGGGAAGCAGAAAACAAGCTTGCTCCTTCCTCCTCCCTGTGGCTTTCTCTCACATATTTATACATGGCTATCATATCTCCTCTCAGCCTTCTCTTCTTCAGGCAAAACATGCCCAGCTCCTTAAGACGCTTCTCATAGGGCTTGTTCTCCAGACCCTTGATCATTTTAGTCGCCCTCCTCTGGACACATTCCAGTTTTTCAGTATCTCTCTTGAATTGTGGTGCCCAGAATTGGACACAATATTCCAGGTGTGGTATAACCAAAGCAGAATAGAGGGGTAGCATGACTTCCCTAGATGTAGACACTATGCTCCTCTTGATGCAGGCCAAAATCTCATTGGCCTTTTTTGCCGGCACATCACATTGTTGGCTCATGTTTTACTTGTTGTCCACAAGGACTCCCAAGATCTTTTTCACACGTACTGCTCTCGAGCCAGGCATTGCCCCCCATTCTGTAGACCTCTGGACCACTTAATTCCTATACAGCAGTGGTTCCCAACCTGTGGGTCTCCAGGTGTTTTGGCTTACAACTTCAAAAATCCCAGTTTACCAGCAATTAGGATTTCTGGGAGTTGACGGCCAAAACATCTGGGGACCCACAGGTTGAGAACCACTGCTATACAGAGACATACATAAAATTGAGTAGTAATAATAATAATAATAATAATAATAATAATAATAATAATAAACCTTTATTTATACCCTGCTACCATCTCCCAAAGGACTCGGTGCGGCTTACAATAGGCCGAGACCCAATACAACAATAAAATACAACAACAATACAGCAGTAAATAAAAATCAAACAGTAAACATTAGCAATAAACACGACACAATTAAAACCAATGTCAGGGCCAGATGTAATGGTAATTTTTTTTAAAAAGCTGGGCATGACCGGGTGAAATGGATAGGTATTTTGGCAAGTAGGTAGGGCATTCAAGAAAGGAAGCAATTAGGATTAATTTTCTGTGGTTGTGCTTGTTTTTTGGTTTTTGGTTTTTTTTGAACAAAACAAACCCAATAACTGGAGAAGATCTGACTGAGAGATTAAGAGATGTGATGGCAGGTTCAAACCAAGCTCATAAGAGTTAGGAACAACCAGCAGAATGTTTTGCCATGACAATTTTGTCTATACAGATATTTTTTATAATTCTAGTTTTTCCAATTGGTAAAAAATTTTTTTAAAAAAAGAGAATAGTCTTTATCTTGATGGACTACCATCAAGAATAAAGAACAAGAGTTGCAGGTGATAGAGCAAAATGGCTTCGGCTCTCTGTGTTAAGTCAATATGCTTCTGGGTAGAGAATTCACAAAATTACCATAAGTGTGAGTGAGGGCTGGATCTCATAGACCTGTCTGCTCTTGACTGTTGCACACTCATTTTGCCCCTAGGCTTACAGTTAAACAAGCAAACGGACCCCAGAACTCAAAAGAGCTGAAGGTTTTTCAGCCTCTGTGACAGCTATTTTCTTTTTCAAAAAACACTAGGAAACAAGTGTGAGTCTTGCTATGGTGCCATCTAGAGCTGGCAAATATAACAGCATGGGAAAAAACTCAGTTGTATGTGGGAATTGCTTATTTATTTTGTATCAAAAGCATTGAATAAATAAGTATAAAACTGATAAAAATAGAAGGAGCACAAGCGGCAAAATACTTTTTGACCAGAAACGAGCAACAGCAACTGCATGTCCAATTCTGGGCACCACAATTGAAGAGAGATATTGACAAGCTAGAATGTGTCCAGAAGACGGCAACTAAAATGATCAGGGGTCTGGAGAACAAGCCCTATGAGGAGCGGCTTAAGGAGCTGGGCATGTTTAGCCTGAAGAAGAGAAGGCTGAGAGGAGATATGATAGCCATGTATAAACTCTCGGTGTGACAGGCCCCAGTCTCCAGTCCAAAGCACACAGCTTCAAATACAGTCTCCAAACAGGGCAGCAACTCTGCAGGTAAATTGGTCCAGATTAACAAGCCCGATCAGTTGCAGGGCCCATAACCACTTGTTAGGGCTAGCAGAAGAATCGCGGAAGCACTGAATAATGGACTCTGGAGTCACCGGTAAAAAGCAGGTTTCAGCTTTACTTGAGCAGTTCATAAATCCAATATATACCATCAGCGAGCAGACGCGAAGAACACAAAATGAAAGAGATAGGCACTAAAGACAAACTGTAGCTGGGAAGGAGTTATCTCTGACACTCCCTAATTCTTCACACAGCAAGAAACTCAGGGTCACATTCTCACAGCTCTTTTGTGTAAACATACATCCTGGCAATACAATTCTATTACAGTCTATTACAATCACAATCCTATCACATAAAATTGCATTTAAACATACATCATACATAAATCATACACTGACAAAAGTCACAGGGAGGAGGTAGCAAGCTTGTTTCCTGCTTCCCTGGAGACTAGGACGCGGAACAATGGCTTCAAACTACAAGAAAGGAGATTCCCTCTGAACATGAGGAAGAACTTCCTGACTGTGAGAGCCATTCAGCAGTGGAACTCTCTGCCCCGGAGTGTGGTGGAGGCTCCTTCTTTGGAAGCTTTTAAACAGAGGCTGGATGGCCATCTGTCGGGGGTGCTTTGAATGCAAATATTCCTGCTTCTTGGCAGGGGGTTGGACTGGATGGCCCATGAGGTCTCTTCCAACTCTATGATTCTATGATTCATTGTCTGTAACAATTCTTCCTCTGTACATGTGGCAGGACATTGTGGGCAAGCATACAGATGCAGTTTGTTCTGCTCCGCATCGCACAAGGTGGAGGATTCTTTTAGGGAACGGCTGAAGCAGCGTCTTCTGCATCTTCATCTCTTTCTTTTTCAACCAATCTGAATGATTAAAAAAATCAAATGACTCCAGCTTCATATAATAATAATAATAATAATAATAATAATAATAATAATAATAATAATAATGTATTTGTACCCTGCTACTATCTCCCCAAGGGACTCGGTGCGGCTTACATGAGGCCAAGCCCACAGTACATCAATAAACGAAGGCAATAACAAATAATCAATACAAAACAGTTAAAATAAAGCTCAAAAACAAAAAAAATACACAATATTGGCATAGTATGAAAGCGTATACATTCGGAGTGAGTTTTTTTCTTAGCAGAAGTAGGTATATCATGAGGCAAAGTGAGGCAACAGCCTCAAGCTATATGGTTTGGATTCCATTAAAGATGGCGGAATGGGAAAGCAACAGATCAGGGTGAAGGGACCAATTGTCAGGGAACTTCTCATGCATGAACTCCTGGGGACTGAACAAGGCACACATTGGACAAATACAAAAGAGAACCATCCATATGCTGCTGCCTGATTATTCCATGCTGGTCGAAGACAAACTGGCATACTTTCATTATCATATGATAAGTTCTGCTGGCAGAGCGAAGCCATTTAGAATAATATTTGCAAATCAGAGCAAAAGTAGTCTTGCATAAGCATGAATGTGTTGGATCCAAAAGCTCGAGACTATGAGAAAAGATTTTGAGTTTTGGGATTTTTTTGTTTCATACTGTAAAATCCGTATGCTGAATTGTCCTGACCCTTGTTAGTAGGTTCACAGCCGAGGAAACGCTGAGATCCAAAGGTTTTGGGAATGGGGACATAGAATGGAGTTCCAGGTATGGAACTGAGCTGTCTTAAAGAGGGAAACGGGTATAGTTCTTACACCAAAAGCAACAGCACTGTAGGTCTGAATTAACAGTATGCAATATTTATATTGAGGGAGAAATGTACAACACTCACCAAACAGCAGAATTCATGTAGACTAATGTTTCAGGACTGTCACAACAGCATCTGCTTGATCATTTAATTGGTGTCTTTAGTAAGCAGTGTTAGTAGTGCTGTAAAATTAAGGTTTTATTAGGTGTCCTTTGACTACATTTCAAATGATAAACATTGAAGTTCCTCTCCTATTTTGTACTTTTTGAAAACATGTTCAATTTTTTAACACACATTGAAATACATTTACAGAGGTGTTAAGCAAATAGCTTAACTCCCCTCCCTCCCACCCCTCCAATTCCTCACAGCTCTCCTGTTAAGTGCCAATGTCTGTGTGACATGGTCTATAGCTCTATACCAGATCTGGGCAAACGCAGGCCTGAGGGCTGGATGCGGCCCCTTGGGCTTTTTTCTCAGGCCTTCCTCTCTCACCATCCTATCCTTCCTTCCTTCTCTCTTTCCTTCCGAATTCCCTCCTTCACTTCCTTCCTTACCTCCCCCTTTCTCATTCCATCTTTCTCCCTTCCTTCCTTCTCTTTTGTCTTTCCTTCTCTCTTTCCTTCCGGCTTCCCTCCTTCACTTCCTTCCCTACCTCTTTCTCATTCCATCATTCCCTTCCACCCTTTCACCTCCCTCCCTTCTGACTTCCCTCCTTCACTTCCTTCCTTACCTTCCTTCCTTCCTTCCTTCCTTCTTCTTTCCTTCTCCTTTCCTTCCTTCCTTCCCTTCCTTCCTACCTCTTTCTCATTCCATCATTCCCTTCCACCCTTTCACCTCCCTCCCTTCTGACTTCCCTCCTTCACTTCCTTCCTTACCTCCCTCTTTCTCATTCCATCTTTCTCTTCCTTCCTTCCTTCCTTCCTTCCTTCCTTCCTTCCTTCCTTCCTTCCTTCCTTCCTTCCTTGTTGTCTTTCCTTCTCTCTTCCTTCCGCTTCCCTCCTTCACTTCCTTCCTTCCTCTTTCTCTTCCATCCTTCCGAGCACCCTTTCCCCTCCCTCCCTCCCTCCCTCCCTCCCTCCCTCCCTTCCGGCTTCCCTCCTTCACTTCCTTCCTTACCTCCCTCTTTCTCATTCCATCTTTCCCTTCCGTCCTTCCTTCCTTTTTTTCTTTCCTTCCTTCTCTCTTTCCCTCACCCCTACCCCTTTTTGTGTAAAGGCTGAGCCCCTAAAGGGAGAAGTATATGCATTTTAGTGGGTTGCAGAAAGAAAGAAAGAAAGAAAGAAAGAAAGAAAGAAAGAAAGAAAGAAAGAAAGAAAGAAAGAAAGAAACAGAGAGGTTGGTATGACAGGAGAGAAAAGCTCTCTTCCTCTCTGAATAGCCAGTCCTTCTGACGGAGAATCATAGAATCATAGAGTTGGAAGAGACCTCGTGGGCCATCTAGTCCAACCCTGTTCTGCCAAGAAGCATTCGAAGAACCCCTGACAGATGGCCATCCAGCCTCTGTTTAAAAGCTTCCAAAGAAGGAGGCTCCACCACGGTCCGGGGCAGAGAGTTCCACTGCTGAACAGCTCTCACAGTCAGGAAGTTCTTCCTAATGTTCAGATGGAATCTCCTTGTAGTTTGAAGCCATTGTTTCGCGTCCTAGTCTCCAGGGAAGCAGAAAACAAGCTTGCTCCCTCCTCCCTGTGACTTCCTCTCACATATTTATACATGGCTATCATGTCTCCTCTCAGCCTTCTCTTCTTCAGGCTAAACATGCCCAACTCCTTAAGTCACTCCTCATAGGGCTTGTTCTCCAGATCCTTGATCATTTTAGTCACCCTCCTCTGGACACATTCCAGCTTGCCAATGTCTCTCTTCAATTGTAGTGCCCAGAACTGGACACAGTATTCCACAGTAATCCTTTCCCTCCTTCCCGGCCCACCCACCAACCCATCCGACTCCGGCCCCTAAGTTAGAAAAGTTTGCCCATGAGTGATCTATACACACACCTTCATGTTTTAGTAGGCCTGACTGTAGAAAATGAGGGTAGGTTACAGGAAGCTCGATTTCTTTATATTTCAACAACTTGACAGTTTCCAATTCTGAGGGTTTAAAAAAATGTGAAGAACAATTACAATATTTGAGGATTGCAAAATGACTGCTGCAGAACGCACTTTGTGTACCGAATGCAGTCAGTCTGTCACCTGTCATGTTAGTGACAGAGAATAATTTTAAGCACCAGCAAATTAGCTGCGATTGTTCCTCATTAAACCGTCAGTGTTTAACAAGTGGTCGACGTTGTTTGCTGTGTTGGGAGATGATTCTCTTACCCGAAGAGAATTCTCAGGAGTGTTGGGAAGGGTCTTGTGGGATTTTTTTCGTGGAGGATGTAAAAGAGAAGCCTTCCATTTCTTTTTTCCACTATCGATAAGTTGTGTTCCTTTCCCTTTTCAACAGAGATCAACGACAGAGAGCAGAAGCTGCATGCGCTTAAAGAGGTGCTGAAAAAATTTCCCAAGGAGAACTACGAGGTCTTCAAATATGTTATCTCCCATTTGAACAAGTACGTGCCCTGCGCCTTTCCGCGTCAGCCTGAGATGCAAATGGGGGAGGTGGGCATGTCACCTTAGTTTTAGCCGCTGCCTCCTTAACAAGCACGGAGTGGAGCCTTGCCAAGGCTGGGTCATTTCACAGCCACAATGGGGCAGCGGAGCCTGCCTGGAGTGAATCTCTTCCCTGACATCTCTCCCAATTAAGCCAGCCTGCATTTATCAGGGGTCTCATTAAGTTGGGTAAATCCTGCTCCTCCAGAAATTGGCAGCGGCGCTCTAGCGGAGGTTGTGTTCGGCCCGCTGTCTCCCCACTTTCATTAGCCACGTCCAGAGGGCATTTGCTGCTTGGCAGAGGTCATATTTGCAAGGCTGTGCTCTTACATTCCCAGTTAATGAGTCCAGAACAACCAGCAGCCCTTTGGGTTCGGTTCTCACAGCCTCTAATGGAGATGGTAACAGCCTCACGACACTCGGAAGGTGTGTTCTTGGCATCGCTATAAACAACCTTCTTGTTCAGAGAATAAAGGCAGCTGAAGAGGGTTTTTTCCACTCTTCTTGTTAAATTCACTCGTCTTTTTTTGCAGATCTATTTTATATTACATGTAATAATACTAATAATATTACAATATTATGGTATAGTACAATATAGTAATATATAATTGGACTACAATTTCTGATTGGCATGACTTTAGTGTTGAATACAATGTTTTTAAATGCTTAATATGTATACATTTTAATTTGTTTTGTTTTAAGTTTAATGATTTGTATGTGTTTTTAAGGCATTGAATAATTACCATATGTAAGCCGCCTTGAGTCCCCTTCAGGGGAGAGAAAAGGCAGGATATAAGTAGGGTAAATAAATAAATAAGCATACCCTGCAAGCTTGTACCTTCCACTTGCATTGCCTGTATGGATCACTGCAAGTATCACAGTCCCTTTACTGCATGTACAAAACAGGACATGATCAGAATGTCACCAGTCCTTTATATGTTTTTATATTTTATATATATATATATATATATATATATATATATATATATATATACACACACACACACACACACACACACACACACACACACACATATATACACACACACACACACATATACATACATACACACACATACATACACATACATACACACACACACACATACACACACACACACACACATTCACACACACACGAATGAAAAGGCAATGGCAGCTCTAGAGTGGGCTGAAGGATAATCTAGCCACTGTTAGAAATTGTGGAAGTCCAAAACACCTGGAGGGCTGAGATTTGCCAGTGCTTGGGCTAACCCCACAATATCTGTGGATTGTCCTCTTTGGAGCACATTGGCATCTTTATGTGGCAAGAATACACTGTCTTGTGGGTAAGTCTTGCTAACTCTGTGGGGTGGTGTCTCCGTATCTTGCAATTCAAAGTGCAGTTGGATCCCTATAAAACCCTATACGCTTTAGGTCCAACTTATCTTTGAGACGGCATCTTCTTCTATGAATTGGTGCGGGCCTTGAGATCTACTGGGGAGGCCCTTCTCTTGATTCCACCACTGTCACAAGTGGTGGCTCCCCAACTCTGGAATGCCCTCCCTAGCAAGATTAGATAACCTTCCTTTCGAGCCTAAAAACATGGCTATTTATATGGACCTTTGACTAGCATAATGTACTATGGTCATGTGATAATGTCGACCATTGTTATTTGGTGGCACAGTGGGTTAAACCACTGAGTTGCTGAACTTGCTGACCGAAAGGTTGGCAGTTCGAATCCAAGGAGTAGGGTGAGCTTCTGCTGTTAGGCCCAGCTTCTGCCAACCTAGCAGTTTGAAGACATGCAAATGTGAGTAAATCAGTAGGTACCACCTTGGTGGGAAGGTAATGTTGCTCCATGCAGTCGTGCCAGTGGCCACATGACCTTGGAGTTGTCTACGGACAGCGCCATCTCTTTGGCTTAGAAATGGAGATGAGCACCACCCCCCAGAGTCGGACACAACTAGACCTAATGTCAGGGAAATTTTTACCTTTACTTTACCTTGACCTGGAGTAATGTACTATGGTCATGTGATGACGTCAACCATTGTTATTTGGCACTTTAGCTCATGTTTGAAAGAAGCCCAATGACCGGGAGCCCCCAGTGGCGCAGTGGGTTAAACCCCTGTGCTGGCAGGACTGAAGACCGACAGGTTGCAGGTTCGAATCCGGGGAGAGCACGGATGAGCTCCCTCTTGTCAGCTCTAGCTCATCATGCGGAGACATGAGAGAAGCCTCCCACAAGGATGATAAAAACATCAAAACATCCGGGCGTCCCCTAGGCAACATCCTTGCAGACGGCCAATTCTCTCACACTAGAAGCGACTTGCAGTTTCTCAAGTCACTCCTGACATGACAAAAAAAGAAATTATTATTATTATTTAATTTTATCCATTGACATTGACCATTGTTTGCATTCAGTTAAATTGTGTATTGTTTTGATGATATGTAAATCTATTTTATGTATGGCACCTTGAGTGCTTTGTTAGCTGCGCCAAGTCTCTTCGGGGAGATGTTGGTGGGGTACAAATTGAGTTTTATTATGATTTATTATTATTATTGCAGAGTCAGCCAACACAACAGAACCAACCTGATGACGAGCGAGAACCTCTCCATTTGCTTCTGGCCCACCTTGATGAGGCCCGACTTCAGCACCATGGATGCGCTCACTGCCACCCGCATTTATCAGACAATCATCGAACTCTTCATCCACCAGTGCCCCTTCTTTTTCTACAATCGGCCCATCATAGAGCCCCCCGGTGCCATGCCCAGCTCCCCCTCGGCCCTTCCCGCCAGCACGCCTTTCCTCTCGTCCACCCCTGTGATGGCCCAGCCCTCCCCTCCACAGACGCCTCCCCCCTCACCACAGTCTCCTCTCCAGCCCCTTCTCCCTCCCCAGCTTCAAGCTGAGCAGCATACACTGTGAACTCGGGCGCGAGAGGAAGTCGAGGTCCACTGCTGTTCTGACGTGCCGAACAGAGACTGGAAACTCCGCCCCGGCATCACTTGGCACACTCTTTCCCCACTCCACTCTGTGGCAGACTTGCGCTGCGGAATAGAGCACTGGCAAGTTGGTGCATTGGACACGCGTGAAGCCTTGGTTCCGCCTCAGTGCCTGGCGCAGAAGGGCCTGCCGGAACACGGGCCAGCGCGGGACCTTCTCCTGAGCAGAGAGGATGCCGGCCTCTCCCCTTCCGCACCGGCTCTTTCTTCGACCGAGAGCAGTCCCGACCCAAGTAGAACTTGTGGGAACATTGCCAAGTTCGGAGGAGGGGAGCGTAGTCTGTTGGCTTTTAGGTGCATCTTTGGGAATCTCTCCTTTCCCGTCTCCTCTTTGGCTCGCATGTGAACAGAGGGGCGCTGCTAAGGCGTAACAGGATTTGGAGCTTCTCCCCAACAACACATTCCATAAGCTGTAATGGAGGCCTGTCCTGCAGCACCGGGCATCTCACCCATCTTGCGGGGACCATGATTTCCACTTGCAGCACCCCAGCCTCTTGGCTCAGAAGGACTTGGACCAATGCTTCTGAACAGAACGCTTTTTAAATGTCAGCAAGGCTGGAGTGAAACTTTGTCTTGACTCTTCAATAATGGCCAATCCAAGTGGGAAGGAAGAGCCCCCCTCTCCTTGACATGAAGAGAAACGAGGCATTCCCCGCCTTTGCTTGCTGGTTGGGCTGTTTTTAACCTGGCAAAGTTGTGTGGGACTTTGGCTCCTTTTTACTTGTTCAGAGAATTTGTGCATGGCAGATTTCCCTTGGCGGCGGGTGGGTGGCGGGTTGTAGGGCAGTCCAGGTTTGGTCTGGTAGGTTCTGCTGTCTTCATTTGACAAACAGCAACATATCTCTTGTTACCCTTCCTCATCCTCCTCCTCCTCCCCCCCTCCGCGCAGAATATTTGTGTTAGCACTTAAGAGAGGAGAAAGAAAAGAGGCAAATGCGTGTGTGAGTTTTGCAAACCAAGTCCACGTTTCGTTGTCTGACCTGAGGTTTCATTCCTTGGGCACGCTGTGTTGGAAAAATACTATTGGTGTGTGTGTGTATGAGAGAGAGAAAGAAAGAGAGAGAGAACAGGCATGGGTGGTTATAACTTCTGCTTTTTCAAAAATATCCCCAGTGTTTTAAAGTGTGCTGGAATTAAATTGTGGAAAGTGTGACTTCTGTAGCTTCTCCTCCCTTGGCCTTTGTTGGAGGAGATGGCGCCAGAAGAACTACATCCCTAGTGTTGTTTTGAAGGCCCCTTGGAATCTAGTCACTGGTCTTCCAAAGTCAATTGCTATCTTGGAGACCCAGATAGATATGCTTGCTCAAAAGGCACGCACAAAGGCGCACAACCTGTGAACCTCCCCCAACATCATTGGATGTTTCTGACCATTTTGGCCCTAATCCTGAAAATGGACACCAGTGAAGAAGACCCCTCAGTTGAGTTTCACATTAGGCTGCTCAGAGCATGAAGGTCTTCCAAAGTCAATTGCTATCTTGGAGACCCAGATAGATATGCTTGTTCAGAAGGCATGCACAAAGGCGCACAACCTGTGAACCTCCCCCAACATCATTTGATGCTTCTGACCATTTTGGCCCTAATCCTGAAAATGGGCACCAGTGAAGAAGACCCCTCAGTTGAGTTTCACATTGGGCTGTTCAGGGCATGAAGGTCTTCCAAAGTCAATTGCTATCTTGGAGACCCAGATAGATATGCTTGTTCAGAAGGCACGAACAAAGGTGCACAACCTATGAACACCCCCCCCCCCACATAATCTGATGTTTCTGACCATTTTGGCCCTAATCCTGAAAATGGACACCAGTGAAGATGACCCCTCAGTTGAGTTTCACATTGGGCTGCTCAGGGCATGAAGGCTTGGGGAGAAACCACATAGGAGGGTCTCAAATGGGCTAAAACCGATAGCAAGAGGCCTTGGGGCCAAATCTCAATGGCAATGATTATTTACCTTGCCAGAACTACATGAAACGGTCAAGGTGTTAATAAATATAATGTGTAGGCCTTCTTTACATCCTCCTCCTGTGCCATTTCGCAGCTCCCTCCTCCCAGTCTGTTGGTGTGTTTGCATGCATGTGCAAAGAAGCGTGTGCCCTGGTTCAAGTCTTTGGTGCTCCCATGCACAGTGCACTTGTCTCTTCCCTTTGCCCTACACAGGAAGCCACTGTGTGCTCCTGTCACCCCTTAACTCTGTGGTCTTCCCCCTCTTTTCTTCGCCTGTTCTGCTCGTATTGAGCCTGCTTCTTTCCTTACCTCTTGAGGAAGAGCTAGAAGTGAACCACTACAACATTCCCCATGGAGACACCATGAAAATGGCCTATGGGGTGTATAGCAGCAGTACCTAGTCAACTGCCTTGTGTGTATGTGTGTGTGAAAGAGAGAGAATGAGAGAGTGTATGGGGGGGGGGGGGGAGGAAGTCCGCACCTGCTGAGTTTCAACTGGAGTTTCCACGGTACCACTAGGAAGACACAAGGGAGGACTCCCGATGCCATCCTTTCTGTCTCTTCGCACTTTAAAGGAGAACCTGTGGTTTAATTGCTGGTTTCGGCATTTCAAGGATGTTTGTGGTGACCTGTGTTTGGGGGACAGAGGGACCGAGGGTGGAGAGAGAGAAGGAGCCCCGACCCATTCCCAAACCGGACTCTCCCTTCGCTCTGCTCCTTTTCTGGCATTTCAGAGGCCCAGTCTTCAGCAAGCTGACTCTCTCCTATAAATACGCTGAATTATGTACTCCTTTTTTTCTTGAGAATCACATTTTAAAGAGTGTATTGTGTCAGGATCGTGTGCCTGAAAAGCGTCCCCTTGCAAGCGTTCCCCTTTCCCTCCTCTTCCAAGTTTTATATTCTCATGTGTTAAGAAAATTGAGCTTTTGTAAATAATGGAAACTTTTTTGGTTGGTTTGAAGACTGTTAAAAAGAAAGCAGAGAGGGTTCACACAACAATACAGAGGCTTGGGAAAGGAGAGGGATAATGAGAGGGCTGGGGAAACTGGATCTCCCACCTGACCGAGATGAGGGTCACTACACCCGTGCCAAGTTGGGCTAGTGTGAGAAAGTGGCGTTGTCTTGTCAAAGGCTTCCGTGGGTTGTTGTGTGTTTTCCAGGCTGTATGGCCATGTTCCAGCAGCATTCTCTCCTGATGTTTTTCCTGACCTCACAACCTCTGAGGATGCCTGCCATAGATGGGGAGAATGCTTCTTGAACATGGCCATACAGCCCAGAAAACACACAACAACCCAGTGGCATTATTGTTTTCTGTCAAGATAGGGTCCTTTTGGGTATGCAAGGTCTTTTTCTGTGCCTTCTTGAAGGGTCTGATGCTACACATCTCCCACTAAAAAGGTCTCTTCGTAACAACATTTGGGATTTGGGGCTTTCCTTGCTGTTCTACGCCTCTATCGGGGAGAGGTTTATTCAATGTCAGGCATATTTTCTATTTGCTGCTTATCTTCATCCTCTACAATGTGGTGGCTGCCTGCTTGTTGCCCTTCACCAAAATGATTGTGGCAGAATGACGTCCCACTGCTGCTGTGCTATGGAAACTGTGGTCCTCCTTTCCCATCACTCGCCTGCTCTGAGAAGTGAATTTGGGATTTGCCGGACTGGCTCTCTGTAGTTGCCAAATGCTGTGGCCTTGTGATTCTGACCCTAGTTTCTGTGCTGGAAGTGGATGTCGGAAGAGATGTGCGTCTTTCTCCCTTGGCCTGCCTCATTTTCCTTGGTGCAGTGGGTTGAGGAGGTCTTGTTTTGCAGAGTGGAGAAATAGATGTCCCCTTGCAAATGCTATATTGGACACCAGTAATCTTAGAAAAACAACAGATGAAGCGAGGCAGATCCTCCAGACTAGCAGGGGAGGCATGTGTGCATGTTATGTGTATGTAGCAGAACCAAGGCGCCGCTGCTGGGGACCACTGCTTATTTTGAATTAAGTGATTTCTGATGCCCACTTGAACCTCATCCCTTCCCCACAAAGAGCTAAACCAGTGGTTCTCAACCTGGGGTCCCCAGATGTTTTTGGTCTTCAACTCCCAGAAATCCTAACAGCTGGTAAACTGGCTGGGATTTCTGGGAGTTGTAGGCCAAAAACATCTGGGGACCCCAGGTTGAGAACCACTGAGCTAAACTATTCAGGCCTCCTTAGTTCCAATGGGCTTCTTGAGACCAATCCTTCTGTGCTACAGAACCAGATATCTCCAAATCCTTCAATCAACTAAAGGAACAGCTTCTCTTTTGTACTTACTAGTGTTTACAGTTTCCACCCCAATCTGACATTGCTTGTTTGCTGCCTAGGTGTTCCTTTCCACTACCAGATATCTCCAAATCCTCCAATCAACTAAAGGAACAGCTTCCCTTTTGTACTTACTAGTGTTTACAGTTTCCACCCCAATCTGACAATTGTTTATTTGCTGCCTAGGTGTTCCTTTCCACAACTGAGTTCAGGGATGAGGGTTGTCGAAGGCTTTCATGGCCGAAATCACTCGGTTGTTGTAGTTTTTTTTGGGCTGTATGGCCATGTTCTAGAGCAAGGGTCCTCAAACTATGACCCGGGGGCCGGATGCGGCCCTCCAAGATCATTTACCCGGTCCTCGCTCATGGCCAACCTAAGTCTGTAGCGACTCAAAAGCACATAACAATAACAACAACAATCCTATCTCATCAGCCAAATGTAGGCCGACACTTCCCATTGAAATACGAATAAGTTTATATTTGTTAAAATTGTTCTTCATGTTAATTATTGTATTATTTTTTATAGTTATTTGCACTACAAATAAGATACGTATGTGCATAGGAATTCATTCATGTTTGTTTTTTAAAATTATAATCCGGCCCTCCAAAAGTTTGCGGGACTGTGACCTGGCCCTCTGTTTAAAAAGTTTGAGGACCCCTGTTCTAGAGACATTCTCTCCTGACGTTTCGCCTGCATGTATGGCAAGTATCCTCACTACCTCTGAGGATGCTTGCCATAGATGCAGGCGAAATGTAAGGAGAGAATGCCTCTAGAACCATGGCCATATAGCGTGACAAAAACTACAACAACCCAGGGATGAGGGTTGTCATATAGGCTTCTGAGAGGTTAAGGATCAGTCTTGGTGAAGAAGCATGTGGGTCGCAGTCCAGCTAAACCAGGCATGGGCAAACTTGGGCCCTCCAGGTGTTTTGGACTTCAACTCCCACCATTCCTAACAGCCTCAGGCCCTTTCCTTTTCCCCCTCAGCCGCTTAAGCGGTTGAGGAAGGGGGAAAAGGAAGGGGCCTGAGGCTGTTAGGAATTATGGGAGTTGAAGTCCAAAACACCCGGAGGGCCCAAGTTTGCCCATGCCTGAGCTAAACCTTGGCTTTCTTTGTCAGATGCTGTCTCTTATTGTGTCCCCCACTTATGGGTATTTTTGACACCTTTAGAAAGGAGGGAAATACATGTTCTTCATGTGCAAAAACTGGACAATTTCCTCATGTGACCTGCAGCATCTTTCCTTTGGGAGAATGTCTGGACTTGGCTGTGTTGTGGCTGGAGTTTTACTTAGTCAGGCCCACCTCAAATGTGTGTCACTTACCTTCCTTTTAACACTGAATCAATCCATTCTGTGTATTGTTGGAGGCGTTAATGGCTGAAATCACTGGGTTGTTGTGAGTTTTTCGGGCTGTCTGGCCATATTCCAGAAGCATTCTCTTCTGATGTTTTGCCAGGCCTCCTCAGAGGTTGTGAGGTCTGTTGGAAACTAGGGAAGTGGGGTTTATATATCTGTTAAACAACACTCAAAAGCAAGGGAATTCCAGACAAGAAACTATATATTTATTGTCAAAAACTTTCATGGCTGGAATCACTGGGTTGTTGTAAATCTTTTGGGCTATATGGCCATGTTCTAGAAGCATTCTCTCCTGACGTTTCACCTGCATCTATGGCAAGCATCCTCAGAGGTTGTGACCTCACAACCTCTGAGGATGCTTGCCATAGATGCAGGCAAAACATCAGGAGAGAATGCTTCTAGAACATGGCCACATAGTCCAAAAAAACTACAACAACCCAACTATATATTTATTTATTACAGTCAGTGACCAGCACCAAAAAATGTACAAATGTCACAATAGGAACATATACATTTAGGTATTAAGAAACCACGTCAAAACAAAGTTGAACCCAGTATTGAATATGATAGTTTAAATGGTATTAAACATTTATATGCCAAAAATAACAATGGTAAAAACTGAAATACATATTAAAACTTTCTAAGGCTGTGAAAGAAGCAAGACAAGAAACAATCAGGGCTAGCTAATCATCTCCCAACAAAGGATTCCCCCAGGCAGCAACCAGCCAGACCTTGAAACTGCAAGGCCATTCAATGCTAATCAGTGTGGTCGATTGCAACATTCACACTTGCCTCAAGCAGACAAGAGTTCTTTCTCCCACCCTGGACATCATTCCACAGATATATAAACCTCACTTGCCTAGTTTCCAACAGACCTCACAAACTATGAGGATGCCTGAGATGTGGGCAAACCGTCAGGAGAGAATGCTTCTGGAACATGGCCAGACAGCACAAAAATCTCACAGTGATCCATTCTGTGTCTGAACACTATTTCAAGGCTGTCAGGCTTACAGCCTGTTCCTTCACAACACTATGCTTCACCAACTGACCTACATGTGAGGTTTTCACAAGAGGAATCCTCAATTGATCATCCGGCTCCTTCATCCTTGACTTAGCAGCAGCCGTTCAGAGCCTGACGTTACATTCCCTTCCCTTCCCACATCTGAATTTTGATTTTTCATGTGTCTTTCACTTAAGTTTTTAGGTGACTTTGGTCCACAGGCCAAGCAGCTCCTTTGTCTGTCTGTCTATCTGCCTGAAATGTAAGATTTCGGTTTTCACAAGAGGAATCCTTAATTGATCATCTGAATCCTTCATCCTCGACTGTTCAGAGTCTGACGTTGCATTCCCTTCCTTTCTCACATCTGAATTTTGACTTCTCATGTGTCTTTCACTTAAGTTTTAAGGTGACTTCGGTCCACAGGCCAAGCAACTCCTTAGTCTGTCTATCTACCTGTCGTGTCTGCCTGAATTGCAGTTGGAGTTAGTCTTGCTATAAGATTTCGGTGTGGTTTGGGGATGGCTTGGGGGCCCATGTCCCCTCACTGCCTGCGTGATAGGTCATACTTTAATGTATTGTCGAAGGCATTCGTGGCCGGAATTGCTGGGTTGTTGTGGATTTCTGGGCTGTCTAGCCATGTTCCAGAAGCATTCTCTCCTGACGTTTCACCTGCACCTATGGCAGGCATCCTCAGAGATTGTGGGGGTGTTTCACCATCTATGGCAGCCATCCTTAGAAGTTATGATGTTTTGCTTGCAAATATGGCAGGCATTCTCAGAAGTTGTGGGGACGTTTCACCTGCATCTGTGGCAGGCATCCTCAGAAGTTGTGGGGATGTTTCATCTGCATCTGTAGTTGGCATCCTCAGAAGTTGTGGGGACGTTTCAACTGCATCTGTGGCAGACATCCTCAGAAGTTGTGGGAACGTTTCACCTGCATCTGTGGCAGGCATCCCCAGAAGTTGTGGGGATGTTTCACCTGCATCTGTGGCAGGCATCCTTAGAAGTTGTGGGGATTTTTTGCTTGCATCTGTGGCAGGCATCCTCAGAAGTTTTGGGAATGTTTCACCTGCATCTGTGGCAGGCATTCTCAGAAATTGTGGGGATGTTTCGCCTGCATCTGTAGTTGGCAGAAGTTGTGGGGACGTTTCACCTTCATCTATGGCAGGCATTCTTAGAAATTGTGGGGATGTTTCACCTTCATCTATGGCAGGCATTCTTAGAAATTGTAGGGATGTTTCACCTGCATCTGTGGCAGACATCCTCAGAAGTTGTGGGGACGTTTCACCTGCATCTGTGGCAGGCATCCTCAGAAGTTGTGGGGACATTTCACCTGCATCTGTGGCAGACATCCTCAGAGGTTGTGGGGATGTTTCACCTGCATCTATGGTAGACATCCTCTGAGGTTGTGGGGATGTTTCACCTGCATCTGTAGTAGGCTTCCTCAGAGGTTGTGGGAACCCTCAACCTCTGAGGATGTCTGCCATAGATGCAGGTGAAACGTCAGGAGAGAATGCTTCTGGATCATGGCCATAAAGCCCAGAACACACATAACAACCCGGTCATACTTTAACTGTTACAATTGACCCCCACTTACCAGGTTTATTATTTTTTTGTGAAATTGAAATACAATAGAAATAATTGTATTTTAAATGTAGTCTAAGGCAGGGCATAAGTTATTGTTGAAATAAGAAAAACTTAATTTTTTCCCTTGTGTACATTAAAAAAGAGAGAGAAGAGCGCCCTGCCTGCTTCTGAAAACTTGTCCCGAAAAGTCGGATTTAGTTCTGCACTCAGCTTATCTTTCCCGCTCCCCGTTGGTACTTGTATTTTCACATGTAAAATTATCTCTATATATGTTGAATTAACTTTTGTTTTTTTTTAATTGAAGAGGAAGGAAAAGAAAAAAAAAGATATTAATGGTCATAAAATGTGTTCGTAGTTCCAGCTAAGTATGTGCCCAAAACGTTCTTCACGGAAACGTACAAATATTTTTGTTTTCCTGGAAAGATCTGTATGTAAAGTATAATGTTTTATTTCTCTGTAATTTTTTAGGAGCCTAACAACATCCTTTTTTTTTTCGTTATTTGGTGATAGAATATGTTTCCTTTTTTTAAAAAAAAAATGCTTCTTTTTAAAGCACATTTTTAACAATTTTGTGGTTCTCTTCCCTTTTCCCTTTTTTCCATCCCCATCCTAGGCCAATCCAATTAGTGCATGATAATGTTGAAAAGCTCTGGGCAAGCGAAGAAAAGAGAAAAAAAAAGAAGAGAAAAAGCCCATTTTCTGCTGAGTTTAAAAAAAAAATCATGTATTTGCTACAGAGTCTTGTATGTGTCTCATTGGGAATGGTGTAAAAACTTAAAAGGCCTTACATGATATGTATCATAGTTAATAAATCAATCTTGTACAAAAAAAGAAGAAGGAAAGATTCAGTCCAAGCCCTCCGAGTGGCTCTTTTCTGCTCTCTGTGCGCGCACACACTCTCCATCCCCCGTTCCCACCACAACGCTTTGTTTGGCTTCTGCTTCTTTGTCTCCTTTAGAGAAAAAGGCCGGCGAGATGTAGGCTGCCTTCCAGCCCGGTAGGGGAACCCTGGCACCGCCAAAGAGGAGGAGGAGAGGGTCAGAAAGACGGACAAAGCACAAAGAACCCAGAGGAATCCCAACTGATGGCACGGTTGCAAGCATCTTCCTTTGTTTTCATCCGCTCGCCCTCTTTTCTGCTGGGGGTGCATCCAGGCTCATTGTATGACTCCTCTGCTGATAATAGGCACCTCCATCTAATACAGCGTTTCTCAACCTGGCGGTCAGGACCCCTGGGGGGGTTGCAAGAGGGTGTCGGGGTCACCGAAGGCCATCAAAAGAGACAGTTTTTTCTGTTGGTCATGGGGTGCCTCGAGTGAGAGGCCCTAAGGATTTTCCTATACAGAGTCTTTAGAAGCTTGAAAGGTTTAACAAAGTCCTTTATTATTGCTCAAGTCTTCAACAAACAATCAAATACTTCTTAGATCAGCGTTTCTCAACCTGGGGGTTGGGACTCCTAGGGGGGTCATAAGGGGGTGTCGGGGTCACCAAAGGCCATCAAAAGACACAATTTTTTCTGTATTGTCGAAGGCTTTCATGGCTGGAATCACTAGGTTCTTGTGGGTTTTTCCGGGCCATAGAGCCATGTTCTAGAGGCATTTCTCCTGACGTTTCGCCTGCATCTATGGCAAGCATCCTCAGAGGTAGTGAGGTCTGTTGGAATTAGGACAATGGGTTTATATATCTGTGGAATGGCTGGGTTGGGGCAAAGAGCTTTTCTCTGCTGGAGCTAGGTGTGAATGTTTCAACTGACCACCTTCATTAGCATTTGAAGGCCTGGCTGAGCCTGGGAATCTTTTGTTGAGAGGTGTTAAGATGTGCCTGGTTGTTTCCTCTCTGCTGTTTTGCTGTTGTAATTTTAGAGTTTTTTAATACTGGTAGCCAGATTTTGTTCATTTTCCTGGTCTCTTCCTTTCTGTTGAAATTGTCCACATGCTTGTGGATTTCAATGGCTCAATATACAAACAATCTACAGACCCACCAAGAAAATCCAACAAATGCTACGTTCAGCAAAGGACAAGTGGGATCCTCTCACCTCTGCAGGAGTCTACCGTATACCATGCAGCTGTGGACAAGTCTACATAGGGACCACCAAACACAGAATTGCCCAGACACGGATCAAGGAACATGAAAGGCACTGCAGACTACTTCAACCAGAGAAGTCAGCCATAGCAGAGCACCTGATGAACCAGCCTGGACACAGCATATTATTTGAGAACACAGAAATGCTGGACCACACCACAACCACCATGTCAGACTACACAGAGAAGCCATTGAAATCCACAAGCATGTGGACAATTTCAACAGAAAGGAAGAGACCATGAAATGAACAAAATCTGGCTACCAGTATTAAAAAAAACTCTAAAATTACAACAGCAAAACAACAGAGAGGAAACAACCAGGCACATCTTAACACCTCTCAGCAAGAGAATTTCCCAGGCTCAGGCAGGCCTTCAAATGCTAATGAAGGTGGTCAGTTGAAACATTCACACCTAGCTCCAGCAGAGAAGAGCTCTTGGCACCACCCCAGCCATTCCACAGATATATAAACCCAGTTTAAAAAGAGCTATATCCTCTCGTTCCAATCCTCATCCGTTTCATCGTCTTGGCCGTTCCTGGACTGTTCTCCATCTCAAGCTTGCGATTGTTGGTCATAGGGGTTCTGTGTAGGAAGTTTGGCCCAATTCTCTCATATGTGGGGTCCAGAATCCTTTTCGATTGTGAGTGAACTATACATCCCAGCAACTACAACTCCCAAACGTCAAGGTCTATTTCCCCCAAACTCCACTGTTGTTCACATTTGGGGATATTGAGTATTAGTGCCAAGTTTGGTCCAGAGCCATTATTGTTTGAGTCCACAGTGCTCTCCGGATGTAGGTGAACAACAACTCCCAAACTCAAGGTCAATGCCTACCAAACCCTTCCAGTATTTTCTGTTGGTCATGGGAGTTCTGCGTGCCAAGTTTGGTACAGGTCTATCGTTGTTTGAGTCTACAGTGCTCTCTGGATGTAGGTGAACTACAACTCCAAAACTCAAGGTCAATGCCCACCAGACCCTTCCAGTATTTTCTGTTGGTCATAGGAGTTCTATGTGTCAAGTTTGGTTCAGTTCCAAACTGAACCAAATCAAGATGTTCTTTGACTGTAGATAAATTATAAATCCCAGCAACTACAACTTCCAAATGTCAAGTTTATTTTCCCCAAACTCCACCAGTGTTCACATGTGGGCATATTGACTATTACGTTTGGACATATTCAGTATTTGTGCCAAGTTTGGCCCAGATCCATCGTTGTTTGAGTCCACAGTGCTCTCTGGATGTAGGTGAACTACAATTCCAAAACTCAAGGTCAATGCCCACCAAACCCTTCCAGTATTTTCTGTTGGTCATGGGAGTTCTGTGTAGGAAGTTTGGCCCAATTCTCTTGTTTGTGGGATTCAATATCCTCTTTGATTGTAAGTGAACTATACATCCCAGCCACTACAATTCCTAAATGTCAAGGTCAAGTTTCCCCAAACACCACCAGTGTTCACATTTGGACACATTTCAGTATTTGTGCCAATTTTGGTCCGGATCCTTTATTGTTTGAGCCCACAGTGCTCTCTGGATGTAGGTGAGCTACAACTCCAAAACTCAAGGTCAATGCCCACCAAATCCTTCCGGTATTTTATGTTGGTCATGGAGGTTCTGTGTAGGAAGTTTGGCCCAATTCTCACATTTGTGGGGTTCAAAATCCTCTTTGATTGTAAGTGAACTACACATCCTAGCAACTATAACTCCCAAATGTTGAGTCTTATTTTCCCCAAACTCCACCAGTGTTCACATTTGGGGATATTGAGTATTAGTTCCAAGTTTGATCCAGATCCATTATTGTTTGAGTCCACAGTGCTCTCTAGATGTAGGTGAACAACAACTCCCAAACTCAAGGTCAATGCCTACCAAATCCTTCCAGTATTTTCTGTTGGTCATGGGAGTTCTGTGTGCCAAGTTTGGTACAGGTCCATTGTTGTTTCAATCCACAGTGCTCTCTGGATGTAGGTGAACTACAACTCCAAAACTCAAGATCAGTGCCCACCAAACCCTTCCAGTATTTTCTGTTAGTCATGGGAGTTCTGTGTGTCAAGTTTGGCTCAATTTCATTATTGGTGGAGTTCAGGATGCTCTTTGGTTGTAGGTAGACTATAAATCCCAGCAACTACAACTTCCAGATGTCAAGTTTATTTTCCCCAAACTCCACCAGTGTTCACATGTGGGCATATTGACTATTACGTTTGGACATAATTCTGTATTTGTGCCAAGTTTGGTCCAGATCCATCATTGTTTCAATTCACAGTGCTCTCTGGATGTAGGTGAACTACAACTCCAAAACTCAAGGTCAATGCCCACCAAACCCTTCCAGTATTTTCCTTTGGTCATGGGAGTTCTGTGTGCCAAGTTTGGTTCAATTCCATCATTGGTGGAGTTCAGAATGCTCTAGGTGAATGCTCTGGGATTTATAGGTGAACTATAAATCCCAGCCACTACAACTCCCAAATGTCAAGTCTATTTTCCCCAAACATCACCAGTGTTAACATTTGGACTCATTCAGTATTTTTGCTAAGTGTGGTCCAGATCCATCATTGTTTGAGTCTACAGTGCTCTCCGAATGTAAGTGAGCTACAACTCCAAAACTCAAGGTCAATGCCCACCAAATCCTTCTGGTATTTTCCGTAGGTCATGGGGGTTCTGTGTAGGAAGTTTGGCCCAAATCTCTCGTATGTGGGGTTCAAAAGCCTCTTTGATTGTAAATGAACTATACATCCCAGCCACTACAATTCTAGGTCTAGTTTCCCCAAGTCCACCAATGTTGACATTTGGACACATTTCAGTATTTGTGCCAATTTTGGTCCAGATCCATCATTTTTTCAATCCACAGTGCTCTCTGGATGTAGGTGAACTACAACTCCCAAACTCAAGGTCAATGCCCACCAAACCCTTCCCATATTTTATCTTGGTCATGGAGTTCTGTGTGCCGTGTTTGGTTCAATTGGGTCATTGGTGGAGTTCAGAATGCTCTCAGATTATTGGTGAACTATGAATCCTAGCAACTTGTTCATTTGTTTAGTCGTCTCCGACTCTTCGTGACCTCATGGACCAGCCCACGCCAAAGCTCCCTGTCGGCCGTCACCACCCCCAGCTCCTTCAAGGCCAGTCCAGTCACTTCAAGAATCCTAGCAACTACAATTCCCAAATGTCAAGGTCTATTTTCCCCAAACTCACCAGCATTCAAATTTGTGCCAGATTTGGTCCTGCGAATGAAAATACGCCCTGCATATCAGATATTTACATGACATTTCACGACAGTAGCAAAACGACAGTTAGGAGGTCACAACAAAAATAATGTTATGTTTGGGGGTCACCACCACATGAGGAACTGTATTAAGGGGTCGGGCATTAGGAAGGTTGAGTAACACTGATCTAATACATTATTTTGAGGGAGTTCACCAGGAATGGAGTATATTGAGAAAGCAAGAGAAAAATGCTGGTAT
Source organism: Anolis sagrei ordinatus (assembly GCF_025583915.1). Classification (NCBI taxonomy): domain Eukaryota; kingdom Metazoa; phylum Chordata; class Lepidosauria; order Squamata; family Anolidae; genus Anolis; species Anolis sagrei. The sequence goes on along the minus strand of NW_026847771.1, from coordinate 6,181,704 downwards.
TTTACCCCCCCAAAAAAATCGGTGCTGCAGCAGGTGCCGAAAGACTGGTCCTTTTCTCAGTGGGATCAAGAGCGAAGATTTCCTGTCATAGAACCCAATTCATGGTGTGTGATTGCAATGACTGATTTGGGTTGCATCTACACTAGGCATGGGCAAACTTCATCCTTCTGGATGTTTTGGAATGCAAATTCCACAATTCCTAACTTACTTAGGCGAACCCTCAGTGTCCTAGGATGATGGTCCTCCAAGTGTAGTGTCTTGGTGGGAGGTCCATAGATGGCTGTGGAGCCCTATCCTTGAACCTCATGTTCTCCCTCAGTGAGGACATCGGTTTCCAGTCTGGGTTGGCTTGACACGCCTTCCTCTTGGGGCATTTCTCCCTCTCGCCCTCCATTCGTGCCTCTTTGAATTCCACAGCACTGCTGGACACAGCTGACCTCCAGCTAGAGCACTCAAGGGCCAGGGCTTCCCAGTTCTCGGTATCTATGCCACGGTTGTCCTTCAGCCCATCTTTAAATCTCTTTTCCTGTCCACCAACATTCTGTTTTCTGTTCTTGAGTTCAGAGTAGAGCAACCTCTTTGGGAGATGGTAGTCAGGCATTCGGACAATGTGGCCAATCCAGCAGAGTTGATGGCGGAGGATCATCGCTTCAATTCTGGTGGTCTTTGCTTCTTCCTGCACGCTGACATTTGTCTGCCTGTCTTCCCAAGAGATTTGCAGGATTTTTGGAGGCAGCGCTAATGGAATCGTTCCAGGAGGTGCATATGATGTCCGTAGACAGTCCACGTCTCGCAGGCATACAGCAGGGTTGGAAGGACAATGCCTTTATAAACAAGCCCCTTGGTCTCTCTATGGATGTCCTGGTCCTCAAGCACTCTCTGCTTCATTCGGAAAAATGCTGCACTTGCAGAGCTCGGGCAGTGTTGCATTTCAGTGTCAATGTTGACTTTTCTCAGCTCTAGGATTCTATGATTTATCAAGTTTACAATGTATTTATAAACAAGCCCCTTGGTCTCTCTATGGATGTCCCGGTCCTCAAACACACTCTGCTTCATTTGGAAAAATGCTGCACTCACATAGATTGCTACCATGGCAGGTGAAATGAAATGGCACAACCATGGTGTAGTATGGAATTGCTCCCTGTGCAGAATGAATTCCGTTTACAGAGAGAAATACAAAATTCTACACATAGTCAATCATCAGTTTAGCATGACCCAATGATGTGATCCTGCAGCAATGAAGGCTAACAATACCGTAGGCAACTCAAAGGATCAAGGGTCTGGAGAACAAGTCCTATGAGGAGCGGCTTCAAGAGCTGGGCAGAGAGGAAGACAGAGAGGAGACATGATAGCCATGTATAAATATGTGAGGGGAAGTCCTAGGGAGGAGGGAGCAGGCTTGTTTTCTGCTGCCCTGGAGACCAGGACGCAGTGGAGCAATGGCTTCAAACTACAAGAAAGGAGATTCCATTTGAACAGGAGGAAGAACTTCCTGACTGTGAGAGCTGTTCAGCAGTGGAACTCTCTGTACTGGAGAGTTCCAGTGGCTTTTAAACAGAGGCTGGGTAGCCATCTGTCGGGGTTGCTTTGAACACGATTGTCCTGCTTCTTGGCAGAATGTGGTTGGACTGAATGGCCCACAAGGTCTCTTCCAACTCTAGGATTCTATGATACATTAAAAGAACTATAGCTTACAAGCCAAGGGAAGTAATAGTAGTCCCACTATATTCTGCATTAGCCAAGCCACATATGAACAGTTCTGTTTCACCATTGCCTCACCACAAGCTGTTTTCAGTGGGATGATGAATTGTATGAACAGAAAGATGGAGTAGCCATGGGGAGCCCTCTCAGCCCAGTCATAGCAAATTTCTACATGGAACACTTTGAAAAACAAGCCCTGGAAACCACAACAAAAAAGCCCACGATATGGTTGCGATATGTAGATGGCACCTTCACCATTTGGAGCCATGGAGAAGAAGAACTCAACAGGTTCCTGGACTACCTTAACAGCACCCACCCAAATATCCAATTCACCATGGAAATAGAAAATGAAGGAAGACTGCCTTTTCTAGACGTTCTAGTCATAGAATCATAGAATCAAAGAGTTGGAAGAGATCTCATGGGCCATCCAATCCAACCCCATTCCGCCAAGAAGCAGGAATATTGCATTTAAATCACCTCTGACAGATGGCCATCCAGCCTCTGTTTAAAAGCTTCCAAAGAAGGAGCCTCCACCACACTCCGGGGCAGAGAGTTCCACTGCTGAATGGCTCTCACAGTCAGGAAGTTCTTCCTCATGTTCAGATGGAATCTCCTTTCTTGTAGTTTGAAACCATTGTTCCTTGTCCTAGTCTCCAAGGAAGCAGAAAACAAGCTTGCTCCCTCCTCCTCCCTGGCTATCATATCCCCTCTCAGCCTTCTCTTCTTCAGGCTAAACATGCCCAGTTCCTTAAGCCGCTCCTCATAGGGCTTGTTCTCCAGACCCTTGATCATTTTAGTCGCCCTCCTCTGGACACATTCCAGCTTGTCAATATCTCTCTTTGATTGTGGTGCCCAGAATTGGACACAATATTCCAGGTGTGGTCTAACCAAGGCAGAATAGAGGGGTAGCATGACTTCCCTAGATCTAGACACTATGCTCCTCCTCTTGATGCAGGCCAAAATCCCATTGGCTTTTTTTGCCGCCACATCACATTCCTGGCTCATGTTTAACTTGTTGTCACGAGGACTCCAAGATCTTTTTCACACGTCCTGCTCTCGAGCCAGGCATCGCCCCTCACTCTATATCCTTGCATTTCATTTCAAGCTCCGTGTTCAAAGTCTTAATGGGGGGGGGGGGGGGACTGTTGCAAGAGTATGTTGGGCCTGGGCTTTAGCTCTCCACCTTCTATTTGGAGGGTGCAGCTTCTTTAATTCTTCCCACAGAAATCAATCATAGAATCAAAGAGTTGGAAGAGAACTCCTGGGCCATCCAGTCCAACCCCATTCTGCCAAGAAGCAGGAACATTGCATTCAAATCACCCCTGACAGATGGCCATCCAGCCTCTGTTTAAAAGCTTCCAAAGAAGGAGCTTCCACCACACTCCGGGGCAGAGAGTTCCACTGCTGAACGGCCTTACTGAAATCCAGGTATGCTACATCCACGGCATTCCCCGCATCTATCCAGCTTGTAACTCTATCGAAAAAAGAGATCAGATTAGTCTGGCATGACTTGTTTTTGATAAATCCATGTTGACTATTAGCGATGACCGCAATGGAGACAGCGTTTTTAAATCCATCTGAACATGAGGAAGAACTTCCTGACTGTGAGAGCCGTTCAGCAGTGGAACTCTCTGCCCCGGAGTGTGGTGGAGGCTCCTTCTTTGGAAGCTTTTAAACAGAGACTGGATGGCCATCTGTCGGGGGTGATTTGAATGTAATATTCCTGCTTCTTGGCAGAATGGGGTTGGACTGGATGGCCCATGAGATCTCTTCCCACTCTTTGATTCTATGATTCTAGGAGAGGGCCAATGTGGTCCCAATCTTCAAGAAGGGAAAAAAGGATGACCCAAACAACTACCGTCTGGTCAGCCTCACGTCGATACCAGGCAAGATTCTGGAAAAGATTGTCGAAAAAGTGGTCTGCAAACACTTAGAAACAAATGCGGTCATCGCTAATAGTCAACATGGATTTATCAAAAACAAGTCATGCCAGACTAATCTGATCTCTTTTTTCGATAGAGTTACAAGCTGGGTAGATGCGGGGAATGCCATGGATGTAGCGTACCTGGATTTCAGGAAGGCCTTCTTTGACAAGGTCCCCCATGACCTTCTGGCAAGGAAACTAGTCCAATGTGGGCTAGGCAAGACTACGGTGAGGTGGATCGGTAATTGGTTAAATGGACGAACCCAGAGGGTGATTCTCCCCAATGCTTCCTCTTCATCCTGGAAAGAAGTGACAAGTGGAGCGCCATCCGCAGGGTTCCGTCCTGGGCCCGGTCCTGCTCAGGATCTTTATTAATGACTTAGATGAAGGGCTGGAAGGCATGATCATCAAGTTTGCAGATGAGACCAAATTGGGACGGATAGCCAAGACTCCAGAGGACAGGAGAAGGATTCAAAACGATCTTGACAGATTAGAAAGATGATGAGCCAAAACTAACAAAATGAAGTTCAACGGTGACAAATGCAAGATACTCCACTTGGGCAGAAAAAAACAAAATGCAAAGATACAGAACGGGGAACAACGCCTGGCTCGAGAGCAGTACATGTGAAGAAGATCTTGGAGTCCTCGTGGACAACAAGTTAAACATGAGCCAACAATGTGATGTGGCGGCAAAGAAAGCCAATGGGATTTTGGTCTGCATCAATAGGAGCATAGTGTCTAGATCTAGGGAAGTCATGCTCTATTCCGCTTTGGTTAGACCACACCTGGAATATTGTGTCCAATTCTGGGCACCACAATTGAAGAGAGACATTGACAAGCTGGAATGTGTCCAGAGGAGGGTGATTAAAATGATCCAGGGTCTGGAGAACAAGCCCTATGAAGAGCGGCTTAAGGAACTGGGCATGTTTAGCCTGAAGAAGCGAAGGCTGAGAGGAGACATGATAGCCATGTATAAATATGTGAGAGGAAGCCACAGGGAGGAGGGAGCAAGCTTGTTTTCTGCTTCCATGGAGATTAGGACACGGAACATTGGCTTCAAACTACAAGAGAGGAGATTCCATCTGAACATGAGGAAGAACTTCCTGACTGTGAGAGCCGTTCAGCAGTGGAACTCTCTGCCCCGGAGTGTGGTGGAGGCTCTTTCTTTGGAAGCTTTTAAACAGAGGCTGGATGGCCATCTGTCAGAGGTGATTTGAATGCAATATTCCTGCTTCTTTGCAGAATGGGTTGGACTGGAGGTCTCTTCCAACTCTAAGATTCTATGATTCTACTGAAGGATGCTAAGCAAGGGGCTTTGAATGAAATTAACAGCAAAAGAGAAACATACCGTTCCTCTGTAGAAAAAGAGCAACACGGAAGAAAATGTTTTTAAGAAACAAGATGTGACATGTAGAGGTCGGAAGTTGTATTGTGGTTAAGTTCAAAGGTTGTGGTTAAGCTCAGAGTCTGCAGGTACAAGAAGGTACTTTCCATCAAAAGGTCAAGGGAGGGGGCTGGAAAGAGAGTACTTTCCATGACAAAAAAAATGTTTTTGTTTACTAGAGGTTATATATCGGTGGTCAAAAAGCCAAGGGGAGGCGGCAGTCACTTGAAGGATAGCATCTGCGTATGCTGCCAGGCTGTCCGTCTTCTTCATGGAGAAACTAAAATAAACCTTGTTTTTTGATCTTTTTTGGGACTGTCTACTTCCTTTCGTGCTCCCGTGATGTGGACCTAAGAAGACCCAATTTAGGGTCTCTAACACTATGAGAGTCATTTTCAGTTGAATGTTAGAAGAAATGTCTTGATTAGTGTTTTAACCCACTGCGCCAATCCAGATAGCAATATATTTATTCATGCTTTTTCTATTTCAAGGTCCTGTAAATCCAAAAAGTTTGCTTTAGAGAGAATCTTAATGTGAGAATCCAGCAGATGGCAGCACACTCCTATGTTCAGCAGCAACCCATTTTTCCTGGGGTTCCTGGAGAAGATAGTTCCTCTTGACAGCAGAGGGCGCCATTGCTCTGCATTGCAACAGGTGAATGAACAGGTGCCTTTGAATCACATACTGAAAAAGACATTAGTAGCAGATACATTTGATGTATCTTCCTATATTCTAGCTTGCCATATCACCCTGGTGGTGCAATGGGTTAAACCCTTGTGCCGGCAAGACTGTTGACCGAAAGGTCTGCGGTTCAAATCCGGGGAGCGGGGTGAGCTCCTGTTTGTCAGCTCCAGCTCCCCATATGGGGATGTGAGAGAAGCCACCCACAGGATGATAACACATCTGGGTGTCCCCTGGGCAATGCTCAAGCTTTTGTACAGTGGCACTTATTTCCCATGCCAATGCTCAAGATCCTGCAAGGAAGACTCCAGCAAGACATGGAGAGAGAGTTGCTAGATGTACAAGGCAGAGGAACGAGAGACCCAATTGCCAATATCTGGATAATGGAGAAAGTGGTGCCAGAGCGCAGTCTGTTCGGCGTCTTCCAAGTTGCCCAGTCTTCCGTGTGCCCAGGAGGGAGTCTCTCATTTGGTATCAGGTTCTGGCTTTGAGCCTGCCACTTTTGGACTCTCGCTTGCTGAGGTGTTCCAACGAGTGTCTCTGTAGATCTTAGGAAACTATTTCTTGATTATAGTCATTGACATGCTGGCTGAAACCCAAACAGGGGATGAGCTGGAGATGTCACTGGCTTGGTCCTTTCACTATTGGCTGCTACTTCCCGGCGGATGTCAGGTGGTGCAATACCGGCTAAGCAGTGTAATCTCTCCAGTGGTGTAGGGCGCAGACACCCCGTGATAATGCGGCATGTCTCATTAAGAGCCACATCCACTGTTTTAGCATGGTGAGATGTGTTCCACACTGGGCAGAGTAGCATAGCACAAGGGCAGATGTCTTCACTGTGTCTGGTTGTGATCCCCAGGTTGTGCCAGTCAGCTTTCATATGATATTGTTCCTAGCACCCACTTTTTGCTTGATGTTCAGACAGTGCTTCTTGTAGGTCAGAGCACGGTCCAGAGTGACTCCCAGGTATTTGGGTGTGCTGCAATGCTCCAGTGGGATTCCTTCCTTCCCAGATAATAATCCTCAGAGCTCGGGATGCTTGTCTGTTCTTAAGGTGAATAGCACATGTCTGTGTTTTAGATAGATTAGGGATCAGCTGGTTTTCCGTGTAATAGGCGGTAAGGGCACCTAGAGCTTTGGAGAGCTTCTGTTCAACCATCTCAAAGCCTGCTTGAGCTGTGATGGCACGATCATCAGCATAGATGAAGCTCTCTGTCCCTTCTGGCAGTGGCTGGTCATTTGTGTAGATGTTGAACATGGATGGAGCAAGCACACTCCCCTGAGGCAGGCCGTTCTTCTGTTTCCGTCATCTGCTTCTCTGGCCCTGGAACTCAACAAAAAAGCTCCTGTTTAGAGAAGAGCATGATGCTGGGGAAAATGGAAGGAAAAAGGAAGAGGGCAAGGTGGATGGATGGTATCCTTCAAGTGACTGGCTTGGTCTTGAAGGAGCTGGAGGTGGCCACAGCTGAGAGGGAGCTCAAGCATGGGCTGGTCTATGAGGTCACGGAGAGTTTGAAGTGACTGAACAAATAAACAACAAAAACAACGTTTCTGCAGCAGAACGATGACTGTCAAACTCAGGACGACGCTATTAAATTGAAAATTGCACTTTTGAACCAGGGAGAGAGGGGAAAAAATCAATTTTTGTGTTATCAAAGGCTTCCATGTCCAGAATCACTGGGTTGCTGTGAGTTTTCCGGGCTGTCTGGCCATGTTCCAGAAGCATTCTCTCCTGACGTTTCTATGACGGGCATCCCCAGAGGTTGTGAGGTATATTGGAAAGTAAGCAAGCAAGGCTACCAGTATTAAAAAAAACTCTAAAATTAGAACAGCACAACAACAGAGAGGAAACAAACAAGGACATCTAACCACCTCTCAACAAAAGTTTGCTCCAGGCACTGTCAGGCCATTATATGCTAATGAAGGTGGTCAGTTGAAACATTCCCACCTAGCTCCAGCAGACAAGAGTCCTTTGTCCCACCCTGGTTATTCCACAGATATATAAACCCTTTTTCCTAGTTCCAACAGACCTCTCAACCTCTGAGGATGCTTGCCATAGATGCAGGCGAAACGTCAGGAGAGAATGCCTCTAGACCATGGCCATATAGCCCGAAAAAACCTACAACAACCTAAGCAAGGGACGTTTATATATCTTTGGAAGGTCCAGGGTGGAAGAACAACTATTGTCTGTTGGAGGTAGGTGTGAATGTTTCAATTAGCTACCTTGATTAGCATTTAATGTCCTAGCAGTTTTCAAGGTGTGGCTTCTCCCTGCCTGGGGAAATCCTTTGTTGGGAGGTGTTAGCTGGCCCTGATTGTTTCTTGCCTGGAGTTCCCCTGTTTTTGAAGGTCCAGGGTGGGAGAAAGAACTCTTGTCTGTTGGAGGCAAGTGTGAATGTTGCAATTAATCACCTTGATTAGCATTGCAAAGCCTTACAGCTTCAAGGCCTGGCTGCTTCCTGCCTGGGGAATCCTTTGTTGGGAGGTGTTAGCTGGCCCTGATTGATTCTTGCCTGGAGTTCCCCTGTTTTTGAAAGTCCAGGGTGAAATAAAGAATTCTTGTCTGTTGGAGGCAAGCAGGAATGTTTCAATAGCTACCTTGATTAGTATTTAATGTCCTAGCAGTTTTCAAGGTGTGGCTTCTTACTGCCTGGGGAAATCCTTTGTTGGGAGGTGTTAGCTGGCCATGATTGTTTCTTGCCTGTAGTTCCCCTGTTTTTGAAGGTCCAGGGTGGGAGAAAGAACTCTTGTCTGTTGGAGGTAAGTGTGAATGTTGCAATTAATCACCTTGATTAGCATTGCAATGCCTTACAGCTTGAAGGCCTGGCTGCTTCCTGCCTGGGGGAATCCTTTGTTGGGAGGTGTTAGCTGGTCCTGATTGTTTCTTGCCTGGAGTTCCCCTGTTTTCGAAGGTCCAGGGTGGGAGAAAGAACTCTTGTCTGTTGGAGGTAAGTGTGAATGTTGCAATTAATCAACGTCCTTGCAGACGGCCAATTCTTCTACACCAGAAGCGACTTGCAGTTTCTTAAGTCACTCCTGACACGACACAAAACAAACCTTGATTAGCATTGCAAAGACTTACAGCTTCAAGGTCTGGCTGCTTCCTGCCTGGTGGAATCCTTTGTTGGGGGGTGTTAGCTGTCCCTGATTTTTTCTTGCCTGGAGTTCCCCTGTTTTCGAAGGTCCAGGGTGGGAGAAAGAACTCTTGTCTGTTGGTGGCCAGTGTGAATGTTGCAATTAATCACCTTGATTAGCATTGCAAAGCCTTACAGCTTCAAGGCCTGGCTGCTTCCTGCCTGGGGGATTCCTTTGTTGGGAGGTGTTATCTGTCCCTGATTGTTTCTTGCCCGTGTGAATGTTGCAAGTGTGAATGTTGCAATTAATCACCTTGATTAGCATTGCAAAGCCTTACAGCTTCAAGACCTGCCTGCTTCCTGCCTGGGGGAATCCTTTGTTGGGAGGTGTTATCTGGCCCTGATTGTTCTTGCCTGTGTGCATGTTGCAAGTGTGAATGTTGCAATTAACCACCTTGATTAGCATTACAAAGCCTTACAGCTTCAAGGCCTGGCTGCTTCCTGCCTGGGGGAATCCTTTGTTGGGAGGTGTTAGCTGTCCCTGATTGTTTCTTGCCAGGAATTCCCCTGTTTTTGAAGGTCCAGGGAAGGAGAAAGAACTCTTGTCTGTTGGAGGCAAGTGTGAATGTTTCAATAGGTACCTTGATTAGCATTGCAATGCCTTACAGGCAAGTGTGAATGTTGCAATTAATCAACGTCCTTGCAGACGGCCAATTCTCTCACACCAGAAGCGACTTGCAGTTTCTCAAGTCGCTCCTGACGCGACACAAAACAAACCTTGATTAGCATTGCAAAGCCTTACAGCTTCAAGACCTGCCTGCTTCCTCCCTGGGGGAATCCTTTGTTGGGAGGTGTTATCTGGCCCTGATTGTATCTTGCCTGTGTTAATGTTGCAAGTGTGAATGTTGCAATTAATCACCTTGATTAGCATTGCAGTGCCTTACAGCTTCAAGACCTGCCTGCTTCCTGCCTGGGGGAATCCTTTGTTGGGAGGTGTTAGCTGGCCCTGATTGTCAGGAGAGAATGCTTCTGGAACACGGCCATACAGCCTGAAAAATGCACAGCAACCCAATTTCAATTTTGTTACATGGTGTTTGCAATGCTTTTGCAAAACCACCTCTGGATCATAACAAACCTTGTGGAAACAAACAAAGGGCGTGTGGCACAAGAATACCACCAAAGTTGTGGATATTGGGATTGGAGAACATGCTTTAATGCTCCTTGGCTTGGCTGTGGGGCTGAGAGGAGGAATGCGGGAGCCATTCAGTGGGGCGCCTCTCTGCTCTCCCACCCCTTAGCCGAGCCGTGGAAGAGTTAAAGGGGGTCACGCGCATGTCAGCAGCTGGAGGTGCCTGGAAGCTGGCACATCGGTTCTGCGGCAGCGAGGAGCAGCCCCTGGGGATGCGGTGACATGGATTGGAAGCTGCCTGATTGACAGCTGTGCCTCAGCTGGAGTCAAAGGCCTTCCCAGCCGAGCCACGGGTCAGGCTTGGGCCTAGTCCCTCCAGGCGCCGTGGGGAGGGGGCAGCCCACGCCCCCTCCCCGCATCCGCCTGGCATCATCGCCATGTGCATTTCTGAGTGTGTGCCTTCAAACTTCTTGTCTATGGGTTTCATAAGGTCTTCTTGGGCAAGGAATCCTCAGAGGTGGTTTTGAAAGACAGCTCGTCGTCTCCCATCCAAGGACTAACCAGGGCCAACCCTGCTTAGCTTCCAAATCCAGAGGCGATCTGGTACCTTTAGGATATTTAAATCAGCTTTACGACACAGCTTGAAGACCCTTAGAGTTGGAAGACGTAATTTCAAAGGGGGTTTGTTGTGGGGTCTCTGGGATGTATAGTCAATGTATTCTAGCAGTTGGTTGTTGTAGGTTTTTTCAGGCTTTATGGCCATGGTCTAGAGGCATTCTCTCCTGACGTTTCACCTGCATCTATGGCAAGCATCCTCAGAGGTAGTGAGATAGTGACCTCACTACCTCTGAGGATGCTTGCCATAGATGCAGGCGAAACGTCAGGAGAGAATGCCTCTAGACCATGGCCTCACTACCTCTGAGGATGCTTGCCATAGATGCAGGCGAAACGTCAGGAGAGAATGCCTCTAGACCATGGCCTCACTACCTCTGAGGATGCTTGCCATAGATGCAGGCGAAACGTCAGGAGAGAATGCCTCTAGACCATGGCCTCACTACCTCTGAGGATGCTTGCCATAGATGCAGGCGAAACGTCAGGAGAGAATGCCTCTAGACCATGGCCTCACTACCTCTGAGGATGCTTGCCATAGATGCAGGCGAAACGTCAGGAGAGAATGCCTCTAGACCATGGCCTCACTACCTCTGAGGATGCTTGCCATAGATGCAGGCGAAACGTCAGGAGAGAATGCCTCTAGACCATGGCCTCACTACCTCTGAGGATGCTTGCCATAGATGCAGGCGAAACGTCAGGAGAGAATGCCTCTAGACCATGGCCTCACTACCTCTGAGGATGCTTGCCATAGATGCAGGCGAAACGTCAGGAGAGAATGCCTCTAGACCATGGCCTCACTACCTCTGAGGATGCTTGCCATAGATGCAGGCGAAACGTCAGGAGAGAATGCCTCTAGACCATGGCCTCACTACCTCTGAGGATGCTTGCCATAGATGCAGGCGAAACGTCAGGAGAGAATGCCTCTAGACCATGGCCTCACTACCTCTGAGGATGCTTGCCATAGATGCAGGCGAAACGTCAGGAGAGAATGCCTCTAGACCATGGCCTCACTACCTCTGAGGATGCTTGCCATAGATGCAGGCGAAACATCAGGAGAGAATGCCTCTAGACCATGGCCATATAGCCCGAAAAAACCTACAACTACCCAGTGATTCCGGCCATGAAAGCCTTCGACAATACATATTCTAGTAGTGTGTAGTCGAAGGCTTTAATGTCCGGAATCACTGGGTTGCTGTGAGTTTTCCGGGCTGTATGTCCATGTTCCAGAAGCATTCTCTCCTGACGTTTCACCCAGAGGTTGTGGGGTCTGTTGGAAACCAGGCCAGTGGGGTTGATCTATATCCCTGTGGAAGAGTGTCTAACAGAATTTTTTGTTGTTCATTCGGTTTCTGTATGGGAAATATGGCCCAATTCTATTATTGGTTTGGTTCAGAATGCTCTTTGATTGTAGGTGAACTATAAATCCCAGCTACTACAAATCCCAAATGTCAAGGACTATTTTCCCCAAACTCCACCAGTGTTCACATATGGGCATATTGAGTATTCGTGCCAAGTTTGGGCCAGATCCATCAATGTTTGAGTCCACAGTGCTCTCTGGATGTAGGTGAACTACAACTCCAAAACTCAAGGTCAATGCCCACCAAACTCTTCCAGTATTTTCTCTGCATCGTGGGAGTTCTATGTACCATGTTTGGTTCTATTCCATCACTGGTGGAGTTCAGAATGCTCTTTGGTTGTAAGTGAACTATGAATCCCAGTAACTACAACTCCCAAATGTCAAGGTCTATTTTCCCTCAAACTCCACCAGCGTTCACATATGGGCATATTGAGTATTCGTGCCAAGTTTGGGCCAGATCCATCCTTGCTTGAGTCCACAGTGCTTTCTGGATGTAGGTGAACTACAACTCCCAAACTCAAGGTCAATGTCCACCAAACCCTTCTAGTGTTTTCTCTTGGTCGTGGGAGTTCTATGTACCATGTTTGGTTCAATTCCATCACTGGTGGAGTTCAGAATGCTCTTTGATTGTAGGCGAAATATAAATCCCAGCTACTATAACTCCCAAATGTTAAGGATTATTTTCCCCAAACTCCACCAGTGTTCACATTTGGGCATATTGAGTATTCGTACCAAGTTTGTTCCAGATCCATTATTGTTTGAGTACACAGTGCTCTCTGGACGTAGGTGAACTGTAACTTCCAAACTCAAGGTCAATGCCCACCAAACCCTTCTAGTATTTACTGTTGGTCGTGGGAGTTCTGTGTTCCCTGTTTGGTTCAATTCCATCGCTGATGGAGTTCAGGATGCTCTCTGATTGTAGGGCATTGATCTTGAGTTTGAGAGTTGTAGTGGCTGGGATTTATAATTCACCTAAAATCAAAGAGGATTCTGAATTCCACCAGTGATTGGATTGAATCAAACTTGGCACACAGAACTCCCATGACCAACAGAAAATATTGGAAGGGTTTGGTGGGCATTGACCTTGAGTTTGGGAGTTGTAGTTAACTTACATCCAGAGACCACTGTGGACTCAAGCAATGATGGATCTGGACCAAATTTGGCACGAATACTCAATATGCGTAGACGGGAACACTGGTGGAGTTTGAGGGAAATAGGCCTTGACATTTGGGAGTTGTAGTTGCTGGGATTTATAGTTCACCTACAACCAAAGAGCACTCTGAACCCAGCCATCAATGGATCTGCACCAAACTTGACACACTACTTCCATGGCCAACATTGAATACTGGTGGCATTAGGGGGGCTGTTTTTGTAATTCTGGGAGTTGTAGTTCACCAACACCAAAAAGGAAGAGTTGGATAGATGGAGAGATTTTCAGCTTTCTCTGGCAAAAGGGTGCCTAAGACCATTAGAAATGTGTGTTTTCTGATGGTCTTTGGTGACCCCTCTAAAACCCCCTCGTGACCCCCCAGGAGTCCCGAACCCCCGGTTGAGAAACACTGCCCTAAATGGTCTATTCCAATACTAGAATTCTCTTCTATGACATGCAACCAATTGAATTGGATGAGGATGCAATCTGGGAAGGACTAAATTGGGGTGATGGACACCAAAGGCCTGGATCGCACCCCAAACTCAGTACCTAACTCTCCATCCTAAACTGCGTCTGCAAGCATGTGCCCCCCTCCTTTTCCCTCCCCACATCAACCTGTCAATCAAGCCCAGGGTGACACGGCAGGCCGTCCTTGGTCATTACGGCTGACAGATGTCCATTATCTGCTAATCTCTCTGCATTAATAAGGTGTTTGCTGCCAATCATGCGCGGAGGAGAAGATGCGTATTTATTTGCATCTGTCAGGCCCAATTACTGCAGCGCAGACAAAAGCTTTTTCCACACACACACCCCATTTCATCTCCCCTTCTTTCCCTTTTCATACTTCTTCGTAAGGAGAAGAAGGAGGAGGACATCAAGGTCTGAAGGAATCTTTGGTGGTCCCCAGCTTTGACCTGCTTCTATCACACCCCAAAGTAAGGACCATCCCAGGTGATGGAGACCCAGAATCATAAAGGGACCACCTCCCCCAAGGAACATCCTTCCCAAGCAAGAACACACAATTTGAGCACCCCTGAAAGATGTCCATCCAACCTCTGATTAGATGAGTGACCCTCTAGGGTGGTCTCTTCCATTCTTGAATAGCTCTTAACATCCAAAACGTTCTTCATAAGGGTTGTTGTAGGTTTTTTCGGGCATTCTCTCCTGACGTTTCGAAGGAGGAGGACATCAAGGTCTGAAGGAATCTCTGGTGGTCCCCAGCTTTGACCAGCTTCTATCAAACCCCAAAGTAAGGACCATCCCAGGTAACGGAGACCCAGAATCATAAAGATTCTTCGTAAGGGTTGTTGTAGGTTTTTTCAGGCATTCTCTCCGTCCTGACGTTTCGAAGGAGGAGAACATCAAGGTCTGAAGGAATCTCTGGTGGTCCCCAGCTTTGACCTGCTTCTATCACACCCCAAAGTAAGGACCATCCCAGGTAATGGAGACCTAGAATCATAAAGGGACCCTCCCCCCAAGGGACATCCTTCCCAAGCAAGAACACACAATTCGAGCACCCCTGAAAGATGTCCATCCAACCTCTGATGAAATGAGTGACCCTCTAGGGTGGTCTCTTCCACTCTTGAATAGCTCTTAACATCCAAAACGTTCTTCATGAGGGTTGTTGTAGGTTTTTTCGGGCATTCTCTCCGTCCTGACGTTTTGAAGGAGGAGAACATCAAGGTCTGAAGGAATCTCTGGTGGTCCCCAGCTTTGACCTGCTTCTATCACACCCCAAAGTAAGGACCATCCCAGGTGATGGAGACCTAGAATCATAAAGGGACCCCCAAGGAACATCCTTCCCAAGCAAGAACACACAATTCAAGCACCCCTGTAAGATGTCCATCCAACCTCTGATAAAATGAGTGACCCCCCAGGGTGGTTTCCACCATTCTTGAATAGCTCTTAACATCCAAAACGTTCTTCATAAGGGTTGTTGTAGGTTTTTTCGGGCATTCTCTCCGTCCTGACGTTTCGAAGGAGGAGAACATCAAGGTCTGAAGAAATTTCTGGTGGTCCCCAGCTTTGACCTGCTTCTATCACACCCCAAAGTAAGGACCATTCCAGGTAATGGAGACCCAGAATCATAAAGGGACCCCCAAGGAACATCCTTCCCAAGCAAGAACACACAATTCAAGCACCCCTGAAAGATGTCCATCCAACCTCTGATGAAATGAGTGACCCCCCAGGGTGGTTTCTTCCATTTCTTGAATAGCTCTTATCATCCAAAACGTTCTTCCTGATGTTCAGGTGGAGTATTTAGTTTTGGATTTGAATCCATTGGTTCATCTTCTAGTCTTTGCGGCAGAAAAACAAGCTCACTCCATATTCTCCATGGCCCCTTCTACATATAAAATCCAGATTATCTCTTTGAACTGGATTATATGGCAGTGTAGACTCATATAATCCAATTCAAAGTGGATAATGTGGATTATCTACTTGGATAATCTGATTATATGGCAGTGTAGACAATGTTGGTGTAATGTAAATCACGCATTTTCTTGCCAGAGAAAGAAAATATACTACGCAGATGATCAATAAAGAAAAAGTAGTTTACTCTTCATAATGCATGAACCGGATTATGTAGCGGTGTAGACTCACACAACCCAGTTCAAAGCAAATAATGTGGATTATCTACTCAGATATTCTGATTATATGGCAGAGTAGAAGGTGTTGACATAATGTAAATCAAGCGTTTTTCATGTTTTTTTCAGTCTTGCCAGAGAAAGAAAACATGCCACGCAGATGATCAATAAAGAAAAAGTAGTTTACTCTTCGTAATGCATGAACCGGATTATGTAGCGGTGTAGACTCACACAACCCAGTTCAAAGCAAATAATGTGGATTATCTACTCAGATATTCTGATTATATGGCAGAGTAGAAGGTGTTGACATAATGTAAATCAAGCGTTTTTCATGTTTTTTTCAGTCTTGCCAGAGAAAGAAAACATGCCACGCAGATGATCAATAAAGAACAAGTATTTTACTCTTCATAATGCATGAACCGGATTATGTAGCAGGACGAACTCACATAATCCGGTTCAAAGCAGATAATGTGGATGATCTACTTGGATAATCTGATTATATGGCAGAGTAGAAGGTGTGGACATAATGTAAATCAAGCGTTTTTCATGTTTTTTTCAGTCTTGCCAGAGAAAGAAAATATGCCATGCTGGTGCTCAATAAAGAACAAGTAGTTTAGTCTCCGTAATGCAGAACAACACACACACACAATCATGTTGCATTGACTCACACAATGTCCTTTGAGAGAGATTCAAATGGTCTTTTGGTGTCCATGTGGAAAATCTCCTTCCAGCAGCTCATGAAGCAAGAACATTGTCTCTCTCTCTCTCTGAGCTCTTGCAAATCTCAAGCCAAAAAATATAACTGTAGCCAAAACTCCCAGGCTCAGCTAGCTCCCTGGGTGTGGCCCAACCAATCAGCTTCCTGCTTTGCATTTTACAGTGAACACACTCACCAACTGATTTCTTACATGCTCCAACATCGGTTCAAATATTTAAAAGTATTTCTACCATATCATGCTCAACATCTCTGGCTATCTAAGGCCCCATCTACACTGCCATGCAAAATCTAGATTATTTGCTTTGAACAGGATTATATGGCAGTGTGGACTCATATAATCCAGGATTATCAATTTTGATAATCTGAATCATATGGCAGTGTAGAGAGAACCTAAGGCTCCTTGGACACTGCCATATAAAATCCACATTATTTTCTTTGAGCTGGATTATATGGCAGTGTAGACTCATATAATCCAGGATTATCTGTTTTGATAATCTGAATCATATGGCAGTGTAGCTCCAGCCTAAGGCCCCTTTGACATTGCCATATAAAATACAGATTATTTTATTTGAACTGGATTATATGGCAGTGTAGACTCATATAATCCAGGATTATCAGTTTTGATAATCTCAATCATATGGCTGTGAAGATCCAGCATAAGGCCCCTTTGACATTGCGATATAAAATCCAGATTATCTTTTTTGAACTGGATTATATAGTCATATAATCCAGTTCAAAGCAGATAATCCAAATGATCTGCATTGATAACCTAGATTATATCTCAGTGTAGAAGTGGCCTAAACTGTTCCTCATAAGGCTTCAGTTCCAAAGCTTTTACTGTCTTGGAACCTCTTCTCAGAACTAATTCCAACTTCTTTGTCTCCTTCCTAAAATAATCAATAAGTCCCCGCAGGGAGAAAGGCAGAGTATAAATAAATATTATTATTATTATTATTATTATTATTATTATTATTATTATTATTATTATTATTATGAGAATAATAATAATAAGAAGAAGCCAGAATTGAAAAGTCAATGACAGATCCCAACTGTTTCATCTGCAAGGAAGCAGATGAAACAGAACACATCCTCGGCTGCTGCAAGAAGATCGTGCAGAGTGCAGATGGACTACAAGCAGAGGCACAACCCCATTGCTCAGATTTATTTATTTCTCGTGTCAGGGCAGCCAGTCCATTATATTACATTTCTAACAGAACAAAGCAAACAAACAGAGAAAATACAAAATATGTGAGTTTGGTAGTTGATTAAATGTCCTTTGACCAGTATCTGGCCACTTGGAGTGCTTCTGGTGTTGCTGCAAGAAGGTCCTCCCTTGTGCATGTGGCTGGGCTCAGTTTGCATTGCAGCAGGTGGTCAGTGGTTTGCTCTTCTCCACACTCGCATGTCGAGGATTCCACTTTGTGGCCCCATTTCTGAAGGTTGGCTCTGCATCTCGTGGTGCCAGAGCGCAGTCTGTTCAGCGCCTTCCAAGTCGCCCAGTCCTCTGTGTGCCCAGGGGGGAGTCACTCATTGGGTATCAGACATTGGTTGAGGTTCTGGGTTTGAGCCTGCCACTTTTGGACTCTCACTTGCTGAGGCGTTCCAGCGAGTGTCTCTGTAGATCTTAGAAAACTATGTCTGGATTTAAGTAGTTGACATGCTGGCTGATACCCAAACAGGGGATGAGCTGGAGATGTCTCCGCCTTGGTCCTTTCACTATTGGCTGCCACTTCCCAGCGGATGTCAGGTGGTGCGATACCGGCTAGACAGTGTAATTAATTTTAAATTTTCTAATTTCCAGGAACAAATAATAAAAAATAAAAATTAATAATTAATAAAAATTAATAAACATTTAAATTAATTTTAAATTTTCTAATTTTCAGGAACAAAAAATAAATAATAAAAATAAATAAAAATAAATAATAAATAAAAATTAATAAAATTAAAATTAATTTTAAATTTTCTAATTTCCAGGAACAAATAATAAAAAATAAAAATAAATAAATAAAAATTAATAAAAATTAAAATATATTTTATATTTCTAATTTCCAGGAACAAATAATAAAAAATAAAAATAAATAATAAATAAAAATGAATACAAATTATAATTAATTTTAAATTTCCTAATTTCCAGGAACAAAAAATAAATAAATAATAATAAAATAATAAAAATAAATAATAAATAAAAATTAATAAAAATAAAATTTAAATTTTCTAATTTCCAGGAACAAATAATAAATAATAAAAATAAATAATAAAAATCATAATAAATAAAATTAATAAAAATAAAAATTAATTTTAAATTTTCTAATTTCCAGGAACAATTTTTAATAAAAATAAATAATAACTAAAATTAATAAAAATAAAAATTAAATTTTAAATTTTCTATTTTCCAGGAACAAAAAAATAAAAATAAAAAATAAAAATAAATAACAACTAAAATTAATAAAAATTAAAATTAATTTTAAATTTTCTAATTTCCAGGAACAAAATAATAATAATATTAATAATAAATATTAAAAATATATAACAACTAAAATTAATAAAAATTAAAATTAATTTAAAATTTTCTAATTTCCAGGAACAAAAAATAAATAATAAATAATTAATAATTAATAAAAATTAATAAAAATTAAAAATAAATTTTTAAAAGTTCTAATTTCCAGGAACCAAAAAAAATATGGTGTTACATAGTGTCAAAGGGGGGGAACCAATTCCATAGGAGGTAGGTAGGACCGTGCAGATGCAAACTGAGTTGGAAAAGAAGAGTGCAAAGCAAGCAAAGCAAGAGGAAGAATTGGGGAAGAGGAGAGGCAAGGAGGCCAGCGAGCATGTGCAGAGCGCCTCCCGCCCTGCTTCTTCCCCGAAGGGAGGGGGGAGAGGAGGAGGAGGAAGAGAGAGAGAGAGAGAGAGAGAAGAGGCGTCGGGGAGCTCAGTCAGTGTGAGCATCGCCTCCGACTGAGAGAAGCAGCAAGCAGCTGGGATTTGGGGCTGGGGGATTGAGCTCCAGGAAAAGAAGCAGGAGGAGGAGGAGACCCCGAAGAGGGGGAGAAGCAGGGGGGGGGGGGTCTTCTCCCCTTTGCAATGGCGGAACCTGCCCTGAGGAGCAGGAGGCGGCGTGGTGGTGGTCGCCCCACCCGTGGAGCCCCCTTGCCCTGCGGGTGAGTCCAAGGAGGAAAAAGCCGACTTGGGGCGGGAAGTTGCCGGGATGGTGTTTGGGGGTGTTCTGGGGGCGCCTTCGGGAAGAGAAGAGCCCCTTCCCCACTTTCCCAGGGATGCAGGAGCCACGTGCACCATCTCGGGAGTTGGGGGGCTCCCTGGGGAAAGTTTGGGGGGCTGGAGGGGTTGTTCAAGGAGCCTTGCTTTGGAAAAGGTGTTCTGACCACTTCTGGTAAGAGTTGGGGACTCCCTGGGCACCTTGGGGGCTGGTTTTGGGGACCAGTTGGTAGGCAGTCCTGGAGAAAGGGAGTTGGGGGGTCTCATAGGAACTGGATGGGGGTGCAGAAGAGAGCCTTGGGGGGCTTTGAGAGCCTTATAGGAAGGAGGAGAGTTTCATAAGCAGATAATGTGGATTATCTGCTCGGATAATCTGGAGTAAGAGTTGGGGACTTCCTGGGCACCTTGGGGGCTGGTTTTGGGGACCAGTTGGTAGGCAGTCCTGGAGAAAGGGAGTTGGGGGGTCTCATAGGAACTGGATGGGGGTGCAGAAGAGAGCCTTGGGGGGCTTTGAGAGCCTTATAGGAAGGAGAGTTTCATAAGCAGATAATGTGGATTATCTGCTCGGATAATCTGGAGTAAGAGTTGGGGACTTCCTGGGCACCTTGGGGGCTGGTTTTGGGGACCAGTTGGTAGGCAGTCCTGGAGAAAGGGAGTTGGGGGGTCTCATAGGAACTGGATGGGGGTGCAGAAGAGAGCCTTGGGGGGCTTTGAGAGCCTTATAGGAAGGAGAGTTTCATAAGCAGATAATGTGGATTATCTGCTCGGATAATCTGGAGTAAGAGTTGGGGACTTCCTGGGCACCTTGGGGGCTGGTTTTGGGGACCAGTTGGTAGGCAGTCCTGGAGAAAGGGAGTTGGGGGGTCTCATAGGAACTGGATGGGGGTGCAGAAGAGAGCCTTGGGGGGCTTTGAGAGCCTTATAGGAAGGAGAGTTTCATAAGCAGATAATGTGGATTATCTGCTCGGATAATCTGGAGTAAGAGTTGGGGACTCCCTGGGCACCTTGGTGGCTGGTTTTGGGGACCAGTTGGTAGGCAATCCTGGATAAAGGGAGTTGGGGGTCTTTTAGGAACTGGATTGGGGGTGCAGAAGGGAGCCTTGGGGGGTCTTTTTTGGCTTTGAGAGGCTTATAGGAAGGAGGAGAGTTTCATAAGCAGATAATGTGGATTATCTGCTCGGATAATCCGGATTTCATAGAATCACAGTCTCCTAGATTTGGAAGAGACCTCATGGGCCATCCAGTCCAACCCCGTTCTGCCAAGAAGCAGGACAATCGCGTTCAAAGCACTCCCGACAGATGGCCATCCAGCCTCTGTTTGAAGGAGCCTCTGTTTGGAGGAAAGTTGGGGGTTGCTATGAAGAAAGGAGTTGGGATGAGGCTGCAGATAACTCTGCCCCCCCTTACACTAAATCCGGATTATCCAAGCAGATTATCCCACATTATCTGCTTTGAACCGGGTTATATTAAGCCCCTTCCACACAGACTTCTATCCCAGGACGTCAAGGCAGGAAATTCCACCATATCTGCTTTGAACTGGGTTATCTGAGTCCACACTCAGATAATGTGGAGTTTCTTGCCTTCATATTCTGGGATATAGGGCTGTGTGGAAGGGTCCCAGAGTCCACACTGCCATATAATCCAGTTCAATGTGGGTTTTAGACAGCTGTGTGGAGGGAAAGTTGGGGGTTGCTATGAACAAGGCTGTTGGGATGAGGCTGCAGATAACTCTGCCTCCCTCTACACTAAATCCGGATTATCCAAGCAGATTATCCCACATTATCTGCTTTGAACCGGGTTATATTAAGCCCCTTCCACACAGACTTCTATCCCAGGACGTCAAGGCAGGAAATCCCACCATATCTGCTTTGAACTGGGTTATTTGAGTCCACACTCAGATAATGTGGGGTTTCTTGCCTTCATGTTCTGGGATATATAGGGCTGTGTGGAAGGGTCAGAAGTCCACACTGCCATATAATCCAGTTCAATGTTGGTTTTAGATAGCTGTGTAGAAGGGACTTCATATAACCCAGTTCAAAGCAGATAATGTGAACGATCTCCTTGGATAATCCGGATTATGTGTGTGCTGTGTGGAAGGGTCCTGAGTTATATGGCTGTGTGGAAGGTCCCAGAGTCCACACTGCCCTATAATCCAGTTCAGTGTTGGTTTTAGATAGCTGTGTGGAAGGGACTTCATATAACTCAGTTCAAAGCAGGTAATGTGAACCTTCTGCTTGGATAATCCGGATTATGTGGGGTTGTGTGGAGGGGTCCTGAGTTATGTGATTGTGTGGAAGGTCCCCGAGTCCACACTGCCATATAATCCAGTTCAGTGTGGGTTTTAGGCAGCTGTGTGGAAGGGATTTCATATAACCCAGTTCAAAGTAGGTAATGTGAACAATCTGCTTGGATAATCCGGATTATGTGGGGCTGTGTGGAAGTGTCCTGAGTTATATGGCTGTGTGGAAAGTCCCAGAGTCCACACTGCCATATAATCCAGTTCAATGTGGGTTTTAGGCAGCTGTGTGGAAGGGACTTCATATAACCCAGTTCAAAGCAGATAATGTGAACGATCTGCTTGGATAATCCGGATTATGTGCATGCTGTGTGGAAGGGTCCTGAGTTATATGGCTGTGTGGAAGGTCCCAGAGTCCACACTGCTCTATAGTCCAGTTCAATGTGGGTTTTAGATAGCTGTGTGGAAGGGACTTCATATAACTCAGTTCAAAGCAGGTAATGTGAACCTTCTGCGTGGGTAATCCGGATTATGTGGGGGCTGTGTGGAAGGGTCCTGAGTTATATGGCTGTGTGGAAGGTCCCAGAGTCCACACTGCCATATAATCCGGTTCAATGTGGGTTTTAGACAGCTCTGTAGAAGGGACTTCATATAACCCAGTTCAAGGCAGATAATGTGAACCTTCTGTTTGGATAATCCGGATTATGTGTGAGCTGTGTGGAAGGGCCCTGAGTTATATGGTTTTGTGGAAGGTCCCTGAGTCCACACTGACATATAATCCGGTTCAATGTGGGTTTTAGACAGCTGTGTAGAAGGGACTTCATATAACCCAGTTCAAAGCAGATAATGTGAATGATCTGCTTGGATAATCCGGATTATGTGGGGGCTGTGTGGAAGGGTGCCGAGTTATATGGCTGTGTGTTAAGTCCCAGAGTCCACACTGTCATATAATCCAGTTCAGTGTTGGTTTTAGACAGCTGTGTGGAAGGGACTTCATATAACCCAGTTCAAAGCAGGTAATGTGGATGGTCTGCTTGGATAATCCGGATTATATGGCGTGTGGACTAAGGGCCCTTCCACACAGCCTTATAACCCAGATTATCAAGGCAGGAAATCCCACCATATCTACTTTGAACTGGGATATCTGAGTCCATACTGCCGTATAATCCAGTTCGAAGCAGATACTGTGGGATTGCCTGCCTTGATATTCTGGGTATTAGGGCTGTGTGGAAGGGGCCTATTGGGATGAAGCTGCAGATAACTCTGGCCCCTTCTACACTTGTCCAGAGGAGGGCAACTCAAATGATCAAGGATTTGGAGAACAAGCCCTATGAGGAGCGGCTTAAAGAGCTGGGCATGTTTAGCCTGCAGAAGAGAAGGCTGAGAGGAGACATGATAGCCATGATGTGAGAGGAGGAGGGAGCAAGCTTCCTTTCTGCTTCCCTGGAGACTAGGACGCAATGGAGCAATAGCTTCAAACTACAAGAAAGGAGATTCCACCTGAACATGAGGAAGACCTTCTTGACTATGAGAGCCGTTCAGCAGTGGAACTCTCTGCCCTGGTGCGTGATGGAGTCTCCTTCTTTGGAAGTTTTCAAACAGAGGCTGGATGGCCATCTATTGGGGGTGCTTTGAATGCAATCTCCTGCTTCTTGGCAGAATGGGGTTGGACTGGATGGCCCATGAGGTCTCTTCCAACTCTATTTATTATTTATTTATTTACTATATACAAATATTTTTCATTGGTTTCAAGGTTTTGAAAATTGAAACATGAGGAAGAACTTCCTGACTGTGAGAGCTGTTCAGTAGTGGAACTCTCTGCCCTGGAGTGTGGTAGAGGCTCCTTCTTTGGAAGCTTTCAAACAGAGGCTGGATGGCCATCTGTCAGAGGTGCTTTGAACGTGATTTTCCCATTAGGAAGAACTTCCTGACCGTGAGAACTGTTCATCAGTGGAACTCTCTGCGGTAGAGTGTGGTGAAGGCTCCTTCTTTGAAAGCTTTCAAACAGAGACTGGATGGCCATCTGTCAGGGGTGCTTTGAATGTGATTTTCCCATTAGGAAGAACTTCCTGACTATGAGAGCTGTTCAGCAGTGGAACTCTCTGCCCCGGAGTGTGGTGGAGACTCCTTCTTTGGAAGCTTTCAAACAGAGACTGGATGGCCATCTGTCAGGGGTGATTTGAATGCAATTTCCTGCTTCTTGGCAGAATGGGGTTGGACTGGATGGCCCATGAGGTCTCTTCCAACTTTGTGATTCTATGAAATCCAGATTATCCGAGCAGATAATCCACATTATCTGCTTTGAGCTGGGTTATTTGAGGCTGTCTAAAATACACATTGAATTAGATTCCTATGTATGGACCCGGGACCCTTCCACACAGCCATATAACTCAGAATAGGGAAGTCTCACAATATCTGCTTTGAACTGGAATAGCTGAGTCCACACTGCCGTATAATCCAGTTCAAAGCCGAAAATGTAGGATTTCATTCAGCTGTGTGAAAGGGGCCTCGGATAACCCAGTTCGGGGATTATCTGCCTTGATAATTCTAGGTTTTATGGCTGTGTGGAAGGACCTGAGTCCACACTGCCATATAATCCAGTTCAAATCAGATAATCTGGATTTTACATGGGCCTGCCTTGAGATAGAGGCACCTTCTACACTACCTTACGAAGTCCAGATGGTCCTCTTTGAAAGGGATTATTTGGCAGTGTCAATCCAGCCAGAGTTGGGGGTTCCTTTGGGTTTGTTTGGGACCTCGGAGTAGGGGAGATTGGGGTTCTTCTGTGGGTTTTTGGGGGGCTGTTTGGATTGCAGAATGGCTGTGGCCCTACTGCTCAACGAAGGGAGGAGATTGGGAGCCTTGAGGTAGATTTGGGGGTTCCCTTGTAAGTTTGTTTTTGGGGGGATCTTGTACAAGAGTTTGGGTCTCCTTTAGGAAGTGTTGGGAAAAGTTGGGGGAATTTACGGGATCAGTTGTGTTTCAGGAATTGTGGGGTCCCGTTTAGGGGTGTCTTGTAGGAAATGTTGGGGGAATTTATCGGATCGGTTGTGTTGCAGGAATTGTGGGGTCCCCTTTAGGGGTGTCTTGGAGGAGGGAAATGTGCATCTTTGCTAAGAATTGGGGGGGGGTTAGGAAAAATGGGGAGCAGATGAAGTTGAAAGACTCCCTGGAATGAGGGGATTGGGAGCCTTGATTTGGGGGTTCCCTTGACTTTTTCGGGGTGTCTTAAAGGAGTGGGGTTTGTACTAGGAACTGGAAGGTTGGGGAAATTGGAGGGGAGAAGTGTAGGGGTCTTTAAAGCAGTGTTTCTCAATCTGGGGTTCAGGACCCCTTGGAGGGTCACAAGGGGGTGTCAGAGGGTCGCCAAAGATGTTCGTCATGGGGGGTTTGTGTGGGAAATTTGGCTCAATTCTGTCAATGGTTGGGTTCAGAATGCTCTTTGATTGAAGGTGAACTATAAATCCCAGCAACTACAACTCCCAAAAGTCAAAGTCTATTTTCCTCAAACTCCACCAGTGTTCAGCTTTGGGCATATTGGGTATTCTTGCCAAGTTTGGTCCAGATCCATCATTGTTTGTGTCCACAGTGCTCTCTGGATGTATGTGAAGTACAATTCCCAAACTCAAGGACAATGCCCATCAAACCCTTCCAGTTTTATTTGTCGGTCAGAGGAGTTCTGTGTGCCAAGTTTGGTTCATTTCCATCGCTGATGGAGTTCAGAATGTTCTCTGATTGTAGGTGAATTATAAATCCCAGCAACTACAATTCCCAAATATCAAGGTCTTATTTCCCCCAAATTCCACCAGTGTTCACATTTGGGCATATTGAGTATTTGTGCCAAGTTTGGTCCAGATCCATCATTGTTTGTGTCCACAGTGCTCTCTGAATGTAAGTGAACTACAATTCCCAAACTCAGTGTCAATGTCCATCAAACCCTTCCAGTATTTTCTGTTGGTCATGGGAGTTCTGTGTGGGAAGTTTGGCTCAATTCCATCATTAGTGGAGTTCAGAATGCTCTTTGATTGTAGGTGAACTATAAATCCCAGCAACTACAACTCCCAAATGGCAAGGTCTTATTTCCCCCAAATTCCAACAGCGTTCACAATTGGACTTATTGAGTATTTGTGCCAAGTTTGGTCCAGATCCATCATTGCTTGAGTCCACAGTGGTGTCTGGATGTAGGTGAACTACAATTCCCAAACTCAATGTCAATACCCACCAAACCCTTCCAATATTTTCTGTGCCAAGTTTGGTTCAATTCCATCGTTGGTGGAGTTCAGAATGCTCTTTGATTGTAGGTGGACTATAAATCCCACAACTACAACTCCCAAATGACTAAATCAACACACACACACCCCAACCCCATTTGAGTGTATAGGATATTTGTGCCAAATGTGGTCCAGTGCATGAAAATACATCCTGTATATCAGATATTTACATTACAATTCATAACAGTAGCAAAATTCCAGTTATGAAGTAGCAACAAAAATAATGTTATGGTTGGGGGTCAACACAACATGAAGGCATTAGGAAGGTTGAGGACCACTGAACTAGAGTCTTCTTGAGCCGGGGATTGTGGGAACTCCAGTCCCTTCAAGTCCGGAGCACCTGCCCCCAGGGCCCTGCCTTGGATTGCCTTCATCTGGGCGCAAGGAAAGGGATGTGTAGGTGAAGCGGGGAGAATCTCGCCGCCCCTCTGAGACCGACCGGTTTATCATCGCAGGAGCCTTCCTGAATTTCAATCCGCTTCTTCCCAGGCGCCGGCATCTTATTCTAATTCTGGTCCACCTTTTGCATCCTGAGCCAGGACTCCAAGGCGCGAGGCACGCGCACACGTCCGCATACGGCACAGCCAAGGGCCCACTTGATTTCCCTCTCCTATTTGGGCAACAGCCTTCCTTTTGCCCTTCAGTAACTATTTGTTTTGGAAACTGGGAGTCAATGGAGACATGGGTTCAAATGACAGGAAAGGAGATTCCACTTGAACTTCCTGACTCTAAGAAGAGCTGTTCAACGGTGGAACTCTCTGCGTCAGAGTCTGATTTTTAAAAACATATCAATGGAGACATGGGTTCAAGTGACCAGAAAGGTGATTCCACTTGAACATTCGGAAGAATTGTTCAACAGTGGAACTCTCTGCCTCAGAGTCCATTTTTAAATCGAGACATGGGTTCAAATGACCGGAAAGGAGATTCCACTTGAACTTCCTGACTGTAAGAAGAGCTGTTCAACAGTGGAACTCTCTGCCTCAGAGTCCATTTTTTAAAACATATCAATGAAGACATGGGTTCAAATGACCGGAAAGGAGATTCCACTTGGACATTCGGAAGAACTTCCTGACTGTAAGAAGAGCTGTTCATCAGTGGAACTCTCTGCCTCAGAGTCCATTTTTTTACATATCAATGGAGACATGGGTTCAAATGTCTGGAAAGGAGATTCCACTTGAACATTTGGAAGAACTTCCTGACTGTGAGAAGAGCTGTTCAACAGTGGAACTCTCTGCCTCAGAGTCCATTTTTAAAAAACATATCAATGGAGTTATGGGTTCAAATGATTGGAAAGGAGATTCCACTTGAACTTCCTGACTCTAAGAAGAGCGGTTCAACAGTGGAACTCTCTGCCTCAGAGTCCATTTTTAAAAACATATCAATGGAGACATGGGTTCAAACGAGCGGAAAGTAGATTCCACTTGAACTTCCTGACTGTAAGATGAGCTGTTCAACAGTTGAACTCTCTGCCTCAGAGTCCATTTTTAAAAACATATCAATGGAGACATGGTTCAAATCACCAGAAAGGAGATTCCACTTGAACTTCCTGACTGTAAGAAGAGCTGTTCATCAGTGGAACTCTCTGCCTCAGGGTCCATTTTTAAAAAACATATCAATGGAGACATGGGTTCAAATGACCAGAAAGGAGATTCCACTTGAACTTCCTGACTCTATGAAGAGCTGTTCAACAGTGGAACTCTCTGCCTCAGAGTCCATTTTTAAAAACGTATCAATGGAGACAGGTTCAAATGACTGGAAAGGAGATTCCACTTGAACATTCGAAAGAACGTCCTGACTGTAGGAAGAGCTGTTCAACAGTGGAACTCTCTGCATCCGAGTCCATTTTTAAAAACATATCAATGAAGACATGGGTTCAAATGACCGGAAAGGAGATTCCACTTGAACATTCGGAAGAACTTCCTGACTGTAAGAAGAGCTGTTCAACAGTGGAACTCTCTGCCTCAGAGTCTGATTTTTTTCCTTATCAATGGAGACATGAGTTTGAATGACCAGAAAGGAGATTCCACTTTAACATTCGGAAGAACTTCCTGACTGTAAGATGAGATGTTCAACAGTGGAACTCTCTGCCTCAAGGTCCTTTTTTCATACCAGGAACGACTTGAGAAACTGCAAGTCGCTTCTGGTGTGAGAAAATTGTCCATCCACAATGACGTTGCCCAGGAGACACCTGGATGTTTTGATGTCTTACCATCCTTGTGGAAGGCTTCTCTCATGTCCCCACATGGGAAGCTGGAGCTGACAGAGGGAGCTCATCCACACTCTCCCCAGATTCAAACTTCCAACCTGTCGGTCTTCAGTCCTGCCGGCACAAGGGATTAACCCATTGCGCCCCCGGGGGCTCCTGTTGGGATTATGTGGATTATCTGTTCTGATAATCTGGATTATATGGGTCTCGGTGTGCTCAAATTCCTTCCTGTTTACCAGTCCAAATGACCCTTTCCAGAGCTAAAATCATATTGAAAGCCTTCAGTTGTGAAGCCCATCATCCAATACACCACAATGGACCGAGGCCGGATTTAGAGTGTCAGATAATCCAGTTTGAATCTGCATTATGTGCTCAGTGTGTAGTCCAGGCCTGGGCAAACTTGGGCCCTCCAGGTGTTTTGGACTTTTGTTCCCACCATTCCTAACAGCCTCTGGCCCCTTCCTTTCCCCCCTCGGCTGCTTAAGTGGATAGGTAGATGGATAGGTAAATGGATAGATAGGCGGATAGGTAGATGGATGGATAGATGGTAGGTACTTACATGGATGGATTGATAGATGGATAGGTAGAGCGTTAGATTGATAGGTAGATAGATGGATTGGTGGATAGGTAGATGGATGAATAGATGGTAGGTGGATGGATGGATGGATGGATGGATGGAAGGATTGATGGATAGGTAGATCGTTAGATTGATAGGTAGATGGATAGGTGGATAAGTAGATGGATGGATAGATGGTAGGTACGTAGATGGATGGATGGATTGATTGATAGATGGATAGGTAGATTGCCATATTGATAGGTAGATGGATGGATAGGTAGATAGAGACATAGATGGATAGGTAGATGGATTGATGGATGTGGCCATAGATAGATAGATGGTAAGTACGTACATGGATGGATAGATGGATGGATGAATAGATGGATAGGTAGATTGTTAGATTGATAGGTAGATAAATAAATGGATAGATAGATGGATAAGTAGATGGATAGATAGATGGATCAAGTAGATAGGTGGATAGGTAGATGGGTGGATAGATGGATAGGTTACGTACATGGATGGATGGATGGATGGATGGATGGATGGATGGATGGATAGATAGATAGATAGATAGATAGATAGATAGATAGATAGATAGATAGATAGATAGATAGATAGATAGATAGATACATGGATGGATGGATGGATGGATGGATGGATGGATGGATGGATGGATAGGTAGATAGGTGGATAGGTGGATAGGTGGATAGGTAGATGGATGGATAGCTAGATGGAGAGATAAATTGATAGGTAGATGGATGGATAGATGGTAGGTACATGGATGGATGGATGGATGGATGGATGGATAGATAGATTGTTAGATTGATAGGTAAATGGATGGATAGGTAGATGGATGGATAGGTAGATAGAGACATAGATGGATAGGTAAATGGAGAAATAGATGGATAGGTAGATAGATGGATAGATGGGTAGGTGATAGAGGGATAGATAGGGGATAGATGGATGGATAGCTAGATGGTAGGTACGTAGATGGATGGATGGATAGATGGATGGATTGATCAATGGATAGGTAGATTGTCAGATTGATAGGTGGATGGATGGATAGGTAGATAGAGACATGGATGGATAGGTAGATGGATGGATGGATGTGGCCATAGATGGATAGATGGTAGGTATGTACATGGATGGATGGATATATGTATAGATTGATTGATTGATTGATAGATGGATAGATAGATCATTAGATTGATAGGTAGATGGATGGATGGATGGATGGATGGATAGATGGATAAGTAGATGAAGAGATAGATGGATAGGTAGACAGATTGATAATTGGATAGGTGGATGGATGGATAGATGGATAAGTACGTACATGGATGGATGGATGGATGGAGGGATGGATAGATGGATGGATGGATAGATAGATAGATAGATAGATAGATAGATAGATAGATAGATGGATGGATGGATGGATAGGTAGATGGATAGATTGATAGGTAGATGGATGGATAGGTGGATGGATGGATAGATGGATAGATAAATGGATAGGTAGATGGATGGATAGATGGATAGGTAGATAGATGGAGAGATAGGTGGATAGGTAAATGGATGGATACAATGGTAGGTATGTACATGCATGGATGGATTTAGATTGTCAGATAATCCAGTTTGAATCTGCATTATTGACAGTATTGAAAGAGACTTGGTTTGCAAGTATGTTTCCCAAGTGTGGCTGCTCTACATTCCCATCAGCTTTCTCCTGGAAACTGGAACGGTGATGGTGCAGACAAGCCTGCCTTTGCTATTCAAGGATATATCTTTGCACTGGCCGATCTTGTCTCCGCTCCTGCCCTTGCAAATCCTTCCCTTCTTCTTCTTCTTGACCGCTGTCTTCATTTTGATTAATGACCCAGCCCAGATATAGGAAATCTTTAACCGTTTCGACGGCTTCCGTGCCTGCTTCCAGGTTATGTGGTCATTACGGTGGCTTGCTTCGTCGTCCAAGTATAACGTTTCCCATCTATTTTCTTTCCCTAAGATGGGGTTGTGTTGCACTTCCCAGCATCCCTTCGCCATTGGCTTTGCTGGCCAAAATGTATGGGAGTTGTAGTCCTTAAATATATCTGGAAGGCTGCAGCTGGATAGCTCTGTCTTATGATCTTACGATCGATGTATTTTCCCGCTCTTCTTTTGCAATATTGATTTGCCAAAACAGGTGTGGAAAGTTCTCTTTCAATAGGCTGGGAAGGCAAAATTATCCCAGTCTTGTTTTTAGACTACAGCTCCCAAAATCCCCAATCAACATAAGTCCAAAACATCACAAGTTACTTTAGACCAATGCTTCTCAACCTTCCTAATCCGGAGACCCCTGAATTCAGTTCCTAATGTTGTTGTGACCCCCAACCATAACATTATTTTCGTTGTTAATTCACAACTGTAATTATGCTCCTGTTATGAATTGTCATGTAAACATCTAATATGCAGGATGTATTTTCATCCACTGGACCAAATTGGGCACCAATACCTGATACACCCACATTTGAATACTGGTGGGGTTGATTTTGTCATTTGGGAGATGTAGTTGCTGGGATTTATAGTTCACCTGCAATCAAAGAGCATCCCGAACTCCACCAGCAATGGAATCGAACAAAACTTGGCACACAGAACTCCCCTGACCAACAGAAAATACTGGAAGGGTTTGGTGGGCATTGACCTTGAGTTTGGGAGTTGTAGTTCACCTACATCCAAAAAGCACTGTGGACTCAAACAATGATGTATCTGGACCCAACTTGGCACAGATACTCAATATGCCCAATTGTGAACACTGGTGGAGTTTGAGGAAAATAGACCTTGACATTTGGGAGTTGTAGTTGCTGGGATTTATAGTTCACCTACAATCAAAGAGCATTCTGAGCTCCACCAACAATGGGATTGAACCAAACTTGGCACACAGAACTCCCATGACCAACAGAAAACACTAGAAGGGTTTGGTGGACATAGACCTTGAGTTTGGGAGTTGTAGTTCACCTACATCCAGAGAGCACTGTGCACTCAAACAAGGATAGATCTGGACCAAACTTGGCACACAGAATTCCCATGACCAACAGAAAACACTAGAAGGGTTTGGTGGACATAGACCTTGAGTTTGGGAGTTGTAGTTCATCTACATCCGTGTTTAGCCTGAAGAAGAGAAGGCTGAGAGGGGATATGATAGCCATGTATAAATATGTGAGAGGAAGCCACAGGGAGGAGGAGGGAGCAAGCTTGTTTTCTGCTTCCCTGGAGACTAGGACGCGGAACAATGGCTTCAAACTACAAGAGAGGAGATTCCATCTGAACATGAGGAAGAACTTCCTGACTGTGAGAGCCGTTCAGCAGTGGAACTCTCTGCCCCGGAGTGTGGTGGAGGCTCCTTCTTTGGAAGCTTTGAAACAGAGGCTGGATGGCCATCTGTCAGGAGTGATTTGAATGCAATATTCCTGCTTCTTGGCAGGGGGTTGGACTGGATGGCCCATGAGGTCTCTTCCAACTCTTTGATTCTATGATTCTATGATTTGCATTTTGTTTTTTCTGCCAAAGTGGAGTATCTTGCATTTGTCCCTGTTGAACTTCATTTTGTTAGTTTTGGCCAGTCATCTCTCTAATCTGTCAAGAACGTACTGCTCTTGAGCCAGGCATTGTCCCCCATTCTGTATCCTTCGAGAATACATTGATCCTATTTTTGTTCTTGCGGACCACTGGTGGTCCGCGGCCCACAGGTAGGGAACCACTGGTGTAGATGCACTTGGAAACTCTGAGGCCATAGAACCAGGACTTTTGGCTCCTGGGGATGTGATATGGCTGTTTTGGAAGCCTTGGAAAGCTTTTCTCCAGCCCTCTTTTGCAATTTGCAATTCTCTCCGAGTCTTTGGTGCAATGAAACACCCTGGTGCCAAGGCTTGCCAACTGAACTGCGGTGGTGCCCATCTTCTCCTGCCTTCTTCGCCCTGTTCTTTTGGAAGAGTGGCACGACTTTCCCACTTCTACTGATATTTTAGAGTTCTGAATTGTGTGTTTCCTCCTTCTCTTTTTTTTGCAGCTGTCTTGCCTTCCAACTAGAGGAGAATGCGCCTTTCCAAGCTGGCGGCACCTAGGCTTTCGGTGACACTTTTGTGCCCTTTTGGTGTTCTGTTTCTCCCCTGGTTTTGGCTCCCTTTGTGGCTCGGACGTGTCCTTGCTTTGCCCCACCCTTTGGACACCCTTCCAAGGTGTTCACTCACTCGCTCGCTCGCCCGGCCGCTCTTGTCAGAAAAGGGGAACCATTGGTATGCGTGAGGCGTCCCGTCTATTGATGATCTCCATTTTATATGCGCGAGAGGTGTGGGCTCCGTATTGGTATGGGCGAGAGGGTGCGAGTGCAGTTGTGCGTGCCTCCGGATCGGTATGCGTGGGCGCTCGCCCGTTGGATGCGGGGAAAGAGGCAGCGGAGCCGGACGTGCCACGCTGCTACAGAGGGATGCTTGCGCCTTGTGTTTGAAGAAGCCGGGGTGATTTATTGCCTCTCCATCATATATATATATGTATAAAGTTACCCTTAACCGCAGACAATATTTACATTGTCTCCTTTGCTTTGTGGAATCACATTGGATGGTTCTGTTTACAGCCAGTCTCCAAGTTACAAACAAGATCAGTTCTATAGGTTTGTTCGTAAGTTGAATTTGTTTATAAGTCGGAACAGGAAAAATTTTAAAGTCCAACTATATATATAAATATAAATACATGCACACATGCTTTGGATAGCATAGGAAGGGTGAATGCTCTTGTGGGGTTCCCTTTGCTGTCTGTGTCTCTGTTCAGAGGATTTCACCTCACTTTGTGTCTTTGCAATTTTGCAAAATGTGGCTTGTTGTGGAAACAAGGATTGGGGATAAAGCTTCAGTGGAGATACCTTTTCCCCATGGTAATAACTCTTCCCAAAGTGAATTTCCCTTCCGAGAGACACTTCCTGTTGTCTCACTGGTTGTAACTAGGAGTCATTTGTAAGATGGATGCTTGGAACGGCCTGTTGTGCCAAACTCTGGAACGGCCTGCTGTGCCAAACTAGGCTGCCT
Organism: Anolis sagrei ordinatus; assembly: GCF_025583915.1. NCBI lineage: Eukaryota > Metazoa > Chordata > Lepidosauria > Squamata > Anolidae > Anolis > Anolis sagrei. The sequence continues at coordinate 6,147,853 of NW_026847771.1, read as the reverse complement.
TTGGCACTGGTATATTCCTGTCTCCAAAGGACTAGAATGTTGTTGCCAATTGACTTGCAGGACGAGGCTCTTGTACCTTTAATAATTGCGTAGAAGAGGTTCTTTCGGTCGTGACTATCATCTCCAGAGAACTGGAACTGCTATTCAATTGGGGTTGCCAACTGAATTGTAGGACAAGGCTCTTGTACCTTTAACAGTGGTGTAGAATGGGTCTTTCAGTTGTGCCCACCATATCTGGAGACCTGGGATGATGTTGCCAATTTAATTGCACGACGAGGTTCCTGTACCTTTAATCGTTGTATCATTAATTAATTAATTAATTAATTCATTCATTCATTCAGGCCAGTATTTCTCAACCTTCCTCATGCCATGACCCCTTAATACAGCTCCTCATGTTGTGGTGACCCCCAACCGTAACATTATTTTCAATGCTACTTCCATAACTGTAATTTTGCTACTAGGAATCATAATGTAATGCAGGATGTATTTTCATTCAGTGGATCAAATTTGGCACAAAGACCCAACATGCCCAAATTTGAATACTGGTGGGTTGCAGGGGATTGATTTTTGTCATTTGGGAGTTGTAGTTGCTGGGATTTATAGTTCACCTACAATCAAAGAGCATTCTGAACTCCACCAACAATGGAATTGAACCAAACTTGGCACACAGAACTCCCATGACCAACAAAATATACTGGAAGGGTTTAATGGGCATTGACCTTGAGTTTTGGAGTTGTAGTTCACCTCCATCCAGAGAGCACTGTGGACTCAAACAAGGATAGATCTGGACCAAACGAATACTCATTCTGTCCAAATGTAAACACTGGTGGAGTTTGGGGAAAATAGACCTTGTCATTTGGGAGTTGTAGTTGCTGACATTTATAGTTCACCTACAATCCAAGAGCGTTCTCAACTCCACCAACGATAGAATTGGGGCAGACTGAAAGACCCTCTTCTACACAACTATTTAAGGTACAGGAGACTCGTCCTGCAATTCAATTGGCAATCTCATTCCAGTTCTCCAGAGATGGTGGGCACAACTGAAAGACCCTCTTGTACACAACTATTTAAGGTACAGGAGACTCATCCTGCAATTCAATTGACAAACTCGTTCCAATTCTCCGGAGATAGTGGGCACAACTGAAAGACCCTCTTGTACATAACTATTAAAGGTACAAGAGTCTCATCCTGCAATTTAATTGGCAACTTCGTTCCAATTCTCCGGAGATAGTGGGCACAACCGAAAGACCCTCTTCTACTGTCACCCAAAGCAGTTGCTCTACTCCGAACTCAAGAACAGAAAACAGAATGTTSTGTRGAACCCCCTWGRMMAASAGATTGAAAKACTGKGYTYWMWGMYRAYCTTYRAWGACCCCTCTGRCATMSMCWCTGWGAMCTSSSAAGCCMKGGSYCYTGASTGCYCCAGSTKGWGRTCARCWSTGAYTCAGCAGTGMTSCMKMRTYYGAAKAGGAWKGWMTKSCAGGRYSARWGWGWKARWSGKKCCRTAGRKGAMKGYGMAKCMTGCYAWYCTYGACCKGSAYSKYCTYCYRCMKKGARRSCAWTGSYYTCMMKGYRGRAGRMSRTSCMGGTCRAGRWTRGSATGMTKCRCMKTCMYCTWSGSACSYWCTMWCWCWYTSRYCCTSSAWKACMWTCCTMTTCRRAYKMKGSAKCACTGCTGRATCASWGYTKMYCAMCAGCTGGRGSACTCARGRSCCMKGGSKKCCCAGKTCWCAGWGKSKATGYCAGAGKGGTCATYRAAGRTYRKCWKWRARCMCAGTMTTTCAATCTSTTKKYCWAGGGGGTTCYACMGAACATTCTGTTTTCTGTTCTTGAGTTCGGAGTAGAGCAACTGCTTTGGGTGACAGTAGAAGAGGGTCTTTCGGTTGTGCCCACTATCTCCGGAGAATTGGAACGAAGTTGCCAATTAAATTGCAGGATGAGACTCTTGTACCTTTAATAGTTATGTACAAGAGGGTCTTTCAGTTGTGCCCACTATCTCCGGAGAATTGGAACGAGTTTGTCAATTGAATTGCAGGATGAGTCTCCTGTACCTTAAATAGTTGTGTASAAGAGGGTCTTTCAGTTGTGCCCACCATCTCTGGAGAACTGGAATGAGATTGCCAATTGAATTGCAGGACGAGTCTCCTGTACCTTAAATAGTTGTGTAGAAGAGGGTCTTTCAGTTGTGCCCAATATCTCTGGAGAATTTGAACGAGGTTACCAATTGAACTGCAGGATGAGACTCTTGTACCTTCAATAGTTGTGTACAAGAGAGTCTTTCAGTTGTGCCCACTATCTCCGGAGAATTGGAACGAGGTTGCCAATTGAATTGCAGGATAAGGCTCTTGTACCTTTAATAGTTGAGTAGAAGAGGGTCTTTTGGGCATGCCCACCATCTCTGGAAGACTGAAATTGGGTTGTCAATTAAATTATGGATTAGGCTCTTGTAGTTTTAATAGTTCTGTGATTCTTATACTTTTAATAGTTCTGTGTAAGAGGGACTTTCTGTAGATCGCCCCATCAAAGGTAGGGCTGGGCTATAGTAGAAGGAATTTCTGGAGACATCCAAGACAAGACATCCAAGGGGTGTATCTATACCAGGCATGGACAAACTTTGGCCCTCCAGGTGTTTTGGACTACAACTCCCACAATTCCTAACAGCCTCGGGCCCTTTCCTTTTCCCCCTCGGCCGCTTAAGCGGCCGAGGGGGAAAAGGAAGGGGCCCGAGGCTGTTAGGAACTGTGGGAGTTGTAGTCCAAAACACCTGGAGGGCCAAAGTTTGTCCATGCCTGATCTATACTGTGGAATTAATCCACTTTGATACCTGTTTAACTGCCGTGGCTCAGCGAATCCCAGCTCATATTTTTCGTTAGGAAACCAAACTTTTCCAAAGTTGGAGCCGAAACACTTGTGTAGTTCTTGACTGCAAAGATTTGAACGCAAACCTTCTTTTGTGCCGCACCTCCAAAAAAACCAATTGTCTCCGCTTTAGAAATATATGTGATTGGAGTTTCAATTTTCCATTTTATTTTCGGACGGAGCCTTCTCTCCCTCCCTGCAGTTGTACAAAGAACTCCGTGGATTTTAATTATAACTCCGGCAAGAGAGTCGGCCGTAATTGAGCTAAATTTGTGTCCTCGTTTATGTTAATATTTTCTTGCAATTAGCGGCTTTTTAGAAAGATCCCCTCGCTTGGAGCTCAGCTTCTTTTCTGCTGCTTCGGAGGCATTGTCAGCGTGCTTTTCCATGCCATCTCTTTCCCAACAAGGAAGGCGCTTGGAGAGGCTGCAGCAGGTTACTTTTGCCCAGGTTCGTTGGGAAGAATAAGGCAAATCCTTCTTTCTCCTCTCCTCTTGTCCTGTATTAATTGAATGCAAGCTGCTTTAGACCCTTGAATTCAGTTTGCAGCAATTTAAAGTAAGCTGAGAACTAAGGGGGAAAGTTGGAGGAAGAGAGAGAAACCGGGACATTTTAAAACCCACTGGAAAAGTGGGACGATAGAGAAGTAATTAGGTCTGTTCCTGCTGAATTTGAATACAGATGGAAGGGTTGTTATTATTGGAAAGGTGGTTGTTGTTGTTGTTGTCGTTACTGTGCACCTTCTTTGAATACAGCAGGTGGGAGTGTTGTAGTAGTAGTGGTAATAATTGTTGTTATTGTTGTTGTTGTGTACCTTCTTTGAATACAGTAGATGGAAAGGTTATTGTTGTTGCTGTGCACCTTCTTTGAATACAGTAGATGGAAAAGTTGTTTCTGTTGGGTTGTTGTTGTGCGCCTTCTTTGAATACAGTAGATGGAAAGGTTGTTGATGTTGTTGTGCACCTTCTTTGAATACAGTAGATGGAAAGGTTGTTATTATTGTTGCTGTGCACCTTCTTTGAATACAGTAGATGGGAGGGTTGTTGTTGTTGTTGTGCGCCTTCTTTGAATACAGTAGATGGAAAGGTTGTTGTTGTTGTCCTGCATCTTCTTTGAATACAGGAGATGGAAAGGTTGTTGTTGTTGTTGTTGTGCACCTTCTTTGAATACAGAAGGAAAGGTTGTTGTTGTTGTTGTGCACCTTCTTTGAATACAGTAGATGGAAAGGTTGTTGCTGTTGTTGTGCACCTTCTTTGAATAATGGAGATGAAAAGGTTGTTGTTGTTGTGCACCTTCTTGGAATACAGTAGATGGAAAGGTTGTTGCTGTTGTTGTGCATCTTCTTTGAATACAGTCATTCCAAAACTAATGAAATACCTGGGAGTGTGGTGGAATTTCATTACCTAAGCACAGTCTGGATGTCCATCTGTCGGGACATACCTGGAAATGTGGTGGTTTATAAACACAGTCTGGATGGCCATCTGTTGGGAAAGCTTTGATTGTGTCTTCCTGCCTGGCAGAAGGGGGTTGGCCTGGATAGCCTTTGAGGATCCCTTCCAAATCTAGTAAAATATGGAATACCTGCGAATGTGGTAGAATTTGGTTCTCTAAGCACAGTCCGGATGTCCATCTGTCAGGAGGGCTTTAATTGTGTCTTCCTGCATGGACTGGATGTCCTTTAGAGGTCCCTTCCCACTCTATAATTCTGTATCAATGATAGTGAGGGTCGATATTAATCATCCCTGATTGGAGTGGAAACCAGGCACAGACGCAGCCATAAACCCTATGAGTTTGGGATTTGTAACTCTCCAAGGTTCGCTTGCCTTGAGCCCGTCTCTCACTCCCGCAGTTGGATCTTGGGATTTCTTGCTCGGCACGCAGCCCTCCTTTTCCGCTTGGCTGCTCTTGATTGTCGCTCAGCAAGAGGCCGAATTGACCGGGGAAAATGGGGAGCCAAAAGAGGAGGTGAATGCAAAGTGTGCCAAGAGGATTGAGAAGGACTTGGAGGACGCAATAGGAGCCTCTTTCTATAAGGTTTCCATAGGGAAGAGGGACCCAAACATCTCACTAGCCAAGGGTGCATCTACACTGTGGATTTGATCCAGTTTGATTCCACTTGAATTGCCACGGCTCATTGCGATTGAATCCTGGGAGCTGTAGTTTGGTGCGCTTTATGGCAGGGGAGACCTTGCAAAACTACATCTCCCAGGGTGTAAATAAACATAGAGATAATAATAATACCTGGAGAAAGCAGGGTGTAAATAAACATAATAATAATAATAATAATAATAATAATAATAATAATAATAATAATACCTGTTGAGGGTTCCTATGCCATTCATGGGTTGCATCTATTCCAGTCCTCCGAGTGTTTTGGACTTCAACTCCTACAATTCCGGCTGTTAGGAATGGTGGGAGTTGGAGTCCAAAACACCTGGAGGGCCAAATTTTGCCCATGACTGATAGACACTGTCGAATTAATGAAATGAGAGCATGCTGCCAGGCGAAATGCACAACTAGGCTCCTGGAGAAATCAAAAACAGCGCTCCTGCGTCTTTAATAGTGGGACAGAAGAGGGAATTCCTGGCTAAATCCAAGGGGTGCGTCTACACTGTGGACTTAATCCACTTTGGTACTTCTTGAAGTGGCAAGGTACAATACTATGGGATTTGGGGAGTTGTAGTGTGTATGCACTCTGCAAGATGCATTCCCAATCCTGAGGGAGGAAAAAAGCAGAGTGTTGTTGTTGTTGTTAAACAATAATCATTCAATACAAAATGCAAATGGGAATGACTCCTGACCACAACTCTGCCTTTTCTGTTTCCCAAGGTTGTGGCTTTCCCTCGTCTCCAAGATGCTCTGACGCTGAGCTCCCAAATTGGAAGGTTCCCGAATCACGATGGCGGCTCTTTACGGCAGCGAAGTCAAATGCGTCAGCGTCGAGTGGGACTTTCTGCAAGGCCTCCTTGTCAAGAACCAGCCAGTGCCCTGGTAAGTCGGGGCTGAATCTTTAGATAGATAGATAGATAGATAGATAGATAGATAGATAGATAGATAGATGATAGATAGATAGATAGGATAGATAGGTGGATGAATGGATTGAGAGAGAGAGAGAGATGGATACATAGGTAGATGGATGGAAAGAAGGATAGGTGAGTGGGTGGGTAGGTGGGTGGATGGATGGATGGATGGATGGATGGATGGATAGATAGATGGATAGATGGAAAGATAGGTAGATGGATAGATAGGTAGATGGATGGAAAGAAGGATAGATGGGTGGGTGGGTGGATGGATGGTTAGGTAGATAGATGGATGGATGGATAGATGAATAGGTATATGGATGGAAAGAAGGATAGGTGGGTGGGTGGGTGGATAGGTAGGTAGGTAGGTAGATGGATGGATGGATGGATGGATGGATGGATGGATGGATGGATGGGTGGATAGACAAATAGTTGGGTGGATGGATAGGTAGATGGATAGTTGGATGGATGGATCGATGGATGGATAGGAATGTTATATAAACCGCTTCGAGTCGCCTTTTTAGGCTGATATTTGCGGTATACAAAAGAAGTAAATAAATAATAAATAATATATATAAAGAGAGATACACGGAAGGTTGGACTGGATAGCCCTTGGGGTCTCTTCCAGCTCTAGGATTCTATGATACATATGAGTATATAGGTAGGTAGATAGGTGGATGGGTGGATGGATGGATGCCTAGGTATATGATATAGATATATACACACATATACACAGAAGGTTGGACTGGATAATCCTTGGGGACTCATCCAACTTTATGATTCTATTTTTATGACCTGAATAGCTTTTGCAAGTCCCCTCCACCCCTTACATCTCCCTTCAAAGTAGACTTGGAGGTACTCAGATACCATCTCCATACAATTCTAGAGTTGGAAGAGACCCCAACCCCTTCTACCAAGCAGGAAAAGCACAATCAAAGCACCCTCAACAGATGGCCATCCAGCCTCTGCTTCAAAGCCTCCAGAGAAGAAGGTCTAGAGGAGGACACCCTTGGGGTTCAGTTCTGCTCCTCAAGCACCTTCTCTGCTTCTCCTCCAGCCTCCAGGCCCTACGGAAGGAGAAGTCCCGCAACGCAGCGCGCTCCCGCCGGGGCAAGGAGAACTTTGAGTTCTACGAGTTGGCCAAGATGCTGCCGCTGCCCGGAGCCATCACCAGCCAGCTGGACAAGGCCTCCATCGTCCGCCTCACCATCAGTTACCTCAAGATGCGGGACTTTGCCAGCCATGGAGACCCTCCTTGGAACCTGCGGGCGGAAGGGCTCCCCCCACCTGGCAAAGGTAAGACGGAGCTCTTCAGCTGCCAAGGGAATCTGGAGTTCTCCTTGGCGCCATTGTTTATCTGTTTGTTTGTTTACAATATGCCTTACCTTCCAACAATGGGACTCAAGGCAACTAGTGTCATATTTGAAAACAAGACAAAGAGTGGGAGAAGTAGGCAAAGGGTGCATCTTCTACACAATGTGAATCACTGTGGGAGCTTTAGCTCGGCAGGGAAGACTAAAGAGCTTGTAAAACTACAGTTCCCAGGATTGCATAACATTCAGCCATGGTGGTTAAAGTGGTGCCAAACTGCATCCATTCTACAGTGTAGATGCAGCTACCTATTTTTACAAGGTCTTTACCCTTTTCTGCTTGGGGTCTTACCAAACTACAACTCCCAGGGCTCTGTAGCAAAGAGACATGACACTTCATATGGTGCCAAACTGCATCCATTCTACAGTATAGACACACCTACCTATTTTAACAAAGTCTTGAGCTTTATCTGCCTGGGGCCTTGCCAGACTACAACTCCCAGGACTCTGTAGCACAGAGCCATGACACTTCAAGTGATGCCAAACTGCATCCATGCTAGATGAATCTACCTATTTTTTACAAGGTCTTTACTTTTATCTACCTGGGGCCTTGCCAAACTACAACTCCCAGGACTCTGTAGCACAGAGCCATGACACTCCAAGTGTTGCCAAACTGCATTCATTCTATAGTGTAGATGCGCCAACCTGTTTTTACAAGGTCTTTAGCTTGTATCTGCCTGGGATCTCGCCAAACTACTACTCCCAGGGCAGAGTGTCTGCTGTGGACTCATCTTGTGGTGTTTCTAATAATAATAATAATAATAATAATAATAATAATAATAACTCCAGACATTTGGGAAGTGTCTGACATGTGATCCAATACATCAGCCAGCAGAGTGTCTGCTGTGGACTCATCTTGTTGTGTTTCTAATAATAATAATAATAAAAATAATAATAATAATAATAATAATAATAATAATAATAATAATAACTCCAGACACTTGGGAAGTGTCCAACGTGTTTCTAATAATAATAATAATAATAACAACAACTCTAGACACTTGAGAAGTGTCTGACGTGTGATCCAATACAACAGCCAGCAGAGTGTCTGTTGTGGACTCATCTTGTTGTGTTTCAAATAATAATAATAATAATAATAATAATAATAATAATAATAATAATGATAATGATAATAATAACTCCAGACACTTGGGCAGTGTCCGACGTGTTTCCAATAATATATTTATATATTAATAGATATATAATATATATTAATATATTAATAATAATAATAATAATAATAACTCCAGACACTTGGGAAATGTCCGATGTGTGATCGAATACAACAGCCAGCAGAGTGTCTGCTGTGGACTCATCTTGTTGTGTTTCTAATAATAATAACAACAACAACAACAACAACAAAAACAAAAACAATAATGATAACAACTCCAGACACTTGGGAAGTGTCCGACGTGTTTCTAATAATAATAATAATAATAATAATAACAACTCTAGACACTTGGGAAGTGTCCGACGTGTGACCCAATACAACAACCAGCAGAGTGTCTGCTGTGGACTCATCTTGTTGTGTTTCCAATAATAATAATAATAATAATAATAATAATAATAATAATAATAACAACTCTAGACACTTGGGAAGTGTCCGACGTGTGACCCAATACAACAACCAGCAGAGTGTCTGCTGTGGACTCATCTTGTTGTGTTTCCAATAATAATAATAATAATAATAATAATAATAATAATAATAATAATAACAACAACAACTCCAGACACTTGGGAAGTGTCCGACGTGTGATCCAATACAACAGCCAGCAGAGTATTGTCAAAGTCTTTCATGGCTGGAATCACTAGGTTCTTGTGGGTTTTTTCGGGCTATATGGCCATGTTCTAGAGGCATTTCTCCTGACGTTTCGCCTGCATCTATGGCAAGCATCCTCAGAGGTAGTGAGGTCTGTTGGAACTAGGAAGGGTTTATATATCTGTGGAATGACCAGGGTGGGACAAAGGACTCTTCTCTGCTGGAGCTAGGTGTGAATGTTTCAACTGATCACCTTGATTAGCATTTGAAGGCCTGGCTGAGCCTGGGGGAATCTTTTGTTGAGAGGTGTTAAGCTGTGCCTGGTTGTTTCCTCTCTGCTGTTTTGCTGTTGTAATTTTAGAGTTTTTTAATACCGGTAGCCAGATTTTGTTCATTTTCATGGTTTCCTCCTTTCTGTTGAAATTGTCCACATGCTTGTGGATTTCAATAGCTTCTCTGTGTAGCCTGACATGGTGGTTGTGAGAGTGGTCCAGCATTTCTGTGTTCTCAAATAATATGCTGTGTCCAGGTTGGTTCATCAGGTGCTCTGCTATGGCTGACTTCTCTGGTTGAAGTAGTCTGCAGTGCCTTTCATGTTCCTGATTCGTGTTTGGGCGCTGCGTTTGGTGGTCCCTATGTAGACTTGTCCACAGCTGCATGGTATATGGTAGACTCCTGCAGAGGTGAGAGGATCCCTCTTGTCCTTTGCTGAACGTAGCATTTGTTGGATTTTCTTGGTGGGTTTGTAGATTGTTTGTATGTTGTGTTTCCTCATCAGCTTCCCTATGCGGTCAGTGGTTCCCTTGATGTATGGCAGGAACACTTTTCCTCTGGGTGGATCTTCATCTTTACTCTCGTGGCTTGTTCTTGGTCTTGCAGCTCTTCTGATGTCTGAGGTGGAGTCTCCATTGGCCTGGAGAGCCCAGTTGAGGTGGTTCAGTTCATCTTGGAGGAGGTGGGCTTCGCAGATTCTTTTTGCACGGTCTGCCAAGGCTTTAATGGTGCTTCTTTTGACTTGGGTGATGGTTGGAGTTTTTATGTAGATATCTATCTCTGTGTGTGGGTTTTCTGTAAACGGTGTGACCCAATTGTTGATCTGGTTTGCGGATGACTAGGACATCTAGAAAAGGCAGTCTTCCTTCTTTTTCTTTTTCCATAGTGAACTGGATGTTGGGTGGATGCTGTTAAGATGGTCCAGGAACCTGTTGAGTTCTTCTTCTCCATGGCTCCAAATGGTGAAAGTGTCATCCACATATCTGAACCATATCGTGGGCTTTTTGGTTGCTGTTTCAAGAGCTTGTTTTTCAAATTGTTCCATGTAGAAGTTAGCTATGACTGGGCTGAGAGTAAAGATAAGATCCACCCAGAGGAAAAGTGTTCATGCCATACATCAAGGGAACCACTGACCGCATAGGGAAGCTGATGAGGAAACACAACATACAAACAATCTACAAACCCACCAAGAAAATCCCACAAATGCTACGTTCAGCAAAGGACAAGAGGGATCCTCTCACCTCTGCAGGAGTCTACCGTATACCATGCAGCTGTGGACAAGTCTACATAGGGACCACCAAACGCAGCGCCCAAACAAGAATCCAGGAACATGAAAGGCACTGCAGACTACTTCAACCAGAGAAGTCAGCCATAGCAGAGCACCTGATGAACCAACCTGGACACAGCATTTTATTTGAGAACACAAAAATGCTGGACCACTCTCACAACCACCATGTCAGGCTACACAGAGAAGCCATTGAAATCCACAAACATGTGGACAATTTCAACAGAAAGGAAGAAACCATGAAAATGAACAAAATCTGGCTACCAGTATTAAAAAATTCTAAAATTGCAACAGCAAAAACAGCAGAGAGAAAAACAGGCAGGGACATCTAATCACCCTTCAAGAAGAGTTTGCCCCAGGCACAGTCAGCCCATTGTATGCTAATCAAGGTGGTCAGTTGAAAGATTTACACCCAACCCAACTTACAAAAGCCTTTTGTCTCACCCTGGTCATTCCACAGATATATAAACCCCTTTTTTCCCAGCTCCAGCAGACCTCACCCCTGAGGATGCCTGCCATAGATGCAGGCGAAACGTCAGGAGAAATGCCTCTAGAACATGGCCATTTAGCCCGAAAAAACCCACAAGAACTGAGTTCTCTAATACTTTTGAGATCTGTGTGCCAAGTTTGGTTCAATTCCATTGTTGGTGGGGTTCAGAATGCTCTTTGATTGTAATGAACTATAAATCCCAGCAACTACAACTCCCAAATGTCAAAATCTATTTTCCCCGAACTCCACCAGTGTTCACATTTGGGCATATTGAGTATTTGTGCCAAGTTTGGTCCAGATCCATCATGTTGAGTCCACAGTGCTCTCTAGATGTAGGTGAACTACAACTTTCAAACTCAAGGTCAGTGCCTACCAAACCCTTCCAATATTTCTGTTGGTCATGGGAGTTCTGTGTGCCAAGTTTGGTTCAACTACAACCTTGATGGAGTTTGAAATGCTCTTTGATTGTAGGTGAACTATAAATCCCAGCAACTACAACTCCCAAATGCCAAGGTCTGTTTCTCCCAAACTCCACCAGTGTTCACATTTTGGGCATATGGAATATTCGTGCCTAGTTTAGTCCAGATCCATCATTGTTTGAGTCCACAGTGCTCTCTGGATGTAGGTGAACTACAACTCCCAAACTCAAGGTCAATGCACACCAAACCCTTCCAATATTTTCTGTTGTTCATGGGAGTTCTGTATGCCATGTTTGGTTCAACTACAACCTTGATGGAGTTTGGAATGCTCTTTGATTGTAGGTGAACTATAAATCCCAGCAACTACAACTCCCAAATGACAAAATCAACCCTAACCCTAACCCCAACCCCAGCAGTATTCAAACTTGGGCGTATCAGGTATTGGTGAAAAATTTGGTACAGTGAATGAAAATACATCCTGCATATTAGATATTTACATTACGAATAGTAGCAAAACTACGGTTGTGAAGTAGCAATGAAAATAATTTGATGGTTGGGGGTCACCACAACACGAGGAACTGTATTAAGGGGTCGCAGCATGAGGAAGGTTGAGAACCACTGCTCTAGACACTTGGGAAGTGTCCAGCGTGATTATAATAATAATAATAATAATAATAATAATAATAATAATAATAATAATAACTCCAGACACTTGGGAAGTGTCCAACGTGTTTATAATAATAATAATAATAATAATAATAATAATAATAATAATAATAATAACTCCAGACACTTGGGAAGTGTCCAACGTGTTTATAATAATAATAATAATAATAATAATAATAATAATAATAATAATAACTCCAGACACTTGGGAAGTGTCCAACGTGTTTATAATAATAATAATAATAATAATAATAATAATAATAATAACTCCAGACACTTGGGAAGTGTCCAACGTGTTTATAATAATAATAATAATAATAATAATAATAATAATAATAACTCCAGACACTTGGGAAGTGTCCAACGTGTTTATAATAATAATAATAATAATAATAAAATAACTCCAGACACTTGGGAAGTGTCCAACGTGTTTATAATAATAATAATAATAATAATAATAATAATAATAATAACTCCAGACACTTGGGAAGTGTCCAACGTGTTTATAATAATAATAATAATAATAATAATAATAATAATAATAATAATAACTCCAGACACTTGGGAAGTGTCCAACGTGTTTATAATAATAATAATAATAATAATAATAATAATAATAATAACTCCAGACACTTGGGAAGTGTCCAACGTGTTTATAATAATAATAATAATAATAATAATAATAATAATAATAACTCCAGACACTTGGGAAGTGTCCAACGTGTGATCCAATACAACAGCCAGCAGAGTGTCTGCTGTGGACTCATCTTGTTGTGTTTCTAATAATAGTAATAATAATAATAATAATAATAATAATAATATCTGCCAGGCGTGGGAATGGGCAAGCATTAGCCACCATTGACTGGCATCTAAACCCAGTGTTTCTCCCACATAAGGCGCATAAGCCACAAGTCCTTCCTCTCTCTTTGGGAAGTCTTTCCTTGCGCCCGTTGTCTCTTCGGATGCTCTCGAGGCCCCATTCCGACACATGCGCCCTCCCCGCACCCAGATGAAATAGCATTGATTAGCCATGCAATAAATCACCATTTAAATAATGCAGCTTCCAAGGGTGTAATTAAATAAATTAACTGCCTCAGAAGAATACAGGCTTGCAGCAATTTCTGATTACTATCATTACCCGCGGGGTAATTATCAGCCGAATAACGAGAGAGAATGTGCCGCGAAATAGGGATAAACATCTGCCTATTGTTGTTGGGCGAGGGTGGGGAGCAAGCGGCGGTCCCCCCCCAAACCGCAGATTCCAGCACTGGGATGGTGGGACCCTTTTGTGATGGTCCTTTTGGACACACACACCCCTCCCTTCTTTTCCCTCGATTCCCCCCAAAAGCCAAAATCTGCAAGGAATGAATTAGATTAATGACCAGCTTTGGGGTGGAGGGAAAACGCAGCAGCCAGAACTTTGTGCAAAACAGCATGGAAGGGCTTTCCTGCCATTGTTTGGCCGCAGCTGTGTCTTCCAAACGAGTTTAAAAATAGAAATGCGTTTGGAGGGGGAGATGATGGGACTCGTAGTCCAAAAAAGTCACTTTCTAGGTGCTGGCAAGAGGATTTTGGCAGATCGTCCAAAAGAAAAAAAACACTTTCTGGGTCTTGGTGAGGGGATGCTTGGAGTCGTCGTTCAAAAAAGTCATCTTCTCTTGATGGCTAGGGAATTCTGGGAGTTGTAGTTCAGCAAAGTCACTTTTTGGATGATGGTGAGAGAATTCTGGGTGATGTCTAGGGAATGCTGGGAGTCACAGTCCATAAAACAACTTTTTGGGTCTGGTGAGTGGCTTCTGGGAGTTGTAGTCCAAAAAAGTAGCTTTTTGGATTATGATGAGAGGATTCTGGGAGTCGTAGTCCAAAAAGTCACTTTTTGGGTGATGTCTAGGGAATGCTGGGAGTCATAGTCCATAAAACAACTTTTTGGGTCTGATGAGTGGCTTCTGGGAGTTGTAGTCCAAAAAGGTCACTTTGGATAATGGTGAGAGAATTCTGGGAGTTGTAGTCCAAAAAGTCACTTTCTGGGTGATGCCTAGGGAATGCCAGGAGTTATAGTCCATAAAACAACTTTTCAGGTCTGGTGAGTGGCTTCTGGGAGTTGTAGTAACTTTTTGGATGATGGTGAGAGAATTCTGGGAGTTGTAGTCCAAAAAAGTAACTTTTTGGATGATGGTGAGAGAATTCTGGGAGTTGTAGTCCAAAAAAGTAACTTTATAGATGACAGTGAGAGAATTCTGGGAATCATAGTCCAAAAAAGTCACTTTCTGAGTGATGTCTAGGGAATGCTGGGAGTCATAGTCCATAAAACAACTTTTGGGTCTGATGAGTGGCTTCTGGGAGTTGTAGTCCAAAAAAGTCACTTTTTGGATAATGGTGAGAGAATTCTGGGAGTCGTAGTCCAAAAAAGTAACTTTCTGGGTGATGGTGCGGGAATGCTGGGAGTCATCGTCCATGAAACAACTTTTTGGGTCTGGTGAGTGGCTTCTGGGAGTTGTAGTAACTTTTTGGATATTAGTGAGAGAATTCAGGGAGTTGTAGTCCAAAAAAGTAACTTTTTGGATTTTGGTGAGAGGATTCTGGGAGTCGTAATCCAAAAAGTCACTTTCTGGGTGATGTCTAGGGAATGCTGGGAGTCATAGTCCATAAAACAACTTTTGGGTCTAGTGAGTGGCTTCTGGGAGTTGTAGTCCAAAAAAGTAACTTTTTGGATGGAGAGAGAATTCTGGGATTCATAGTCCAAAAAAGTGACTTTCTGAGTGATGGTGAGAGAATTCTGGGAGTTGTAGTCCAAAAAAGTAACTTTTTAGATGATGGTGAGGGGATTCTGGGAGTCGTAACCATCACTTTCTGGGTGAAGACTAGCAGGGTGCTGGGAGTCATAGTCCAAAAAATAACTTTCTTGGTTTTGGTGAGGGGATTCTGGGAGTTGTAGTCCATTAAAGTAATTTTCTGGGTGATGTCTAGGGAATGTTGGGAGTCATAGTCCATAAAATGACTTTTGGGGTCTAGTGGGAGTTGTAGTCCAACAAAGTAACTTTTGGAAGGTGGTGAGGGGATTCTGGGAGTTGCAGTCCATACAAAGTCACTTTCTGGGTGCCTGTGAGCGGATTCTGGGAGTCGTAGTAAAAAACAGTACGTTACTGGGTGATGGCTAGGGGATGCTGGGAGTCATAGTCCAAAGCAGTAAATTCCTAGGCACTGGCATGTGGATTCTGGGAGTCATAGTCCATAAGAATATTTACTAATGCTGATGAGGGGATTCTGGGAATTATGTTGTGGAGTTGCTTCTCTGGGCTGGCACATGGTTCTCCCCCTCCGCGTCTCCCAAAGCGGCGCTTGTCCAGGAATTTCCCTGTACTGATTAGCATCTTTAACCTGGGGCCAATTTCCTAATCAATCGCATTAGCGGCAATTAGCAGCGTCTTTTATAAACGCCCGACAGCAAGTTCTGAACCCCGGGCTCCCTCCTCCATCGGAGCCAAGGGGGAAAAATACTAATAATATTACGACCGTGTTGATTAATTAGCCGGCGGTTTATTAAACACCCAAAGCTTGTTTTCTCGGACTCGATGGAGCAATGGATTCAAACTGCAGGGATTCCACCTAAACGTTAGGAAAAACTCACTATATGTTCCCTTGGAGTCTCCTTCTCGGCATATAGGATGGATGGCTATCTGTCGGGAGGGCTTTGATTGTGTCCACCTGCTTGGCAGAAGGGGGTTAGAAGTTCAAGGAAGGAAAGAGGGAGGGAGGGAGGGAGGGAAGGAAGGAAGGAAGGAAGGAAGGGAAGGAGGAAGGAAGGAAGGAGGAAGGAAGGAAGGAAGGAAGAAGAAGGGGAAAGGAAAGAAGGAAGGAAAGGAAGGAAGGAAGGAAGGAAGAAAGGGGAAAGAGGGAGGGAAGGAAGGAAGGAAGAAAGAGGAAGGAAGGGAGAGGAAGGAAGAAGGAAGAAAGAGGGAAGGAAGGAAGGAAGGGAAGGAAGGAGGAAAGGAAGGAGGAAAGGAGATGGCATGGATAGGATTTTCTGCAACTTCTTGTTGAGTTTATAAGATGGAAACGTTGGGTGACATGTCTCATAAGTGAAGAAGGAAGGAAGGGAAGGAAGGAAGGAAGGAAGGAAGGAAGGGAGAAAGGAAGGAAAGAAGGAAGGAAGGAAGGAGGGAAGGAAGAAAGGAAAGAAGGAAGGAAGGAAGGAAGGAAAGAGGGAAGGGAGGAAGGAAAAAGGGAAAGGAAGGAAGGAAGGAAGGAAGGAAAGAGGGAAGGAAGGAAGGAAAGAAAGAGGGAAGGGAGGAAAGAGGGGAAGGAAGGAAGGGAAGGAAGGAAGGAAGGAAGGAAGGAAGGAAGGAAGGAAGGAAAGAGGGAAGGGAGGAAGGAAAAAGGGAAAGAGGGAGGGAAGGAAGGAAGGAAAGAAAGAGGGAAGGGAGGAAGGAAAGAAGGAAAGAAAGAGGGAAGGAAGGAAGGAAAAAGGGAAAGAGGGAGGGAAGGAAGGAAGGAAAGAAAGAGGGAAGGGAGGAAGGAAAGAAGGAAAGAAAGAGGAAAGGAAGGAAGGAAGGAAGGAAGGAAGGAAGGAAGGAAGGAAAGAGGGAAGGAAGGAAGGAAGGAAGGAAGGAAGGAAAGAGGGAAGGGAGGAAGGAAAAAGGGAAAGAGGGAGGGAAGGAAGGAAGGAAAGAAAGAGGGAAGGGAGGAAGGAAAGAAGGAAAGAAAGAGGAAAGGAAGGAAGGAAGGAAAGAGGGAAGGAAGGAAGGAAGGAAGGAAGGAAGGAAGGAAGGAAGGAAGGAAGGAAGGAAGGAAGGAAGGAAAGAAAGAGGGAAGGGAGGAAGGAAAAAGGGAAAGAGGGAGGGAAGGAAGGAAGGAAAGAAAGAGGGAAGGGAGGAAGGAAAGAAGGAAAGAAAGAGGAAAGGAAGGAAGGAAGGAAAGAGGGAAGGAATGAAGGAAAGAAGGAAGGAAGGAAGGAAGGAAGGAAGGAAGGAAGGAAGGAAGGAAGGAGGAAAGAGGGAGGGAAGGAAGGAAGGAAAGAAAGAGGGAAGGGAGGAAGGAAAGAAGGAAAGAAAGAGGAAAGGAAGGAAGGAAGGAAGGAAAGAGGGAAGGAATGAAGGAAAGAAGGAAGGAAGGAAGGAAGGAAGGAAAGAAAGAGGGAAGGGAGGAAGGAAAAAGGGAAAGAGGGAGGGAAGGAAGGAAGGAAAGAAAGAGGGAAGGGAGGAAGGAAAGAAGGAAAGGAAGAGGAAAGGAAGGAAGGAAGGAAAGAGGGAAGGAAAGAAGGAAAGAAGGAAGGAAGGAAGGAAAGAGGGAAGGAAGGAAGGAAGGAAGGAAGGAAGGAAGGAAAGGAAGGAAGGAAGGAAGGAAGGAAAGGAAGGAAGGAAAGGAAGGAAGGAAGGAAGGAAAGGAAGGAAGGAAGAAAAACATTATTACATCTAGTAATTTGTATAAATAAAAATGTAATATTTGTTTGTGGGATTAACAGAACTCAAAAACCACTGGACGAATTGACACCAAATTTGGACACAAGACACCTCTCAAGCCAACGAGTGATCATCACTCATAAAAACACTGAAAAACACAGCAGAAGGGACTCAAAATGCCAAAAACAAAATTTACAACGCATGCACAAAGCCGCATATATACACATATACACGCACATATATACGCACACAATACATATACACACAGAGTGGGCCACAGCAACACGTGGCAGGGGATGGCTAGTAAGTCATAAATGACTTGAAGACACACAACAAAGCCAGAAGAATTACATTATTGTTTGCATGGGGCTGCGCTTGAAGATCAGTGTGCAGGTACAGCTGTACCAGGAGCTCCAATTTTGTTTGCTTTGCATTGAATGTTTGTTGTAGTCCTAAGTTTCAGGGACTCTGCAGATAGGTAACTTCTTTTGGCTGCAATCATAGGGCAAGCCACCTGTCAATTATCGTTAGGTTCCCTGGTCCCGCCCCCTTTTTGGGTTTTGGAGGGAAGAGGAGCCAGTTTGGGTTCAGTCCACACAGAGAAGCCTTTCATGCAGGACATAATACCAAGAGCTCCTGTAGAAAGCTTCGTCTTCTACGGCTTGGCCGGGAGATATACAGCCTACAGCTTGACCGGGGTTATACAGCCCTACAGTTCCTTTGCTGAAGGACTTCAGTCAGCCATCACGGAAACCTGAATTCTTTTTCCCTGGAAGTCTACAAAGCTCTGCTTGGTAAGGGTCACTCGCAGAAGCCAGAAGCAGTTGGTACCGGGTGCAGGGGCTCCACGCCAACAGAGGCAAGTACAGACTGCCCAGATTAGAAGTTATGGATTTCCCCATTAGTTAGTATACAGTTAAGAAGATAGTGCCTGTTTCCTGTGGACAAGATTGAGAGAGAGCCAATAGACTGTTAAGAAAGCTTTAAAGTACCTGTTTGTTTTCATTAATAAAGAACTTTGTTGAACCTTTAAGCAATCTAAAGCAGTGTTTCTCAACCTTCCTAATGCCGCGACCCCTTAATACAGCGCCTCACATTGTGGTGACCCCGAACCATAAAATTCGGAAAGGCGTGGGGGGGGGGCAGCCCTCCCTTGCCCAAAAGGCAAGGGTCGGCAGCCATTTTGGAGGGGGTGGAGCCAACCAAGGCAGCTTCGCGACCCCCCGGAAATGGCTCAATGACCCCCCTGGGGGTCGCGACCCACAGGTTGAGAACCAATGATCTACCAATGATCACAGGTTGAGAACCAATGACTCTGTTTTAAGGAAATCCAAGGGCCTTTAATCTGAGGCAGCCCCGGCGTCCCGTTGGGCACATGGAATTTATGTCCTGTCTACAGTCTTATGCACAGGCCCAGCGTGCGACAGCACAATCAGGAATTGAGGACCACCAAGAAAAGTCCACCTGGCGCACCTGGCTTTCGTCTTCTGCCCTCCTTGAATCCTTCGGCCTTTCCCAAAGAGTCATAACTACTCAAATTGAGAAAGCAAAGGGTACAGGGAAGAATTTCGTCTGGATGGTTTCCCCTTCTATAAAGGTGAATCACCCACATTTTGGCCTCCGTCCAGGGAGCACTTGCCTGCCGGCCACTCAGGCTAATAATGCAATGTGTTTGGCAAGATGCTGGGAGACCCCTTTGTTCCTGTACACGCCCTTCTTCCGTTCTTGCATTGTTAATTTGACATTGCGGTCGGATGGAATTGGGATGCGCCTGGCTTGCAAAGCTGGGAATGGCAGGAGAAAGGGAGAAACCCGTCAAGGAAGGTTCAAGGAGATGCAGAACGACAGAGAAAGAGAGCACGAATGGGAAGGAGTTAGGCAGGAAGACACAATCAAAGCCCTCCTGACAGATGTCCATCCCACCTCTGCTTAATAACCTCCAGAGAAGGAAATCCCATTGGATTCCAAAGCAGTGTGTTTTCAACTAGATGTAGAAGAGACCCCCAAAGATCATCTAGTTCAACTCTATTCTGCAATGCAAGAAAACACAATCAAAGCCCTCCTGGCAGATGTCCATCCCATCTCTGCTTTATAACCTCCAGAGAAGGAAATTCCATTGGAATGCAAGATAATGTGTTTTCAATTAGATGTAGAAAAGACCCTCAAAGAACATCCAGTCCAACCGTATACTGCAATGCAGGAAAACACAATCAAAGCCCTCCTGACAGATGTCCATCTCATCTCTGCGTAAAACCCCCAGAGAAGCCATTGGATTCCAAGGCAGTGTGTTTTCAACTAGATGTAGAAGAGACCCTCAAAGACCATCCAGTCCAACCATATTCTGCAATGCAAGAAAGCACAATCAAAGCCCGCCTGACAGATGTCCATCCAGCCTCTGCTTAAAATCCCCAGAGAAGGAGAATCCATTGGATTCCAAGGCAGTGTGTTTTCAACTAGATGTAGAAGAGACCCCCAAAGACCATCCAGTCCAACCCTAGTCTGCAATGCAGGAAAACACAATCAAAGACCTCCTTACAGAGGGCCATCCAGTCTCTGGTTAAAAACTCCAGAGGAGAATCCATTGGATTCCAAGGCAGTGTGTTTTCAATCTGATGTAGAAGAGACCCCCGAAGACCATCCAGTCCAACCCTATTCTGCAATGGAGGAAAACACAATCAAAGCCCTCCTCACAGAGGGCCACCCAGTCTCTTCTTAAAATATCTAAAGAAGGAGAATCCATTGGATTCCAAGGCAATTATTGATTAGCATTGAGTAGCCTTGCAGCTCCAAAGTCTGGCTGCTTCTTGCCTGGGGGAATCCTTGGTTGGGAGGTGTTAGGAAGCAGCCAGGCTTTCATGCTGCAAGGCCATTCAATGCTAACCAAGATGGCCAATTGCAACATTCACACTTGCCTCAAGCAGACAAAAGAATTATTTCTCCCACCCTGGATGTCATTCCACGGATGTATAAACCCAATTTTCCTTGTTTCCAACAGACCTCTCTACCTCTGAAATAAATAAATAAAGTACATTATTACTGATTAGCATTGAGTAGCCTTGCAGCTGCAAAGTCTGGCTGCTTCCTACCTGGCGAAATCCAAGAATTCTTTCTCCCAACCTGGACATCATTCCACAGGTCTATAAATGCCACTTGCCTAGTTTCCAACAGACCTCTCAACCTCTGAGGATGCCTGCCATAGATGTGGGTGAAATGTCAGGAGAGAATGCTTCTGGAACACAGCCCAGAAAACTCACAGCAACCCAGTGATTCCAACCATGAAAGCCTTCAACAACACACATTGGGAAAGTATAAATCTCACAAAGCTCTGTACACAAACAAGTCCAATAATAATAATAATAATAATAATAACAACAACAACAACAATAACAACCTCTGAGGATGCCTGCCATAGATGGGGGAGAAACATCAGGAGAGAATGCTTCTGGAACATGGCCAGACAGCCCGGAAAACTGACAGTAACCCATTTCTTGAAGACGTCCACCTATTCTAAGGATTCTCACGATCGGCTTCGTCTTAAAAACTCGAGCTTGCTTTGCTCTGAGACCGGTTTATTTCTGGCCGCCCATCAGCATTCCTCGCCATTTACCGCATTTCAAATGAGTTGATTTTCTCCTCCTGTCAGCTGTCTTTCCCGTCCAACTTTCGTCCCTATAAATGGAAATCGGAAACGGATGGTATGGAATGAATAAGTCTTTACATTGGGAGATTTCTATCTCGTTCCTTTACGGTTGCCTTCTGGTTTCCAAGTCCTCCGATTCCATTTCTTGGCTGTAGCGTTCCAAACAGACTTTGGAATCTCAGGAGTTGTAGCTTTGCAAGTCCTTTGTAGTCTGGATTCTTGTAGGTTTTTCAGGCTATATGGCCATGTTCTAGAGGCATTCTCTCCTGACGTTTCGCCTGCATCTATGGCAAGCATCCTCAGAGGTTGGACTGCAACTCCCACAATTCCTAACAACCTCTGAGGATGCTTGCCATAGATGCAGGCGAAACGTCAGGAGAGAATGCCTCTAGAACATGGCCATATAGCCTGAAAATCACACAACAACCCAGTGATTCCAGGCATGAAAGCCTTCGACAATACCTTAATAGTCTTCTCTACCAAATGACAATGTTGTCTGCGTGCACTCAGAAGAAGACCTACAAGCCACTCTAAACACCTTCGCAGAAGCATACGAGAAGCTCGGCCTGTCATTGAACATCGAAAAACCAAAGTGCTCTTCCAGCAGTCACCGGCCAATCCCTC
>NW_026847771.1:6113549-6118549 GCF_025583915.1 Anolis sagrei ordinatus | reverse complement strand
ACAGTTCTCTCGTCCTGGGTACCCATCGTGCACAGATCTTCCGATAGTAAAGCCAAGCAATAATATGACCCACACGTTCTTGTGAAATGCCGATTATGCTTGAAATTTCTCTCCGAGTGATGCAACAATTGTCCTGAATCTGTTTCCGCAACCAGCGTCTCACAGTTCTCTCATCCTGGGTACCCATCGTGCACAGATCTTCCGATAGTAAAGCCAAGCAATAATGTGACCCACACGTTCTTGTGAAATGCCAATTATGCTTGAAATTTCTCTCCGAGTAATGCGACAATTGTCCTGAATCTGTTTCTGCAACCAGCTTCTCACAGTTCTCTCATCCTGGGTACCCATCATGCACAGATCTTCCGATAGCCAAGCCAAGCAATAATGTGACCCACGCGTTCTCGTGAAATGCCAATAATGCTTGAAATTTCTCTCTGAGGGATACAACAATTGCCCTGAATCTGTTTTCGCAACCAGCTTCTCACAGTTCTCTCATCCTGGGCACCCATTGTACACAGATCTTCTGATAGCCAAGCCAAGCAATAATATGACCCACACGTTCTTGTGAAATGCCGATTATGCATGAAATTTCTCTCCGAGTGATGCAACAACCGTCCTGAATCTGTTTCCGCAACCAGCGTCTCACAGTTCTCTCATCCTGGGTACTCATCATGCACAGATCTTCCGATAGTAAAGCCAAGCAATAATGTGACCCACGCGTTCTTGTGAAATGCCAATTATGCTTGAAATTTCTCTCCGAGTAATGCGACAATTGTCCTGAATCTGTTTCTGCAACCAGCATCTCAGAGTTCTCTCATGCTGGGTACCCATCGTGCACAGATCTTCCGATAGCTAAGCAAAGCAATAATGTGATCCACACGTTCTTGTGAAATGCCGATTATGCTTGAAATTTCTCTCTGAGTGATACGACAATTGTCCTGAATCTGTTTCCGCAACCAGCTTCTCACAGTTCTCTCATCCTGAGTACCCATCGTGCACAGATCTTCCGATAGTAAAGTCAAGCAATAATGTGACCCACACGTTCTTGTGAAATGCCGATTATGCTTGAAATTTCTCTCCGAGTGATGCAACAATCGTCCTAAATCTGTTTCCGCAACCAGCTTCTCGCAGTTCCCTCATCCTGGGTACTCATCATGCACAGATCTTCTGACAGCCAAGCCAAGCAATAATGTGACCCACACGTTCTTGCGAAATGCTGATTATGCTTGAAATTTCTCGAGTGATATAACAATCGTCCTAAATCAAGCTGTCAACGTTTTGCTTGTGAAACTCGGTGGTTGCTGTCACAGGACGTCCAACTCTTTGTTTGTCACGCAAGTCAGATGTTCCCACCTCAACATCTTTAAACTTACTCGCCCAAGGACGCACAATACTCACATCCACACAATCACAATAAGCAGCTTGCATTCTCTGATGAATCTCCTTTGGGGTGACACCTTCTGCTCTCAAGAATTCAATGACTTCATGTTGCTTAAGTCACATTGACTGGCCGTCTGCGCAGGGTTCCATACTTCGCACTTTAATAACACAACCGTTCAATGCTAAGGCTTCCTGCCAAAATGGAACTGTAGAGGAGAGTCTACTGAACAAACCAGTACCTACCGCATATGTTGCTTAAGTTGCATTGACTTCTGAAGAGCATTCTGAACGCCACCAATGATGGAATTGGGCCAAACTTGGCACACCGAACTCCCATGAGCAATAGAAAATATTGGAAAGGTTTGGTGGGCGTTGACCTTGAATTTGGGAATTGTAGTTCAATCTGGATCAAACTTGGCATGGATACTCAATACACCCAAATGTGGACACTGATGGAGTTTGGGGAAAATAGACCTTGGCATTTGGGAGTTGTAGTTGCTGGGATGTATAGTTCACCTACAATCAAAGAGCTTTCTGAACTCCACCAATGATGGAATTGGACCAAACTTGGCACACAGAACTCCCACGACCAACAGAAAATACTGGAAGGGTTTGGTGGGCATTGACCTTGAGTTTGGGAGTTGTAGTTCACCTACATCCAGAGCGCCCTGTGGACTCAAACAATGATGGATCTGGACCAAACTTGGCACGGACACTCAAAATGCCCAAATGTGAACACTGGTGGAGTTTGGGGAAAACAGACCTTGACAGACTGTAGTGTAAATATATGATATGCAGGATGGATTTTCATTCACTGGGCCTAAATACGCCTGGTGGGGTTGGGAGGGGATTGATTTTGTCATTTGGGAATTGTACTTGCTGGGATTTATAGTTCACCTCCAATCAAAGAGTATTCTGATCTCCAACAACGATGGATTTGAACCAGTCTTGGCACATAGAACTCCCATGACCAATAGAAAATACTGGAAAGGTTTGGTGGGCATTGATGTTGAGTTTGGGAGTTGTAGTTCACCTACATCCAGAGCGCACTGTGGACTCAAACAAGGATGGATCTGGACCAAACTTGGCATGGATACTCAATACACCCAAATGTGGACATTGATGGCGTTTGGGGAAAATAGACCTTGGCATTTGGGAGTTGTTGTTGCTGGGATTTATAGTTCACCTGCAATCAAAGAGCTTTCTGAACTCCACCAATGATGGAATTGGACCAAACTTGGCATACAGAACCCCCATAACCAATATTGTGTTTCGTGATGATCTTTGGAGACCCCTCTGACACCCCTTCCCGACCCCCACATTAAGAAACGTCGTTTCAGGGTGCTCGTGTTGTGTGTCTCGAAATACCTTATCACGAACGTGCTTTGTGGCTTTCAAAGCTGGCAAGTGGCAAACTTCCCCCTCTTCCCGAACCCGGTACCTTTTCCCTTCCCCAGCTTTCTAAATTCTTAACGTTAAATGCTTTTAATTATAGGAGCATTCTGTCTGACCTGTGGGGTTATTTCCAGAGAGGAGAAATGAAGGAATTAAAGAAAATGACAGAGTAAATTGCCGCAATTAGCCGCGCGGGTATTGTTCGGTGTGTCTGTCAAGGGAGTGCTCTGTTTGTTAGTTACGAGTAAATTTGGAGAGATAGCGGAGACAGGCAGGATAAATGCCATCTCCAAAGCTGCCGGGTGCCACCGCCGTTTTCCTTTCTTTGAGTGCTCTCCGAAAGAAAAAGAAGGGGGAAATGGAAAAAATAAAAAGATATTTTGGCTTGAAATTGAGCTGCGGAATGGAGACTTCTTTGGTATGTGCCATCCAGTCCGAACATGAGCCAACGGCAAGACGGAGCAGCGACAAAAGCCAATGCGATTCCTAGTGTCTAGACCAGCCATGGGCAAACTTGGGCCCTCCAGGTGTTTTGGACTCCAACTCCCACAATTCCTAACAGCCAGTAGGCTGTTAGGAATTGTGGGAGTTGAAGTCCAAACACCTGGAGGGCCGTCGGCTCATTAGAAGATAGAACTTCTAATTTTGGTTGTTTTAACGTTGAAATCCACATAACGTGGAGTCTCCAAGACACAACATCTAAGGTGAATTGCTTGCCTTGGAGCCCTTTTGCACTACTACAGAGTTGCAACACAATGATTCCATCATCATCATCACCACCACCTCCACCACCATCATCATGGACTCCCCCCAGTTCTGCAATGGTGTTTTTGCTCCCTTGTCTCTTATCATTGGACTTCATTGCCCCTTCCATGAGTGCATCTACATTGCAGATACGGCAAGATGTATCATCTGCTCCATCCTATCTGCCTACCTACCTATCTACCTATCTTATCTGTCCATCTCTTCTCTAACTATATCTTCCATATCTCTCTATCTAATTAATCTATCCATCCATCCATCTATCTATCTATCTATCTATCTATCTATCTATCTATCTATCTATCTATCTATCTATCTATCCTCTATCTTATCTATCAATCAGTCTGCCAGTTCTCTATCTTATCTATCGATCTATCTATTGATCTATTCTCTCTGTCTTATCTATCCGTCCTCTGTCTGTCTGTCTGTCTGTCTATCTATCCTCTGTCATATCTATCTTATCTATCTATCCTCTGTCTATCTTATCCATCTAGGGGGCTATCTATCTATCCTATCTATTTATCCATCCATCCATCCATCCATCCATCCATCCATCCACTGAGATATCTTATCTGTCTGTCTGTCTGTCTGTCTGTCTGTCTGTCTATCTATCTATCTATCTATCTATCTATCTATCTATCTATCTATCTATCTATCTTATTTATCTACTTACCTTATCTGTCTATCTGTCTATCCATCTATCTGTCTTATCTTTCCTATCTATCTATCTATCTATCTATCTATCTATCTATCTATCTATCTATCTATCTATCTACTTATCCTATCTGTCTGTCTATCTATGTATCTATTTATTAGGGCTGTGCGGTTTCGTTTCGTAATTTCGTAATTCGTTAAAAATTCGTTGGTTTTTTTTTTATAACGAAGCGATAACGAACCATTCAGGAACAACTAAAAAACGAAACGAATTTTTAAATTCGTTTCGTAATTGTTTCGAATTCGTTTTGTATTCGTTTTGTTGTCGTTTTGAAATCGTTTCGTTATTATTTCCGCATGTCTGGGGCAAGTTTTATATTTGCTGTTTGTTTAATCAGTGAAAAAAATTATAAATATCACACCAACAGTCAACAACAGAGGGAGAGGGAAGCTTCAGAAGTTCCCCCTGTCCCATATGGAGGTTTTTTAGCGTATTGCGCGGTCGCGTCCGCCATTAACGAATCGATTCGTAATTGTTTCGTAATTGTTTTGTAATTTACGAAATTTCATAAATATCGAACTTTTTAAAAGAAAAATTTCGGAATTCTTTTAAAAATCGAAACGCAAAAACCCCCTAAAAACGAATCGATTTTAGAAACAAATTTTTCCGTTGTTGCCCAGCCCCACTATTTATCTATCTCTATCTCATCTATCCATCTATCTATCCTATCTTTCTTATCCATCTTTTCTATCCATCTGTCTATTCTATCTTTCTTATCTATCTATCTATCTATCTATCTATCTATCTA
>NW_026847771.1:6098549-6108549 GCF_025583915.1 Anolis sagrei ordinatus | reverse complement strand
TATCTATCTATCTATCTATCTATCTATCTATCTATCTATCTATCTATCTATCTATCTATCTAATCTATCAATTTGTCTATCCTCTATCCTTCCTGTCTGTCTGTCTGTCTATCTATCTATCTATCTATCTATCTCTATCTCTCTTATCTGTCCATCTATCTATCCTATCTTTCTTATCTATCTATCTATCTATCTATCTATCTATCTATCTATCTCTATCTATCTATCTATCTATCTATCTATCTATCTATGGTATCTTCCTTATCTATCTATCTATCTATCTATCTATCTATCTTATCTATCCATCTGTCTATTATAGCTATCTTTCTTTCCTATCTATCTATCTATCTATCTATTCTTATCTATACAATTATCCTATCTGTATCTCTCTCTCTCTGTCTGTCCTGTCTATCTATCTATCTATCTATCTATCTATCTATCTATCTATCTATTTTCTTTCTTTCTTTCTTTGCTATCTATCTATCATCTATCTATCCTCTGTCTATCCTATCTATCTATCTATCTATCTATCTATCTACTATCTATCTATCTTCTATCACTGTATCTATCTATCTATCTATCTATCTATCTATCTATCCTATCTATCCTTTTATCTTATCTTATCTTATCTTATCTTATCTATCAATCTGTCTATCCTCTATCCTATCTGTCTATCTATCTATCTATCCTATCCAACTTCTATCTTATATATCTAGCTTCCTTTCTTATCTATCTATCCTCTGACCTGTCTGTCTGTCTGTCCGTCCGCCTGCCCGCCCGCCCGCCCGCCCGCTCATCCATCCATCCATCCATCCATCCATCCATTCCATCCATCCATCCATCATCCATCCATCCATCTATCTATCGATCTATCTATCTATCTATCTATCTATCTATCTATCTATCTATCTATCTATCTATCTATCTCTATCTATCTGGAGGGTTTGTCTGTCTGTCTCTCTCTCTCTCTCTCTCTCTCTCTTATCTATCTGTCTATCTTATCTACCTACCCTTATCAATCTTTCCTATCTATCCACACACATGCTTCTTGAAATGTGGGGTGGCGCATGCTTTGCGATGCCTTTGGTGCTCGCCTTGGGGGAGACAAGCAGGGCGAGGAAGAGGAGGAGGAGGGGGGGGTGGAGGGGGCCGGTGGAAAAAAAGGGGGCGAACGGGGAGAAAAGAGGGAAGACAGGCCGGGCCTTTGTGTCCTGCACATTCCTGGGAGACGGGATCGGAATACTTATCAGGCCTGCATTCACTTCTCTCTGGGCAAAGCTGAAAAGCTCACAAGACCCCGGCTTAACCTTCCTTTCAGCCGGGTTTCGCTCATTGTCACTTGGGGACAGCCAAGTTCCCCGGGCTCCAGGGAGGAGAGGAGGAGGAAGGAAGGAAGGAGGGAAGGAAGGAAGGAAAGAAGGAGGCAAGGAGAGAAGCGAAAGGGAAGCAGAGGGGGAATGGGTGTCGTGGTCTGTTGTATTCAATTAAGTTTGCTGTGGCATCTATTGACAAGCCCCCCTTGCAAGCATGGGCAAACTTGGGCCCTCCAGGTGTTTTGGACTCCAACTCCCACAATTCCTAACAGCCTACCGGCTGTTAGGAATTGTGGAAGTTGAAGTCCAAAACACCTGGAGGGCCCAAGTTTGCCCATGCCTGATGTAGACCTTGGAGCAAACCCCTTGGATACTTTTTTTTTTTTTTTTTTTTTTTTTTTTCTAAAACGCATGTGTGTAACAAAGTAGAAGTTTGTTGCAATACGTTAGGTTTGCTTTTATTTGCTTTTGATGACTGTGTTTCTGTATTAATACCAAGTCAATAAAGAGTTTATGTATGGTGTCGTATAGGCTATAATATTAAACCTCTTTTTTAATAGTAAGTCTCAAACAACCAGAAAACTACATTCATGTGGTATCTGCCAATCCTCATTGGTTTCGGTTAACTGAGAGTCTACTGTGAGTGTGCATGTGAGCACACATGTGTGTGCGAGTCTATGTGTGTGTTTGTATGTGTATATATATATATATATATGTGTGTGTGTGTGTGTGTGTATGTACATATGTGTGTATGTGTGTGTATTTGTATATATGTGTGTGTGCGTGTGGGTGTATGTGTGTGTATTTATGTGTGCATGTGTGTATATATGTTTGTGTATGTGTATATATGTATATGTATGTGTGTGTGTTTGTATGTGTATAGATTCATGTTTATATGTGTGTATATATGTGCATGTGTTCGTGTGTATAAATATGTGTGTATGTATGTGTTTTTATATGTGTGTGTATATATGCAAGTGTACATGTGTATGTATGTATATATGTATATGTGTATATATGCATATGCATGTATGTATGCACTTATGTATATGTGTGTATTATATGTGTATACATGTGTGTATGTGTTTTATATGTGTGCATGTATGTGGAGATATGCAAGTGTGCATGTATGTATAAATGTTTCTGTATGTATGTAATGTGTGTATGTATTACGCATATATATTCATTTGTGTATATGTGTGCATGTGTGTGTATGTATGAGTGTATATGTGTGTGTGTTTGTTTAAATGTGTGTATGTGTGGGTGTACGTATGTGTTTTTATATGCGTATGTATATATGCGAGTGTGCATGTGTGTATATATGTTTGTGTATGTATGTGTATATATGCATGTGTGTGTGTGATTTGCAAACAATACTAAAAATCAAGTTGAGCACCCTTTGTCCAGGAATCTGAAACCGTCCACTTTGGTGGCTGAGAGAGTGTGACCCCTTTGCTTTCTGATGGGTCAGTGAACCCATGCACAAAAGTGTTTCAAACATTGTATATCTCCAGGATAGATCTGTATATGAAACCTATGCGCATTTCATGCTTAGACCTGGTTCCCATCAAAATAGATAAGATTATCTTCTCTATCTTTTATTTTCTCTGTCCTACCTCTCTCTCTTGTCTCTATCTTTGAGAGATAGATAGATAGATACAGAACATAGGAAGATAGAGAAGATAGATAGCTAGGATAAAGATGGAGAAGATAGAGAGACAAAAGAGAGAAATAGGATAGAGAAGATGGATAGATAAGCTAAATATAGAGAAGATAGAGTAGATAGGTGGGGTAGGTAGATAGACTAGAGTAGATAGATAAGACACATCAGCAATTGGTATGTTCTTCTCCCAAGTTTGGCCAAGACATGGGCAAACTTGGGCCTTCCTCCAGGTGTTTTGGACTCCAACTCCCACAATTCCTAACAGCCGGTAGGCTGTTAGGAATTGTGGGAGTTAGAGTCCAAAACACCTGGAGGAAGGCCCAAGTTTGCCCATTCCAGGGTTAGTAGGAGCATCATGCAAATGAATGAAAGAGGCATGCAAATGGGACTGGGAGTGGAGTCATAAAATAGATGGTGAGAAAACATGTGAGATTGTTAATTCCACGACAACTTGCAGTGCGATGTCTCTGATGGTGGAACTCTTTGTCTTCCTCTTCCAGCGTCCGGACGGAGAAGCTTGAACCCGCTGTTGACGGAGCTCTTCGAACAGCACCTGGGTGGCCACATCCTGCAGGTGAGTTGTCTCTTAAAGGGGCAATTTTAAACCCTGACAGGTCACAGGTTCAAATCTGGGGAGAGCGTGGGTAAGCTCTCTCTGTCAGCTCCAGCTCCCCTACAGGGACATGAGAGAAACCTCCCACAAGGGTGGTATTATTTCAAATATTTGTACCCCGCCCTTCTCTACCCCTGGAGGTGATGAGCTGTCCCTGATTGTTTCTTGTCTGGAGTTCCCCTGTGTTTGAGTTTTGTGTTATAATTTTAGCGTTTTTGAATACAGGTAGCCAGATTTTGTTCATTTTCATGGTTTCTTCCTTTCTGTTGAAATTGTCCACACGCTTGTGGATTTCAATGGCTTCTCTGTGTCGCCTAATATGGTAGTTGTTTCCCTAGTTTCCAACAGACCTCACCACCTCTGAGGATGCCTGCCATAGATGCAGGCGAAACGTCAGGAGAGAATGCTTCTAGAACATGGCTCCAGCAGACAAGGGTCCTTTGCCCCACCCTGGTCATTCCACAGATACATAAACCCTTTCTCCTAGTTCCAATAGACCTCACTGCCTCTGAGGATGCCTGCCATAGATGTAGGCGAAACGTCAGGAGAGAATGCTTCTAGAACATGGTTCCAGCAGATAAGAGTCCTTTGTCTCACCCTGGTCATTCCACAGATATATAAACCCATTTTCCTAGTTCCAATAGACCTCACTACCTCTGAGGATGCTTGCCATAGATGCAGGCGAAACATCAGGAGAGAATGCTTCTAGGACATGGTCATACCGCCCGAAAAACCTACAACAACCCAGTGATTCCGGCCATGAAAGCTTTCAACAATACATAGGATGACGTAATTTGTTTCATTTCAAATCCTGACATGCCCGACTTGGCTGGTGCCACCTGTGTGATCCTAAAGATGCCACCTTGAAGAAAGGTAGGCAGATGCAACCATTGGGACGCAGCCACTTCCCTTTTCTCGAAAAAACCCGATAGCAAGTGCAACTCAGGAGCCGTGACATCGCCGGCAAAGCAGACTTACCGGGCTAATTATTTCTCAAGCGCCCTCATTAGGCCCGTCTCGGGGGACCTTGCGCTAATTATCAGAAGTGGCAAATGCTGATGCTTTAAGTGGCAATGTATCAATCGCCGACCAATGCTGGATCGACCATGAACTACAGAGACAATGACTCTTGTTGGTCCCACTCCTCTTATCACCACCATTTGGTGTATTTACAAGGAGAATATTTAGAAATATTCAATTGCAAACCTTGGGTTGCCAGGCTGCTTCACCAAATCAGGTAGTCCCACACAGCCATATAACCCAGAATATCAAGGGAGATAGCTGTTGCACTCCAGGACAGGAAAAGCCCTCGGACTGTAAACACCACACCGTTGATTGGAAAACATTCCTTTTATTGAAAACTAGCTTGGGGTCCCGGCACTGCCCGGGTAATTTGAGAAAGGCATTGTGCGGCAAGGTTGGTCTTTATCAGTTATTTTTGTGGCTCGCAGAGCTCTCAGGAATTTAGTGAAGGTACTTTGAGTCCCATCGTCCATGGTCCATCCTCCTCCAAAAAGCACCAGCATGTAGAGTGGGTCATGTGGGCTCTGTGTGCCAAGTTTGGTCTTGATCAGTTATTGGATGAGGGTCACAGAGGTCTCGGGAAGCGAGTGGAAGTACTTAAAGTCCCATAGAAACTGCATCAGGATGTAGAGTGGGTCATGGGGGCTCTGTGTGCCAAGTTTGGTCTTGATCAGTCATTGGATGAGTGTAACAAAGGTCTCGGGAAGCGAGTGGAGGTACTTAAAGTCCCATCATCTATGGTCCATCCTCCTCGAAACTGCACCAGGGTGTAGAGTGGGTCATGGGGGCTCTGTGTGCCAAGTTTGGTCTTTATCGGTCATTGGATGAGGGTTGCAGCGGTCTCAGAAAGTGAGTGGATGTACTGCAAGTTCCATCATCCATGACCCACCCTCCTCCGAACAGCAGTAGGATGTAGAGTGGGTCATGGGGGCTCTGTGTGCCAAGTTTGGTCTTTATTGGTCTTTGTTGGGGGGCACAGTAGTCTGTGGGAACAGAAGGGTGGGAAAGTACTACAAATCCCATCATCCATTGTCCATCCTCCCCCAATCCTCACCAAGATATAAAGAGGGTCATGGGGGTTATGTGTGCCAAGTTTGGTCCAGGTCCGTCACCCGTGCTGGTCACACAAACACTGACTTTTATTATATACATAGATAGATAATTAAAAAGCAGCAAGTAAAAAGCACTTTAAAGAAATAGGTAAATCCAATTAGGTAAGAAGATAAGCAGGAGCAAAAATAGTCCAGGGTCAAGTTCAACAAAGTCCACACTTCTCTAATATAATTCAGGGAAACAGGAAACATTAATCCAAGGCATGAGTAGGCATTCATATACTCCAAGAGTCCAAACCATGAACGAGAAATACTTAGACAAGAATCTTCCAAGCAAAGCTTCCATGAAACAAAGGACAAGAACTACACTTGAATCCAACAATGCTTTGTCTGACTATATTTCCAACACTTGGAACTTTTATCCACTCGTAAAGCTATTCTGCGCACTCAGGAATTGGTTTCGTTTTACTTGAGATCCCCTTATCTTGGAATATAATGTATATATATTCAATTTGTGTGTGTGTGTGTGTGGAATATATTGGAATCTCTCTCTTTATATATATGATTGCAGATTTGTTTCCTTTCCATTATGACACCCAAAAACTATACACATACATACACATGAGAGAGGGAGAGATTCCAATATATTCCCCACACACACATAAATGGGATATATTGGAATATATACTAGTATACAGTATATTCCAATAAATTCCTCCCTCTCTCTCTATACACACACATGTATGTATATGTATGTGTGTATATGTGTGTGTGTATGTGTGCCGATGTGTGTGTTTCTGTAGAGAGAGAGAGAGTTGAAAATTTGTTTCCCTTTCAAGACAAATTTATACACACACACACACACACACAGAAGGTGACCCAAAAGTTTCCATAAATAGAAAAATTTACCGAACACATATTTTGTATCTTTAACTATTAGAAGGGAATTTTTTGTTGTGTGTATAAAGGCAACCAACTCAAAGATGATATTTTGTAAGCTTTTACAATGAATACTTTGTAAATAAAGGTGCATTTAGCAGCAGCAACAACAACAAAAAAGAGATTCCCTTATCTTTTTCTGCCGGAGCCTGGCAGACCGCTGAAGGCACTGTTCGGCCTGTCTGTTTTGACTAATTTCCTATCTATTTGCTCATTAAGTCTTGCAGCTGGGCCAGGTGCCTAGTTGTTTTCAAGCCCCAAATCCTGGGAATCCTCAGGGAGTACACTATCATCCCAACACCCTTCAGGGACATTCTCATGGGAAACTATACTTTGCAGTCTCCTGGTCCTTCTCAGCATCAGTATCATTGACCAAACCATTGCCATCTTGAAATTCATTGGCATCACTTCCCACATCCAAAGCACCCTGATCCTGAAACACAATCACAGGCTGAACAACAATAACCCTCAATAGGGGCCTCCGGTGGTGCAGTGGGTTAAACCGCTAAGCTGATGAACATGCCGATCGAAGAATCTCAGGTTTGAATCCGAGGAGCAGTGTGAGCTCCTGCTGTTAGCTCCAGCTTCTGCCAACCTATCAGTTTGAACACATGCAAATGTGAGTAGATCAATAGGTAAATGTTGGAGCCCCCGGTGGCGCAGTGGGTTAAACCGCTGAGCTGATGAACATGCTAATTGAAGAATCTCAGGTTTGAATCTGGGAAGCGGTGTGAGCTCCTGCTGTTAGCTCCAGCTTCTGCCAACCTATCCGTTCGAACACATGCAAATGTGAGTAGATCAATAGGTAAACATTGGAGCCCCCGGTGGCGCAGTGGGTTAAACCACTGAGCTGCTGAACGTGCTGATCAAAGAATCTCAGGTTTCAATCTGGGGAGCAGTGTGAGCTCCTGCTGTTAGCTCCAGCTTCTGCCAACCTATCCGTTTGAACACATGCAAATGTGAGTAGATCAATAGGTAAACGTTGGAGCCCCCAGTGGCGCAGTGGGTTAAACCCCTGTGCTGGCAGGACTGAAGGTTCAAATCCAGGGAGAGGCGGAAGAGCTCCCTCTATCAGCTCCAGCTCCTCATGCAGGGACATGAGAGAAGCCTCCCTTTAGCCCTCCGCGTGTTTTGGACTCCAACTCCCACAATCCCTAACACCTGGAGGAAGGCTCAAGATTTCAGCATTGGTAGGGACCTCCAAAGGCCATCAAGTCCAACTGTGCTGGAATGGCTGTACCAGGAGCTTCAGCTTTATTTTCTTTCTGGTATCTTTTTGCAGTCATAGGGCAGGCCTCCTGTCCATCATAATTAAGCTTTGGTTCCGCCCCTTGTTCTGGGCTCTGGGAGGGAAAGGAGCCATTTTTTGGGAAGTCTCTCATAAGGAAGCTAAGCTATAGGATGTAGACCAGCTCATCCCGTAGAAAAGCTTCTTTTCCCAAGAACTATCCAGGGAAAAAGGAGCATCCAGGGAACTTAACCATCCAGGGAAAAAGTAACATCCGGGGATACAGAAGCAGAAATTCCAAGAGAAAGGTCCCAAAAGCTCTGGCTGAGAGCTCACAGCCTCTCAGCCTCACAGCAATCAGAAGGAAAACAGCCCTGAAGTTTTCAAAGAATTATCTGAGGGAGGATAGCACTACAGATCCATGGACCTACAGCTGAAATATCTTCAAGCCTTGGCTGGTAGGTCTACTCGGTACCCAGATGCATTTGGAATCGGTAGTAGGTCCCACACCGATGAGGCATAGATAGTAAACAGCCTGGGAGAAGTTAAATAGGGTTTTTCCTACAGAGAAAGTTTAGTTAATCAAAATCAGGTACCAGTCCATTGAGGACTAGACTAAGAAAGCCTTGAAGTTAACAAAATGAAGTTCAACAGTGACAAATTTAACTAAATTAACAAAATGAAGTTCAACAGTGACAAATGCAAGATACTCCACTTTGGCAGGAAAAACAAAATGCAAAGATACAGAATGGGGGGTGCCTGGCTCGAGAGCAGTACGTGTGAAAAAGATCTTGGAGTCCTCGTGGACAACAAGTTAAACATGAGCCAACAGTGTGATGTGGCGGCAAAAAAAGCCAATGGGATTTTGGCCTGCATCAATAGGAGCATAGTGTCTAGATCTAGGGAAGTAATGCTACCCCTCTATTCTGCTTTGGTTAGACCACACCTGGAATATTGTGTCCAATGCTGGGCACCACAATTCAAGAGAGATATTGACAAGCTGGAATGTGTCCAGAGGAGAGCGACTAAAATGATCAAGGGTCTGGAGAACAAGCCCTATGAGGAGCGGCTTAAGGAGCTGGGCATGTTTAGCCTGAAGAAGAGAAGGCTGAGAGGAGACATGATAGCCATGTATAAATATGTGAGAGGAAGCCACAGGGAGGAGGAAGCAAGCTTGTTTTCTGCTTCCCTGGAGACTAGGACGCAATGGAACAATGGCTTCAAACTACAAGAGAGGAGATTCCGTCTGAACATGAGGAAGAACTTCCTGACTGTGAGAGCCGTTCAGCAGTGGAACTCTCTGCCCCGGAGTGTGGTGGAGGCTCCTTCTTTGGAAGCTTTTAAACAGAGGCTGGATGGCCATCTGTCAGGGGTGATTTGAATGCAATATTCCTGCTTCTTGGCAGAATGGGGTTGGACTGGATGGCCCATGAGGTCTCTTCCAACTCTTTGATTCTGTGATTCTATGATTCTATGATTCTAAGTGTTGTTTGAACCATTGAAGATTTGTTGTTTGTTCCATAATAAAGACTTTGTTGTATCATTAAAAACTCTAAAGACCATCACTTCAGAAAAATCCCTGAGAACCTCTCTTTGAGGCCCCCTGGCTTCCCCCTGGGCTTAAAGTACACGTCCTATAGAAAAGTACAGCTGTTACAGGCCCAGCGCACGACAGAACACCAACCCCATTCTTCCATGCAATAGGACATGGGAGTTATAGTTTGGGAGAAAGAGCATTTCCGAGCTCTTCTTGGGAAGCATCCTTGACTCACATCCCCAGGAGTCCTCTGTCGATGCCAATCATCCCATCACAGAGCGGAGCAGAGATGGCAGCCTCCTCAACGGAGGAAGACCCAGGGTCAGCGGATGCCTTGGGTCCTTTGGGCCGAAACGAAGGCGTAGAATTTTAAAAGCTGGTCAATCAAATGGCAGGGAGAGAGAAAGAGGGCTGAGACGGAGCATGTCAAGGGGGCAAATGTTGGGCAGGAGACCCGGAGGCCCTGGGGAGATGCGCCAAATGAGAGACCCGCGTTGCAGAATCCTGCCAAATCCCCTTTTTGACAGCAGAGAGTTGCAAAGAAAGAAGGAATGTTAGATAGAAATGGGACAACACTTCTAATCATAAACAATGTTTGAGGATCATGCAGTATATTGATAGCACCTGGATAT
>NW_026847771.1:6051553-6096607 GCF_025583915.1 Anolis sagrei ordinatus | reverse complement strand
TACAGAATAAATCTTCTGTGTTTTAAATCATAGAGCATAACAAAATAAAACATGGTTACTTCACCATAACATAAGCTTCTTTGCACTTTCACAATATGTCAGTGAAATTCTTCCATCTTTCACTGCATCTCTGACACAATTATATTTTATGTCAACATGTTTACTCCTTTGTTTAACCCTTGCTTGTTTAGCCATCAAAATGCAAGTTTGATTGTCTTCAAAAATATTTGTTGGTTCTCCAACAGGAATCAATAGATCCCTCAATAGTTGTTTTAACACACATGACTCTGTGTATGCTTGAGAAAGAGCACCAAACTCAGGTTCACTCGAACTCAAAGCCACAAAACTTCGTTTCTTAGATTTCCAGTCTATGACTGCACCACTAAGCATAAACAAAATCCCAGTTGTTGATTTCCTATCTGGACTATTTCTGAAATCACTATCTACATAGCCTTCTAGAATTAGTGAATCGTCAGGATTCAAAACTAAACAAAAATTTTGGGTCTCTCTCAAATATCTCAGTAATCTCTTAAGACCATTCCATGCTGCTGTGGTTGGATTATTAGTATACCTGCTCAAGAAATTTACAGAGAAAGCAATATCAACACGGGTGTAAATACTTATATACAACAATTGTCCAATTACACTTTTGTATAAATCCCTCTGTTGAATTGGCTCAGCATTTTCAACCTCATTCTGAAATCCTAAAATCATAGGTGATTGAGCACCTTTGCAATCTTCCATTCTCATGGTTTTTAACACATGCAATATTTTCCCTTTCTGACTTAACATAAAACCTCCTTGCTCAGTTCTCATGATGTGTAACCCCAGAAAGTAATGTATTAGCCTAAGATCTTTTATCTGGAACTGTTGCTTTAACTCCTCAGCAAAATGGTTAATCTCTTTATCACTCTCAGCAATAAAGCAAAGGTCATCAACATATACTAAAAGAACTTGATAATCGCAATTATTTATTTATTTATTTATTTATTTATTTATTTGATGCATTTATTAACCGCCATTCTCAGCCCTCCAGGGTGACTCATGGCGGTGTACAGTATAAAAGGCAGTTTACAAAAAGGCAATTACAACAACTCATCAGCAATACAACAATACAACAATCATAAAATTACACTAACTAATCCGCTTCGTCTCGTAGTAGAATCGTAACCAATCTCGTATTCCTTGTTCCATTCCAGTCATCTTTACCACATTATTATAGCACTTAATTAAATGCCCTCTCGAATAGCCATGTCTTAAGGCTTTTTCGGAAGGACATAAGGGAGGGCGCCTGCCTGATGTCTGTAGGGAGAGTGTTCCACAGCCGGGGGGCCACCACTGAGAAGGCCCTCTCTCTCGTCCCCGCCAGGCGTGCCTGTGAGGCAGGCGGGATCGAGAGAAGGGCCTCCCCAGACGATCTCAAGGTTCTCGTGGGCTCATAGGCCAAGATGCGGTCTGAAAGGTATTTTGGGCCGGAGCCGTTTAGGGCTTTGTAGGCCAACACCAGCACCTTAAATTGGGCCCGGTAGCAAATCGGCAGCCAGTGGAGCTGGGACAACAAGGCTGTTGTGTGCTCCCTGTATCCCGCTCCAGTTAGTAACATGGCTGCCGCGCGCTGAACCAGCTGAAGCTTCCAAGCCGTCTTCAAGGGCAGCCCCACGTAGAGAGCGTTGCAGTAGTCAAGCCGGGATGTGACCAGAGCGTGTACCTGTGGAGCAATTGCATTAAAGCTAATATCGTTTGGCCCCTTATCCAGGTGCGACTACTTCCTTTCCAAAACAGATTTCTGCATTCGGTGAGGGTCTTGGCTACCCCTGAGCCAGCTGTCGCGGGGTCTAATTCGGCTTGATTTGGAATCAATCACATTTGGGGGGGCAATGTTGAACCAGAGTCAACAGATGGTTAGCACACAGCCTTTGCGAGGAAACTCAGCTGACCCTTTTCAACGTTGCAAAGAAAGTTTGCAAGACTTTGCTTCAGTGCAAACACGGTCCAGAGTTCTTCCTGTCTTATCTCTTTCTGAATGAGGATACAGAACAGACATAGGCAAAGTTGGGCCCTCCAGGTGTTTTGGACTTCCCAGAGTCATCAGATAGTCACATACAACATAGACAGATACTCACATTGAGTCACGTAGGAGAGGGAGAGCTGGATTCTTTCATCCTCCTTATATATGAGGGTTGAATGAAAAGTAATGCCTCCACCTTCGTAACTCCTCAACAGATGGCAGTACTGGTATGCGACAGGTACTGGCTTGTTCAGTAGACTCTCCTCTACAGTTCCATTTTGGTGGGAAGCCTTAGCATTGAATAGTTGTGTTGTTAAAGTGTGAAGTATGGAAACCTGCGTAGACAGTTGGTCAATGCGACTTAAGCAACGTATGTGGCAGGTACTGGCTTGTTCAGTAGACTGCTATGGCAAGCAACCTCAGAGGTAGTGAGCTCTTACAAACACAACATAAATATATACCCACCAAGAAAATCCAATAATGCTACGTTCAGCAAAGGACAAGAGGGATCCTCTCACTTCTGCAGGAGTCTACCATATTCCATGCAGCTGTGGACAAGTCTACATAGGGACCACCAAATGCAGCATTGCCCAAACACGAAGCAAGGAACATGAAAGGCACTGCAGACTACTTCAACCAGAGAAGTCAGCCATAGCAGAGCACCTGATGAACCAACCTGGACACAGCATATTATTTGAGAACACAGAAATGCTGGACCACTCTCACAACCACCATGTCAGACTACACAGAGAAGCCATTGAAATCCACAAGCATGTGGACAATTTCAACAGAAGGGAGGAAACCATGAAAATGAACAAAATCTGGCTACCAGTATTAAAAAAACTCTAAAATTACAACAGCACAACAACAGAGAGGAAACAAACATCTAATCACCTCTCAACAAAAGATCCCCCCAGGCACTGCCAAGCCATCAAATGCTAATTAAGGTGGTCAGTTGAAACATTCACACCTAGCTCCAGCAGACAAGAGTCCTTTGTCCACACCTGGTCATTCCACAGATATATAAACCCTTTTTCCTAGTTCCAACAGACCTCACTACCTCTGAGGATGCTTGCCATAGATGCAGGTGAAAGGTCAGGAGAGAATGCCTCTAGACAGAGGCCGCCCTAGCTAATTTTCAATGGTAAGCAAATATATATAGATATATATAGATATATATAGATATATATATTCTGTTCGTCGTGGAGTTCTGTGTGCCATATTTGGTTCAATTCCATCATTGGTGGAGTTCAGAATGCTCTTTGATTGTAGGTGAACTATACATCCCAGTAACTACAACTCACATGTCAAGGTCTATTTTCCCCCAAGAGCCTCAAGAGTGCCCCTGGGCAAAATCAACTATACTGCAAATGCTTACTTTGCGTAATGGCTGAGCCGCCCCTGGCTCTAGAACATGGCCATATAGCCCGAAAAAACCTACAACAACCCATATTCATCGTCAGCAGAAATATATCCAATTGTCTGGTGATTATTTGGGAAAGTGAATAGCGGTCATTAAAGAGCACATTCTAAGGATTATTTCTGCGTTTGATTTATTAAAATATTCCCATCCAAACCCAAGTAACGAAGGTGGAGGCATTACTTTTCATTCAACCCTCGTATATAGGTAATCAGCAAGGGACACTGGCTGATGCAAGCCCTTTGCAATAACCCTCATATGGTTATGACCCAGCCATCACACAACCTGTTAGGTATTGCCAGAGGCGGCCCTAGCTAATTTTCAATGGTAAGCAAATAGTATTTTGCCCCCCCCCCCCCAACCAATTATTGATATATATTTTCTGTTCGTCTGGGAGTTCTGTGTGCCATATTTGGTTCAATTCCATCATTGGTGGAGTTCAGAATGCTCTTTGATTGTAGGTGAACTATACATCCCAGTAACTACAACTCGCATATGTCAAGGTCTATTTTCCCCCAAGAGCGCCTCAAGAGTGTCCCTGGGCACAATCAACTATACTGCAAATGCTTTCTTTACGTAATAGGTTGCTGTGGCTCCCCCCGGACTGCTAGGGCTGTTGTGAGCCGAGGGGGCACACAACAAGTGGGGGTCGAGGGACATTTACAGAGGCGCCTCTGCGCCCCTGGCAAAAAAAGTGTACTGCGACCGCTTACTTTGCATAATGGATGAGCCGCCCCTGGGTATTGCATCATGTGGGAGTTGAAGTCGAAAACACTTGGAGGGCCCAAGTTTGCCCATGCCTGCTTTATAGCCATGGCCATTGAAGCAGTGGACGGGGGGAAACCCTTTATTCTTTGCTTCCTGTGTCTTCTCCCTGTATTAATAAAGGCAGGCTATAACAATTGTCCCTTTATACTATTGGAATATATTTGCACATTGCCGACATCCCCCCCCCCCCATCCTTTGCTTCCCAAAGAAGAGAAGCGGGGAGGGGGGGAATAGTAGGAGATGAATGGAGCCGACAGTCACTTTCACGTTTCGGGCGCGTTAATTACGGCTGACAGA
Organism: Anolis sagrei ordinatus; assembly: GCF_025583915.1. NCBI lineage: Eukaryota > Metazoa > Chordata > Lepidosauria > Squamata > Anolidae > Anolis > Anolis sagrei. Next base: position 6,092,114 of record NW_026847771.1, on the reverse strand, counting down.
TAAAATTGCCTTTTTTTATATAATGAAAAAAAACCCAAAGACCCCAAGTGTTTTGGGATGAGATGCGCGGAGGTCAGCGGCGCAGCGATTAAATGGTTGACAGTGCAGCTCCAATGGGGACAAAAGGAAGGAAGGAAGGAAGGAGTTGCTTGATTTATCTATTTCGTGGGGCAATTGACCCGCTGAGAAGTAAAAGTAGAGGGATTGCAAGCACAGTGGGTCTGGATCCCAATGCTGCCTCTTCTTTTAAGGTGGCCTCCTTCTTTTCTGAATGCTTTTTCCAACAATGAGGTGCTTTCCGGTGTTTTCATGCAATGCTTTTCACCTATTTTACTTCCCAAAAGAGTTTTCCTGACTGTTGAGAATCTCATGTTTGATTCTGCAGGATAATAATAATAATAATAATAATAATAATAATTATTATTATTATTATTATTATTATTATTTATCATGTCAAGAGCAACCAGACATTTGTATTACATTTTTAAGAAAACAAACAAACAGACAAAACACAAAGTTTGCAAGCTTAGTAGTTGATTTATTTATTTATCTATCGTGTCATCAGCAACCATACCATTGTATTACATTTCTAACAGAACAAAACAAACAAACAGACAAAACACAAAGTTTGCAAGCTTGGTAGTTGATTAAATGCCCTTTGACCAGTATCTGGCCCCTTGGAGTGCTTCTGGTGTTGCTGCAAGAAGGTCCTCCCTTGTGCATGTGGCAGGGCTCAGGGTGCATTGCAGCAGGTGGTCTGTGGTTTGCTCTTCTCCACACTCGCATGTCGTGGATTCCACTTTGTGGCCCCATTTCTTAAGTGGCTCTGCATCTCATGGTGCCAGAGCGCAGTCTGTTCAGCGCCTTCCAAGTCACCCAGCCTTCTGTGTACCCAGGGGGGAGTCTCTCATTTGATTGAAGTTCTGGGTTTGAGCCTACCACTTTTGGACTCTTGCTTGCTGAGGTGTTCCACCTCCAGTGGTGTAGGGCGCAGACACTCCGTGATAATGCGGCATGTCTCATTAAGAGCAACATCCACTGTTTTAGCGTGGTGAGATGTGTTCCACACTGGGCATGCATACTCAGCAGCAGAGGAGCATAGTGCAAGGGCAGATGTCTTCACTGTATCTGGTTGTGATCCCCAGGTTGTGCCAGTCAGATTTTGTATAATATTGTTTCTAACACCCACTTTTTGCTTGAGGTCCAGGCAGTACTTCTTGTAGGTCAGGGCACGTTCCAGAGTGACTCCCAGGTACTTGGGTGCGCCGCAATGCTCCAGTGGGATTCCTTCAGAGCTCGGGATGCTTGTCTGTTCTTAAGGTAAAAAGCACATGTCTGTGTTTTAGATGGATTAGGGGTCAGCTGGTTTTCCCTGTAGTAGGCAGTAAGAGCACCTAGAGCTTCGGAGAGCTTCTGTTCAACCATCTCAAAGCTCCCTGCTTGAGCGGCGATGGCACGATCATCAGCATAGATGAAGCTCTCCGTCCCTTCTGGCAATGGCTGGTCATTTGTGTAGATGTTGAACATGGATGGAGCAAGCATGCTCCCCTGAGGCAGGCCGTTCTTCTGTTTCCGCCATCTGCTTCTCTGGCCCTGGAACTCAACAAAAAAGCTCCTGTTTTGTAGCAGGTTTCCTATGAGGCGGGTGAGGTGGTCGTCCTTTGTGATATTAGACATTTTTCTCAGGAGGAGGCGGTGGTTCACAGTATCATAAGCCGCTGACAGGTCTATGAAGACAGCTCCTGTGATCTGCCGCCTTTCAAAGCTATCTTCTATGTGCCGCGTCAGGTTCAGCACTTGCGATGTGCAGCTTTTGCCTTTTCTGAAGCCAGCTTGCTGTGGGATCAGACAGGGGTCTATGTTTTCCATAATTCTATGCAAAATAAGTCTCTCCAGAACTTTGTAGAGGTGGCACAACAGGGAGATTGGTCTGTAGCTTTTTGGGTCATCGCGGTCTTTGCCTGGCTTCAAGATGGCGATGACTCTTGCTTTCCTCCAGATTTTGGGGATCTGACAGGATGCAGTGCAGTTGTTCATCAGCTCCAGCAGCCAGCGCCTTGCTTTTGGGGCAAAGTTCTTGATTTGTTCCATCCGTAGGTCATCCAGGCCAGCTGCTTTGCCATTTTTACATTTATTGAGAGCCATGTCCAATTCAGTAGATGTAAAGGGCTCATGGAGGTTGCTGTTCTCAGTCTTTGATTGTTTGGCTATTGGTTTCTTTCCTACTTTGGTGGCAAGGTTGGGTTTCCCATTCTTCAAGAGTTGGTGTGCTATCTGATCTACCTTTATGTTGGCATGGGTATTAGTTTGTGAGGGGTCATTGCTCAACCGTCTTAGCAACCTCCACGCCTTCTGGCTGCTCCTGCCCATGTCGACCTCTGTGATCAGCTTCATCCACTGTAATAATAATAAATAATAATAATAGTAATAGTAGCATAATAATAAATATTAATAATTAATAACAATAGTTAATATTAATTAATAGTAAGGTAAAGGTTTCCCCTGACTCTGGGACTCTGGTACTCATCTCCATTCCTAAGCCAAAGAGCCAGAGTTGTCCATAGACACCTCCAAGGTCATGTGGTCTGCATGACTGCATGGAATGCCGTTATTTTCCCACAGAAGCGGTACCTATTGATCTACTCACATTGCCATGTTTTCCAACCGCTTGGTTGGCAGAAGCTGGGCCTAACAGCAGGAGCTCACCCCACTCACCGGATCCGAACCGCCAACCTTTCGGTCAGCAAGTTCTGCAGCTCAGCGGCTTAACCTGACCTCACAACCTCTGAGGATGCCTGCCATAGATGCAGGCGAAACGTCGGGAGAGAATGCTTCTGGAACATGGCCAGACAGCCTGGAAAACTCACAGCAACCCATATTATTATTATTATTATTATTATTATTATTATTATTATTATTATTATTATTTTATCCCCCCCTTTCTGCCATCTATATTATCCAAACTGTCCCCAATGACATGACACCAAATAATGAACCTTCTCTTCCCACTGCTTTGGTTTTATAACTTCCCAAAAGCTGGAAAAGAACCCAAAAAGCGGGCATTTCTTGGCGGCGCTTAAGCTTTGCCATGGCAGGGCTCAAAGGACGCTGCGGGGAAGGGTTTCCGGCTTCCTCAAACCATTGAGAAGTTGGCTTTGGCCATTGGCTCTCCCTGCCTTTTGCTGCCTCCTTGGAAAAGGATGGGTTTGGCTCACCGTTTGCAAGCGTCCAATTCATTGCAGTCTTCCCCTTCTTCAGTTGATCGTCATCCTAAAATCTTAAAAGAGATTATTTTGCTTTTGTTTCCAAAAGGATTTCCAGATAGATAGATTTCCCCATATTTGCAAGCAGCTGCTTCAAGGCACTTGTCGGGACCCAAAGGTGCCTTCTGCACTGCAGAGTTAATGCATTTTGACGCCATTTTTACTGCTATGGTAGTTTTGCAACGCACATACATATACATACATATATACACATATATTCTCTAATATATATTATTAAATTAAATCTATCTATATAAATAAAAATGTAATGTTCGTTTGTGGGATTGACATAACTCAGCGGCTTAATCATTGGATGAATTGACATGAAATTTTGACACAAGACACCTAACAATCCAATGAGTGTTCATCACCCCTAAAAATACAACCCTCCAGCAGAATGGACTTAAAACCCCCCAAATACATACACACACACACACACACACACATATACACACATACACTCTTATACATATACACATGCACACATACATACACATACATATATATATATATACCCAAGTACACACAAATATACACACACATACATCTACATACACACACACATATATACATATGCACATGCACACACAAATATACACATGCACACATACATACACACATATGCATATAGACAAGCACACATATACACAATATACATATACAAATATATACACAAAAGTATATACACACATATATACACATCTACACACACACACATATATATACACACATACACTCTTATACATATACACATGCACACATACATACACATACATATATATATATACCCAAGTACACACAAATATACACACACATACATCTACATACACACACACATATATACATATGCACATGCACACACAAATATACACATGCACACATACATACACACATATATAAACACAAATATGCATATAGACAAGCACACACATATATACAATATACAAATATAAACGCACAAATATATACACACATATATACACATCCGCACACACATATATATACACACACATACACTCTTATACATATACACATGCACACATATTATTATTTTTATTATTAAACTTTATTTGTACCCCGCTAGTATCTCCCGAAGGACTCGATGCGGCTTACAAATGCCAAGGCCTCAATACACAACATAACAATACACCTAAAGCAAATTAAAACAATTAAAGCAGTATTAAAACAACAAAATATATATACTCAAGCACACATAAATATACACGCACATATATACATATGTACATGCACACACAAATATACACATGCACACATACATACACACATACATAAACACAAATATGCATATAGACAAGCACACACATAAACAAAATATACAAATTTAAACACACATATATACACATATGCACGCACATATATACACCTTTCTCTCTCTCTCTCTCTCTCTCTATATATATATATATATATATACACACACTAAACACAAGTATACAGACTTGGACACAGCAACATGTGGCAGGGGACAGCTAATATTTTATTTATGTGTGTGTTCTATAAATCTATACACGTAATAAAAGTGAAAATATGTAAACGTGTATGTGGCTGGGGTGTCCATTTGCACAGACAAGCTCCTGCCTCCACAAACAACTATAACTCCCACTACTCAAGAGAAACCAAGGACATTGCAGATTATAATGAGTGCCTGCCAATGTCCCCCATAAACACCACACTGCCCACCACCCAAAGTGAAGGCTTCCATTCGGAGACCATTTCATCCTAGATTTTCTGTGTTTCCTCCACCACAGACATCCCAGTGTCTTCCTCTCTTTATTGGTGTGGAATTTGCATGACCCCGCCCACTGACTCTCCCTTAACCCTTTCCAATAGCGCACAGCAAACAGAGGAATTGATCAGCAACTGAACATACTAGAGAGAATTCACCACGATTTAATGGAGTTGTAGGTCCTGGGATGTATAGTTCACCTGTGATTTAAGAGCACTCTGAACTCCACCAAATGATTGATCTGGTACGAATTTGACATACAGAACCTCCATGACCAACAACACATACTGGAGGCCTTTGGAGGGATTCATGGGAGTTATAGTTCACCTACTTCCAGAGTGCACTATAAACCCAAACAATGTTGGATCTGGACCAAACTTGGCATGCATAACTGACGTGCCCCAATTTGAATGCTGGTGGGTTTTGTGGGGAATTGGCCAGGACATTTTGGAGTTGTAAGTACTGGGATGTATAGTTCACCTGCAATCAATAAGCACTCTGAACTCCACCAAAGATGGAATTGGACCAAACTTGGCACACAGAGCCCCCATGACCAGCAAATAATACTGGAGGTCTTGGGAGAAATTCACCTTGATTTGGGAGAGTTGTAGTTCACCTACATCCAGAGAACACTGTGAACCCAAACAGTAGTGGATCTGGGCCATACTTGGCACACAGACCTGATACACCGAAATTTGAATGCTGGTGGGCTTTCAGGTAAATTGGCCTGGGCATTTTGGAGTTGATACTGGGATTTATAGTTCACCTGCAATCAATAAGCACTCTGAACTCCACCAAAGATGGAATTGGACCAAACTTGGCACACCGACCCCCATGACCAGCAAAAAATACTGGAGATCTTTGGGAGAAATTCACCTTGATTTGGGAGAGTTGTAGTTCACCTACATCCAGAGAACACTGTGAACCCAAACAGTAGTGGATCTGGGCCATACTTGGCACACAGACCTGATACACCGAAATTTGAATGCTGGTGGGCTTTCAGGTAAATTGGCCTGGGCATTTTGGAGTTGATACTGGGATTTATAGTTCACCTGCAATCAATAAGCACTCTGAACTCCACCAAAGATGGAATTGGACCAAACTTGGCACACCGACCCCCATGACCAGCAAAAAATACTGGAGATCTTTGGGAGAAATTCACCTTGATTTGGGAGAGTTGTAGTTCACCTACATCCAGAGAACACTGTGAACCCAAACAGTAGTGGATCTGGGCCATACTTGGCACACAGACCTGATACACCGAAATTTGAATGCTGGTGGGCTTTCAGGTAAATTGGCCTGGGCATTTTGGAGTTGATACTGGGATTTATAGTTCACCTGCAATCAATAAGCACTCTGAACTCCACCAAAGATGGAATTGGACCAAACTTGGCACACCGACCCCCATGACCAGCAAAAAATACTGGAGATCTTTGGGAGAAATTCACCTTGATTTGGGAGAGTTGTAGTTCACCTACATCCAGAGAACACTGTGAACCCAAACAGTAGTGGATCTGGGCCATACTTGGCACACAGACCTGATACACCGAAATTTGAATGCTGGTGGGTTTTCAGGTAAATTGGCCTGGATATTTTGGAGTTGATACTGGGATTTATAGTTTACCTGCAATTAACTAGCATTCTGAACCTCACCAAAGACGGAATTGGACCAAACTTGGCACATTGAGCCCCAATGACCAGCAAAAAATACTGGAGGTCTTTGGGAGAAATTCACCTGGTAAATTGGCCTGGGCATTTTGGAGTTGATACTGGGATTTATAGTTCACCTGCAATCAACTAGCATTCTGAACGTCACCAAAGATGGAATTGGGCCAAACTTGGCACACAGCGCTCCCATGACCAACAGAAAATACTGAAAGGTTTTGGTGGGCATTGACCTTCTGTTTGGGAGTTGTAGTTCACCTACATCCAGAGCGCACTATGAAGTCAAACCATGTTGGATCTGGACCAAACTTGGCATGTATACCTGATGTGCCCCAGTTTGAATCCTGGTGGGCTTTCAGGTAAATTGGCCTGGGAATTTTGGAGTTGATACTGGGATTTATAGTTCACCTGCAATCAATTACCATTCTGAACGTCACCAAAAATGGAATTGGGCCAAACTTGGTACACAGAGCTCCCATGACCAACAGAACATACTGAAAGGTTTTGGTGGGCATTGACCTTCTGTTTGGGAGTTGTAGTTCACCTACATCTGGAGCGCACTGTGGATTCAAATAATGATGGATCTGGACCAAACTCGGCACACAGACCTGATACACCGAAATTTGATGATTGGAGAGATTTGGGGGGGACTGGCTTTCCTTTCTGGGATTTGTAGTTCATGGTGACCTCCACCAATGATGGAACTAGACCAAAATTGGCACACAGAACCCCCAGGACTAACTCAACCTACTGGAAGGGGTTGGAGGGGACTGACTCACCATAGTGGGAGTTGTAGTTTGCCCTAAAACCAGAGAGCACACTGAACTGGAGGGGTTTGAGGGGACTGACTCACCATAGTGGGAGTTGTAGTTTACCCTAAAGCCAGAGAGCACACTGAACCCCACCGATGATGCTTTTAGAGCAAACTTGCCCAACATAACAAACTTTAAGTGCAAATGGAATTTTTTGCAGTTAACCTGGCATGATGAGAGTTGTAGTTCACCCACAATAAACGATTATATAATAATAATAATAATGATAATAAATTATAATTTGTACATTTATGTGTTATATATATTATAAAAATAATAATTATAACGTATTATATATAAAATAAAAATAATAAACTTATAATTTATTGTGTGTGTATGTGTGTGTGTGTGTATATATATATATAATAAAATTATAATTTGTACATTTATGTGTTATATATATTATAAAAATAATAAACTATTATAATGTATTATATATAAAATAAAAATAATAAACTTATAATTTATTTTGTGTGTGTGTATATATATATATATATAATAAAATAAATTATTATAATTGATTATAGGTAATAAAATACTATTATAACGTATTATATATTACATTATAATAAAAATAAACTTATAATTTATTATTATATATTTTTGTATTCTCTCTCTTTCTCTAATAATGAAATAAATAAAAAGCAAGTTATAATAATACATAAATAGCTTGTACAGAAATACACGATCCGAGTCATTGGAACAGTGGATAAGTGAAGCCCTGTATATCAAGTTCTGTGGATACGGAAGGTTGTACTGTGCATATATATAGAGAGAGAAAGAGAGATATAGATATCTATCTCACGTTCTTGTCTCTTTTCTTTCTTTCTTTCTTTCTTTCTCTCCGCAGTCCCTGGACGGCTTTGTGTTTGTGTTGAACCAAGAGGGAAAATTCCTTTACATCTCGGAGACGGTGTCTATTTACCTGGGGCTCTCGCAGGTAGGAGCCGTGTGTGAGCTGTGTACTAAAACCTGAATAATGCATGCGCAGAGGTTGGAAATGCAATGTATTAACAAAAAAAAGAGAGGCCCCACTCTATAGGGCCAGATGTGCAGCGCATGAGTCATGCGGACGGTCGGGTTGTGCTGAGAATCGGCAAGGAGATCGTCTGCGGCGGTTCCGAGGCGGAAGACGTGCCGTCGAGAAAAGAGAGGGGAGGGGAGAGATAATAAGATACACTTGAGGACCTGCATCTTGATGAGAGCAATTAGGGGTGGATGGGGATGGCCATCTGTCAGGAGGGCTTTGGTTGTGTTTTCCCACATGGCAAAGGTTTGGACTGTATAGCTCTTATGATTGAGATAGAGAATAATCAATAGATAGATAGATAGATAGATAGATAGATAGATAGATAGAGAGAGAGAGAGAGAGAGATAGATAGATAGATATGGTTGAAAGAGAGAGGATAAATAGATACAATTAAGAGATAGATAATAGATAGATAGATAATGGTTGAGAGAGAGAGGATAGATAGATGATGGATGGATGGATGGATGGATGGATGGATGGATAGATAGATAGATAGATAGGGTTGAAAGAGAGGATAAATAGATACAATTAAGACAGAGATAATAGATAGATAGATAGATAGATAGATAGATAGATAGATAGATATGGTTGAGAGAGAGAGGATAGATATATGATAGATAGATATAGATAGATAGATAGATAGATAGATAGATAGTTGAAAGAGAGAGGATAGATAGATAGATAGATAGATAGATAGATAGATAGATAGATAGATAGATAGAGTGAAAGACAGAGGCATAGATAAATAGAGAGAGATAGATAGATAGATAGATAGATAGATAGATAGATAGATAGATAGATAGATAGATAGATAGATAGATAGATAGATAGAGATAGATATGGTTGAGGGAGAGACTAAATAGATATGGTTGAGAGAGAAGATAGAAAGATAATGATTGAATGAGAGAATAGACCAATAGATAAATAGATAGATATGGTTGAGACAGAGAATAGATAGATAGATAGATAGATAGATAGATAGATAGATAGATAGATAGCTATGACTGAAAGAGAGATAATAGATTGATTAGTTGATTGATATGATTGAAAGAGAGAGAATATATAAATAGATATGATTGAGAGAGAGAACGGATTTATATTGAGAGAGAATAGAAAGATAAATAGATAGATATGGTTGAGAGAGAGAATAGATAGATAGATTTGATTGGGTGAGAATAGATAGATAGATAGATAGATAGATAGATAGATAGCTATAATTGAAAGAGAGAGAATAGATAGATAGATAGGCAGGATTGAAAGAGAGAATATATAAATAGATATGATTGAGAGAACGGATATATATTGAGGATAGATAGATAGATAGATAGATAGATAGATAGATAGATAGATAGATAGATAGATAGATAGGGTTGAGAGAATAAATAGACAGGTAGATATGATTGAAAGAGAGAGAATAGATAGATTGATATGACTGAAAGGGAGAATAGATAGATATATAGCTGGATGGATGGATATTATCAAGAGAGAGACTGGATGGATGGATGGATGGATGGATAGATAGATAGATAGATAGATAGATAATGATTGAGAATCGATAGATAAATAGATAGATATGGTTGAGAGCGAGAATCGATAGATTTGATTGGGAGAGAATAGATAGACATGGTTGAGAGAGATAATTAATAGATAGATAGATAGATAGATAGATAGATAGATAGATAGATAGATAGATAGATACTGTAGATATGATTGAGAGAGAATATATAAATAAATATGATTGAGAGAGAGAATGGATTTATATCGAGAAAGAATAGATAGATAGTTAAATAGATAGATATGGTTGATTGATATGACTGAAAGAGAGAATAGATATATAGATGGATGGATATTATTGAAAGAGAGACTGGATAGATAGATAGATAGATAGATAGATAGATAGATAGATAGATAGATAGATATGATTGAAAGAGAGAATAATTGATATGATTGAAAAAGAGAGAATAGATAGATAGATGATAGATAGATAGATAGATAGATACTGTAGATATTATTGAGAGAGAGGTTAGATAGATAAATAAATATGGTTGAGAGAGAGAGAGAATAGAAAAATAGATATGATTGGGAGAGGATAGATAGATAGATAGATAGATAGATAGATATGATTGAGAGAGAAGTCACAATCAAAGCCCTCCCGACAGATGGCCATCCAGTCTCTGTTTAAAAGCTTCCAGAAAAGAAGAACCCATTGCACTCCAAGGCAGACTATATTCCACTAGATTTGGAAGTCATCTAATCCAACCTCATTCTGCCAGGCAGAAAGACACAATCAAAGCCCTCCTGACAGATGGCCATCCAGCCTCTGTTTAAAAACCTCCAGAAAGAAGAACCCATTGGACTCCACTAGATTTGTAAGGGATCCCTAAAGGTTATCTAATACAACCTCATTCTGCCAGGCAGGAAGATACCATCAAAGCTCTCCTGACAGATGGCCATCCAATCTCTGTTTAAAAAACCTCCAGAAAAAGAAGAACCCATTGGACTCCAAGGCAGACTATATTCCACTAATTGGAAGGGATCCCCAAAAGTCATGTAATCCTATCTCATTCTGCCAGGCAGAAAAACACAATCAAAGCCCTCCCAACAGATGGCCATCCAGCCTCGTGGAGGGGAAAAGTGGGGTATAAATAAACATGATAATGAGGATGATGATATACCTGGCATATCTTTGCCTCCAAATGCAGAACCTTCCCTGCATCTTCCCTTCTTCACCTGTCTGGTCTTGGGTCTGTTTGGCTGTTCATTTTCACCTCCTTTGCTGCATGAATAATTAATCGTAGCAATTATCTGGCTACACAGGAAGCGATTGCACTGATAATTGATGATCGGAGGCTCTTCCAAGCCATGATCGATTGGTTGCAGAGGAAGAGAGGAGTGAGCCAAAGGAGATGCATCCTTTTTGGGATTGCTCTCCTAATGTTTAGCATGGAAAGGGTCAGAGATCTCCTAATTCCTAGCATGGAAAGGATCCAGCATCCTTCTTCCTTACTCTAATAAAAAGGAAGGGATGATGAACTCTTCCCGTGCCAGGCTTTAGAGGAAAGGAAGGGACACTTCACCTTTGGAATGCCAAGCATTAAAGAAGGGGGTGCTTTTTTAATATTACTAGATGTACCCGCCTTACGTTGCTGTGACCAACCTTCTGTCCCTCTTTCCTTCCCTCCCTCCTTCCCTCCCTCCCTCCCTTTTTTTCTTTCCTTCTCTCCTTCCTTCCTTCTCTTCCATTTCCTTCCCCCGTTTTCTTTCCCTTCCTCTTTCTCTCCTTCCTTCCTTCCTTCCCTCTTTCCTTCCTTCCCTTTTTCTCTCTCCTTCCTTCTTTCTCTTCCTCTTCTCTTCCTTCCCCCCTTTTCTTTCCCTTCCTCCTCTTTCTTTCCTTCCCTCCTTCTTTCCTTACCTTTTTTCTTTCCTTCTCTCCTTTCTTCCTTTTCTTCCTCTTCCCTTCCTTCCCCCCTTTTCTTTCACTTCCTCTTTCTCCCCTTCCTTCCCTCTTTCCCTCCTTCTTTTTTCTTTCCTTCTCTCCTTCCTTCCTTCTCTTCCTTTTCCTTCCCCTTTTTCTTTCCCTTCCTCTTTCTCTCCTTCCTTCTCTTCCTCTTCCCTTCCTTCCCCTTTTCTTCTCTTTTTTCTTTCCTTCTCTCCTTCCTTCCTTCCCTTTTTCCTTCCTTCCCTTTTTTCTTTTCTCTCCTTCCTTCCTTCCTTCCTTCCTTCCTTCCTTCCTTCTCTTCCTCTTCCTCTTCCTCTTCCTCTTCCTTTCCCCTTTTCTTTCGCTTCCTCTTTCTCTCCTTTCTTCCTTCCCTCTTTCCTTCCTTCCTTCCTTCCCTTTTTTCTTTCCTTCTCTCCTTCCTTCTCTTCCTCTTCTGTTTTTGCATATATGTGTGTGTGTGTGTGGTTTTGTGCATGCGTTGTAATGTATTTTTTATTTTTTTTGGCTTTTTAAGTCCCGTCTGCTGTGTTTTTCAGTTTGTTTATGAGTGATGGTCACTTGTTGGCCTGACAGGTGTCTTGTGTCCAAATTTGGTGTCAATTCATCCAGTGGTTTTTGAGTTATGTTAATCCCACAAACGAACATTACATTTTTATTTATATAGATTAGATTTAATGTGTATATGATTGACATATATTTACACACACACACACACACACACACACACACGGAGCCCCGATGACGAAGTGGGTTAAACCACTGAGCTGCTGAAGTTGCTGATCGAAAGGTCACAGGTTTGAATCCAGGGAGCGGGGTGAGCTCCCACTATTAGCCCCAGCTTCTAGTAACCTAGGAGTTTGAAAACATGCAAATGTGAGTAGATCAATAGGTACTGCTCCAGCTGGAAGATAACGGCACTCCATGCAATCATGCTGGCCATTGATACACCCACACACACATATATGTATACACACATCCAGACATATATATATATATACAGAAATACATACACACATGAGCCCCTGGTGGCACAGTGGTTTAAACCGCTGAGCTGCTGAACTTGCTGACCGAAAGGTCACAGGTTTGAATCCGGGGAGCGGGGTGAGCTCCTTCTGTTAGCCCCAGCTTCTGCCAACCTAGCAGTTTAAAAACATGCGTGTTCGTTTTCCACTCCCTTTGCAGGTTTATGATCCCTTTACCAGTTCTTGACTCCTGGCAGGTGGTCCTTGTGACATAAGTTCCAGTGAATCCTTTGGGTCACAGAGTTGTGCCTCTGTTTGTAGTCTGTCTGTGCGATTTTCTTGCAGCAGCTGAAGATAAGATCCACGGTTTCATCAGCTTCCTTGCACAGTCTGCATTTTGAGTCATCAGCTGATTTTTCAATCCTGGCCTTTATTATTATTATTATTATTATTATTATTATTATTATTTCATATCAGGAGTGACTTGAGAAACTGCAAATCGCTTCTAGTGTGAGAGAATTGGCTGTCTGCAAGGAATTGCCCAGGGAATTATTATTATTATTATTATTATTATTATTTCATGTCAGGAGTGACTTGAGAAACTGCAAATCGCTTCTGGTGTGAGAGAATTTGGCTGGCAGGGCCTTCCCGTCGTGGCCTCGCTTGCTCCTTTCCGCACATTGAAGCTGCTATGGGGCCCCAATATTCTGCAAGGAGTTGCCCAGGTGTTTTGATGTTTTGCCATCCTTGTGGGTGGCTTCTCTCATGTCCCTGCATGGGGAGCTGGAGCTGACAGAGGGAGCTCATCCACGCTCTCCCTGGATTCCAACCTCTGACCTGCCAGTCTTCAGGTCCTGCCGGCACAAGGCTTTAACCCAATGCACCTCCGGGGGGCTCCTATTTTATTATATGATTATTACTATATTATTATTATTTTATTATTATACTCAGTTGTGCAACTGTTCAATTATAATTATAATTATCGTCGTCATCTTGTGATTTTTAGGAATTTCTTAATGTTTTTACAAAAAATTAAAAGGAAACCACAAGAGGTATCCCCTTGCATTTCTGCACAACGAGACAACACAAGCAGGACATCCATCCTGCAAAGTTTCGTAAAGATTTGTTCATCTATTGATTTTTAGGAATTTTTTAAAAGCAATAATAAAATATTATTTTAAAGGTGTATGTTACATTGAAAAGGATGGGGAGGAAGGATTGGGGGACGGATGCTCTCCTCCTTTTCAAGCAGGGTTTCTGCTCCCCGGGGCCCCCATTGACAAACCGGGGCACTTTCAACCTTTTCTCTGGTGCAAAAAAAAAGAGAAGAAGGAGAAGAAAAAAAACGATTCCAGACCCGGAGCAAACCTGAGGCAAGGAGAAGGCAGCCTTTGATACGGCATTAAATCGTGATGGAAGAGACCTTGCCGCGGGGCATCGTCATCATCGGAGGAAGAGAGGGAGGGGACCGGTGCAAAAAAAGACGAAGGGAATGCGTGTCTGTCTGTCTGTCTGTCTGCGGAGGAAGGTGACTCTCCATCCCATTTGCCAGCAAGGCAACCTCTTCCTTCCCAGACTATTGTGTGTCCCACAGGTTCGCAAACAGGGATGTGTTATTGCCCCAACTCTATTCTCCATCTTCATTGCTATGATACTTCACCTTGTTGACGAGAAGCTTCCCAGCGGAGTGGAAATCATCTATCGGACAGATGGCAAGCTGTTTAATCTCAGCCGACTGAAAGCCAAAACCAAGGATACAACAACATCTGTTATAGAACTCCAGTATGCTGATGATAATGTCATCTGTGCGCATTCAGAAGAAGATCTACAAGCCACTCTAAACACCTTCGCAGAAGCATACACGAAGCTTGGCCCGTCACTCTACATTGAGAAAACCAAAGTGCTGTTCCAGAAGACACCAGCCATCCCCTCCCCAATGCCAGAGATACAGCTTAATGGTGTAACATTAGAAAATGTGGACCATTTCCGCTCCCTTGGCAGCCACCTCTCCACCAAAGTCAACATCGATGCCGAAATACAACACCGCCTGAGCTCTGCAAGTGCAGCATTTTCCCGAATGAAGCAGAGAGTGTTTGAGGCACAGAGATATCCGTAGGGAGACCAAGGTGCTTGTCTATAAAGCTATTGTCCTCCCAACCCTGCTCTATGCCTGTGAGACGTGGACTGTCTACAGACGTCACATGCAACTCCTGGAACGATTCCATCAGCCCTGCCTCTGAAAAATCCTGCAAATCTCTTGGGAAGACAAGCGGACAAACGTCAGCGTGCTGGAAGAAGCAAAGACCACCAGCATTGAAGCAATGGTCCTCTGCCATCAACTCCGCTGGACTGGTCATGTTGTCTGGATCCCCGACCACCGTCTCCCAAAGCAGTTGCTCTACTCCAAACTCAAGAACGGAAAAAGGAATGTTGGTGGACAGGAAAAGAGATTCCAAGATGGGCTCAAAGCCAACCTTAAAAACTCTGGCATAGACACTGAGAACTGGGAAGCCCTGACCCTTGAGCGCTCCAGCTGGAGGTCAGCTGTGACCAGCAGTGCTGCAGAATTCGAGGAGGCACGAGTGGAGGACGAAAGAGAGAAATGTGCCAGGAAGAAGGTGCGTCAAGCCAACCCCGACCGGGACCGCCTTCCACCTGGAAACCAATGCCCCCACTGCGGAAGAAGATGCGGGTCAAGAATAGGGCTCCACAGCCACCTACAGACCCATCAAGGAAAACCATCTCACTCGTCCAACGAGGGATCGCCTAAGAAGTAAGTATTGTGTGTCCTTTAATGCAGGCCTGGGCCAATTTGGGCCCTCCTTCCAGGTGTTTTGGACTCCGACTCCCACCATTCCTAACAGCCTCAGGCCCCTTTCTTTCCCCGCTCAGCCGCTTAAGCATCTCTTTCATGAGGACCGGCTCCTTTAAAGGCACCAGACCCTCTGAAAACCACGTAAAACTACAACTCTCTGCTTTCCCTAGCCTTGAACCATGGCCTTGAAAGTGCTGTAAAACCACATTAGTGAAGTAAAGGTTTCCCCTAACATTAAGTCTAGTTGTGTCTGACTCTTGGGGTTGGTGCTCATCTCCATTTCTAAGCCGAAGAGCCGGCGTTGTCCATAGACACCTCCAAGGTCATGTGGCCAGCATGACTGCATGGAGTGCCCTTACCTTCCCACCGGAGTTCATGTGTGTATGTATGTGTGTATATATGTGTGTGTGTGTATGCGTGTATAAATGGCTGGCATGACTGCATGGAGTGCCATTACCTTCCCGCCGGAGCGGTACCTATTGATCTACTCACATTTGTATGTTTTCGAACTGCTTAGTTGGCAGAAGCTGGGGCTAACAGCAGGAGCTCACCCTGCTCCCCAGATCCGAACCTGTGACCTTTCAGTTAGCAAGTTCAGCAGCTCAGCGGTTTAACCCACTGCGCTGCCAGGGGTTCATGTTTTCGAACTGCTAGGTCGGCAGAAGCTGGGACTAACAGCGGGAGCTCACCCTGCTCCCCAGATTAGAACCTCTGACCTTTCAGTTAGCAAGTTCAGCAGCTCAGCAGTTTAACCCACTGCGCCGCCAGGGTTTCATGTTTTCGAACTGCTAGGTTGGCAGAAGCTGGGGCTAACAGCAGGAGCTAACCTCGCTCCCCAGATTCGAACCTACCACCTTTCAGTCAGAAAGTTCAGCAGCTCAGCAGCTTAACCCACTGTGTATATATATATATATCTGTCTGTATGTGCGTGTTTGGGTGTATAAATGGCTGGCATGACTGCATGGAGCGCTGTTACCTTCCTGCCAGAGCGGTACCTATTGATCTACTCACATTTGCAGGTTTTCGAACTGCTAGATTTGCAGAAGCTGGGGCTAACAGTGGGAGCTCACCTCGCTCCCCAGATTCAAACTTGTGACCTTTTGGTCAGCAAGTTCAGCAGCTCAGCAGTTTAACCCACTGTTCCACCAGGGACTCATGTGTGTATATATACGTGTGTGTGTATGTGGGTGTATAAATGGCTGGCATGACTGCATGGAACGCTGTTACCTTCACGCTGGAGCAGTACCTGCTGATCTTCTCACATTTGCATGTTTTCGAACTGCTAGGTTGGCAGAAGCTGGGGCTAACAGCGGGAGCTCACCCCGCTCCCCAGATTCAAACCTACGACCTTTTAGTCAGCAAGTTCAGCAGCTCAGCAGTTTAACCCACTGTGCCACCAGGGGCTCGTGTGTGTATGTATGTGTGTGTATATATATGTGTGTGTATGTGGGTTCAGCAGCTCAGCGGTTTAACCCGCTGCGCCACCGGGGGCTCCATAGTACATAGTCCCATAGTACCTCCATAGTCATTATTTATTGATCTCCCCATTATGTTAACCTGACGAGTTGACCTTTAGCGTTCAGATCCAAGGATGCCGGACTTCGCATGGCAATGAGGTGCCTCCAGGTCAAAGAAGGGGTCCCATTGTCATTTCCCAATTGGTTCTATCACTCCTGCCCTTGACACACCTTTGTGCTCTTGGTCTCCCAGGTAGAATTGACGGGGAGCAGCGTCTTCGATTACGTCCATCCCGGAGATCATTTGGAAGTCGCCGAACAGTTGGGTTTGAAGGCGCCGTCTGATCCGTGCCGCCCGAGCCGCCACAAAACCGCCGCCACCTCTTCCTCTGGGCTGCCTGAGGCCTCCGAATCAGGTATGACTCAATTGAAGCACACTCAGTTGTACAAGTGTTCAATAATAAGAATTATTATTATCATCATATCATCATCATCTTATTATTATTATTATTATTATTATTATTATTATTATTATTATTATTTCGTGTCAGGAGTGACTTGAGAAACTGCAAGTCGCTTCTGGTGTGAGAGAATTGGCCGTCTGCAAGGAGTTGCCCAGGGGATGCCCGGGTGTTTTGATGTTTTTACACTCCTTGCTGGAGGCTTCTCTCATGTCCCTGCATGGGAAGCTGGAGCTGACAGAGGGAGCTCACCCACGCTCAACCCAGATTCGAAACTCTAACCTGCCGGTCTTCAGTCCTGCCGGCACAAGGGTTTAACCCATTGCTCTACTGGGGCCTCCTATTTTAATATATGACTAGTGTGGGGACCCGGCGCTGCCCGGGTTATTTGAGGAAGGCATTATGTGCCAAGGTTGGTCTTTATCAGTTATTTATGTGGCTTGCAGTGGTCTCAGGAAGTTAGTGAATGTACTGCGAGTCCCATCGTCCATGGTCCATCCTCCTCGAAACTGCACCAGGATGTGGGTCATGGGGGCTCTGTGTGCCAAGTTTGGTCTTGATCAGTCACTGAATGAGGGTCGCAGTGGTCTCAGAAAGCGAGCAAAGGTACTACAAGTCCCATCATCCGTGGTCCATCCTCCTCGAAACTGCAGCTGGATGTAGAGTGGGTCATGGGGGCTCTGTGTGCCAAGTTTGGTCTTGATCAGTCATTGGATGAGAGTCTCAGCCGTCTCGGAAACTGAGTGGAGACACTTCAAGTCCCATCATCCGTGGTCCATCCTCCTCCAATCTGTAGTAGGATGTAGAGTGGGTCATGGGGGTTCTGTGTGCCAAGTTTGGTCTTTATCGGTCTTTGTTGGGGACCACAGTGGTCTGTGGGAACCAAAGGGTTTGAAAGTACTACAAATCCCATCATCCTTTGTCCATCGTCCCCCAAACCTCACCAAGACGTAAAGGGGGTCATGGGGGTTATGTGTGCCAAGTGTGATCCAGGTCCATCCCTCAGACCCTTTCCTCTCCTCTCGTTGCCACCTCAGAATGTTGGAATGTTGAAGCTGGCCAATCAGAGAGCATATGCAAATTGTACCGCAGTGGCAACCAATCAGATAGCTGCCACAGCCTCATGCCTTTACCTCCCCTCATTCTCTCACCTTAGAATGTTGGAATGTTGAAGCTGGCCAATCAGAGAGCATATGCAAATTGTACCGTAGTGGCAACCAATCAGATAGCTGCCACAGCCTCGGGCTTTTACCTCCCCTCTCTCTGCCACCTCAGAATGTTGGAATGTTGAGGCTGGCAAATCAGAGAGCATATGCAAATTACACCACAGTGGCAGCCAATCAGAACGCTGCCACATACATACACCGTCCTCCTGCCCTCCCTCCCTCCTGCCTGCCGCATACAAACATTCTCTTTTATTGTATAGATAGATACAGATTATAGATATATAGATATAGATTATTACTATATTATTATTTTATTATACTCAGTTGTGTAACTGTTCAATTATCATCATCATATTATCATCATAATATTTTTATTATTTTATTATTTTATTATTATTATTTTATTATACTCAGTCCCTCCTTACTCAAGGAGTATGTCTCATCTGCACTTTTGGGGTGTGTTTTACAGTCGCATAGGACCTAACTTCCAAGTCTCTGCTTTTCCTGAAACTTTGAATCATAGAATCAAAGAGTTGGAAGAGACCTCATGGGCCATCCAGTCCAACCCCATTCTGCCAAGAAGCAGGAACATTGCATTCAAATCACCTCTGACAGATGGCCATCCAGCCTCTGTTTAAAAGCTTCCAAAGAAGGAGCCTCCACCACACTCCGGGGCAGAGAGTTCCACTGCTGAACGGCTCTCACAGTTAGGAAGTTCTTCCTCATGTTCAGATGGAATCTCCTTTCTTGTAGTTTGGAGCCATTGTTCCGCGTCCTAGTCTCCAGGGAAGCAGAAAACAAGCTTGCTCCCTCCTCCCTGTGGCTTCCTCTCACATATTTATACATGGCTATCATATCTCCTCTCAGCCTTCTCTTCTTCAGGCTAAACATGCCCAGCTCCTTAAGCCGCTCCTCATAGGGCTTGTTCTCCAGACCCTTGATCATTGGAGTCGCCCTCCTCTGGACACATTCCAGCTTGTCAATATCTCTCTTGAATTGTGGTGCCCAGAATTGGACACAATATTCCAGGTGTGGTCTAACCAAAGCGGAATAGAGCATGGGGAGCATGACTTCCCTGGATCTAGACACTATGCTCCTCTTGATGCAGGCCAAAATCCCATTGGCTTTTTTTGCCGCCACATCACATTCCTGGCTCATGTTTAACTTGTTGTCCACGAGGACTCCAAGATCTTTTTCACACATACTGCTCTCGAGCCAGGCGTCACCCATTCTGTATCTTTGCATTTCGTTTTTCCTGCCAAAGTGGAGTATCTTGCATTTGTCCCTGTTGAACTTCATTTTGTTAGCTTTGGCCCATCTCTCTAATCTGTCAAGATCGTTTTGAATCCTGCTCCTGTCCTCTGGAGTATTGGCTCTCCCTCCCAATTTGGTGTCGTACTGCAAACTTGATGGTCCTGCCTTCTAGCCCTTCATCTAAGTCATTGGCATCTCCTTGGGGTCTTCATCATCCCTTCCTCTTCCTCCCGTCCAGATGAGCAAATATAAGGCGAGGAATGAAAGGGAATTTCGGCTCGACCCTTCCTTTCCTCTCATTTGAGATCCCGGCCTGCCTGGCTTTTATCTGGGGGACTTGTGAAAGATTTATGTCCGACGCTCCGGCAGTGAAAGGGAATGCAAGATAAGCATTGTGCCCGGAGCGTGCTCGGCTAAGAACACAGGGAAATACTTGGAGGAAGCCGGATGGACCTCAGGAAAGGGTCAGGATCTTCCGTTCCAGCATCCATAGGCCATCCCTTTGGGAGACCTACAAACGGCATACGAAGGGAGCTGACCCCTTACTTTTGGGGGGATTTGGCGCGTTTGAGTAACGGGAGGTGTAGACTGCTTCTGGGCATGGAAGCGCTCTTTAACCCTTTTGTAAACAAGGGACAAGTCAAAGGATCATGAGATGAGAATGAGGCTGGATGGCCATCTGTTTAAAATGCTTTGATTGTGCCTTTCCTGCATGGAAGACAGGAGGGGGCTGGACTAGATGGCCTTTGAGGTCCCTTCTAACACTAGGACTCTATTGCTCCTGACACAAAAATACTAGGATTCTACTGCTCCTGACACAAATTATTGTTGTTGTTGTTGTTGTTGTTGTTGTTGTTGTTGTTGTTGTTATTATTATTATTATTATTATTATTAAGCAGAGGCTGGATAGCCATCTGCCGGTGGTGCTTTGATTGTGCCTTTCCTGCATGGAACACCAGATGGGGCTGGACTAGATGGCTTTTGGGGTCTCTTCTAACACTAGGACTCTATTGCTCCTGAAACAAATTATTATTATTATTATTATTATTATTATTATTATTATTATTATTATTAAGCAGAGGTTGGATAGCCATCTGCCGGAGGTGCTTTGATTGTGCCTTTCCTGCATGGAAGACAGGAGGGGGCTGGACTAGATGGCCTTTGGGGTCCCTTCTAACACTAGGACTCTATTGCTCCTGAAACAAATTATTATTATTATTACTATTATTATTATTATTATTATTATTATTATTATTATTATTATTATTAAGGAGAGGCTGGATAGCCTTCTAACACTAGGATTCTATTGCTCCTGATACAATAATAATAACAATAATAATAATAATAATAATTATTATTATTATTAATTAAGCAGAGGCTGGATGGCCATCTGCTGGGCATGTTTTGATTGTGAGATGCTGGTTGCGGAAACAGAGTGTCGACTTCTTCTGTGACGGCTTCAGAAAACTTGTTCATCATTGGCAGAAATGTATCCAATTGTCTGGTGATTATGTGGAAAAGTGAATAGTGGTCGTTAAAGAGCACATTCTAAGGATTATTTCTGTGTTTGATTTATTAAAATATTCCCATCCAAAACCAATGTGGAGGCATTACTTTTCATTCAACCCTTGTATGTATCCACTTTGGGTCTTGATAAAGGAGGGTACCAATAAATATGATGAAGATGATGATGATCTTCTTCTTAGGCGATCCCTCGTTGTAGGAGTAGGATAGTCTTCCAGAATCAGTGTACTAGCGGTGGGTCCGTAGGTGACTGTGAAGCCCTATTCTTGACCTGCATGTTCTCCAGCAGTCTGTCTGTCTATCTATCTATCTATCTATCTATCTATCTATCTATCTATCTATCTATCTATCTATCGTATATCTCTATCTACATATGTCTGATCTATCTATCTTTCTATCTCTGTCTGTCTGTCTATCTCCATATGCCTCTATCTATCTACTGTATATATCTCTCTACATATGTCTGATCTATCTATCTATCTATCTATCTATCTATCTATCTATCTATCTTTGTTTATCTATCTACTGTATCTCTCTATCTACATATGTCTGGTCTATCTATCTATCTATCTATCTATCTATCATCTATCTATCTATCTATCTATCTATCTATCTATCTATCTATCTATCTATCTATCTATCTATCTATATCCCTATCTATCTATCTATCTATCTATCTATCTATCTATCTATCTATCTATCTATCTATCTATCTCTATCTCTATCTCTATCTCTATCTATCTATCTATCTATCTATCTATCTATCTATCTATCTATCTATCTATCTATCTATCTATATCTCTATCTATATCTCTATCTATCTATCTATCTATCTATCTATCTACTGTATACATCTATCTACATATGTCTGATCTATGTGAAGACATTGATTTCCAGGTGGAAAGCAGTCCCAGTCGGGTTGGCTTGATGCACCTTCCTCTTGGCACATTTCTCTCTTTCGCCCTCCATTCATGCCTCTTCAAATTCTGCAGCACTGTTGGTCACAGCTGGCCTCCAACTGGAGCGCTCAAGGGCCAGAGCTTCCCAATTCTCAGTGTCTATGCCAGAGTTTTTAAGGTTGGCTTTGAGCCCATTTACCTGTCCTCCAACATTAAATTTCCCATTCGTGAGTTCGGAGTAGAGCAACTGCTTTGGGAGACAATGGTCGGGCATTTGGACAGCATGGCCAGTCCAGTGGAATTGACGGCGGAGGACCATCGCTTCAGTGCTGGTGGTCTTTGCTTCTTCCAGCATGCTGTCCTTTGTCTGTCTGTCTTCCCAAGAGATTTGCAGGATTTTCCGGAGGCAGCGCTGATGAAATCATCATGACGTCTGGGTGCAATATACTTACTTACTTACTTAGGTGATCCCTTGTAGCCTGAAGATGATGGTCCTCCAAGTTTAGTATCTTGGCGGTTGGTTTGTAGGTAGCAGTGGAGCCCTATTCTTTATCTGCATGTTCTTCTGCAGTGAAGGCATTGGTTTCCAGGTGGAAGTCGGTTCCGTTCAGGGTTGGCTCGACACACCTTCCTCTTCGCATGTTTCTCTCACACCAAAAGCTACTTGCAGTTTCTCAAGTTGCTCCTGACATGGACAAAAAAATCCTTGGTCAGGAGTGCTTGCCAAGGCTCAACCTCGTCTTTCTCCCTTTCCATCCCATCTTGCAGGGATGAAAGCAGGGATATGGAGAAAAAAATGGGGTTTCTTTCTCCAAATTATGATATGTCATTTGCTTTCGGGTCCTAGATCTCCCCGGTCCAAGGTTTGCAGAACCTGATGCCTTGGAGCGCTCCTTCTTCGTCCGCCTGAAGTCCACCTTGACCAAGAGAGGACTCCATGTCAAAACATCGGGATATAAGGTAAGAGGAGTGGAGTACCATACGTTTCTCCCTCTTGTTGGTTGCACATGGAGCTGTCCATTCCTATCGTTCAACCAAATGCAACGAAGGTGTCCCTCTTCCTAAATACCTGTCCCTACCTGTGGTGCCTCCTCCTCATTTTCTCAGGTGATCCACGTCACAGGGCGTCTTCGCCCCCGCCTGCCGTCCTTCTCACATTCGCACTCTGGTCCGCGCACAATGGGCCTGGTGGCGCTGGGACACACGCTGCCTCCTTCCACCCTCAGCGAGGTGCGCATCGAGTGCCACATGTTCGTCTTCCGGGTCAACATGGACCTCCAGATTGTCTACTGCGAGAGCAGGTGGGTTGTGGCCTCCACGCCGATTGCAACTTTAGAGATCAGGCATGGGCCAACTTGGGGCCCCCAGGTGTTTTGGACTCCAACTCCCACAATGCCTAATAGCCTACTGGCTCTTAGGAATTGTGGGAGTCAGAGTCCAAAACACCTGGAAGGCCAGAGTTGGCCCATGCCTGGTTTAGAAGCAAGTAGTATAAGTTGGATGCCACCTTAGATTTACGTATTGAGCTGTTAGCCAAAAAGCCCAATTTCATTCTCTCATACACACACACACACACACATATATATACAAAACAAAAGGTGTTGTTCCAGTATTTTCTTGTACCAAAATAAGTTTGCAGTTATGTTTTAAAATGTTTGCTCTTTCCAAACCTTCTTTGTACATTTTACAAAATACTCAGGCAATAGCAGTAAGGGACGAAGAAAGGAGCAAGTGGGGGGAGGGAGGAGAGAGGGAGGAAAGAAGGAAGGAAGGAAGGAGAGGGAGGGAAGGAAAGGAGGGAGGGGAAGGAAGGGGGGAGGGAAGGAAGGAAGAAGAAGGAAGGAAGAAGAGGAAGGGAAGGGAGGAGGGAGGAGGGAAGGGAAGGGAAGGGAAGGGGAAGGAAGGGAAGGGAAGGGGAAGGAAGGGAAGGGAAGGGAAGGGAAGGGAAGGGAAGGGAAGGAAGGGAAGGGAAGGGAAGGGAAGGGAAGGAAGGGAAGGAGGAAAAGGAAAGAGGAAGGAAGGAGGAGGGAAGAGAGGAAGGAAGGAAAGAAGGGGAAGGGAAAGAAAAAGAGAGGAAAGAAGGGAGGAGGAGGGAAAGGAAGGAGGGAAGGAAAGAAGGAAGGAAAGAAAGAAAGAAGTGAAGGAAGGAAGGAGGAGAAGGAAAGGGGGAAGGAAGGAGGGAGGAGGAGGAGGAAAGAGGAAGAGGAGGGAAGAAAGGAGGGAGGGAGGGGAGTAGGGAAGGGGGAGGGAGGGAAGAGGAAGGAGGAAAGGAGGAAGGAAGGAAGGAAAGGAAGGAAGGAAGGAAGGAAGGAAAGAAGAAGGAAGAGAAGAGAAGGGAAGGGAGGAAAGGAGGAAGAAAAGAAGAGAGAGAGGAAGAAGGAAGGAAGGAAGGAAGGAAGGAAGGAAGGAGGAAGGAAGGAAGGAAGGAAGGAAGAGAGGAAGAGAAAGGAGAGGAGGAAGGAAGGGAGGGAGGGAGAGAAAGAAGGAGAGAAGGAAAGGAGGAAAGAAGAGAAATAAAGAAGGAAGAGAAGGAAGGAAGGAAGGAAGGAAGGAAGGAAGGAAGGAAGGAAGGAAGGAAGGAAGAAGGGAAGAAGGAAAGAAGCAAGGGAGGAAGGGAAGAAGAAGGAAGGGAAGGAAAAATGAAGAGAAAAGGAAGGAAGAATGGGAAGGAGGGAGGGAGGAAGGAAAGAAGGAGGGAAGGAGAGAAAGGAGGTGGGAAGGGAGGGAGGGAGGAAAAAAGATAGGAAGGAAAAGAAAGAGGGAAGGAAGGAAAGAAAGAAGGAGGAAAGGAATGAAAGATGGAAGGAGGGTGGGAAAAAAGGAAATAAAGAAGGAGGGTGGGTCAAAAGGAAGACAGAAAGGAGGGAAGGAAGTAATGAAGGATTACAGTCCTTCCTTCCCTCTTTCTTTCCTTCACTCCTTTAAGGTTCCATGAGAAAGAAAAGTCTTCTGAAGGGTTCCATGGCCAAAAAGGTTTGGAAACTGCTGGCCTTCAGTGCGATTCTGTGGTCTACTTTTCTATAGTTTCTTTAATTTTTTTATGGGATTGTTGGGTTAGAAGCGAACCTCCATCGATCTCTCCCAATGACTTTTCCAATTCCCTTCCTCTTTTTATTTCAGGATCAGCAACTATATGGATTTGTGTTCCTCGGAGCTGGTGGGCAAAAGCTGTTACCGCTTCATTCATGGCGAGGACGTGGAAGCCATCCGCCAAAGCCACCTGGACTGTAGGTTGCCCTCCTCATCATGTTCATAACCTTTCATAGTGGGGTCGATGATGATGATGATGGTGGTGACGATGATTATTATGATGATGATGTTGCCTTTTGCCTTCCAGTGTTGACCAAGGGGCAAGTGGTGACCCAGTATTACCGCTGGCTGCAGAAGAACGGCGGCTTCGTTTGGATCCAGTCCTGTGCCACCATTTCGGTCAACGTCAAGAACCCAAGTGAGAAGAACATGGTTTGGGTGAACTACATCCTCAGGTGAGGCCGTTCATTTCTTTTCCATAGGCTTCGTACTTTATTTATATTTATCGTGTCAGTGCAACTAGTCGATTATATTACATTTCTAACAGAACAAAGCAAAAAGAACAGACAAAATACAGAATTGTGAGTCTGGTCATTGATTAGATGTCCTTTGACCAGTATCTGGCCACTTGGAGTGCTTCTGGTGTTGCTGCAAGAAGGTCCTCCATTGTGCATGTGGCAGGGCTCAGGTTGCATTGCAACAGGTGGTCAGTGGTTTGCTCCTTTCCACTCCTTTCCACTTTGTGGCCCCATTTCTGAAGGTTGGCTCTGCATCTCGTGGTGCCAGAGCACAGTCTGTTCAGCACCTTCTAAGTCGCCCAGTCCTCTGTGTGCCCAGGAGGGAGTCTCTCATTTGGTATCAGCCGTTGGTTGTGGTTCTGGGTTTGAGCCTGCCACTTTTGGACTCTCGCTTGCTGAGGTGTTCCGGCGAGTGTCTCCGTAGATCTTAGAAAACTATTTCTAGATTTAAGTCGTTGACATGCTGGCTGATACCCAAACAGGGGATGAGCTGGAGATGTCTCTGCCTTGGTCCTTTCACTATTGGCTGCCACTTCCCGGCGGATGTCAGGTGGTGCAATACCGGCTAAGCAGTGTAATTTCTCCAGTGGTGTAGGGCGCAGACATGCCGTGATAATGCGGCATGTCTCATTAAGAGCCACATCCACTGTTTTAGCGTGGTGAGATGTGTTCCACACTGGGCATGCGTACTCAGCAGCAGAGTAGCACAGCGCAGATACATCTTCACTGTATCTGGTTGTGATCCCCAGGTTGTGCCAGTCATCTTTCGTATGATATTGTTTCTAGCACCCACTTTTTGCTTGATGTTCAGGCAGTGCTTCTTGTAGGTAAGAGCACGGTCCAGAGAGACTCCCAGGTATTTGGGTGCGCTGCAATGCTCCAGTGGGATTCCTTCCCAGGTGATCTTCAGAGCTCGGGATGCTTGTCTGTTCTTGGGATGAAATGCACATGTCTGTGTTTTAGATGGGTTGGGGATCAGCTGGTTTTCCCTGTAATAGACAGTGAGAGCACCTAGAGCTTCAGAAAGCTTCTGTTCTACCATCTCAAAGCTCCCTGCTTGAGCGGTGATGGCACAATCGTCAGCATAGATGAAGCTCTCTGTCCCTTCTGACAGTGGCTGGTCATTTGTGTAGATGTTGAACATGGATGGAGCAAGCACGCTTCCCTGAGACAGGCTGTTCTTCTGTTTCCGCCATCTGCATCTCTGGCCCTGGAACTCAACAAAGAAGCTCCTGTTTTGTAGCAGGTTTCCTATGAGGCGGGTGAGGTGGTCGTCCTTTGTGATATTATACATTTTTCTCAGGAGGAGGCGGTGGTTCACAGTATCATAGGCTACTGACAGGTCTATGAAGATAGCTCCTGTGATCTGCTGTGATCCGGTAGGCTGTTAGGAATTGTGGGAGTTGAAGTCCAAAACACCTGGAGGGTGGACCACCACGTTGGCCCATGCCTGATCTATCCTATAGAATTAATGCAGATTATTATTGCAAAATCTTTTCCCCCTTTTCCCCCCCCCCCCCCCCCCCAAAAGAGATAAAAGGAATCCATGAATGGCCGGCTGCAGATGGTTATTAATGACCGCCTTCCCCTTTTTTCCCCCTTCCCCTCCCCAAAGCGAAAGGGGGAAAAAAAGCATTATCATGCTAATCCTGTAAGCAATTGCCGATACTAATGTATGATTTGTCAGGGTGATTAGTATTTTAGTTAATTAGTGCTGTAATTAGAGGCTAATTAACTTTCTTACAGCTCTTCCCTGCAACGGGAAAGGCAAGCAATGCTGGCGAAATGGGGCTGGCATGCTCTTCCCATTTGTCCCCGGCCTCTCCCTTCGCAAATAGGTCCGGGTCCTGCGGACTTTGAGGTTGAACCCAACAGAAACCAGGTTTGAAAGCATTCACTCCAATCTAGAACTGGGTGCAGGTAATGGTGCAAAACCTTGGGCGGATGGGTCAAGGTGCATCTGATGGGTAGTTGTCATTCGCCAAGGTCTTTAGCCTTCTCTGCCAAAGAAATCCCAGGAATCCATAGCCTCTATTTCTATCCTCATCTAGCCGTCTCTCCATATCTATCTATCTATCTATCTATCTATCTATCTATCTATCTATCTATCTATCTATCTTATATCTCTATCTACATATGTCTGATCTATCTATCTTTCATCTCCATATGCCTCTGTCTATCTATCTATCATCTATCT
Source organism: Anolis sagrei ordinatus (assembly GCF_025583915.1). Taxonomy (NCBI): domain Eukaryota; kingdom Metazoa; phylum Chordata; class Lepidosauria; order Squamata; family Anolidae; genus Anolis; species Anolis sagrei. Next base: position 6,063,878 of record NW_026847771.1, on the reverse strand, counting down.
ATCTATCTATCTATCTATCTATCTATCTATCTATCTATCTCTTTATGCCTCTATCTACCTATCTATCTAATCTATCTAATTGATATCTCTTATCTATTTATTTATCTGTCTATCTCCATATTCATCTATCTATCTCTTTATGCCTCTATCTATCTACATATGTCTGATCTATCTATCTGTCTATCTGCCTATCTATCTATCTGTCTGTCTGTCTGTCTGTCTGTCTGTCTGTCTGTCTATCTCCATATGCCTCTATCTATGCATCCATCCATCTATTTATCTACTGTATATCTCTATCTACATATGCCTGATCTATCTATCTATCTATCTATCTATCTATCTATCTATCTATCTATCTATCTATCTATCTATCTATCTATCATCTATCTATCTATCTATCTATCTATCTATCTATCTATCTATCTATCTCTTTATGCCTCTATCTACCTATCTATCTAATCTATCTAATTGATATCTCTTATCTATTTATTTATCTGTCTATCTCCATATTCATCTATCTCTTTATGCATCTATCTATCTACATATGTCTGATCTATCTATCTGTCTATCTGCCTATCTATCTATCTGTCTGTCTGTCTGTCTATCTCCATATGCCTCTATCTATGCATCCATCCATTTATTTATCTACTGTATATCTCTATCTACATATGCCTGATCTATCTATCTATCTATCCATCTATCATCTATCTATCTATCTATCTATCTATCTATCTATCTATCTATCTATCTATCTCTTTATGCCTCTAGATTTATGCCTAATCTATCTAATCGATATCTCTTATCTATTTATTTATCTGTCTTATCTCCATATTCATCTACCTATCTCTTTATGCCTCTATCTATCTATCTATATCTAACTCCATATGTGTATATATCATTTTCATATGCCTCTGTCTCTCTATCTACATGTGTCTTATCTATTTATCATCTCCATATACTTCTATCTCTCTACATATATCTCTGTCTCCATATCTTATCTATATCTCTATCATCTCCATATGCCTCTGTCTGTCTGTCTGTCTGTCTGTCTATCTAGATATACCTCAATCTATCTCCATCTACATCTGTCTCTCTGTCTCTCTATCTCTATCTATCTATCTCTATCTATCTATCTATCTATCTATCTATCTATCTATCTATCTATACATCAATGAAATTCCATGGGAGAAAAAAATCTAGTTTTATATACAGAGGCTGGATGCCCATCTGTCGGGAGGACTTTGATTGTGTTTTCCTGCCTGGCAGAATGGGAATGGACCGTTTGGCTTATGGGATCTTCCAACTTTTACGCAGTTATGCTAATGCTTTTATGTTTATCTCTCTACCTTCGGGAGAAATAAAGCAGGGTATAAATAATAGTAGTAGTAATAATAATAATAATAATAATAATAATAATAATAATAATGGGTAGGGGTTTCCCCCTGACCTTAAGTCCAGTCGTGTCTGACTCTAGGGGTTGGTGCTCATCTCCATTTCTAAGCCGAAGAGCCGGTGTTGTCCATAGACACCTCCAAGGTCATGTGTCTGGCATTGACTGCATGGAACACTGTTACCTTCCAGCTGGAGCGGTACCTATTGATCTACTCACATTTGCATGTTTTCGAACTGCTAGGTTGGCAGAAGCTGGGGCTGACAGCGGAAGCTTACACCGCTCCCTGGATTCGAACCTGCAACCTTTCAGTCAACAAGCTTAGCAGCTCAGCGGTTTAACCCACTGTGCCACCGGGGGCTCTAATAACAACAACAACGACAACGACAACAACAAAGTCTCTGGCACAAGCCAGTTAAGGTGGTCCCATTGGTGATTGGCACACTGGGTGCAGTGCCTAAAGACCTTGGCCTGCACTTAAACACAATTGGCACTGACAAAATTACCTGCAGAAAGCCACCTTACTGGGATCTGCAATCATTATTTGCCAATACATCACACAGTCCTAGGACTTGGGAAGTGTCCGACGTGTGATCCAATACAACAGCCAGCAGAGTGATCTTGTCTGCTGTGGACTCATCTTGTTGTGTTTCAAACCACAACAACAACAACTCTCTTTCTCCCCCTTCTTTTCATTTCTGGAGGTTTTTAAGCAGAGACTAGATGATCGTCTGTTGGGAATGCTTTGATGGTGGCATTCGATACATCACACAGACACTTGGGAAGTGTCCGATGTGTGATCCACTACAACAGCCAGTAGAGTGTCTGCTGTGGACTCATCTTGTGTTTCAAATAATAACAACAACTCTTTTTCTCCCCCTTCTTTTCATCTCTGGACGTTTTTAAGCAGAGGCTGGATGGCTGTCTGTTGGGAGTGTTTTGATGGTGGCATTTGGGTGGTATTTGGGGGGGTCCCAATTCTAACACCCATGTCTTTGTTATCCAAATGCGACTCCTTGCATCCCAGGCTTTCCAAAGAGATTGGGACCCAAATTCCGTGGCGGCTGTTTGCAAAAACGCAGGCGAAAGAGACGCTTCCTTGGGCCGCTTCCAACTTTGCTGGTTTGACAATAAAAGCCCCCCCCCCTTCCCCAAGCCAACCCTGCTGTCTTCTGGATGTGCCTCCCACTCCCCTTTCTCCCTCCTTCTTTCTTCCTAAACACGGGAGGGTTTTGCGATGCCAATCTGTCCTTGCTTGTTCTTGGACAATGAAGTGCCAATGGCCTTTTGCGTCTGTGCGGCTGATTCCAGGCTGCAGGTGGCCGGCTGTGTCAGCTTGCATTCAAGTTGCGCTTTCGGCAATTCTTTCGGGAAGGAAGGAAGGAGGGGTCCGGGACTATTTTCGTCCTTTTCTCGGCAGCATCCATCGCCACGCTCCCAATCAGGGATGCATTCCTTCCTCCGGGACAATCTGGTGCCATCGTGTGGCGGCACAAAAAAGGCTTCCGAAAAGTCCCAAGATTCGTCGGAAAGGATCTCTCTCTCTCTCTCTCTATGTATGCAAACACACATATACACAAATATATACACACACATATACACACACAAAACACATATACACAGACTGGGCCACAGCAATGCATGGCAGGGGGTGGCTAGTATCTATATAAATAAAGATGTAATGTTTAACTCAAAAACCACTGGGCAAATTGACACCAAATTTGGACACAAGACACCTATCAGGTCAACGGGTGACCATCACTCATAAAAACACACAGAATGGACTTTAGAACCCCCCAGAATAAACCATATACATTCATATACACATGCACACATACATACAGACACACACACATATATATATGCAAACACACACAAATATACACATACACACACATATATACACACATATATGCATACATATAAGCACACAATATACATATACGCATACATTCATTTACATATACACATACATACACATGCACATATACATATAGGCACACACACATATATATGAAGCACACACAAATATACACATATATACACACACACACATATATATACATGCATATACACAAGCACACACATATACACATACATTCATATACATATACACATGCACACATACATACAGACACACACATGTATATATGCAAGCACACACAAATATACAATATACACGCATACATATTCACCTACACATATACATATACACATACATACACACACACATATATATATGCATATACACAAGCACACACATATACACAATATATATATACACATACATCCATACACACATGCACACATACATACAGACACACACATGTATATATGCAAGCACACACAAATATACATACATATATATTTACCTACACACATATACATATACACATACATACACACACACACACACATATATGCATATACACAAGCACATACATAGATGCAAGCACACACAAATATACACATATACACGCACATGCATATTCACCTACACACATATACATATACACATACATACACACATATATGCATATACACAAGCACACACATATACACAATATATACACATATAAACACAGAAATACACAAATATATACACACGTACACACACACACACACATATATATATATATACACAGACATATATATATATATACACACAAACACACATATATACACATACACACAAATATACACAAATATATGCATACACAAAACACATATGCACAGACTGGGCCACAGCAACGCGTGGCCAGGGACAGCTAGTAACATAAATAGACAGACACAGAGGCAATTTCACATTCCAGCTTTTCCGGCTTCGTGAGAGTATGCTCGATTCCGGGAGAGCTGCCGCTTCACCGTCCACTTGTGGCACCGAGTCCTTGATGGAGTACTTCCTCATTCTTATGCATGCTGCTGGAAGGTTTTATGGTGTCGTAAATTAGTTAAATTAGCCTCCCCGCATAAAGCGGAACCAAAATGTCCTACTTGACAGATTAAACTGGCTTTCAGGTTGCATAGGTCAACAGCAGGCTAGACTGTTAATGGTCGGGAGCTCAGTCCAACCCGGGCTGGTTTCGAACTCATGACCTCTCGGTCAGTAGTGATTTAATGCAGCTGGCTACTGACTAGCTGCACCAAAGCCTGGTTTATTATCTAAGTAAATCTCTATGTCAGGCATTGGGCAAACTTTGGCCCTCCAGGTGTTTTGGACTTCAACTTGCACAATTCCTAACAGCCTACCGGCTGTTAGGAATTGTGCGAGTTGAAGTCCAAAACACCTGGAGGGCCAAAGTTTGCCCAATTCCTGCTGTAGGCAAATAAGAGCTGTCTTGGAATTGCTTTCTAATCTTTTTCCCTTCTTTGTTTATATTTTTATGTATTTCTAGCAAGCCCGAACATAAGAACACTGTGCTGGATGTCTTCCAAATGTCCGGGATCCCTGCAAAGCCGGCCGATAAAGCTGAAGCCGGGACGGATTTCAAAGGTAAATATACCCAAATTCCATATTTAAAGGACCCAATCTCTCTCTTTCTAGGGAAGCTAACATGCCCATTATATATATATTCCATGGTCGGTGGAGTTCAGAATGCTCTTTGATTGTAGGTGAACTGTAAATCCCAGCAACTACAACTCCCCAATGTCAAGGTCTATTTTTCCCCAAACTCCACCAGTGTTAACATTTGGACATATGAGTATTGAGATCCATCATTGTTTGAGTCCACAGTGCTCTCTGGATGTAGGTGAACTACAACTCCCATACTCAAGGTCGATACCCCCCAAACCCTTCCAGTATTTTCTGTTGGTCATAGGAGTTCCGTGTGCCAAGTTTGGTTCAATTCCATCGTTGGTGGGGTTCAGAATGCTCTTTGATTGTAGATGAACTATGAATCCCAGAAACTACCACTCTCAAATGTCAAGGCTATTTTCCCCAAACTCCACCAGTGTTCACATTTGGGCATATTGGGTATTTGTGCCAAGTTTGGTCCAGATGCATCATTGTTTGAGTCCACAGTGCTCTCTGGATGTAGATGAACTACAACTCCCATACTCAAGGTTGATCACTAGCAAACCCTTTCCAGTGTTTTCTGTTTGTCATGGGAGTTCTGTGTGCCAAGTTTGGTTCAATTCCATGGTTGGTGGAGTTCATAATGCTCTTTGATTGTAGGTGAACTATAAATCCCAGCAACTAAAACTCCCAAATGACAAAATCAATCACCCCATCCCCACCAGTATAATATAATATAATGTAATATATTCTATATACATATAAAATTTATAATATTATAATGTAATACAATATACTACTACTAATAATAATAATATGATATTATAATTATATATTTTATATTACATGCAATATTACTAATAATATCACAATATAATGGTATACTACAATATAGTAATATATAATGCTGATATTGTACTATGTTAATAATATAATATATTGTATGTATATATATCTTATAATATATTATATTATTATATTATATTATTAGCATAGTATATATATCTTGTAAGCCGCTCTGAGTCCCCTTCGGGGTGAGAATGAGAAGGGCGGCATATAAATTTAAATAAATAAATAAATAAATATTCAAATTTGGGCGTATCAGGTATTTGTGCCAAATTTGGTCCAGTGAATGAAAATACATCCTTCATTTGAGATATTTATATTACAATTCATAACAGTAGCAAAATTACAGTGATGAAATAGCAATGAAAATAATAGCTATGCTGAGTCCCCCTTGTGGGAAGAAGGGCGGGATATAAATATATATTAAATAAATAAACAAACAAACAAACAAATGTATAGTTGGGGGACACCACAACATGAGGAACTCTATTAAGGGGTCACGGCATTAGGAAGGTTGAGAAACACTTGTTTTAAATGCTTGCAGGTCCCAGTAGGTTGGCCTTTTGCAGCTGGCAGATGGTAATTTTGTCAGCGGTGATTGTGTTTAAGTGCAGACCAAGGTCTTTAGGCACTGCACCCAGTGTGCTGATCACCACTGGGACCACCTTTACTGGCTTGTGCCAGAGTCATTGTTGTTGTTGTTGTGGCTTGTGCCAGAGTCTTTGCTGTTGTTTTTGTTGTTGTAGTAATTATTATTATTATTATTATTATTATTATTATTTATTTATTATTATTATTTATTATTATTAGAGCCCCCAGTGGCGCAGTGGGTTAAACCACTGAGCTGCTAAGCTTGTTGCCCAAAAGGTCGCAGGTTCGAATCCAGGGAGCGGGGTGAGCTCCCACGGTTAGCCCCAGCTTCTGCCAACCTAGCAGTTCGAAAACATGCAAATGTGAGTAGATCAATAGGTACCGCTCCAACTGGAAGGTAAGGGCACTCCCTGCAGTCATGCTGGCCACATGACCTTGGAGGTGTCTATGGACAGCGTGAGCTTCCGCTGTCAGCCCCAGCTTCTGCCAACCTAGCAGTTCACAAAACAATCAAATGTGAGTAGATCAATAGGTACCGCTCCGGCGGGAAGGTAAGGGCACTCCCTGCAGTCATGCTGACCACATGACCTTGGAGGTGTCTATGGACAGCGTGAGCTTCCGCTGTCAGCCCCAGCTTCTGCCAACTTAGCAGTTCGAAAACAAGCAAATGTGAGTAGATCAATAGGTACTGCACGATGGGCTAGGTGTTGGCTTCCAGAATACCAAAACCCTTACATGCTCGAATCCCATTGTATACAATGGCATCCTTTCTATAAAATGGCAACATCAAGGTTTGCTTTTGGGATTTTTTCCCCAAAATATTTTCAAGCCATGGTTGAATCTGTGGATGTTGGATTCGTGGATATAGAGGGCCAACTATATTCACATTTACCATGACCACAGATGTTCCTTAAACCCAGCTAAATAGTGTTCTATGCTGTTGGTAAGGGAGGTTGTTACAGGATGATGTCATTTGTAAACAAACCAAACAAGATGATGCCCGCCAAAATTTCTGGGGAATTAATTGCCTGCTATAGAAACTACTTCGCTACCTCTTTGTTCAGCTGTATATGAGACTTTTCCAAGTGGGTTTTCCCCATCAAAACCGGGAAACCCTTGCCATGCCGGCGTTCCCGCTGTGCCAAAAACCGCTTCAGTGCCTCCCTGCTTTTCTGCATCGCTGTGCCTTGTGGTCATGATTATGAGCTGCGCTGTTGGCAGGAAGCCGCTCCGAACCGACATGTAAAATGTTCCCTAGGTCTCGTCGGGGGTGGATAAATATTTCATTTGACAAAATAAAACCTGTCTGCCTCCTAAGTGTTTCAATTCCCGCTGCCTCACCTGTTGAATTTACCTGCTCTTTTTTTAAAAATCTCGGTTTTGCAGACAGCGGCTTTGCAAAGGAGAGCAGCCAAGGGAAGCTTTACAAAGCCGGCACGCTGGAGGAGACTTACCCGAGGGATCGGGCGGACGTCGGAGCCGATCGCCGTGTAATGGAAACCGATTCCAGTGGTGCGGAAATGAACTACCGCTCGGAAGAGGCCTCGGAAGGTAGCGATGCGGAAGAGCCGCCGGGAAAACGGATCAAGTTGGAATTCCAGCCGGAGAGCCCGCCGAAAGAAGACGACGATTCGTTGCCCAGCTCCGAGGATTCGGACAGCGGCAGCGAATCCGAGTTGGACCTCCTCCCGCAGCCGAGAGGGGCTTTGGTCAAGAAGGTCAACGGCTGCAAGGCCGGACGGCGGAGAAACCTCCACTCCGGCCGCCCCAGCACTTCGGAATTCGCCTCGGTCATCCAGACCCAGAAGAGTTTGGCCCCGAAGGCCAACCCAGCACTTAGCATCAAGTCCGAGCAGGTCCCCGGTGCCAAAGGGACCCCCTGGACCTGTCCTACTACCCCGAAAGGTGGTTCGTACACTGTGAACAAAGCACTTCACCTGGAGAGGCCCGCTCCAAGGCACGCCTCGTCCCATTTGTACGTCTCCATCCCGGACTCGGTGCTCACTCCGCCCGAGATGGAGAGCGGAGTGGCGAAAGGGCAGTTTGGGACCTCTCCCCGGTCCGTTGCAACAAATGCCCCTTCCTCGGCGGAGACCCTCTCGCCCCCGCTCTCGGGCTCCCCCTGCGAGGAGCGGGTCGTCTCCACCCCGTTCACGCCGCTGGTCTACCCGGCGGAGATGGAGGTCCTCCAGCGCTTCCACGCCAACAACGTGGTGGTGCCGCTGGTCCACCAGCTTGGCGGCCCACACGGCGGCACGGCGGGCTCCCAGGGCCTTTACGCCACCAGCACCATCCGGTACGCCCCCGCCGACATGACGCTAGCCATGCAGAGCAACGTGTTGCCACCGGCCCACCCGCTCAGCCTCATGGACCTGGGCGGTGCGGAGGCCAAGACCTCCCGGGAACTCATGTACCACCACTTGCAGCGGCTAAACATGGTGGCACCCTTTGGGAACTCGATTTCAGGGGGGACGTTCGCGGCCACGGACTCCCTGTTTTCCGCACTGCCCTTTTCAGTGGCCAGTGGTGGCCTCCACGGCACTTCTGCTCTGGAACGCAAGGAGGACTGAGGATTTGGTGTCTCTGCCATACTCAAACTCTAGCGGTAAAAAGTTCTCGCACGAGCTTTGGTACGACAGCTCAGCACCGTGCCCATGTGTTCTGGAAACCAGGAGGCAAAATCTTTTGTTCTCAAAACAAAATCCGTGTATCTATCTATCTTCTCACTCCACTTTCTCACTCCTGATCCTTGCTTCACAGATCCCCAAACTCCTCAAATACTGCTGCTGCTGTTTAAAGTGATGTGATATATGGAGTTCAGGGTTTAGCCCAGTGTAAACGAAACGTGGGATCGGTTGCAACCTTTCCGGGAAAGTTGCGAAGCAGAGGAAAGTGTTTGTTGTCTGTCCTTGTACTGCTACAGGTCCAACTATTCCTCCAGTACTGCCATTGAGGAAACTGGCCACAGAGGGGTGGATAGGGGGGCATTATGTTCAAGCCTTTGGGATGCCTATGCTAACTTGTCCTGCTAGCCCAATTATAATACACAGATTGTAAACACAAAGCAGGGCGCCAGTACCCCTGACTCTTCTCGTCCCGTGCGCTTACACCAGCACTTAAATGTTTGCTTCTGTTCAGTCTACGTTGCACTGTTCCTTGCAATATGCCCCGGGATGAGATCCTACATTGAGTATGGCGTGACGACAAATAAGGTGGATGTTGTAAATGTGTGTGAATGGGCCCTTGTTCCGCTTCCTTTCCGGTAACATCTCTCCCTTGGACTGGCACTTTTCCTCTTCTGAAAGTAGGGATTAGTCGCTCATCCTTTTATCCTCTGGTCGGAAAGATAAATGACGGAGGGGGGTGACTTACTGCCTTTGCCTGCAACACATGCTTGGAATTCTCTCTAGTGAAATGTCCATGTCAGAATAATAATGTTATTTTTCTGGAAGTATTTCTGGAAGTGAGAGGATGCTGTGTAGGTGAAATAGGAACTGAAAATAGACGAACGGGTCACAGCCAAGGCCTCTCTAGTCCACTAATTGGCCAGGCAGGTGCTTCTGGGAAGCTACAAATAGGACACAAAGGGCATCATCACACCTTCCTATTCATGCTCCCTTGAGTCTTATCTCTTCCTTCCTATCATCTTTATCTTCCTTTCTTATCTTCCTTGCTGCCTTCCTTTATCCCTATCTTCCTTCCTTCCTCCTTTCCTTTCCTCCCTCCTTTTTCCCTTCTTTCTTTCCTTCCTTATCTTCCATCCTTCCTATCATCTTTATCTTCCTTTCTTATCTTCCTTCCCGCCTTCCTTCCTTCCTATATCCCTATCTTCCTTCCTTCCTCCTTTCCTTTCCTCCCTCCTTTTTCCCTTCTTTCTTTCCTTCCTTATCTATCTTCCTTTCTTATCTTCCTTCCCACCTTCCTTCCTTCCTATATCCCTATCTTTCTTCCTTTCCTCCCTCCTTTTTCCCTTCTTTCTTTCCATCTTCCTATCATCCTGATCTTCCTTCCTTATCTTTATCTTCCTTCCTTCCTTTTATCCTTATTTGCCTTTCTTATCTTCCTTCTTTCCTGCCTTCCCTCTTATATCCCTATCTTCCTTCTTTCCTTTCCTTTCTTCATTTTTCATTCATTTTCCTTCCCTTCCCTCCTTCATACTTATCACCCTTTCCTTTGTCTTCCTCCATCTGGCCTTTTCTCGGAAGTCACCATAGCTTATCCTTTGTATCTACATACTTCCATATATATACGGTATATATTTTACAGAGGGAGTTCCTGAGCTGGAGAGCGGTCATGGAGCAGACCTTCTCTCTTTCTCGTTCCCACCAGCCACACTTGAGACAGGGGTAGATCCATGGCGTTCCTTGCATCTACCCAGCTTGTAATTGTTGAAACATGGAAGCCTGACCTTATATCCTAGATCCGTGATGGTGAACCTATGACACGCGTGTCAGCACTGACACGCATGGCTATTTTTGATGACACGCAGCCACATACAGAGAAATACACCTTATAAGAGCCAATCTAATTCCATCCTTAAATTTGTAAAAGGCTCTACAAATTTAACATCTGCACGTTTGAGCATTGTTCACTCCATAACTCAGCATGGAATATACATTTTTTTCTTATTTAAACTATAAATATTGCAAAATTATGGGGGGTTTTTTCTCGAAGTTGACACCCCACCCAAGTTATGCTAAGGTTTTTGGCAAATTTTGACACACCAATCTCAAAAGGTTGCCCATCACTGTCCTAGATGTTGGAGAGGGAACAAACACCTGCTTCCATTATCGTGCCCTATTTGTGAGCTTCTCAAAAATTGCTCCTGTTTCTCCTACTTTTGTGCAGATTCATATCCGCTTTCGAAAAAGAGAAGTCTGTGTCCTCCCATCCCATCCTCATCCTCCTTGGCACAAGAAGAAAGGGGTGAAATGACAGCACTTAAAAGGGGTCCTTATTTTTTAAATGTACGCCATAATGTTTAGCACTTATTCAAAACCAAGAATTGTACAATTCGGTGGGGAACGGACGGAGCAGCACTTGAGATGCCGCCGTGGTCTTTATTTTCTGTATAATCGGTCGCTAAAGATCCGTGTGCGTGTATGTGTGTGTACATTTTATTTCCCTACTGTTCTCATTGGATAGATGAATGTAGTTCCCACTGTTCACTTGTTGTCGTTTTGCTGCTTCTTTACGGCAATCTGGGATTTCAGAGGAAATAAAGTGTAAACGGACTCAACTCCTGCCTTCCGAACATATGTCGGGAGGCCTTGATAAATAATAATTTGTGGCTTTAAAGGCACCGGCTGGAATTTATGTCTCTATATGTGGATTCGCGTCAATTGGAAACAGAATTGGACATCGGTATTCTTCAAGGGATGTCTGTGATGTTGCTACGTAAGGAAACCCATGAAATAAATGTGCATAATACCCTCATACACATCTCAGTTCAATAGCAGCACTCCAGCCAAGTGTATGTAACGTTACATAACACAGACCATAATGTTCAAGCAATAAAGTAGTGTCCTGATTAAGGGTTGACATATATCAATTTTTCAATTAATTATCAAGAGATATTTTTTTTAAAATAATCCCACACCTCTTGAACACATATGCAAATCCATTAAACCAAAATATACATTTTTGAGACATACACCATGAGCCTTGTTGGCCTTCCTTTCAATGCTCAGGGACTGTTTGGAAACCCCAAGGAGACAAATGTTACTTGGCCATAATAGGAACCGGAACTGAACAATTTGCCTTTTCTTTGGAAACCCCAAGAAGACAAATGTTAATTGGCCATAATAGGAACCGGAACTGAACAATTTGCCTTTTCTTTCCAGATTTAGCTACTATTTTTTTTCCACTGGGTTGAATTGAAGATGAGAGTGATGCAGAAAAGCCAGTGCATTTTGGGTTGTTGTAGGTTTTTTTCGGGCTATATGGCCATGGTCTAGAGGCATTCTCTCCTGACGTTTCACCTG
>NW_026847771.1:6025720-6039068 GCF_025583915.1 Anolis sagrei ordinatus | reverse complement strand
TCTATGATTCTAATACTAATATGGTGCTATGCTAATTGTATAATATACTGTATGTACAAATAACTTGTAAGCCGCTCTGAGTCCCCTTTGGGGTGAGAAGGGCGGCATAGAAATGTCGTAAATAAATAAATATAAATGAAATAAAAGAATAAACTGCTGCAAAATATGGAAGACCAGAATCCAGGTGTCACTTCTGAGCACTGCCCAAGCCCCGCCCCCGAAGGAACCCTGGCCCCGCCCCCGGCTCTGGAAGCCACGCCCCCTTCCACGCATGCGCACAGGGCAACGCCGGCCTCCCCGTCCGCCGCTGGCGTACCGGTCTCGTGAGCCTTCCTGAGGAGCCAGGCGTCGGCTTTGTCGAGCTCCGTAGCGGGCGGGGGAGGGCCCGGCCCTCGCCCCGAGCTGTACTTGGGCGCGCCCCGTCCCCTCAGCAGCCTCCCAGCGCCCCTCAGCTGCCACACGGCTCGCCTCCACCATCCGCCGCTCAGCGCCATGGCGGAGGCCCGCTCTGAGAGAAACCGCTGGCCTCTGAGGCGCGGGAGGTGGGGCCAAAACCCCATTGGCGGTGTATGCTGCCACTCATCCCTAGTCCTCGCCCTTTGCTTTATCCCGCACTGCCATTGGTCGATACGTTTGTCATCCTTAACTAAGGTGGGCCTAATGTGGCAGCTTCCTATCCTGATAGGTTGTTGGCAGCTTGTCAAGAGGCATTGCATTATGGGATTCGTAGTTGTATTGGTTTATATCTGTGATAGCTAATTTGAGCTTGTACTCCCGCCGCCATTTTGAAAGTCACTCACAGTGTGACTATAGAGATAGAAATACTTAGAGTGATATCCAAAGCATTGCATTGTGGGGTTAGTAGTTTTAAACCCTTCAAGGCAACGTTGTGGCTTAGAGCAAATCACTCACAGTGTGACCATAGAGATAGAAATACTTAGAGTGATATCCAAAGCATTGCATTGTGGGGTTAGTAGTTTTAAACTCTTCAAGGCAACGTTGTGGCTTAGAGCAAATCACTCACAGTGTGACCATAGAGATAGAAATACTTAGAGTGATATCCAAAGGCATTGRATTGTGGGGTTAGTAGTTTTAAACRCTTCAAGGCAACGTTGTGGCTTAGAGCAAATCACTCACAGTGTGACRATAGAGATAGAAAMARTTAGAGTGATATCCAAAGGCATTGTATTGTGGGGTTAGTAGTTCTAAACTCTTCAAGGCAATGTTGTGGCTTAGAGATAGAAATATGATACTCATTTTTTATGGGAAGGAAGGAACTTGTGGGTGTGAACTGGTGTTCCAACGGGCTCTAGGCAACAATGGGGCACCATGGGAGTTGCAGTCTAAAAAACAAGGTATCAAACAATTATTTTTTTTTTAAAAAAACTCCAAAATAATGACATTAAATAAAGAGAAACACTGAAAAAGCAGGGAAATCCAGACAAAAATCAGTCAGGGCCAGCTAACACTTCCAAACAAAGGATTCCCATTAGGAAGAACTTCCTGACTGTGAGAGCTGTTCAGCAGGGGAACTCTCTGCCCCAGAGTGTGGTGGAGGCTCCTTCTTTGGAAGCTTTTAAACAGAGGCTGGATGGCCATCTGTCAGGGGTGCTTTGAATGCAATTTTCCTGCTTCTTGGCAGAGGGTTGGACTGGATGGCCCATGAGGTCTCTTCCAACTCTAGGATTCCCCCAGGCAGCAAGCAGCCAGGCATTGAAGCTGCAAGGCTATTCAATGCTAACCAAGGTGACCAACTGCAACATTTATACCTGCCTCAAGCAGACAAGAGTTCTTTCTCCCACCCTGGACATTCCGATGTATAAACCCCACTTGCCTAGTTTCCAACAGACCTCACAACCTCTGAGGATGCCTGCCATAGATGTGGTGAAACGTCAGGAGAGAATGCTTCTGGAACATGGCCAGACAGCCCGGAAACTCACAGCAACCCAGTGATTCCGGCCATGAAAGCCTCTGACAACACAGTAATAAGTATTATTATTATTGTGTACATTTTCTATTATTAATAATATTATTAATTTTTCTATTATTATGTACATTTTCTATTATTATTAAAGTATATATTATTACAATTATTATTACTATTATTTAAACATTCTCTTAATATAAAAATGTAAATTTTCTATTATTACTATGTAAGTTTTCTATTATTGTTAATATTATTAAATGTAAATATTCTATTATTATGTAAATGTTCTATTATATAAATTTTCTATTATTACCAAAATGCAATGTTTATAATTATTATTATGTAATTTTCTATTATTATTCTTATTAAAAATGGGTTGCTTCCTCATTCAAGTAGTCTTCTCTCCCTGTCAGCAATTATTATTATTATTATTATTATTATTATTTACATTTTCTATTATTGTGTAAAAATTATTATTAATAATAATATTAAAATGTAATTTTCTATTATTATAATTATGTAATTTTCTATTATTATTATGTAAATTTTCTATTCTCATTCAAGTGCTCTTGTCAACAATTGCTATAATTTTATGTACATTTGCTATTATTAGTCTTATGTAAAATTTCTATTATTTTTATTAACATTATTAAAGTGTACATTTTCCCTTATGTAATTTTCAATTATTAAAATATATTTTTATATTATTAAAATGTAATATTACTATTATTATGTACACTTTCTGTTGTTGTTGTTGTTATTATTATTATTATTATTATTATTATTATTATTATTAGGTGGCAGCTTCCCCATTCACGTATTCTTCTCTATCTGTCAACAGAGACACAATAGTTTCCAATGACGGCCCAACAGCAAAGTTTCTGCATTTTTTGGAGACACTGAATGGAGAAAATGATGGTAAATCTATGTCTAGATATATTATAAAAGCGACAAAAGGTGTGTATGGATCAAAGCTGCTTTGAGTCCACTTTGGGGAGGTGAAGCGGGGTATTAATAATAATAATAATAATAATAATAATAATAATAATAATCTGGACCAAACAGGCATACATATACATACATTGATAGAGAATGATGGTTACTGTAGTCCACCCACATCCAAAGAGATGTGGAGTCCCACCCACAATGCATCTTGGTACATGTATCCATCATGATCGGATTTAAAATTCTAGTGGGGTTTTTTGAAGCAGGTGATGATGGGAGTTGGAGTCTACCCATCTACAGAGAGCTAATACAGGAGTTTGAATACAGTAACATCTGGAAAGCCATGTGAATCCCATCAACAATGGTTCTTGACAAAACCTGCAGCACATACCCATCATAACCATCTTAAAATACTGGAGGGATTGACCCAGGATGGTGAGAGTTGCAGTCCATCAACATCCAGAGAACCGTGTGAATCCCACTGATGCATCCATTATGAAGAAATTGTAAGTTTTGGCATGCTTTGAGGGTGCTTGACAAAAAATGAGGGGAGTTGTAGTCAACCCGCACCCAGAGACCCAAGACAGGATTATGGGAGCTGGAGTACAGCCATGTCCAGAGAGCCTTGTGATCCCACTGATGATGGATTTGGAAATGACATTTATAACTCAGGAACACAAAATGTGCTGCATATTATTATTATTATTATTATTATTATTATTATTAGATCTAATAGGATAGAACCAATTAGAAGATGATATTTATAATCCAGGAACACAAAATGTGTTACATAGTGTTATTGTTATTATTATTCCTATTTTATTTAATACTAGCCGTCCTCTGCCATGCATTGCTGTGGCCCAGTCTGTGTATATGTGTTGTGTGTGTATATATGTGTGTATATATTTGTGTATATTTAGTGGTTTAATGTTTTGGTTTTATATTTTTGTGCTGTATATTTACATTTTGTATTTTATGCTATTTTATTTTCTGATTTTCTGTTGTGTATTTGTGCTATATTGTGTTTCTGTATTGATGGGCGTGACCTCACGTAAGCCTCCCCGAGTCCCCTTTGGGGAGATGGTGGCGGGGTATAAATAAAGATTATTATTATTATTATTATTATTATTATTATTATTATTATTAATGTGTATTTATGTGGTTCTGTGCATACATTGTAATGTATTTTTTTTTATTTTTTGGCTTTTTAAGTCTCTTCTGCTGTGTTTTTCAGTATTTTAATGAGTGATGGTCACTCGTTGGCCTGATAGGTGTCTTGTGTCCAAATTTGGTGTCAATTCGTCCAGTGGTTTTTGAGTTCTGTTAATCCCACAAACGAACATTACATTTTTATTTATATAGATGATAGAACCAATTATGCTGCAGAATATTATTATTATTATATCTAATAGGATAGAACCAATTAGGAGATGATATTTATAATCCAGGAAACAAATTGTGTTACATAGTATTATTGTTATTATTATTCCTATTTGGTTTAATACTAGTTGTCCCTGCCATGCATTGCTGTGGTATATATTTGAGTATATGTGTATTTATGTGGTTATGTGCATACGTTGTAATGTAATGTATTTCTTATTTTATTTTATTTTTTTGGCTTTTTAAGCCCCTTCCACTGTGTTTTTATGAGTGATGGTCACTTGTTGGCCTGATAGGTGTATGTGTCCAAATTTGGTGTCAATTTGTCCAGTGTTTTTTGAGTTATGTTAATCCCACAAACGAACATTACATTTTTATTTATATAAGTTGAAGGGAGTTGGACTAGATGGCCTTGAGTATTTTCTGTTGGTCATGGGGGTTCTGTGTGGGAAGTTTGCCCCAATTCTATCATTGGTGGGATTCAGAATGCTCTTTGATTGTAGGTGAACTACAAATCCCAGCAACTACAACTCCCAAATGTCAATGTCTATTTCCACCGAAACTCCATCTGTGTTCATATTTGGGCATATGGAATATTCGTGCCAAGTTTGGTCCAGATCATCATTGTTTGAGTCCACAGCATTCTCTGAATGTAGGTGAACTACCACTCCCAAACTCAAGGTCAATGCTCACTAAACCCTTCTAGTTCTTTCTGTTGGTTATGAGAGTCCTGTTATGCCATGTTTGGTTCATTTCCATCGTTGATGGGGTTCAGAATGCTCTTTGATTGTGAACTATAAATCCCAGCAACTACAACTCCCAAATGACAAAATTTTTTTTGAGTGAAGGACATACATTGGGTTGTTAGGTGTCTTGTGTCCAAATTTGGTGTCAATTTGTCCAGTGGTTTTTGAGTTCTGTTAATCCCACAAATGAACATTACATTTTTATTTATATAGATTATTATTATATGTGTATTTATGTGGTTATGCGCATACATTGTAATGTAATGTATTTTTTATTTTATTTTTTGGCTTTTAAAGTCTCTTCCGCTGTGTTTTTCAGCATTTTAATGAGTGATGGTCACTTGTTGGCCTGATAGGTGTATTGTGTCCAAATTTGTTGTCAATTTGTCCAGTGGATTTGAGTTTCTGTTAATCCCACAAACAAACATTACATTTTTTATTTATATAGACTAGCTGTACCCGCCACGCTTTGCTGTGGCCAACCTTCCCTCTTTCTCTCCTTCTTTCTTTCCTTCCTTCTTTCCTTCCTTCCTTCCTTCCTTCCTTCCTTCCTTCTTCCTTCCTTCCTTCCCTCTTTTTCTTTCCCTTCTTCTTTCTTCCTTCTCTACCTGTTTCTTTTCTCTCTTCCTTTGCTCTTTGGTTCCATCCTTCCTTGTCTCCTTCCTTCCTTCCTTCCTTCCTTCCTTCCTTCCTTCCTTCCTTCCTCCTTCCTTTCCTTTCCTTTCCTTTCCTTTGTTCCATCCTCCCCTCCCTCCCTCCCTCCCTTTTTCCTTCCTTCTTCCTGTCCTTCTTTCCTCTCCTTCCTTCCCTCTACTTTCTTTCTTTCCTTCTCTCCTTCCATCCTTCTTCCTCTTTCTCTCCCTCCTTCTCTCCTTCCTCCTTCCTTCCTTCCTTCCTTCCTTCCTTCCTTCCTTCCTTCCTTCCTTCCTTCCTTCTTTCCTTCCTTCCTTCTTTCCTTCCTTCTTCCTTCCTCTTTCCTTTTTATTTCCTTCTCTCCTTCCTTCCTTCTCTACCTTCTTTCCTTCCCTTCTCTCCTTCCTTCTTTCCCTCCTTCTTTCCCTCTCTCTCCTTCCTTCCTTCCTTCCTTCCTTCCTCTTTCTGTGTGTTTTGTGTGTGCATATATCTGTGTGTATATATTCTGTATATATTTGTGTATATGTGTATATATGTTATGTGTAATATGTGTATATGTGGTTTTGTGCATGCTATTGTAATGTGATTTTTGTTTTTTGGCTTTTTAAGTCCCTTCCACTGTATTTTTTCAGTGTTTTAATGAGTAATGGTCACTCATTGGCCTGATAGGTGCATCGTGTTCAAATTTGGTGTCGATTTGTCCAGTGGTTTTTGAGTTATTAATCCCACAAACGAACATTACATTTTTATTTATATAGATGATAGAACCAATTATGCTACAGAGTATTATGATTATACCTAATAGGACAGAACCAATTAGGAGATGACATTTATAATCCAGAAACACAAAATGTGTTACATAGTATTATTGTTATTATTATTCCTATATAGTGGAACCAATTAGAAAATGACATTTATAACCTGGGAACAAACATCGTGTTATGTACATAGTGCTATCTATGGCATCAATTTTCAGGACTGGGCCAAACCCATCAGTGGCAATAAATAAACATTAAACCCATCATAGAAAGTCTGATCCCTTGAACCATTGTGTTCCAGGCGGTCATAATTCAGCCTTTGCCAACCTATCATGGCATCATTTTAGTGCTTGACAGGAGTCATATCGTCCTAATTTATGTCGAAGGGAGCCAGTTTCAGGGGAAGCTTTATCAGAGGATGTTTTCCTTGGATAAGGACAGCCGGCTTACTTTCAACGTGCTGTCCTGCAAGCTTAGCCAGCTTTTTGCTGGGAACAACGGCAATGCAGAAGATGCAGGGACGGAGTCAAGAAAATGCATGCAGAAGGCCATCCATTCGCCCAGGCCCATGCCAAGGGCATCCTTCACCTCGTTTCGGTCACTATAAAGCAGCGCCCGGCCGTCCAAGTGATGCTCCCTCAACCGCTCTTTGTACCGCTGGGCATTTTCCTCCTTCAGGGAAAGATTGTCCATCTGCAACATAAAAACATAGTAATAAAACACTATGTAACAAAATGTGAAAATGTTTCTGTTCCTGGTTTGAAAGTGTTATTTCCTGTTTAATTGTGCACTCCTTACTTTGAAAGTAATTGTTATACTCCAGTAACTTTGTTTTTGTGGCTGCCACAATGTTGAAATGGTTGAGACTCTGTGAGATATTTGTTGAAAAACTAGAGCAAAATGTGCTACAGCAGGATGTCCCGCCAAAACAAAGTTTTTGGAGTTCAATAAACTCTTCCCATGTTTTTATGATTAGGAAATGACATTTATAAACCAGGAACAAAAACTGTGTTACATAGGATGATGATGATGATGATGATGATGATGATGATGATGATGATGATGATGATGCAAGAGTCGCTTCTGGTTGCTGGGAGTCACTTTGGACCTTGCTCTGACCTACAAGAAGCACTGCCTGACATCAAGCAAAAAGTGGGTGCTAGAAACAATATCATACGAAAGCTGACTAGCACAACCATCTATGCTGATGATCGTGCCATCACCGCTCAAGCAGGGAGCTTTGAGATGGTTGAAGAGAAGCTCTCCGAAGCTCTAGGTGCTCTTACTGCCTATTACAGGGGAAACCAGCTGATCCCTAATCCATCTAAAACACAGACATGTGCTTTTCACCATTTTTTTTTTTGTTTTTTTTTTTTTTTTTTTGGGGTTGAGCTGATCCCCAACCCATCTAAAACACAGACATGCGCCTTTCACCTTAAGAACAGACAAGCATTCCAATCTCTGAGGATTACCTGGGAAGGAATCCCACTGGAGCATTGCAGCACACCCAATTACCTGGGAGTCACTCTGGACCGGGCTCTTACCTACAAGAAGCACTGCCTGAACATCAAGCAAAAAGTGGGTGCTAGAAACAATATCATACGAAAGCTGACTGGCACAACCTGGGGATCACAACCAGACACAGTGAAGACATCTGCCCTTGCGCTATGCTACTCTGCTGCTGAGTATGCATGCCCAGTGTGGAACACATCTCACCACGCTAAAACAGTGGATGTGGCTCTTAATGAGACATGCCACATATCACGGGGTGTCTGCGCCCTACACCACTGAAGAAATTACACTGCTTAGCCGGTATTGCACCACCTGACATCTGCCAGGAAGTAGCAGCCAATAGTGAAAGGACCAAGGCAGAGACATCTCCAGCTCATCCCCTGTTTGGGTATCAGCCAGCACGTCAACGACTTAAATCAAGAAATAGTTTTCTAAGATCTACAGAGACACTCGCTGGAACACCCCAGCAAGCGAGAGTCCAAAAGTGGCAGGCTCAAACCCAGAAACTCAATCAATGGCAGATACCAAAGGAGAGACTCCCCCCTGGGCACACAGAAAAGTGGGTGACTTGGAAGGCGCTGAACAGACTGCGCTCTGGCACCACGAGATGCAGAGCCAACCTTCAGAAATGGGGCCACAAAGTGGAATCCACGACATGCGAGTGTGGAGAAGAGCAAACCACTGATCACCTGCTGCAATGCAACCTGAGCCCTGCCACATGCACAATGGAGGACCTTCTTGCGGCAACACCAGAGGCACTCCAAGTGGCCAGATACTGGTCAAAGGACATTTAATCAACTACCAAGCTTGCAAACTCTGTTTTGTCTGTTTGTTAAAAATTTGTTAAAAATGTAATACAATTGTCTGGTTGCTACTGACATGATAAATAAATAAATAAATGATGCAAGAGAGGGGATTTTGACAGTTTAGCTTGGAGAAAAGAATATTGAGAGGGAACCTAATAATAATAATAATAATAATAATAATAATAATAATAATACTTTATTTGTACCCCGCTACCATCTCCCCAAGGGACTCGGTGCGGCTTACATGAGGCTGAGCCCAACACAACAATACAAGCAATAATCACAACAATACAAGCAATTAAAATAAAACATAGACGATAAACATATAACATTATCAATAAGACAACATACAATTAAAACTGTGGGAAGGCCAAATGTAAAAATTAAAATTGGAAATAGTGCTGAGGCATGGACGAAAAGGTGATAGTGGCGTTTGTGGAAGACATACGAGCAGACCTAAAAATATAAAGTGCTTTGGAGGGACAAAGTGCTATGGGATCATTATTCCGGGAAGGCACACTTATCCTTTTGAGGAGGGGTAAATTTGTTTTTTCTGCTGCTACAGAGACTAAGACATAATGGAGCCATGGATTCAAACTCCAGGAAAAGAGATTCCACCTAAACAGTAGGAAGAACTTTACTGTACGCTACTGGTTTGAGTTTCCTTCGGGAGAGATAAAGTGGGATATAACTATTATTATTATTATTATTATTATTATTGCTGTACATGGATGATCTAAAGCTTTACGGAAATCAGAAACTGAAATCGAGTCACTGACCAACACAGTCAGAATCTTCAGCACTGACATCAGTATGGAGTTTGGCCTAGACAAATGTGCCACAGTGGCATTAAAGAAAGGGAAAATTACACAAAGCGAGGGCATAGAGATGCCAAACGGACAAACCATAAAGTGCAATCAGCCTGAAGCCTATAAATATCTGGGCATACGAGAGTTGGACAATATCAAGCATGGGCAAGTGAAAAATGTGGTCAGCAAAGAATATATTCAAAGAGTCAGGAAGGTTTTGAAGAGCAAATTAAATGGCAGAAATACGATCAAGGCTCTCAACCCCTGGTTCATCCCCGTCATTAGATACACTGCTGGGATTGTGAACTGGACACAAGCAGAGCTGGATGATCTGAACAGAAAAACAAGAAAACTGTCTGTAAAAGGGCCCCCAAAGGCCATCTAGTCCAACCCCTTTCATATTTATTGGCCTCTCCAAGCTCTTAAGGGCCACCAAAGGCTATCTAGTCCAATCCCTTTCCAATTCTTGGGTTCTCAAATCCTTTTAAGGGATCTGAAGGAGATTTTAATGTTTTAACATTTTATCCTTTACATTTGGCCCACCCTTTATGTTTGATTTTATTATATTATTTTGCACTGTTCATTTTATTTTGTTACTTTATGTACTTTGTTGTACATTTGGCTCACCCACTGTTATTGTGATTGTGTGTATTGGAATGTTTTTTTTTCTTTCCTCCTATGTAATTTTGATGATGTTGATTGTTGTTTATGTTTTTGTTTTACTTCATTGTAATGTTGTCCGGGCTTGTCCTCATGTAAGCCGCTCCGAGTCCCCATCGGGGAGATGATGGCGGGGTATAAATAAAGATTATTATTATTATTATTATTATTATTATTATTATTATTATTATTATTATCTGGTGACAATCCACTACTCATGACACCCGCATAGTGGTGTCAACAGACTTGACCTGCCCAGAAAATCAGGAGGCAGAGGGCTTCTGCAAGTGAAACAAACGGTAGAAGAAGAGAAACACGCACTGGTAGATTGTGTGAAAGGCAGTCAAGAACCAACATTGAGGGAAGTCAATAGTAGTAAACTGCTTCAAGTGCAAAAGACAAAGAGGAAATACTATAAAAATACAATGCAGAGCAGAAGAGAAAACTGGCAAAGAAGGCTCTCCAGGAAAAACTGAGAGCAAAATTGACAAAGAAAAAACATGGCTGTGGCTCACAAATGGAACTTTGAAAAAGGAGACAAAGGAGGGCCTGATTCTGGCAGCCCAAGAACAAGCCATTCATACAAATGCCATCAAAGCCAGAACTGAAGAGTTGATGACAGATCCCAAATGTAGACTCTGTAAGGAAGCAATCGAACACATCCGCAGCTGCTGCAAGAAGATTGCACAAACTACAAGCAGAGGCACAACACCATTGCTTAGATGATTCATTGGAACTTGTGCCACAAATACCATCTGCCTGTGACAAAGAACAGCTGGGATCACAAGCCTGGAAAAGTTATGCTGGCTGTTGTATTGAATCACATGTCGAACACATACAGGAGAACCATAGGCTCTTGGACGAATCTCAATGGATTGTCCTTGACGAATGCACCGGGGATGTCGAGGAGGAGGACAACACTTTTCACCTACACAATTCACACCAACACGATCACTTTTCTGGAGACCTACACACTACATTGCACAAAAGGGGCCCTGTCATTCCCGAAAGTAAACAGGTCTTGGTAGTAGGCGACTCCCTCCTTAGAGGAACGGAAGCTGTCATTTCCAGACCAGATGGGATGGCTCGAGAAATATGCTGCCTACCGGGGCAAAAATACACCATATCACTCAGAGGCTCACCAGGCTCCTCAAGCCCTATCACCGTCCTCCCCTCATGTTGATTCATGTAGGAACCAATGATACTGCAAGGCATACGTTTCAAAAGATCACAAATGATTTTCGAGCTCTAGGAGCAAAGCTAAAATAATGTAATGTACAGGTGGTCTTTTCATCCCTCCTCCCTGTTGTAAGACACGGACCCACAAGAGCCAGAAAAATAGTACAGGTCAATGACTGGCTTAGAAAATGGTGTCAGGAGGAACGCTTTGGCTTCCTCGACCATGGCCTGCTTTTCCAGGAGGATGGCCTACTGGCAAGGGATAGGGTGCATCTCACACAAGTAGGAAAACACCTTTTTGCTCACAGACTCGCAAACCTCATTAGACGCACTTTAAACTAGGTCCACCGGGGGAGGGGGACAACAGCCTTGCGAACACTACTTTACCCATAATGTCTGGGAATCGCCAGAAGGCTAAACGGAGGGCTGCACAAACACAACAAGGACCAAGTACCAAAAGCACAATAATCCCAATTAAACAGCTCAAGGGAAGATCTCAGGGGCTCACATGTCTTTACACTAATGCACAGAGCATGGGAAATAAACAAGACGAACTCCAACTTTTAGCACAACACCACAAATATGATATCATAGGGATCACTGAAACCTGGTGGGATGACTCCTATCGCTGGAATGTAGATATCGAGGGGTATAACCTCTTTCACAGACACCGAACAAAGGGGAGAGGAGGCGGAGTAGCCTTATATGTCAAAACTCTTATGCTGCAGAAGAGATTCAAGACAGCAATCTGGGAAACCAGCTTGAAATCATCTGGATAAGAATCAAGGGAACTGGGACTCAAAAAGATGTCGTTGTAGGCGTCTACTACAGACCCCCAAGCCAGGAGGAAGAACTTGATGAAGTCTGCTGCCAACAGTTGACCAAACAGGCACAGAGAAGAGATGTAGTAGTCATGGGCGATTTCAACTATCCCGATATTTGCTGGAAAACAAACTCGGCCAAGAGTACAAGGTCCAACAAATTCCTCACTTGCCTTGCAGACAATTTCATGGTCCAGAAGGTAGAAGAGGCAACAAGGGGATTGGCTACTCTTGATCTCATCCTAACAAATGCGGAGGACCTGATCGATGCGGTCGAAGTGGTAGGATCCTTAGGGGCAAGTGACCATGTGCTCCTGCAATTTGAGGTACAAAGGAAGGCCGAAACTAAGACAAGTCAAACCCGCATTCTGGACTTTAGGAGAGCTGATTTCCAAAAAATGAAGGAAACACTGAGCAGCATTCCGTGGACACAGATACTAAAAGACAAGGGAGTTACGGATGGATGGGAATTTCTCAAGAGTGAAATACTCAAGACGCAATTGCAAACCGTGCCAACAAAGAGAAAAAATAGGACAAGTGCAAAGAAGCCAGAATGGATGTCCAAATAACTTCTAACTGTGCTAAGACACAAAAGAGACATGCACAAGAAGTGGAAAAAGGGAGAAATCACCAAAGAAGAATTCAAACAAATAGCCAACACCTGTAGGGAAAAGGTCCGCAAGGCTAAAGCAAAAAACGAGCTCCTTGCCAGGGAAAAAAGGAGGAAACGGCTGTCGGACGGCGGGAGGGTGCTTGGTAGCATACCTCTGTGCGGGATCTTCGATGCGCTTGGCCTGCGGGCGCGCGGATTGTGTGACTCGTTGAAGCGGGACGGGCATGTGGTGGGCCTTCAGCGCGTCTTGCCCTTAGGACAGGCATTGGTCTGGGTAGCCCGTTAGGCGACGGTGTGCACCTGTGTTACGGTGAGGCATGTGGTAGCTGGATCTTCTCTATGTGTCTTCCTCGGCGCCTTCAAACGGGACAGAAAGTAGTTAGGAGATCGGCTCGGCAGTGTCGCGAATGCGGCGTCGGGAGGTGCTGGGCCGTCCATCGCGAGCTAGTGCGCCCGAGCGGGGAAGCGGTTGCGGGATGCTCTCGAGAGAAGAGAAGAAAGAGGACGAGACGTCGGCTCGCCGACTGTCTCAGCTCTGTATGATGTGTTATCGTTTGAT
>NW_026847771.1:5864182-6023382 GCF_025583915.1 Anolis sagrei ordinatus | reverse complement strand
CTTTGAAAAAGGAGACAAAGGAGGGCCTGATTCTGGCAGCCCAAGAACAAGCCATTCATACAAATGCCATCAAAGCCAGAACTGAAGAGTTGATGACAGATCCCAAATGTAGACTCTGTAAGGAAGCAATCGAACACATCCGCAGCTGCTGCAAGAAGATTGCACAAACTACAAGCAGAGGCACAACACCATTGCTTAGATGATTCATTGGAACTTGTGCCACAAATACCATCTGCCTGTGACAAAGAACAGCTGGGATCACAAGCCTGGAAAAGTTATGCTGGCTGTTGTATTGAATCACATGTCGAACACTTCCCAAGTGTCTCGGACGATGTGATGTATCAGCAAATAATACGTGCAGATCCTAGTAAGGTGGCCTTTTGCAGCTGGCAGATGGTAATTTCAGTGCCTGCACCCAGTGTGCCAATCCCCACTGGGACCACCTTGGTTTGTGCCAGAGTCTTTGCAGTTTGATCTTTAAATCCTCATATCATTTCAGCTTTTCCAGTTGTTTCTTTTCAATCCTGCTGTTGCCTGGGATTGCAACATCGACGATCCATACTTGGTGTTTTAACACGATCATGAGGTCAGGAGTCTTGTGCTCCAAAACTGTCAGTATGGATCGTTGATGTTGCAATCCCAGGCAACAGCAGTACCTTGGGAAGTGTTTGACGTGTGACTCAATACAACAGCCAGCATAGCGATCTTGTTTGCTGTGTACTAAACTTGTTGTGTTTATGATGATAATAATAATAATAATAATAATAATAATAATAATAATAATAAATCAACAACTGTCTGCCATTTAACAGTGAAATATGCTGCCTGGGAGTCCAATAGATTCTCTTTTGGAGGTTTTTAAACAGGCTGGATGGTCATCTGTTGAAAGGGCTTTGATTGTATCTTTCTGCATGGCAGAACGGGGGAGAAAGAAACTTTAAAGACATTTTAAAGGCATCTGACAAAAATATATTTAGGGAAAGCCATAAAGGTTGGAAACTGAAACAGTCACATTTTGGGACGATTGTCCCCAGCATGGGCCACAAAGGAATAACAATTAAGGCAAAATTATCAAGGTTTTGAAAACCAAGCCCTATAAGGAAAACCTTGGGAGCAGCCTATGTTGAGCTTGAAGAAGAGGAGATGAAGAGACATCTTTAAATATCCGAAAGAGTGTCATAAAGGTGATGATGAGGCAAGCATCTTTTCTACTGGATTGAAATCACAAGAAAAGAGGTCCCACCTAAAGATGGGATGTCTTAAGATGGCCAGCTTCAGAGGTTGGGTGGAAATCTTTCAATAGTGAATGGCAAGGGTTGAACTAGCTGGCTTTGTGGTCCCTGACATATTGTGCGCATATCCACTTACCTCTTTGCAGATCTGCTCTACCGACATCCCCAAGAGGATGCATTTGGAAATCCCGTGGCTCTTGTTGGTCCGCTTGAGGCTGCGGCTGCCTCGCAAGAGCTCCATGTGTCTCTTCAAGGAAGAGTCCAGGTTGACTGTGTAGGGCAGGAAGAAGTTGGCGTCCTTCACCCGGAAGCGTCCGCAGATGAAGTTGTGGAAAAGTTCCGGGTCCCTGTCCAGCTCCAGCAGCTTCTCCAGCTGGGCTTTGAGCATGTCGAGCTCCTCCATGTACTTCTCGTACACCTCCCACAAGAAGAGGTCTGGGGTGAGCTGGCACTCTTGGCCCTCGCAAAGGCGGCCCGTCTGCTCGTCGTCCTCGATGCACTGCAAGATCCAACTCAGTCTGCAGGGCCACTGGTTGGCGAGAAGAACCCAGGAGGTCACCTTTTGTGGACACAGCTTCTCTCGAGGAACCTCCGTCGCCATGAGCCGGACCGTGACAGCGATGCTGTTGATGATCCGTTTCATTTGCAACATGTTGTCTGTCACGTACTCCTTCATGCTGTCGTCCAGCAAGTACTCAAAGGCCTCTTGGATCAAATCTTTGGCTTTGAAGCCTTTCCCACATTTTCTGTTGTGTGGCTCTTCCGTCTTAGGGGAATTCACCACCACTAAAGGCACCCGGCAGCTGTCTCTGTTTCTGCCAGGCATCTTCTGATCAGGTGATTTACAGCAACAGCAAATTCTTGACGTATTTGTCTCTTTAGCCGGGTTCTTCAGCGGAAGGTTTTCTCCTGATTCCTCATCGTCTTCAAAACTTTTCTCCTGCTCCTCCTTGCATTGAACGATTCTCTGGATCAGCTGCATCTTGGTGTTGAGGTCCGTCTTGGGGACCGAAAAGGGCAAGGTGATGATGCGGTTGAGGAATTCATAGCCATTGTTGGCCATCCCTTTCATGAACAGTGAGTTCTCCACGCAGTCCACGATCACGCTCGGGTCGGCCACCAAGATGGAGACGAATGGGGCCTCATAGTCCGAAAGGAGGATGTTCATCGCGTCCAGGACACCCACCACTTTGTCGGGGCTGCAGCGGTCCAAGCTGGTGATTTCCAGAACTACCCGGAGCTTCCTGCGCTGGAAGATCTCCATGAACTGGAGGAACTTGGCGATGATCCTGACTTCCCTCTTGACATTGCTCATGAAGCCCAACTGGGCACTGAGGTCCGTCCGGTTCATCTGCCTCTCCAGCTGGGCCTTTTGGGTGACCACCACATTCCGGAGCACCATCACGCCCATCCGGACTGCTGCTGCCGCTGTGATCCCCACTGCCGTGGCCCCAACACCCTCGGCCACTGCGATGGCATCTCCAGAAGCATCGCCGACTGGGATGCCGTATAGAAAGATGAGGACAGCAACCACAACAGCCACCCCGAACACCAGAAGTATCGCAGCCCATAAGGGTAGGCAGAGATACTTCTTGCTGACCCATTCTTTGGGTAGAGATGACTCAACAATGCCGCATTTCCGACCCACAGTTCGGTAGACGCTCATCGGGGCCAGGCCAAAATGACTCTCGATGCCATCACATAGAGCCGTAATGAGGCCGGCCCAGAGCTGGTCACTCCCGGCATATTCCCAGGCGCTGAAATGAATAAAAATGTGCTGGACGTTCCTCCTCTGCCTGTGTTGGGGTGTCAGGACAGGACGATAGAAGATCATAAGAAGGATGACGGAGACCAGGTCCCAACCGGTTGTCCCTCTCTGTTTCAACCCTGTCCGACGGAATTCCTGTTGGTCCTTTTTCCAAGATTGATACCGCATATATTCTGAAGAGGAAAGGAAGAGTTTTAGGACATTGATTATGCAGGAACTCATAGGGGAAAATATGAAAATGTATTTCTCCAATGGGTTGCTGTGAGTTTTGTGGGCTGTATGGCCATGTTCCATCAGCATTCTCTCCTGATGTTTCATCTGCATCTGTGGCTAATGTCATCTTCAGAGATTTTGTTGGCAGTGAAGCAAGTGGAGTGTATATATATCTGTGGAATAATGTCCAGGGTGAGAGAAAGAACCCTTGTCTGTTTAAAGCAAGTGTTGATGTTGCAATTAGCAAACTTGAATAGCACCGAGTACCCATGAAGCTGCAAAATCAGTCAGTGAGAGTATCTGCATAGAGGTAGCCTGGCCTCTGTTGCCTGGAAGCATCCTCTGCTGGAACATGACCATACAGTAAAAAAAAAAAACTCACAGCAACATAGTGGTTCTGGCCATGAAAGCATTCATATCTCCTCAACATATCTCCTCAAATGTTTGTTGTTGTGTGTACCTTCAAGTCATTTCAGTAGTGAACCCATCATGGAATATTATTGGGAGAATTCAATCAGATGGAGTTTCCCTAGCTATAGGGTTCTATGCCCAGACAAGGATTTGAACCTCAGTCTTACAGTGACTTAGTGTGACATGGTGTTAGTGGCTTTGTTGCTTAATGGTGTTTTAATTATGATCGTTTCCCCCACCTGAGTACTTTCATAACAGTTTAATGAAACACTATTGAAGTAGTTTATTCAAGAGAGAGCTGTTCAGCAGTGGAACTCTCTACCCCGAAGGCTCTTTCTATGGAGGCTTTTAAACAGAGGCTGGATGGCCATCTGTTGGGGGTGCTTTGAATGTGATTGTTCTGCACCTTGGCAGGGGGTTGGACTGGATGGTCCACGAGGTCTCTTCTAACTCTATGATTCTCTAATTGCTCATACACCATTGAATCATAGAATCAAAGAGTTGGAAGAGACCTCATGGGCCATCCAGTCCAACCCCCTGCTAAGAAGCAGGAATATTGTATTCAAATCACCCCTGACAGATGGCCAAATAATACCAAGAAGAACAAGAGGATGCCGGTGGTTCTGGGGCAAATCAGTTTGCCTCCCTCTTTCATCTGTCTCTCCAAAGCAAGAGTTAAAAGCATGTTGACCCATGCTCAAGAGTAATGTCATGTTATTATTTTATTATTTTATCTAATTAAGCCTCTCTTGGTTAGAAAGGGTTTAGTTCTTAATTGGATAGTTATGGGAGGGAACCATGGGTAGCTCTTTTCCTTTTAAGACCCCCAATCCAGTAGCTTCTTTGAAACCAGCCATTTGGAAGAAGGTGCTCAGAAGAGCTAGGAAGCAAAACACATCACACATTTAGAAGTTGGTGCTAGAAGTTGGTGTTTACAAATTGAAGAAATCCTGGGAGGCAAGGCAAGGCAAGAAAGGACACAGAAACAAGGCAAAAAGTAAGCAAGAACTACCATTGAGTCAAGCCTTCAACTCAAGAATTAGCTCAGGGGACAGAATAGGTTAATACCTCCATAGATGTATCTATGTTGCATGTAATGTATAATTACTGTTTAAGTGTCCTTTGACTCATCTTCACCATAAAACTCCAAGCACTCACCTCGAATCTTATCCAAGAGGAAGTTTTTGCAGTGTCCCCATGGTGCGTAAAACCCAACCGTCACCGGAGTGGCAACGCAATAGAGAGCCTTGGCTAAGGAAAAACAGTAGGCATCGTCCTTGTTTTGGAATTCTGTGGAAGGGACAGCAAAACAAACAAACAAACAAACAAAAAAAGAAAGAAAGAAAGAAAGAAAGAAAGAAAGAAAGAAAGAAAGAAAGAAAGAAAGTAAACCTACATCAGACCAGGTGGGATGTTGATACAGGTATGATTATGCCAGGCATGGGCCAACTTGGGCCCTCCGGGTGTTTTGGACTTCAACTCCCACAATTCCTAAGAACCGGTAGGCTGTTAGGAATTGTGGGAGTGGAAGCCCAAAACACCCGGAGGGCCCAAGTTTGCCCATGCCTGGTTCTAGCTTCTTAAGCACATTTGCCCTGCTTACCTCTGTTCACTGTAAGCATCRTGGTGGTTGGCGATGTCAAAACGTTGTACRTCCCAAAAGGCTGTTCCTAGGGACAGAAGAAGGACAAGGAAAGACTCCTAAGGCAGTGGTTCACRACCTTCCTAATGCCGTGACCCCTTAATACAGTTCCTCATGTGGTGGTGACCCCCAACCATAAAATAATTTTATTTCTACTTCATAATTGTAAATTTGCTATTGTTATGAATTGTCCTGTAAATATCTGATAGGCAGGATGTATTTTCATTCGCTGGACCAAATTTGGCACAAATACCTGAAATACTGGTGGGGTTTTGGGGGGGGGTTGATTTTGTCATTTGGGAGTTGTAGTTGCTGGAATTTATAGTTCACCTACAATCAAGGAGCATTCTGAACTCCACCAATGATGGAATTGAACCAGACTTGGCACACAGGACTCCCATGACCAACAGAAAATACTGGAAGAGTTTGGTGGGCATTGACCATGAGTTTTGGAGTTGTAGTTCACCTACATCCAGAGAGCACTGTGGGCTCAAATAGTGATGGGTCAGGACCAAACATGGCACAGATACTCAATATGCCCAAATGTGAACACTGGTGGAGTTTGAAGAAAATAGACCTTGACAGTTGGGAGTTGTCGTTACTGGGATATATAGTTCAACTACAATCAAAGAGCATTCTGAACCCCACAAACAATAGAATGAAGCCAAACTTCCCACACAGAACTCCTGATCAACAGAAAATACTATGTTTTCTGATGGTCTTTGGCGACTCCTCTGACACTTTCTCATGACCCCCACAGGGGTCTTGACCCCCAGGTTGAGAAACACTGTCCTAAGGCACCACACAACCCAGAATAATGTCTGGACGCAATCTGGGAAACATTGTATGCCTCCAGTTAAGATCAATGGCAGTCAAAGTCTCAACAGCAAGAAATGGTTTGAAAATTATTGGAAATGGTAATAATTGTGGTTATTTATCTAGGTGGATTCCTTAGCCTCAAGACACACTCTCTCAGCCTCAGTAGCAACCTTTGGGCAATTCTGAGCCCTCAGTTCTGCCCAAATACAGCAAAGCCTCGACAGCAAGAAAAAGGAATATATGAATGTCTGGCTTAAAACCATTTGGGAGTATATATATATATATTCTGATTATGTATGAGATTATGTCAAATAATTAACAAAAAATAAAGGGGAAAAAAGCGGGGGGAACCATTTGGGAGTTTTGACGAATTGACTGTACGGCAATTATTTTCTGTATCTAAAGGCTTGAACTGACCACTATGAAGGTGAAACAGAAATATATTGTTCACAAACAAGAAAGAGCATTCGTTTCAGTTTCAGGAGGCAAACAGGCCCAAAGCACTTTGTAATGCAAACATAAAACCTGCGCTGGCCATTAGGTATAATTACCAATGCAAGTCTATTTTTCGGCTTCGGCAGCCATGCGCATAAACGGGTTGGAAAAGAGAGCAAAGTTCCCGATGGTGAAAATGTAATAAAAACAGGAATAGGGAAAAAAGTACATGACCAGATAAAGGACGCTTTTCCCAGCCATGGCAGTTGCATTTAAGGAGCACTGTGCGTATTTACTTGGGAGTAAATCCAGCTCAGTCCATGGACCTTCCCTCCTAGCAAACAAGCCTTACCTCCACCCAGGAAATCAAATATAGTTAGGTGTTCTTTGCGTTACCTTTATTTATATTTCCCCCCGTAATTAGGAACTCAAGTCGGGTTACGATTTCAATCAAGCTCAGTATAGCTAAAAGAAGGCACCAAAATCAACATTGCAATAGAATGAAGGATAAGTTGTTGATATTCCAACTTTACATGCTTACAAGCGGAGGAAAAGCAGAGTCAGTGTGTTTACATACACACACACATGCACACTTCAAGGAATGCTGGTTAATTTGCTTCTTCCCCTCGATCCTCGACACATACTTACATGGAAGGAGAAAGTGGAACCAGGAGTGCCTGCCCCTCTGCCAGCTACTCCTAAGGAACTTTGCCCTCTTCCTTGCCAGATAAGGGTATCAATTTCCATTACACCTTCCTAGATTTAAGGTGGTGAATTTCTTGGGCAAGTGCCGGACACAGTTTGGCCATAGGGTGTGTATGTGTGTGCGTTGGTACACACCGAGGAGACTCTCCCTAGCAGAGATTATAAAGACTTGGTGCAAATCATTTAGGACAGTGGTGTTGTAGTTGATGGGATTTATAGTTCACCTACAATCAAAGAGCATTCTGAACTCCACTAATGATGAAATTGAACTAAACTTGGCATACAGAACTCCCATTACTAATAGAAAACACTGGAAGGATATGATGGGCGTTGTGTTTTGTGTTTCACCTACATCCAGAGAGCACTGTGGACTCAAACAATGATCGATCTGGACCAAACTTGGCATGAATGCTCAATATGGCCAAACGTGAACAGTGGTGGAGTTTGATGAAAATAGACCGTGACATTTGAGAGCTATAGTTGCTGGGATTTACAGTTCACCTGCACTCAAAGAGCATTCTGAACGTCACCAATGATAGAATTGAGCCAAACTTAACACACAGAAGCCCCATGGTCAAAGGAAAATACTGTGTTTCAGATGGTCTTTGGTGACCCATCTGACACCCCCCTTGCGACCTGCTCAGTGGTCCTGACGATGGCGAAAGTGCGAGGCAGGCAAGGGGGCTTTGCAGAAGGCCAGGCTTCGTGCGAAGGAGCTCTCGCCTGGCCCGTGCCCTTGGGGCGGGGCCCATGGAGGCGCCCTCGTGACCCCTCTGAAATGGCCAGGCGACCCCCCCTGGGGGTCGCAACCCCCAGGTTGAGATCCGCTGACTTGGGATGAGACTCTCTATCACGATAAAAAGAAAGCCAATCAATATGATGCAGACGTAGAAGCTCAGCATTAATCTATACAGAGATTCTGGCTTATGTGTTACCTCCTGTCCAAGATCCTGAGATGCAAAGAAGGGATTTTGCTCCTTTTTCATAAAGCAGGCGTTGTTGTGGGAGTTGAGGTCCAAAACACCCAGATAATTGAAGTTTGCCCATGCCTGCTCTGTGGGATTGAAAGCATGTCGCTGTGAGTTTTTCAGACTGTACAACCATGTTCCAGCTGCATTCTCTCCTGATGTTTTACCTGCATCTGTGGCTAGGTTCTGTAGGCAGTGAGGCAAGTGGAATGATAATGCCCAGGATGGGAGAAAGAATCCCTTTGTGTTTAAAGCAAGTGTGGATGTTGCAGTTGGCAAGCTTGAATAGCATTGAGTAGCCATGAAGCTGCAAACTCAGTCAGTGAGGGTATGTGCAAAGAGGTAGCTTGGCTGTTGTTGCCTGGTGGCACTTTTTGTTTGGGAGGTGTTAACTGGCCATTGGTTGTTTGCTGTCTGGAATTCTCCTGTTTCCAAATGGTGTTCATTATTCTGGAGTTTTTTAATACTGGTAGCCAGATTTTGTTCATTTTCATGGTCTCCTCCTTTCTGTTGAAATTGTTCGCATGCTTGTGGATTTCAATGGCTTCTCTATATTGTCTGACATGGTGGTTGTGAGAGTGGTCCAGCATTTCTGTGTTCTCAAATAATATCCTGTGTCCAGGTTGGTTCATCAGGTGCTCTGCTATAAATGACTTCTCTTGTTGAATTAGCCTGCAGTGCCTTTCGTGTTCTTCGATTCGTGTCAAAACTTCAGACAGCAAACAATGAAATGCCAGTT
The DNA here is from genome assembly GCF_025583915.1 of Anolis sagrei ordinatus. NCBI lineage: Eukaryota > Metazoa > Chordata > Lepidosauria > Squamata > Anolidae > Anolis > Anolis sagrei. The sequence continues at coordinate 6,014,450 of NW_026847771.1, read as the reverse complement.
AACATCTCCCAAACAGGGGATGCCTCCAGGCAACAAAAGCCAGGCTACCTCTATGCAGATACCCTCACCATTCCGGTTCAAAGCAGATTACCTGTAGATTACCTGCTTTGATAATCTGGATTATATTAGACGGGGTCAAACGAAACTGCTTGAAGACATATTCAGGGCATCCGACCAAGCCTCCACCTCCACCTTTAATGATATTGATATCATTAATTGATATTGATATCATTCCAAGTATTGATAGTGATCATTCCTTGGAAATAGCTGAAAACTTCAATTCCCATATGCATCGGAACGCCCTGCAATTGTTTGTTAAGTGGAAACACGTCAAAACAAAGCCATCAATCAGTCCAGACAAGATAAGCCAAGATGGATAGCTAATGAGGTTGTGTTGCGCCATTCCGCTACTCCACTGTTTTCTAACAAGCGGTTTTCCCATGCACCCTAACACCCATTATACATATTAAAAACCATCCCCGAATTTGATTAAGAAAGGGGTGAGACAAGAGGAAATGGAGGGAATCTCCCCCTCGGAAGGGAAATCCACCCCTGGAAGAGTCATTATCAGGTGGAAAAGGGTCTCCACTAAAGGTTTCTCGCCAATCCTTGTTTCCAAGTCAAATTTTCCAAAATCCAATTCTCAGAGACTGAAAGTGAGGTTAAATTTCCAGAAAAGAGACAAAGAGAGTAAAATAAACACCACTGGGGTATTGACCCTTTCTTTTATGATCCAAACCAGCCACACACACACACACACACACACACGCACATATGACATGACTGGAGTTACACTTAAACAGTGTACTTAGGCAATCCCTCGTAGTCCGAGGATGATGGTCTTTCAAGGTCGGTGTTCTGTCCGTGGTCCATAGGTGGCTGTGGAACCCTATTCTTGATCTGCATCGTCTCCCACAGTGAGGGCATCGGTTTCCAGATGGAAGGAGGTCCCGGTTGGGGTTGGCTTGACGCGCCTTCCTCTTGGCACGCTTCTCCCTTTCGCCCTCCATTCGTGCCTCTTCAAATTCTGCAGCACTGCTGGTCACAGCTGACCTCCAGCTGGAGCGCTCAAGGGCCAGGGCTTCCCAGTTCTCAGTGTCTATGCCAGAGTTTTTAAGGTTGGCTTTGAGCCCATCTTTAAATCTCTTTTCCTGTCCTCCAACATTCCGTTTTCCGTTCTGGAGTTCAGAGTAGAGCAACTGCTTTGGGAGACGGTGGTCAAGCATCTGGACAACATGGCCGGTCCAGCGGAGTTAATGGTGGAGGACCATCATTTCAGTGCTGGTGGCCTTTGCTTCTTCTAGCACGCTGACGTTTGTCCACTTGTCTTCCCAAGAGATTTGCAGGGTTTTCCCGAGGCAGCGCTGATGGAATCATTCCAGGAGTTGCATGTGACGTCTGTAGACAGTCCACGTCTCGCAGGCATATAGCAGGGTTGGGAGGACAATAGCTTTATAAACAAGCCCCTTGGTATCCCTACGGATGTCCCGGTCCTCAAACACTCTCTGCTTCATTCAGAAAAATGCTGCACTCGAAGAGCTCAGGTGGTGTTGCATTTCAGTGTCAATGTTGACTTTTGTGGAGAGGTGGCTGCCAAGGTAGCGGAAATCGTCAACATGGTGAGGGACCGCCTCTCCCCCTACCTACCCCAGAGATCCCTCTGTTCTGAGGACCAAGATTTGTTGGAAATTCCCAATGTCAAGACCTTGCGTCTAACAATAACCAGACACAGAGCCTTTACAGCAGTGGCACCATCACTCAGGAATACTCTGCCACCTGAAGTCCGTGCCTTGCGGGACTTATCAGCTTTCCGCAGGGCATGTAAGACATATCTGTTTCGACAGGCCTTTGAGGATTGGAATGAGAGGATATAGCTCTTTTTAAATTGTTATTGCACTGTCTTTTTTGTCTAAATGCACTTAATTGTTTTTGCTTTTGTATTGTATTGATGGCATCGAATTGTGCCGATATGTAGACCGCCCTGAGTCGCCTGCGGGCTGATATGGGCGGGATATAAGTGATGTAAATAAATAAATAAATAAATAAATTTGATCTTTGATATTGCTGTTTTTAACTTGTTTTAAATTGTTTTTAAATTGTGTTAGATTTCAGCCTGTTCTTGTAAGCCGCTCCGAGCCCCAGGGGAGTGGTGGCATATAAGTTTGAACAACAAACAAACAAACAAACAAACAAACATTTTCTAATGTTACACCATTAAGCTGTATTTCTGGCATTGGAGAGGGATTGATTGGTGACTGCTGGAAGAGCACTTTGGTTTTCTCGATGTTTAATGACAGGCCGAGCTTTTCGTATGCTTCTGTGAAGGTGTTTAGAGTGGCTTGTAGGTCTTCTTCTGAATGCGCACAGATGATGTCATCAGCATACTGGAGTTCTATAACAGATGTTGTTGTAACCTTGGTTTTGGCTTTCAGTCTGCTGAGGTTGAATAGCTTGCCATCTGTCCGATAGATGATTTCCACTCCGGTGGGAAGCTTCCCATCAACAAGGTGAAGTATCATCAGAATCCAGATCCTAAGACAAGTGAAAGAATAAGTGTTCACAGAAGAACGATTTCTCATTCCAGATTTCCCAAATGAATTTAAAAAGTCTCTCTTGTGTTGAAGGCTTTCATGGCCAGAATCACTTGGTTGCTATGAGTTTTTTGGGCTGTATGTCTATGTTCCAGTAGCGTTCTCTCCTGACATTTCGCCTGGATCTTTAGCTGGCATCCTCAGAAGTCTTGTTGGAAATTAGGCAAGTGGAGTGTATATATAATACAAGTCAGACCCATAAAGAAACAGCAAGATCTATGATACTGGGATTCGTTACCATGAAATCAATCTTGCCTTCAAAGTAATTGGGGCGGTTTATGTTTATCTTGTTGTTATTATTCATATCCCACATTTCTCTCCTAAACAAGACTCAAAGCAGCTAGATATTTTGCATGTATTGTTTTTGTTTGGTCTTGAGCCCGAACATGTATGAAATTGCCTACCTATCGTCACCCAAACAAAGTATTTCATCTTTTTTTTTGGTGCATATGGGAATTTACCACTTCAACTTAATAAAAGTATTGATCACTATCATTAATGATGGAGGTGGAGATTTGGCAGCTACAAGCCCAGCACATTGTGTTGACTTCCCATGAAAAAGTAAACAGAAATTACAACAAAGAGGGGTAAAATTGTAATATGTACAAAACACGCCTTCAAATCGTTGGGTGTGTTTCTGTTTACCTTCTTGGGCTGTCAATGCTGTGGTGTTTGGTAGCACCTTAAAGCTTCAGGCTACGGTCTTCTGTTTGTTCCTTGCAAGCAAGCAAGCACTGCCATTCGAGTAAAAATGCACTCTTCAGAGTCCAGATCCTAAGACAAGTGAAAGAATAAGTGTTCACAGAAGAACAATTTCTCATTCCAGATTTACCAAATGAATTAAAAATGTCACTCTGTTGTTGAAGGCTTTCATGGCCAGAATCACTTGGTTGCTATGAGTTTTTCGGACTGTATGTCTATGTTCCAGTAGCGTTCTCTCCTGACATTTCACCTGCATCTTTAGTTGGCATCCTCAGAAGTCATGTTGGAAATTAGGCAAGTGGAGTGTACATATAATCTATAACATTTTCTAAGAGTGATATGTAGGATATGAATAACAACAAGATAAAAATAAACCACCCCAATCACTTTGAAAGCAAGATTGTTTTCATGGTGACAAACGCTAGTATCATAGACCTTGCTGTTTCCTTATGGGTCTGACCTGTATTATTGCTATGTATAGCCACATCTGGTAAAATGCTTTAGTATTTTACTGCATTCATATCTATGCCTAATCAGTATTTTACCCACAATATTTTCTCTTGATTTTATACAGACAGTCCCCAAGTTACAAAGAAAATAGGTTTTGTAGGTTTGTTCTTAAGGTGAATTCGTTTGTATGTCAGAACAGGAACACTGTTTAAGTGTAACTCCAGTCATATCATATATGTGTGTGTGTGTGTATGGATGGATGGTTTGGATCATAAAGGGAAGGGTTAATACCCCAGTGGTGTTTATTTTACTCTCTATGCCTCTTTTCTGGAAATTTCACCTCACTTTTGGTCTCTGAGAATTGAATTTTGGAAAATTTGACTTATTATGGAAACAAGGATTGGCGAGAAACCTTCAGTGGAGACCCCTTTCCCCCCTGATAATGACTCTTTCAGCGGTGGATTTCCCTTCCGAGGGGGAGATTCCCTCAACTTCCTATTCTCTCAGCCCCGTTCTTAACTGGGAGTAATTTCTAAGTTGGATGTTTGTAACTCGGGGATGGTCTGTATATGTATAACAGGTGTTAGGGTGCATGGGGAAACCGCTTGTTAGAAAACAGTAGCTTAGCAGGGAATGGCGCAACACGACCTCATTAGCTTTCCATCTTGGCTTATCTTGTCTGGACTGATTAATGGCTTTGTTTTGAAGTGTTTCCACTTAACAAACAATTGCAGGGTGTTCCGATGCATATGGGAATTGAAGTTTTCAGCTACTTCCAAGGAATGATCACTATCAATACTTGGAATGATATCAATATCATTTAATGATATCAATATCATTAAAGGTGGAGGTGGAGGCTTGGTCAGATGCCATGAATTTGATGGCTTCAAGCAGTTTCGTTTGACCCCTTCTACACTGCCATATAATCCAGATTATCGAAGCAGATAATCTACATTCTCTGCTTTGAACAGGATTATATGAGTCTACACTGCCATATAAACCACAGATAATCTGGATTTCATATGGCAGTGTAGAAGAGGCTTCAGTGGCATCTGAAGATGGCTTCTGCAACCACCCCGTCTGCCCGTTGGACTACACTTCTAGGTCTACCATGATCCAGAACGAAGGATTCCAGCAGAGATCTTTCTCCCCATAGTGCCTCCCACCTGTCCGCCACGCTCCTAGTGTTTCCTTGTTCTTCCTTTTGCTGTGGACATTACACTACATAACATAATTTTTGTTCCTGGGTTATAGATGTCATTTCCTAATAGGTTCTTAAGGAACTATTTTTAAACAAGCAATGCATGGAAGTGGAAGAAGACAACAGAATATGAAGGACAAGAGACCTCTTCCAGAAAATTAGAAACATTGGAGGTAAATTTCAGGCAAAAATTGGCATGATAAGAAACAAAGATGGCAGGGACCTAACAGAAGCTGAAGAGATCAAGAGAAGGTGGCGAGACTATGTAGAAGATCTGTATAATAATATCGAGGATAGTTTTGACGGTGTGGTGAATGAATTAGAACCAGACATCCTGAGGAGTGAGGTTGAATGGGCCTTAAGAAGCATTGCTAACAACAAGGCAGCAGGAGACGACGGGATCCCAGCTGAACTGTTCAAAATCTTGAAAGATGATGCTGTCAGGGTGATGCATGCCATATGCCATCCTCCCCCAAACCACACCAGAACATAAAGAGAATAATTGGGGATCTGTGTACCAAATTTTGTCCAGGTTCATCATTTGTGGGGGTTGCAGTGGTCTCTGGAAGTGGGAGCCCATAGGAAAGCTGCCGCAAACATACACCGCCACCCACAAACATACATACATTCAGTTTTATTATATACGGGCTTGGGTACCTGGCAATGTCTGTGTTATTTGAAAAGGGCATTGCTTGTTTTGGGGTGTTAGGTAATATCATTCGTTAATCAGTAACACTATTTATTAGGAAAAAGCCCATCTTTGACTTCATTTTTTAAGAATGCTCCCATGAGAAAATACATAATGATGTGGATGAACTACAATTCCCAGAATTGTGGGTCAATCCTCCCCAAACCAGGCCTGTATGCACAGTTAACCATGTTGGGTATGTGTGCCGTGTTTGGTCCAGATCTGTCGTTGGCTGGGTTCAGTGCTCTCTGGATGCGGGTGAACTACAGCTAAATACTTTACATATTTTTTTTTGTTTGGACTTGATCCCGAACATGTATGAAATTGCTTACCTATTGTCACCTACATAGAAAGGTTTCCATGTAACAAAGTAATTTTGCTTTTTTGTTTGTTTGTTTTAATGCATATGGGAATCTACTATCTCAACTTCTCCAAACTGTTGATCACTATCATCAATTATGGGAGGTGGAGATTTGGCAGCTGTGAATTGAATCCCTATATTTATCTTAGGATCTTAGAAGAGACTCAAGGAAGGAATGCTGGAGTGAACCTTCTTTCGTGAGCCTCTTTTAGCATCCAAGAACTGGAGTGCGCATTTGTTCAAGTTGCTTCCAAGGAAAATGCAGATTTCAGCCCAAGGCCTGAAGGCATCACAGAATGCCATTGTGTTGACTTCCCAGAAAAAAGTAATATCAGGCAAAACCATAAAGGAACATAGCAAGGTCTATGATCCTGGCATTTGTTCCCCAAAAAACAATTTTCTCTTCAAGAATGACTGGGGCGGTTTAGGTTGTTGTTGTTGTTGTTGTTATCATTATTATTATTCATATCCCACTTTCCTCTCTTAAACGAGGCTCAAAGCACCTGGATATTGCATGCATTTTTGTTAGGATTTGAACTCAAACACATATGAAATTTATTTATTTATTATTATTTATTTAAGACTTTTATATCCCGTTCTTCTCTATCTCCTTGGAGGGACTCAGAACGGCTAACAGCAAAAAATCAATGCTAAACAGTAAATAAACAATTTAAAAGAACATATATAAAGCAGTAAGTTAAAATACATGTAAGGTAAAATACATATAAAGCTGTTCTGTTGCGCGCTGGGCATGTAACAGGTGTCTTTTCTGTAGGACGTATACTTTAAGCCCAGCGGGAAGCCAGAGGGCCTCAAAGAGAATTCTCAGGGATTTTTCTGAAGTGATGGTCTTCAGAGTCTTTAATGATGCAACAAAGTCTTTATTATGGGACAAACAACAAATCTTCAATGGTTCAAACAACACTTCAAGGCTTTCTTAGTCTAGTCCTCAATGGACTGGCACCTATCTTTAATTAACTGTACTTTCTCTGTAAGAAAAAGCCCTATTTAACCTCTCCCAGGCTGTTTACTATCTATGCCTCATCGGTGTGGGTCCTACTACCGATTCCAAATGCGTCTGGGTATCGAGTAGACCTACCAGCCGAGGCTTGCAGATATTTCAGCTGGAGTTCAGTGAATCTCTAATGCTGTCCTCCCTCCAAGAATTCTTTGAAAACTTCAGGGCTGTTTTCCCTCTGATTGCTGTGAGCCTGATGGCTGTGAGCTCTCAGCCAGAGCCTTGGGACCTTTCCCCTGGAATTTCTGTTTCTGTTTCCCCAGATGTTCTTGAGAAAAGAAGCTTTTCTACGGGACGAGCTGGTCTACGTCCTATAGTTTAGCTTCCTTATGTGAGACTGCCCAAAAAATGGCTCCTTTCCCTCCCAGAGCCCTGAACAAGGGGCGGAACCAAAGCTTAATTATGATGGACAGGAGGCCTGCCCTATGACTGCAAACAGATAACAGAAAGAAAATAAAGTTGGAGCTCCTGGTACAGCCGTACCAGCACAAAAGCCATTCACTAAGTTAAAACATTGTTCAACTCAGTCCCCACATTGTGATCCAATAACTTTAATCTTTACCGATCTCAGCCGTCACTCCGTGAATGCCTGGTTCCAAAGCCAGAATTTCACTTGCTTCCTAAAGGTCAGGAGGGAGGGGGCAGACCTAACCTCATTCGGGAGAGAGTTCCATAGCCAGGGGGCCACCACAGAGAGGGCCCTGTCTCTTGTTCGTTCCAAGTGCGACTGTGAAGGTGGCAGGACTGAGAGCAGGACCTCTCCGGAAGATCTTAATACCCTTGATGGTTTATAGGGGGGAATGCGTTCGGACAGGTAAACTGGGCCGGAACTGTAAAGGGTTTTGTAGGTTAAAACCAGCACTTTGAATTGTGTTCGGAAGCTAATTGGTGGAGCTGGCACAACAAGGAAGTTGAATGCTTCTTGTATCCAGCTCCCATGAGCAACATGGCTGCCGAGCGTTGGACTAATTGCAACTTTCGGGCAGTCTTCAGAGGCAACCTCACGTAGAGTGCTTTGCAGTAGTCTATTCAGGATGTAACCTGAAATTGCCCACCCATGCTCACAGAGACAGAAAGGTTTCCATGTAATGAAGTGTTGCTAGGTGGGGTGTTTCGATGCATACGGGAACCTGCTATCTCCGCTTCTTCATTGATGATACTGATCACTGATTTATTTAAAACATTTATATTCCGCCCTCAGTATCATCAATGATGGAGGTGGAGATTTGGTTGATTCCAGCGCAGGTTCCAACAAGCTCCGTTTCGTTGCACCTGCTGCTTTGAGGAATGAAGAATCCCCATCTCAGACACATCTGACAGTGGGTTTTATTTATTTACTAGCTTGAGTACCCGGCGGTGCCCGGGTTATTTGAAAAAGGCATTGTTTATTTTGAGGTGTTTGATAATATCATTTAGTTAATTAGTAACAGTATTTATTAGAAAAATGCCAGTTTTTGATTTGATTTTTTAATGAATGCTCGCATTAGAAAATGTATAAGGACATGGGTGAACTACAATTCCCAGAATCATGGATCGATCCTCCCCAAACCAGGCCAGTATGTAGTTGGCCATGTTGGGGGTGTGTGCCAAGTTTAGTCCAGATCTGTCGTGGGTTGGGTTCAGTGCTCTCTGGATAAGGGTGAACTACAACTCCCACATGCCAAGGACAATCCAGATCCATTTTCGAAGGGTCTTGATGCAAGGTGAACTACAACTTCCATCCTGTTGAGTCAGGTCCCAAAACACCTCCAGTCTGTTCAGTTACCGATAAATTCGTCTGTGTTTGCTGTGTGCCATAGGAAAGGGTAGGAAGGGGTTAAGATACAGGCAGTAGGCGGGGTCATGCAAATTCCACACAAGGAACCCTGGGATGCCTGCCTGTGGTGGAGGAAACACGTCAAATCTAGGATGTAATTTTCCCCAAATGAAAGCATCCCTTGGGTGGTGGGTCGTAGGGTTTGGGGAGGACATTGGTAGTGTTTGGCTGCATGTTCATGGCACTCACTATAACCTGCAATGTGAGTTGAGGGAGTACCTTTGGAGTCTTCTCAGCACTTGGAACTATAGCCTGTTTGTAGAGGCCGGAGGCTGTTTCTGTAAGTGGATGTCTCTGCCACATACACATTTTTCACTCTTATTAAGTGTATAGATTGTATCAGGAGCAAACCAGGGGTACAGTGGTCAAAGGGTATGAAACAGAGTTTTGAGACTCTGCCAGACTCTGTCCCTCTCTGACTCAAAAAAAAATAAGCACACTTTGAAGGAGTAAAGCTTTATTTAAGAAAAATAAGGAACAAGTGACAATATCCCGGTAAACTGACAAGCATCTTAAGCATCGCGGGATTTATAGTTTCTCTATTTCCAACACTTCGCGCTCTAGTTTCCCATTTGACAATACACATTTCTTTCATTAGTCAGGTAATAAAAAACGTGATCACATGCCCCATCTTTTGCATCAGAAATACTTTGGATCATTTGACTAACGAAACTCAGGAATTAATTTAAACAAGGTCATAAGATCATCTACTATTCTCTGTTCTGTCATTGTTTACTTCTTCTTTTTCTTCTTCTTCTTCTTCTTCTTCTTCTTCTTATTATTATTATTATAATATTTATTTATACTCCGCTCTATCTTTCCCGAAGGAGACTCAAAGCGGCTAACAAGCGGTTTTCCCATATACTCTAACTCCCATTATACACATATATAATTAAAACAACATTTGTCATACCAATATTATTCGGACATGCATATGAATATCAGTAGCATATTAATTCATGCATAACTTTACCACATTAGCCAATGTGGCTATACATAGTAATCATAAAGAAACACGGCAAGGTTTGTTTGTGTGTGTGTGTCAGGAGCAACTTGAGAAACTGCAAGTCACTTCTGGTGTGAGAGAATTGGCCATCTGCAAGGATGTTGCCCAGGGGACATTGCCCGGATATTTTGATGTTTTACCATCCTTGTGGGAGGCTTCTCTCGTGTCCCCGCATGAGGAGCTGGAGCTGATAGAGGGAGCTCATCTGCGCTCTCCCGAGATTCGAACCTACAACCTGTCAGTCTTCAGTCCTGCCGGCACAAGGGTTTAACCCACTGCGCCACTGCCAAGGTATAAGCATAGGATCCTGGCTATTGAACCCTTCCTCAGACTTGGGCTAATAGTTCTTCTTGGGCTGAGGTCAGTGGAATAAAAATGTAACTTTTCTAAAAGTTGAGCAAGGCAGCTTCCTAACTCAAGTGATGGTTCTCCTATCCTTATACCTGTCAGCAGGGACACAGCGGTTTCCAATGACTGACAGTTGTGTAGATGTATGAGAAACACCAGAAGTCAATACATCTTCCAACATCAAACAGGAATGCTCCTCACTTGATTTAACCACTCCGATGATTTATAGTTTGCCAAGGACACCTACATGAATTAGAATAATTTCCTTTCCCGCAGCCCAGCCATAAATCCACACCGACAGACGGACCACCAGCCGTAACCCTCTCACAAAAGCCTGTTTGTCATTTTACATCTTTTTACTAAAGATCCGCAGATGTGTGTGGTACGTATCAGCGCATGTGCAAGCCAGATCCGCAGCAGCGAATCTCATACTACGACTCTATCCTTTCCCAATCCCTTAATGAAATATATCCTTTTCTAATAACTTCTGTATACTTTTATATCCTTTGCTCCCTGCTTTACCCATCTATATATTGGTATCTATATCTAATCTATTTTAATGATACGATTTCTAACTAAGCAAGCCACAGGGGTCATTGCCTCCTTGCTGACCCCGCTGAGGAATTTCCTGGACATCTGGGACTGGGTGAGATCCCTAGACTAGTGGATCTCAACCTGTGGGTCTCCAGATGTTTTGGCCTCCAACTCCCAGAAATTCTAACAGCTGGTAAACTGGATGGGAGTTGTAGGCCAAAACCCCTGGGAACCCACAGGTTGAGAACCACTGCCCTAGTGGCCATCAAAGTCCATTGTGTACATATACAGATCATCAGGCGGTTTCCGCTCTAGATCTTATATCGCCGGCTGAAACTCACTCAACTGATTGCCCCAATTGAACTGAGAGATGACTGTGTTCTTCAATTCGGAACTTCGGGCTTTAGCGTAGATGCTCGCCAGGTATGGACCCTCCGTAGCCATGTTCCTAGCCTAAATTAGACCTCACTTGCACTCCAACTAATGAATTGAGAGAAGTGCTAATTGACTAACCCACCAATTATAACACTGTTTTATGCAAACAATATGGAGACAAGCAATCTGGGGCCTTCGGATACTTAAAATAGGGGTAGATAAGCAGTCCAGGAGTTGTCGAAGGCTTTCATGGCCGGAATCACTGGGTTGTTGTAGGTTTTTTTGGGCTATATGGCCATGGTCTAGAGGCATTCTCTCCTGACGTTTCGCCTGCATCTATGGCAAACATTCTCAGAGGTAGTGAGGTCTGTTGGAACTAGGAAAAAGGGTTTATATATCTGTGGAATGACCAGGTTGAGACAAAGGACTCTTCTCTGCTGGGGTTAGGTGTGAATGTTTCAACTGACCACCTTGATTAGCATACAATGGCCTGACTGTGCCTGGGGCAAACTTTTGTTGAGAGGTAATTAGATGTTGAGAGGTAATTAGATTTTTCTAGTTCCAACAGACCTCACTACCTCTGAGGATGCTTGCCATAGATGCAGGCGAAACGTCAGGAGAGAATGCCTCTAGACCATGGCCATATAGCCCGAAAAAACCTACAACAACCCAGTCCAGGAGTTCTTCTTTAATCATCTGGGGACAGACAATCCCTGACCTTGATCTGTTAAAGTTCTTATTTCATTACATTTCTTGAACTGTTCTGATCTATATCAGATGCTAGTTCCCCCACAATTTGTTTTGGGCGACTGGAATCGTCCAGTTTATGTGGAGGGGACTCAGCTTTCGAAAGTCTTATTGTTGGATAGTTTGCTTGGAGAAGGACCACCTTCTTCCTTAAGAGGTGGGCTCGTCTGCAAGTCAACCCGTTTTTCATTAGCAAAGTAATAGAATGGGAATATGGAATGGTGTGAACCCTCTGCGGGGACCCGCTTAAGAAAATGCACGCGGAAGGCCACCCAATCCCCAAGGCTCATGTTAAGGACCTTCTTGATATCCTTTTGTTTGCTGTACACCAGTGCCCGACCATTCAAGTGATGCTTTCTCAACCGGTCTTTGTACTGCTGGGCATTTTTCAGATGAAGCTCATCCATCTATAAAAGGAAAGCAAAGGAAGAGAGGGGATTTTGACAGCTGCAAACACTGCACATCAACAGTTTGAAACCAAGCTCTGAGGTTGAAAGTGATACATTAGATAGGAATGCATTGCATGTAGCCCCAGTGTGTGAAAAATACCATTCTAATGTACATGTATTCACGGCACAGTCCACTGAAAGAGTTTAGAGATGTGATCCTAGAGGGACAGCTGAGTCATATCCTGTGATCCCTGGCATATATGTGAACTTCCTCTTTGCCATATACTTGCTGTCTGCCATCTTAGATTCTTTGCCATGGATCTCTCTGGATCTGTAATCCTTTGCCATCCTTGTCCTGTGAATGTCTTACTGTGTTTGTGGGTATCTCTGTATACTGATAGCAGACCTGTAAATAGTTGTATGTAGCAATGACTGAAGAATAAACTTCCAAAGGAGTTTGGATGAAAGCCAGAGCTCAAGTGTGCTTATTAAAGCTGGTGAGCTACAATACAAGGTCAGAGGCTATTATAAAATCTCTGCTAACTGTGACCAAGACTCTGCAGCGTTGTGGAGATTGAAACTAACTATCCCAGTGGCTCTCAACCTGCGGCTCCCCAGATGTTTTGGCCTTCAACTCCCAGAAATCCTAACAGCTGGTAAAGTGGCTGGGATTTCTGGGAGTTGTAGGCCAAAACACCTGGGGACCCACAGGTTGAGAAACACTGAACTAGACAATGGGACTGGACACTGTTTTAACAAGGAGATGCTAATGATTTATGTTTTTATTGATTCCTTGTGGTTTTATCTATCTATCTATACACATAATAAAAGTGAAAAATGTGTATTTGTGTATGTGACGGAGACATCCACTTACACAAACAGCCTCTGGCCTCTACAAACAGGCTATAGTTCCAAGTGCTGAGAAGACTCCAAAGGTACTCCCTCAACTCACATTGCAGGTTATAGTGAGTGCCATGAACATGCAGCCAAACACTACCAATGTCCTCCCCAAACCCTACGACCCACCACCCAAGGGATGCTTTCATTTGGGGAAAAATACATCCTAGATTTGACGTGTTTCCTCCACCACAGGCAGGCATCCCAGGGTTCCTTGTGTGGAATTTGCATGACCCCGCCCACTGCCTGTATCTTAACCCCTTCCTACCCTTTCCTATGGCACACAGCAAACACAGACGAATTTATCGGTAACTGAACAGACTGGAGGTGTTTTGGGACCTGACTCAACAGGATGGAAGTTGTAGTTCACCTTGCATCAAGACCCTTCGAAAATGGATCTGGATTGTCCTTGGCATGAACCCAGCCCACGACAGATCTGGACTAAACTTGGCACACACCCCCAACATGGCCAACTACATACTGGCCTGGTTTGGGGAGGATCGATCCATGATTCTGGGAATTGTAGTTCACCCACGTCCTTATGCATTTTCTAATGGGAGCATTCATTAAAAAATCAAATCAAAAACTGGCATTTTTCTAATAAATACTGTTACTAATTAACTAAATGATATTATCAAACACCTCAAGGTAAACAATGCCTTTTTCAAATAACCCGGGCACCGCTGGGTACTCAAGCTAGTATTATATATTAATGTTTTAATTGTAAAAGTGGTATTGTGATCATCAAATTGTTGCCCTGTAAATCGCCTTGAGTCGCCTGCGGGCTGAGAAAGTAAATACAAATACAAGTAAATAAATAAATAACTGATTGCTTGGAGACCGTCCCATTGCACAACTGGAAGAAGCCATGGGAGGAGGAATTCATGTGCCTACCTAGCACGGGTGTTGTGTGTGTAGTACTCTTTCCTCTTCTACCCCCACAACAGAAGTTTGGTGGATACTTTTCAGGAATGCATTGCTGTTGGTTGGACTAGATAGCTTCATGGTCCCTAAGCATATATTGTTCCTAGTCTCTTACCTTCTCACAGATGTCCTCTTCTGACATCTCCAAGAGTTTGCTTTTAGAAAGCCCTTCAGTGTCCTTGGTCCAATTAAGGTTGCGGTTGCCTCGCTCGAGCTCCATGCGCCTCTTCAAGGAAGAATCCAGATTGACTGTGCAGGGCAGGAAGAATTCGACATCCTCCACCAGGAACGTGGAAGATTTGGAGTTTTTCTCCTCAAACTCTTTTTTAAGGAAGTTCTGGAAAACCTCCGGGTCCCCATCCAGCTCCAACTGCTTCTTCAGTTTGTCTTTTAAAAAATCAAATTCTTCCATGTACACCTCATACACCTTCAACAGTGTAGTATCTTTCCTTTCTTGCTCCTCAGAGAAAGCTCCCATTTGCTTGTCGTCCTCAATGCACTGCAAGATCCAGCTTAGTCGGCAGGGCCACTGGTTGGCAAGGACCACCCAGGATGCCACCTTTTGCGGATTAAACTTGTGTGGATAAAACGTCTTCACCATGAACCTGGCCATGACCACAATGGTGTAGGTGAGCCTTTGCCACTTGTTGCTGATCACGTACTCCATCATGTTTTCACCCAGGTAGTCAATGGCGTTGCGGATCAACTTTTCTTCTTCTTCCTTCGTAGTAGGAGGGATGACCACCAAAGGCACCTGGCTGTCATCTCCGCATGTGCCACACAGCTTCTGATCAGCAGATTTAAAGCAACCGCATAGCTCTGGCTCATTAAGGGCCTTAGGCCAGTTCTGCTCTTTCGCATGCTTCACATTTTTCCCGAGCTTAATTTTGTTGTAGTAATATATCTTAGGGATGGAAAAGGGCAGGTTGATCATGCGGCTGAGGACCATGTAGCCGTTGCTGGCCGTGTAGCTTTTGCTCTCCACACATTCCATGATCACATTCAGGTCGGCCACCAAGATGGAGATGAATGGGGAATCGGAGCCGGAGAGGAGGAGGTTCATCGCCTCAAGGACGCTCATCACTTTATCAGGGGTACATTGGTCCAAGCTGGTGATCTTCAGAACTACTCTGAACCTCTTCTTCTGGATGGTCTCCATGAACTGGAGATAACTGATGATGGTCTTGACTTCCTTCTTGACTTTGCCCATAAAGCCCAGCTGGGCGCTGACATCCGTCCGGTTCATCTTCATCACCAGTTGGGTCTTTTGGGTGAATATTGCATCCCAAACCAAAAAGCAGACCTTCTTGACTGTTGAATATACTGGGGCTATAAGCACTGAGCCGATGATAACCTCACTCAACACGATGATGTTTCCAATAAAGGTGCCAAGTGGGACGCCGTAAAGGCAGATGGCGGTGACAAGTCCAGCAACCACTCCGCAAATCAGAAGGATTGCAACAAATAAGGGTACATAGAAGTACTTCCTGCAGCTCCAATTCTTGCCTTTGTTCGGTTCCATGATCCGGTAGACACTCATAGGGACTTGACCAAAATATTTCTCGATGTCGTCACATAAGGTGGTAACGAGGCCCGCCCAGACGTAATCAGTTCCAGAGTATTGCCAGGCGCTAAAATGAATAAAGATGTTATGAACGTCTTTCGATTCTAATGTTTGGAAATGGGAGTAAAAGATCATTGTGAATATGGCAGTAACCAGCTTCCAACAACTCAGCTGTCTATTCTTCCAGCAACACCTCTGTTCATTCTTTATGCTCTGTTGCTCCTCTTTCATGTATTCTGAAGTGAAAAGAAAGAGCTTTAGGTCACAGATTATGTAGAGGCTTTTTGTTTGTTTGTTTGTTTGTTTTGGGAGGGGGGGGTGCTGTGACTTTTCCAGGCTGTATGGCCATGTTCCAGCAGCATTATCTCCTGATGTTTCGCCTGTATCTGCGGCTGAGAGGCATCTTCAGAGGTCTGTTGGCAGAGAGGCAAGTGGAGTGTATATATATTATTGTGGAATAATGTCCACAATGGGAGAAAGAATCTTTGTCTGTTAAAAGCAAGTGTGCATGTTGCAATTGAATAGTGTCGAGTAGCCTAATTGCAACATTCACACTTGCTCTAAACAGACAAGGGTTCTTTCTCCCACCCTGGACATAATTCCACAGATATATATACACCCCACTTGCTTCACTAGCAACAGAACCTCTGAGGATGCCATTAGCCACAGATGCAGGCGAAACATTAGGAGAGAATGCTGCTGGAACATGGCCATACAGCCCGGAAAACTCACAGCAACCTAGGGATTCTGTCCATGAAAACTTTAGACAACACATTGTTTTGTTGTTGTTGTTGTTGTGTTTTTGTTTTTGTTTTGTTTTTTTTGTCGTGTGTGCCTTCAAGGCGTTTCAAATGATAAAACTATCACAAGGGTTTCTTGGCCTAATTTCTTCAGAGGGAGTTTGCTCTTGCCTTTCTTTGAGGTTGAGATAGTGTGACTAGCCCACAGTGGGATTCCATGCCCAGGTGGAAATTTGAACCTGTGTCTTATTGCTTCTTACATTTTAATGATGTGCATTCCTCACCCTGAGCGCTTTTGTAGCAGAAAAATAGAAAATGCAAATGGAATCCAATGAGGTTAACTCAGAGGATGTGCCATGATGTTTATCTACTGCATCACAGTTTTGAAAACACTCCTATTATTCAGGAGTGGATAGGCTGGATCCAAACAAAATAAACACAACAAGAATAAAGGGTTGCCAGTCATTTTGAGACAAACCGGGAGCGATTCTTTGCCACCTTTGACTCATTTCTCTTAAAGCAGAAGAATTGTGCAAAATCCTGTGCAGAATGTAAAGTGTAAACACTGGTGTATGAGTGTGTACAAAAGCACTTCCTTCCATGAGTCTTCACAAAAAAAGAACTGCACTCACTCTCAACGTTGTTCAATAATTCTTTTTTACAGTATCCCAATGGTACGTAAAGCCCAATCGTCTTTGGCAGCTCAACATCATGGAGAGCCTTGGCTAAGGATTTGCAGAAGCGATCCTCGTGTGCCTTGCATACTGCAGCAGAAATGACAAAACAAAAAATTAAGGTTATTTTAAAAGCAGCTGAGAAAGTGGAATGACAGAGGATTAACTGGGACTGTCCCTGCCAAACCAGTACAGTTGGAGGGTTACAGAACATACAGGTGAATGCTGGTAACTGAATAACATCCTTCATCGTGTCCCCTTTGGAGGAATAGGATCGGTTTGATCTTTCGATGGCAAGAATAACCACAGGACTAGGTTGCTGTGAGTTTTTCAGGCTGTATGGCCATGTTCCAGCAGCATTCTCTCCTGATGTTTAGATTGCACCTGAGACTAATGGCATCTTCAGAGGTTCTGTTGGAAGTGAGGCTAAATGTGAGAGAAATAAGGTTGAACACTGTGAAAGCCACCCACTACATGGCTACCAGCCTCCTCCCAATAGACTCAAATCAAGGAAAAGCTTTATGAGAACTACCACTCCTCTTGGCATCCCTCCAGCAACAGCAAGGGTATCTCTCTGGGCAGCTAGACCAGGAAATCCCAACTGGATGGCTCCTCATGAGGGAAAGTCTTCCTCCAGGGGCAAACCAAGAATGAGCAACGTGGAAGTCCCTGAACAGACTCAGAAGTGGTGTGGGCAGAACAAAAGACAACCTGGCAAAATGGCACTACCTAAAAGAATCCCACACCTTGTGTGACTGTGGAGCAGAACAGACAACTCCGCATCTGTATGCTTGTCCACTATGCCCTGCCTCATGTACAGAGGAAGAATTGTTGGAGGCTACAGAAAATGCCATTGCTATTGCCCGTTTTTGGTCAAAAGATATTTAGCTACCTGTGCTCCTTCTATTTTTATCAGTTTTATACTAATTTATGCAATGCTTTTGATACACAATAAATAAATATCATATTATTACTTCCACCCTGGACATTATTCCAAAGATATATATACATTCCACTTGCCTTATCTCCAACAGAACCTCTGAAGATGCCATTAGCCAGAGATGCAAGCAAAACGTAAGGAGTGAATGCTGCTGGAACATGGCCACACAGCCTGAAAACCTCTCAGCAACCCATTGATTCTGGCCATTAAAACCTTCAATGATACATCGAGCAGCAGAATTGCTATTGCAACTCCAGCCTTATGCTGCAGGAAGCAGCAATAATGAGGAAATAGGATGGGTGAATCCTGGCTTGAAAACGGTCCATGTTTTCAAGATCTAGGTGTCTTCGTAGACCAGAAGTTGAACATGAGTCAAGAGTGTGACGTGGCAGCTCCAAAAGCCAATGCGATTCTAGGCTGCATCAATAGTGATATGGAATTTAGACTATAAAAGTGTGGTGGAAGCTCCTTCTTTGGAAGCTTTTAAACAGAGGCTGGGTGGCCATCTGTCGGGGTGCTTTGAATGCAATTTTCCTGCTTCTTGGCAGAATGGGGTTGGACTGGATGGTCCATGAGGTCTCTTCTAACCCTATGATTCTATGATTCTAAGAAGCAATGAGGGTCAAACTGCAGGATAAGATTTCACCTAAATATTAGAAGGAACTTACTAATGATCAGAACCATTCAATGGTGGACTATGCTACCTTGGAGTCCAATGGAATGTCCTTCTCTGGAGGTTTTTTGGCAGAGCCTGGATACCTGTCTGTCAGGAAGGTTTTGATTCTGCCTGGCAGAAGTATGTTGAATAAAAGATGTGTGGTTTGAATGAAAATGTATGAAAGGAGTGTGGCTGGGGTCTGTATAGAATAGAAGCTGGAGTTTTGGAGTTCGGTGCCTTCTCTATGCAGATGACACTCAACTCTATTACACTTTTCCACCAAATTCCAAGGAAGTCTTCGGATCCTGGATCAGTGCCTGGCCACTGTGATGGACTGGATGAGGACTAACAAACTGAAGCTTTATTCATACAAGACAGAGGTCCTCCTGGTCAGTTGTGAAGTTGATTGGGGGGGGCTGAATTTCAGGGGGGGGTTTGGGGGAGAGGGGCTGAGTCTGAGTGAAAGAGGGTCTACCCTAGCAAACCTTTTGTATCATTACCCCAATACCCCCATGCATATGGGATATATTGTATGGTGATCAGATCATGATATGAATAAACATAACAGTTTAAATAATGCACCAGTAAGGCCTTTTCGAGAACCACCATGAGAATTTCGGGGGGGGGGGGGGCTGAAGGAACAAGCTGAAGATCAATCCCGACAAGACAGAGGTCCTCCTAGTCAATCGTAAACCGGATCGGGGTATAGGGTGGCAACCTGTGCTGGACGGGGTTACACTCCCCCTGAAGCCACAGGCCCACAGTTTGGGAGTCCTCTTGGATTCATCGCTTATGCTTGAGGCTCAGGTGTCGGCGGTGGCCAGGAGGGCCTTTGCACAACTAAGACTCATGCGCCAGCTGCGACTGTACCCCGAGAAGTCTGATTTCACCATGGTGGCCCATGCCTTAGTTACCTCAAGATTAGAATGCTGTAATGCACTCTATGTGGGGCTGCCTTTGAAGATGGCTTAGAAACTGCGGTTGGTCCAAAGATCAGCAGCCAGGCTACTAACTGGAGCCAGGTATAGGGAGCACACAATGCCCCAACTAAAGTAGCTCCATTGACTGCCAATAAGTTTTCGGTCCCAATTCAAAGTGCTACTTATTACCTATAAAGCTTGGGTCCTGCCTAACTTGAAATTGTTATTTCACTGGTTGCTTATCAGTTAAGACAACTCGCAGGAAAGTTACATCAAACTTCCAACCAGAAATGGACCTTCTTTCTCCATCACCACATGCTACTTTTTTCTGCTGCTCATTTTAACCATATCCTTCACATCTCTCACCTTTTTCATGTATTTTGTACATCTCTCTGTCCTCATTTTGCATGGTTGTGGTCAGCCACAAAATTGTCCAAGGTTGAATGTCCACAGATGCTGTTCCTACCAAAACACGGAGGAGAAAAGTGAATTCTCAAGCCACCACACAATCTAAAATATGTGCATGAATGCAAAGCAGGAAACATTGTGCAGCTCCAATTAAGACCAATGGCTGCAAAAGCAGTTGGTTTGGAAATGGATTTATTGGCCAAGTTTGAGCACTGGACTTGGGTTAAAATGCCCTTTTAATAATGATGATGATGACGACATATTTCTTACCTGCCTCTCCCCATGGCTTGAGGTGGGTCACAGCACAGTCAAAAACTCACAACTACTATAATAATTTGTAAAGGTTTAAACTATGTAACATGCCCCAACTTG
Source organism: Anolis sagrei ordinatus (assembly GCF_025583915.1). Lineage (NCBI taxonomy): Eukaryota > Metazoa > Chordata > Lepidosauria > Squamata > Anolidae > Anolis > Anolis sagrei. The sequence continues at coordinate 5,994,127 of NW_026847771.1, read as the reverse complement.
TCTGTTTTCCCTGTAAATGTATAGTTGGATTGATTGGTTATTTATAGCTGTCAATCAATGTTGTTTGCACCAGTTGAATTGCTCCCTCAGCTCAATTGTTTGGCCCCACCTCTTCCTAGAAGAGGAGGGCAGTGTTTCCTTCTTCATTCTACCATCAAACTTTCTATCAGATAGACGTGAGAAAGAGACTTGGCTCTAAAGCCCTTAATTAAGTTACCTCTCATCACCAATTCTGAGGTTTTTACCCTTGGGACTCATACTTCATGCCCAGATCGCCCTGGACACCATTGAGGAGACCCAAGCGCCTTCAAACTGGTGGCACCAGAGGAAGGCTTCGTGCCTTCAAATATAGGCCATCTGGATTGGGGCTGTGAGTGTTCAGGCATTTACAGCCATTGGGAAAGAGGGAACTTGGAAAAGCTTCTCAGCTGCAAAACTCCTTGGACCCAGGATTTCAGAGTTTGTAATGTATATTTTCTTTATCCCTGTTGAAACATCAACTTTATGCCTAAGAAAGATAACTCATTGTGAACAATAAATACCATTCCGAGTTATCTGTTGTGTTCTGGTCCTTGGGAGTTCCAGTTTCCTAAAGGAGGGCAAGAAGCAATCCCCTGGGGGAAAGATGTCACATCCATGCCTCTTTCACTAAGAGTTATAACCCCAGGTGCGACGGCACAACATTGGAAAGTCAAAAACAAGTACTATAATAATTCTATAAACACACATATTAACAGGCAGTTCTGTAAAAGATACACATTTCTGTAAAACACACATGGGTGCCCTTGGGCAAGTCACACTCTCTCAGCCTCAGAGGAGGGCAGATCCAAGCAGGGTGGCTTTTTGCAGAGGACAGGTGGTAATTTTGTCAGTGCCGATTGTTTTTAAGTGCAGGCCAAGGTCTTTAGGCACTGCACCCAGTGTGCCCATCACCACTGGGACCCCCTTGACTGGCTTGTGCCAGAGTCTTTGCAGTTCGATCTTTAAATCCTCATATCGTGTCATCTTTTCCAGTTGTTTCTCTTCAATCCTGCTGTCACCTGGGATTGCAACATCGACAATCCATACTTTATTTTTTAACACGATCGTGAGGTCAGGAGTGTTGTGTTCCAAAACTCTGTCTGTCTGAATCCGGAATTCCCAGAGTAGCTTGATGTGTTCATTCTCTGTAACTTTTTCTGGCTTGTGATCCCACCAGTTCTTTGTTGCAGGCAGATGGTATTTGTGGCACAAGTTCCAATGAATCATCTGATCATTATTATTATATTAATATTTTCCCACAATGTATAGTAGGGAGGTGAGGGGGAAGGGTAGGATTTATTCATGCTATTGTTAGTATTATTTAAAATTTCCCTTGGTATCAAGCAAAACAACTGAAAAAAATGCTTTAAATACTTAACATTAAAATAAATTTTACCGTAACTACCATTTAACTGCATGGGCAAAACCTTTTATATAATGTCGTGAAACCGTGTTACATTATGTTTGTCTTTCATGATCTTCATTGGCTTTTAATGACTGTATTCCAATATTTATATCAAGTCAATTCAGAGTTTATGATAGTGTGGGGAATAATATTAGTTAGTCCTGTTTTAATAGTAACTCTCAAGCAACAAGAAATATATTTATCCGGCATCTACCAATCCCCATGGGTGCCAGTTGTTGGGATTCAACCCCACACTGCCCAAGTCTCTAGTCCTGAATGAGGAACAAGTTCGTTAGCTTAGAATAGGCTGGGGGTTTCCCTTTCCCCCATGTCTCCTGTATGACAATTGGAATATATCTAATTTCTTATCTTCTCTTTGTTTCTACTCTCATTCTGTTTGGTTGTTGAATGGATGCCTTCTTACTGCAACCCTTTACTTCTGTCTTTAGCTTTTTACATCTTAGTATTTAGCGAATGTGCTGTGTGCTTTGAGATCTCTCTCTTTGCGTGTGTGTGTTACAGAGAGATGTAAATTCTTGGATATGTTTTCCCTCTCTTTGAAACCTTAGAAGAGATGGGTGTTAGAGTAGCTCAGACCCAGTTCTTTACTAGAGAAATTCAGTTATTGTTAGTATAAATTGTGATTGTCTTTTTAAAAGACAGGACTCTGCATCTTTGCTTCCTAAGCTCTTTCCCAGCCACAACTCTTCATGCTCTGCTTGTTGTGACCTGAATGCGCAACTATCAGTATCCTGTTTGTGTTTTCGGGAGTTTTCTCTAACACAGAAAATCCTAATAACAATTAATTGTGATTGTATTGTATATAATTTAAGGAGCCATACGTTACTTTGCTTTCCTTTCTTCCTCTTGCACCCAATGCATGCAGAGGGAGGCAGCTAATAATAATAATAATAATAATAATAATAATAATAGTTGTTGTTGTTGTTGTTATTGTAGTAGTAGTAGTAGTAGTAGTAGTAGTAGTAGTAGTTGTTACACTATGTAACAACATCTGAAATATTTTCTGTTCATGGTTTGAAAGTGTTACTTCCCATTTAATTGTGCAGTCCTTACCTTGAAAGTAGTCATTCTACTCCAGAAACTTCGTTTTTGTGGCTGCCACAGTGTTGAATCGGTTGAGACTCAATGATGAGATATTCATTGAAAAACTAGAGCAAAATGTGTTGCATTATGTCCTTCACACAAAAACAAAGTTTTTGTAGTTTAACAAACTTTTTCCATGTTTTCATAGTAGAACCAATTAGGAAATGACATGGATAACCCAGGAACAAAAATCGTGTTACTATTGTCCAACGACTGGAGGTCTACTCACGTGCAAGAACCTGGATTGCCTTCTGCTGGTCTCTCTTTCGCTCCTAAGGAACGTTGCCCTCTTCCTCGCCAGGTAAGGGCCTCTATTTCCCTTCTCCTTTCCTTGCTTTCTTTGGAATACAGAATTAGACAGGTGTCACAAACAATTTGGCCAACTCCCAAGGAGTTTGTGCCTTTATAGGCACAGAGTAGATCCTAAGAGAGATTATCAAGACCTGTGGAATTTGGCAGATCCCCGTGAGAATTGGATTTTGGAAAAGTTTGGCTTGTGGAAACAAGGATTGGTGACACAACTTCAGTGGAGACACCTTTTCCCATGATGAGAACCCTTCCAGTAGTGCAGGATACTTGGGTGAAACCAATTATCTGGATCCATCCCAATCTGGTTTCAGACGTGGCTTTGGGACAGAGACGGCGTTGATCACCTTGGGTGATGATCTACAAAGAGAACTAGATTGGGGGAGTCTGTCCCTGCAAGTTCTCCTGGACCTCTCAGCAGCTTTTGATACCATCGATCATGGTATCCTTCTGGGCCATATTCAGACTTGGAGGGGAGAGAGTGAGATATAAAATTAACACTACTTACTTACTTAGGCGATCCCTTGTTGTCCGAGTAGGATTGTTTTTCAAGATTGCTGTCCTGGAGGTGGGTCCATAGGTGGATCCGTAGTAGCCCTATTCTTGACCTGCATCTTCTCCACAGTGAGGGCATTGGTTTCCAGGTGGAAGGCGGTCCCGTTGGCTTGACATGCCTTCCTCTTGGCATGTTTCTCTCTTTCACCCTCCATTCGTGCCTCTTCAAATTCTTCAGCACTGCTGGTCACAGCTGACCTCCAGCTGGAGCGCTCAAGAGCCAGGGCTTCCCAGTTCTCAGTGTCTATACCAGAGTTTTTAAGTGTAGCATTTTCCCGAATGAAGCAGAGAGTGTTTGAGGACCGGGACATCTGTAGCGATACCAAGGTGCTTGTTTATAAAGCTATTGTCCTCCCAACCCTACTATATGCCTCCGAGACATGGACAGTCTACAGATGTCAAATGCAACTCCTGGAACGATTCCATCAGCGCTGTCTCCGGAAAATCCTGCAAATCTCTTGGGAAGACAGGTGGACAAAAGTCAGCGTGCTGGAAGAAGCAAAGACCACCAGCATTGAAGCGATGGTCCTCCGCCATCAACTCCGCTGGACTGGCCATTTTGTCCGGATGCCCGACCACCGTCTCCCAAAGCAGTTGCTCTACTCCGAACTCAAGAACGGAAAACGGAATGTTTGAGGACAGGAAAAGAGATTTAAAGATGGGCTCAAAGCCAACCTTAAAAACTCTGGCATAGACACTGAGAACTGGGAAGCCCTGGCCCTTGAGCGCTCCAGCTGGAGGTCAGCTGTGACCAGCAGTGCTGCAGAATTTGAAGAGGCACGAATGGAGGGCGAAAGGGAGAAGCATGCCAAGAGGAAGGCGCGTCAAGCCAACCCCGACTTCCACCTGGAAACCAATGCCCTCACTGTGGGAGAAGATGCAGGTCAAGAATAGGGCTCCACAATCACCTATTGATCCACCCCCAGGATACCACTCTTGGAGGACCATCATCCTTGGACTACGAGGGATCACCTAAGTAAATAAGTAATGATCGAGGATGGAGTAGCCACACCTGAACCCTGCTTGTTCCCTGTTGATTTCCACATCTTGAGATATTCTTTGTAGCAGAATCCTTGTGAACAGTTTATATAGCTGAGAGAGGAATGTAATAGTATGAAAGTTGATAAGGTTTTCTATGTCCCCATTCTTCATTACACGTATGGTTTCAGACGTTGTCCAATCTTTAGGTAAGATGGCAAGTATCTATTCTTATTCCGTCCTTTCACCCAGCACCACACCAGAGTCCAGTGATCCAATACAAGAATGCTTATTAAAGAAATAATATAAAAAGGGGAAAAGGGACAAATCTACCAAAGTCAGTACAGATATAAAATGCAGTTCTCAAAAGAAGCTAGAGTTCAGTAGCAGTATTCCAAAAATGGCAGGATAGAACACAACGCCAAGGAAATCCAAAAACACAGAATCACTCCAAAGATGTATCCATGAACATGAAAACAGGAACTTCTCCAAGGTAAATTCTCCAAAGAAACATAGGTTTAAAACAGGAACATGAAACAGGGATCTTGACAGTACAGGAACCACGAACTTGGAATCATGAACAGGAGACTGAAACCCTATAGCAACGTTGTCTCCTCTGAAAAGCCTGAAACCAAACCACTTAAATTAAGTCCTCTAAGACACTCATGACATCATGCTTGATGCATTTGGAGTCTTATTTCGGATCCTCTGAGAATGTCTAGGTTGCCGGCTTTTCACTCCCTGCGTTCTCAGGTCTAATCTGTTTTCTCTTGAAAACTCACCATATTCCCAAATCCTTTTCTCAAGGGAACTGGGCATTTATCTGGTTTCACTTTACGTATGGCTGCATCTACCTTAATAAGGAATTTCTTCCGTCTCAACATAGAGTTTGACTACCAGCACTTTGGAATTGTATACTTGAGAAATCGCATCTCCTCCTACCAGCTTACATGAGCCCTGAGATAATTGATAGAGGTCCTTCTCTCGGTCCCGTTGCTGTCACAAGCATAGTTGGGGAGTACAAGAGAGAGGTCCTTCTCGGTGGTGGCCCTACGGCTCTGGAACTCCCTCTCCAAAGAGGTGTGATTGGCCCCTTCTCTACTGGCCTTCCATGCACAGGTTAAAACCTTCCTATGGAAACAGGCTTTTCCCGATTACCAATGATACACTGCAACAGGTAAGGATAACAGTGAAGGTTGTCTTGGACCTGACAATGGATACACGGTCTAGACATACACAGAGTTTTAGGATTTTTAATATAACTAGCTGTCCCCTGCCACGCATTGCTGTGGCCCACATGGGGGTTCTGTATGGGGGGGTTTGGCCCAATTCTATCATTGGTGGGGTGCAGAATGCTCTGTGATTGTAGGTGAACTATAAATCCCAGCAACTACAACTCCCAAATTTCAAGATTCTATTTTCCCCAAACTCCACCAGTGTTCACATTTGGGCATATTGAGTATTCGTGTAGAGTTTGGTCCAGATCCATCATTGTTTGAGTCCACAGTGATTTCTGGATGTAGGTGAACTACAACTCCAAAACCAAAGGACACTGCCCATCAAACCCTTCCAGAATTTTCTATTGGTCATGGGAGAACTGTGTGCCAAGTTTGGTTCAATTCCATCGTTGGTGGGGTTCAGAATTCTCTTTGACTGTAGGTGAACTATAAATCACAGCAACTACAACTCCCAAATTACAAAATCTTTTTAGTGAAGGACATACATTGAGTTGTTAGGTGTCTTGTGTACAAATTTGGTGTCAATTCATCCAGTGTTTTTTGAGTTCTGTTAATCCCACAAACGAACATTGCATTTTTATTGATATAGATTTCCTATAGGTCTATCTTGTCTAGACTGATTGTTGGCCTATGCTTTGAAGTGTTTCCATTTAACAAACAATTGCAGGGTGTTCCGATGCATATGGGAGTTGCAGATTGCAGCCACTTCCAGATATTGATCACTACCAATACTTGGAATTATATCAATATCATTTAATGATATCAATATCAATAAAGGCAGGGGAGGAAGCTTGGTCAGGTGCCATGAATGTGATTTGAGCTCAGGCTTCAAGCAGTTTCGCTGGGGTCCTTTCTACACTGCCATAAAATCCAGATTATGAAGATAGATAATCCACATTCTTTGCTTTGAACTGGATGTCATGTGTCTACACTGCCATACAATCCTGTTCAAAGCAGTTGACTTGGATTATATGGCCGTGTAGAAGACTTCTGCAGCCACCTGGTCTGCCCCTTTGCCCATTGGACTACACTACCAGGTCACTTGTGATCCAGGACCAAGTGATCCAGTAGATCCCATAGTTCCTCTCATCTGTCCACTGTGCCTCTAGTAGATTTTGGAAAATTGGCTAATAGTGGAAACAAGGATTGGTGAGAAAGCTTCAGTGGAGACCTCTTTCCCCCTCATAATGACTCTTCTAGGGGTGGATTCCCCTTCCGAGGGGGAGATTCCCCCCACTTCCTGTTGTCTCACCCCTGTTCTTAACTAGGGGTTGTTTGCAAGTTAGATATTTGTAACTCAGGGACGGCCTGGATATGTATAACGGGTGTTAGGTTGCATGGGAAAACCACTTGTTAGAAAACAGTAGCTTATCATGGAATGGCACAACATGACCTCGTTAGCTATCCATCTTGGCTTATCTTGTCTGGACTGATTGATGGCTTTGTTTTGATGTGTTTCCAATTAACAAACAATTGCAGAGCATTCCAATGCATATGGAAATCGAAGTTTTCAGTTATTCCAGGTACTGATCACTATCAATACTTGGAATGGTATCAATATCATTAAAGGTGTAGGTGGAGGGTTGGTAGGATGCCATGAACGTGATTCCAGGTCAGGCTTTAAGCAGTTTTGCTGGAGGCCCTTCTACAGTTCTACGTAATCCAGATTATCAAGGTAGATAATCCACATTCTCTGCTTTCAACTGGAAAGCATAGAACAACTGGATGAAAGCATAGAACAAGCCCTATGAGGAGTGGCCTAAGGAGCTGGGCATGTTTAGCCTGAAGAAGAGAAGGCTGAGAGGAGATATGATAGCCATGTATAAATATGTGAGAAGAAGCCAAAGGGAGGAGGGAGCAAGCTTGTTTTCTGCTTCCCTGGAGACTAGGACGCAATGGAGCAATGGCTTCAAACTACAAGAGAGGAGATTCCATCTGAACATGAGGAAGAGCTTCCTGACTGTAAGAGCCGTTCAGCAGTGGAACTCTCTGCCCCGGAGTGTGGTGGAGGCTCCTTCTTTGGAAGCTTTTAAACAGAGGCTGGATGGCCATCTGTCAGAGGTGATTTGAATGCAATATTCCTGCTTCTTGGCAGAATGGGGTTGGACTGGATGGCCCAGGAGGTCTCTTTCAACTCTTTGATTCTATGATTCTATTATATGACTCTACACTGCCATATAATCCACAATTACTAACGAGGCCAGGGAAATTCACTCCTGGAAGAGTTATCATGGGAAAAAGGTATCTCCACTGAAGCTTTCTCACCAATTGTTGTTTTCACTACAAGCCACATTTTTCAAAATCCAATTATCACAGGGACAGGGGCACAGACACCCATTGAGGGCTATCTATCTATGTGGCAGGTACTGGCTTGTTCAGTAGACTCTCCTCTACAGTTCCATTTTGGCAGGAAGCCTTAGCATTGAACGGTTGTGTTGTTAAAGTGAGATGGTCAGTCAATGCAACTTAAGCAACGTGCAGTCCTTGAATTCTTGACAGCAGAAGGTGTCACCCCAAAGGAGATTCATCAGAGAATGCAAGCTGTTTGTGGTGATTGCGTTGATGTGAGTACTGTGCGTCATTGGGCGAGTAAGTTTTTTTTTCTACAACAGTTGAGGGTTGTATTTTTCCCTCTGTATATATTAAGTCAATACCACCTATATGTGTATGGCTTCGCATACGATATTTCCTGTCAATATACATACCTTCTTACCTAACAAATACAACAACAAAAGCCCCAAACAGATAACCCCCATCCACCTCCATACAATACAGTGCGACACATATATATCTAAATTCCCTTTGATTTCCAGGATCTTCAAGTGATCATGTGTGTTACTTCGTTCCCATCATATCTTATTTCAGCCGTTTATCCTGTAACCCATTATATCGTGGCCCTTAGGATTCTTCTATTCTTTCCCTTTTTAAAAATATTTGTAATTATTTTTTTTTAGAAAGTTAATGAACTTATTCCAGTCCATATTATTAGCTATTACTGTTTTGTCTTATTTTCTGAGTTAACAAATCCATGTTCATGATGTCCATAGCCTTATTAATCCAAGAATTAAAAGTTGCTGTATCCTTGTTTTTCTATTCATGGGCGAGTAAGTTTAAAGATGTTGAGGTGGGAATATCTGACTTGCGTGACAAACAAGGAGTTGGACGTCCTGTGACAGCAACCACAGAGTTTCACAAGCAAAAGGTTGACAGATTGATTCAAGACAATCGTCGTATCACTCAGAGAGAAGTTTCAAGCACGATCAGCATTTCACGACAATGTGTAGGTCACATTATTGCTTTTCTTGGCAATCGGAAGATCTATGCACCATGGGTATCCAGGATGCTGACGCTGGTAGAGGAAACAGAGTGTTGACTTCTTCCGTGACGGCTTCAGAAAACTTGTTCATCGTTAGCAGAAATGTATCCAATTGTTTGGAGATTATGTGGAAGAGTGAATAGTGGTAGTTAAAGAGCACATTCTAAGGATTATTTCTGCGTTTAGTTTATTAAAATATTCCCATCCAAACCCAAGTAATGAAGGTGGAGGCATGACTTTTCATTCAACCCTCGTACTTCATCTTTGCCTCTAATATCCTTCCCTCCAGTGAGCAGACTTTATTTCCTGGAGCATGGACTGGTGGGATCTCCTTGTGGTCCAAGGCATTCTCAGCATTTTCCTCCAACACCACAGTTAAAAAGCGTCTCTCTTCCTTCACTCAGCCTTCCTTATGGTCCAGCTCTCACATCCATAAGTTACTACAGGGAATACCTGTTGAAGTTGTTTGCAATTTATAATGTGGATTTCAAAGTATGTGTGTATGTTTAAAATGCAGTAGCTATGTGCCGAGTGTAATGTATTCCTGTGTGGAAAGAGTTAACTGAACCATGGAGGGAACGGCATTCCTAGAGGTCATAAATCAAGTGTATAGAACAAATGGACACTGCGTTGTGCGTCGTACTCATACGTCACTCTGGAATGCAAGAGGTGTGGACTAGTACTGATAACAGTTAGGAAGTCTGCAATGTTACAATTGGACAGTATAGAAGCAAGTTTACGATATGCTGAGTGTTAAGTAGCTTCTAATGTATATAGCTGTAAAATAAAGTAGTTTACAGCCTAAGGTGGCTGTGCTGGTACAGTTGTATCAGGAGCTCCAACTTCCTTTTCTTTCTTTGAGTATTTGCATGTATTCCAAAGTTCCATGCATTTTGCAATAAGGTGGCTTCCCTTGGTTTGCAGCCACCTGCCTATCATCATTGCGTTTTTTCAGTTCCACCCTTTTCCCCAGGGCTCAGGAAGGAAAGGGAGCCATTTTAGCTTAGTCTTACAGTTGAAAGCTTAGCTACAGGACATGAATCAGCTCCACCTGTAGAGAAGCTTCGTTTCTTATGAAATTCCAGGGGAAACAGTTCCAAAGGACTCCAGCTGGAGAATCTACAAAGCCTTGACTGGTAGGTCTACTCGGGACCCAAGAAGCAGTTTGGAGCCGGGAGTAGAGCCCACACCAGCAAAGTTTAGAAAGTAGATTGCCCAAGGAGGGGTTAAAAAGGGTTTTCCTCTTAAAGAAAAGAAACAGTTCATGAAGCCAGTTGCCTGTCCCTTGTGGACAAGATTAAGAAAGCCACCAGTTGATTCAAAGCCTTGAAGTATTTGTTTGACCTGTTGAAGATCTGAGAAGTATTTGATTGTTTTGTTGAAGACCTAAGCAATAATAAAGGACTTTGTTAAACTTTTCAAGCTTCTAAAGACTTTGTATAGGAAAATCCTTAGGGCCTCTCAGCTGAGGCACCCCGGCTTCCCGCTGGGCACAGTGGCTGTGATTGATCTGTTCCTGCCTTGCTGTGCTGCTGATGCCACTGACAATACAATTGCTTTGACTATGTGGACTTTGGTTGCCAGTGTGATGTCTCTACTCTTCACTATTTTATCGAGATTGGACATTGCTCTCCTCCCAAGAAAATCAAAAGAAAATACAGTGGATACTCATTGGGCATAGATGTACATGTAATATAATACTACAGAATATGTAACATTTCTTTGTTAGCTGATGTGGTTATACATAGCAACAATACAGGACAGAACCATAAAGAAACATAGCAAGGTCTAGGATACTGGCATTTGTCCTTCTAAAAAGTGATTGGGGCAGTTATGTTTATTTTGTTGTTATTCATGTCCCACATTCTCACGAGACTCAAAGCAGCTGAATATGTTGCATGCATTGTTTTTGTTTGGACTTGAACCCGAACACGTTCAAGTTGCTTCCAAGGAAAATGCAGATTTCACCCCAAAGCCTGAAGGTACCACAGAACGCCATTGTGTTGACTTCCCAGGAAAAAAAGTAAACAGGAATGCAACCAATGCCTCGAAGGCGTGTTTTATACGTGTTGCAATGTTACCTTTCATTGTTCCAGAAGGAGGAGTCAATAAAGACACCGGTCATGCAAAGAAACTCACAAATTTTGTATTTTGTCTGTTTGTTTGCTTTGTTCTGTTAGAAATGTAATATAATTGACTGGTTGCCCTGACACGACAAATAAATAAATGCAAAGAAACACCTTTTCTTTGGCAATTTAATTCTTGTCCCTTGCAGCCAAAGGATTGCTTTCAAACAGATGCATCCAGTGGAGTGAGAAAAGGAAATAACACACAGAACACCTAAATTGTCAGTGCTCAGAATGAACAGCATCTTGTGGAGTTCTTCAGTAATAACAACAATTATAATAATCATGTTACCATGGAGCCTATCATGTAATGGTCTTTAATAATAATAATAATAATTATTATTATTATTATTATTATTATTTGAAACACAAGGTGAGTCCACAGCAGACACACTGCTGGCTGTTGTATTGGATCACACGTCGGACACTTCCCAAGTGTCTAGGACTGTGTGATGTATTGGCGAATGATGCATGCAGATCCCAGTAAGGTGGCCTTCTGCAGCTGGCAGATGGTAATCTTGTCAGCGCCAATTGTGCTTAAGTGCAGGCCAAGGTCTTTAGGCACTGCACCCAGTGTGCCGATCACCACTGGGACCACCTTTACTGGCTTGTGCCAGTCTTTGCAGTTCGATCTTTAAATCTTCATATCGTGTCAGCTTTTCCAGTTGTTTCTCTTCAATCCTGCTGTCACCTGGGATTGTGACATCGACAATCCATACTTTGTTTTTTAACACGATCTACTTCCACTACTATTATTACTTTTATTATTATTATAATTAACTAGCTGAACCCGCCACGCGTTGCTGTGGCCAACCTTCCCCCTATCTCCCCTTCTTTCCCTCCTTCCTTCACTCCGTTTCCTTCCTTCCTTCCCGTCTTTCCTTCTCTCCTTCCTTCCTTCTCTATCGCTTTCCTTCCTTCCCCCTTTTTCTTTCTCTTCTGCTGTGTCTCTTTTCTTCCTTCTCTCTTTCCTCCTTTCTTTCCCTCCCTCTTTCTCTACATTTTATCCCCTTCCTTCGCTCCCTCTTTCCTTCCTTCTTCCTTTTTCTCTTCTGCAGTCTCTCTTTTCTTCCTTCTCTCTTTCCATCTTTCCTTCCCTCCCTCTTTCTCTACATCTTCCCCCCTTCCTTCGCTCCTTCTTCCCTTTTTTCTTTCCTTCTCTCCTTCCTTCTTTCTCTAACTTTCCTTCCTCCCCCTTTTTCTTTCCCTCCCTCTTTCTCTCCTTTCTTCCTTTTCTACCTCATTCCTTCCTTCTTGCTTTCCCTCCCTCTTTCTCTCCTTTCTTCCTTTTCTACCTCATTCCTTCCTTCCTTCTTTCTTTCCCTCCCTCTTTCTCTCCTGTCAGGGGTGATTTGAATGCAATATTCCTGCTTCTTGGCAGAATGGGGTTGGACTGGATGGCCCATGAGGTCTCTTCCAACTCTTTGATTCTATGATTCTATGATTCTTCCTTGACAGATTAGAAGGGGGCGTGGCTTGGAGGTAACGTGAGGAGGGTAGAGGGAGGAGGGGAGGGGGGATGGGTTTAGAAGGGGGCGTGGCTTGGAGGTAACGTGAGGAGGGAGGAGGGAGGGGGGGTGGGTGTAGAAGGGGGCGTGGCTTGGTGAGGTGAGGGGGGATGGGTTTAGAAGGGGGCGTGGCTTGGAGGTAACGTGAGGAGGGAGGAGGGGAGGGGGGATGGGTTTAGAAGGGGGCGTGGCTTGGGGGTAACGTGAGGAGGGAGGGGGATGGGTTTAGAAGGGGGCGTGGCTAGGAGGTAACGTGAGGAGGGTAAGAGGGAGGAGGGGAGGGGGGATGGGGGAGCGCGCGCGCGTGTGTGCCGCGCGGGGGGTGAGGGGGCGCACGCGCGCGTGTGTGCCGCCAGGGGGTGAGGGGGCGCGCGCGTGCTGTGCCGCACCGGAGGGGGGAGAGGGGGCGCGCGCGCGCATGTGTGCGTGTGTGCCACGCGGGTGTGAGGGGGCGCGTGCGCGTGTGTGCATGTGTGTGTGTGCCGCGCCGAGGGGGGAGAGGGGGCGCGTGCGCGCGTGTGTGTGCTGTGTGTGTGTGCCGCGCCGGGGGGGGAGAGGGGGCGCGGCGCGCGTGTGTGCCGCGCCAGGGGGTGAGGAGAGGGTGCACGCGTGTGTGTGTGTGCCGCGCCGGGGGGGAGGGGGCCGTGCGCGCGCGTGTGTGTGCCGCGCGGGGGGGGGGGGGGGGCCATGTGTGTGCGCGCGCCAGGGAGTTTGCGCCAGTGCGCATGCTCAGTTGCTTTGCCGTTTATTGTGGTTGTTGTTGTGTGTTTTTGATTTCTGACTGGATTAGTTTGTACCTTGTTGGTTGCCCTTGGGGCATGGGAAGTTTGGTGGAGTTTCGTTGGGGTTTTTTAGAGTTTTGTTTCCTCATACGACGCCAGGAGGAAATTTATATATATAGAAGATGGATGGATGACATCCTTGAAGTGACTGGATTGACCTTGAAGGAGCTGGGGGTGGTGACGGCTGACAGGGAGCTCTGGCGTGGGCTGGTCCATGAGGTCATGAAGAGTTGGAAACAACTGAACGTATGAACAACAATATCATCATCATCATCATCATCATTATTACTGGAAAAGCTGCACAATATGAGGATTTAAAGATCGAACTGCAAAGACTCTGGCACAAGCCACTCAAGGTGGTCCCAGTGGTGCAGTGCCTAAAGACCTTGACCTGCACTTAAATACAATCGGCACTGACAAAATCAACATCTGCCAGCTGCAAAAGGCCACCCTACTTTGATTTGCATGCATTATTCGCCGATACATCACAGAGTCCTAGACACTTGGGAAGTGTCCGACATGTGATCCAATACAACAGCCAGCAGAGTGATCTTGTCTGCTGTGGACTCATCTTGTGTTTCAAATAATAATAATAATAATAATAATAATAATAATAATAATAATAATAACAACAGCAACAACTTGGGAAGTGTCTGACGTGTGATCCAATTCAACAGCCAGCAGAGAGTCTGCTGTGGACTCATCTTGTGTTTCTAATAATAATAATAATAATAATAATAATAATAACAACAACAACAACAACAACAACAACAACAAAACAACATGTCCAACGTATGATCCAATACAACAACCAGCAGAGTGATCTTGTTTGTTGTATACTAATCTTGTTGTGTTTCAAATAATAATAATAATGATGATGATGATAATAATAATTTTGGAATCAGAAGGTTAAATAAACCCAGAAACAGGGCTAACATTGGAAACCTAAAATGTGCATTGGCCAATGTAATTTCTATTTTTTATTGGCTTCTCTATTATTATTATCATTACTATTATTATTATTATTTTAGAAACACAACAAGATGAGTCCACAGCAGACACTCTGCTGGCTGTTGTATTGGATCACACGTCGGACACTTCCCAATTATTATTATTATTATTATTATTATTATTATTATTATTATTATTATGCAAAAGGATGTATTCATGGAACTGGTTTAAAACAGCTTAACATCTACACTGCAGACTGAATGCAGTCTTTTTAGCCTTTTTAACTGCCATGGCAAGGCAATGGAAGCCCTGGGAGTTGCAGTTTTACAAAGAATGCAAACTACAGATCAAATGATTTCTATAGCAGCTAACGTGGTACCAAACTTCATTCATTCTACAGTGTAGAGATGCATCCAAGGTCTGCTCTGGGTTCTCTTATGACCTTGGAAGGATTAAAGAAATGGAACCAAATCATTGGAAGGATTAAAGAAATGGAACCAAATCATTGTTTCTCCACGAGATTCTACAGATAGCGAGGTGCCAGTTATTCCTCCATTCAGTTAACTGAAAAACACAAAGTCAGCAGACCTGATGGGATCCCTGTTGAAAACTTTAAAGGTGGTGGACCTGAGCTGACACAACAACTCCAGCAGTTCAATCATTGTTTCTTCACGGGTTCTGCAGATAGCAAGTTGCCAATTATTCCACCATTCAATCACCTGAAAAATAACAAAGTCAGCGGACCTGATGGGATCCCTGTTGAGATCTTTAAAGGTGGTGGACCTGAGCTGACACAACAACTCCAGAAGCTCAATCATTGTTTCTTCACGGGTTCTGCAGATAGCAAGTTGCCAGTTATTTCACCATTCAATCACCTGAAAAATAACAAAGTCAGCGGACCTGATGGGATCCCTGTTGAAATCTTTAAAGGTGGTGGACCTGAGCTGGCACAACAACTCCAGCAGCTCATTGAAAAAGTGTGGACGATCGAGAAAATCCCAGCAGGCTTCATCATCACCCGTCTCTGGTGTCATCTGTCTCCCTCCTCCCTGGTTTTGACGAAGGCCCCCATCTGCTTGGTATGGGTGTTCTGGAGCTGCTCCAGCTGCCTCTGTCCACGGCGGAGAAGGTACTCTACGAGCAGGACCTCTGTCCGTGGGATCTGTGCGTTCTGCCGGAACTCGGCTCGGATCTGCGGCAGGAAGCCTGGCTTGCCTTTCCCGGCCCGAAGGAAGCTGCGGTACAAGGACAGCACCTGCCTCTGGAGCTTACTGTGGCGGCCCATGGAGCAGCTCCTCCCAGTTGCAAGGATGGAGTGCTCCCGGTAAGCAAAGCCTGAGGAACAAAGCGGAAGTGTCAAGATAAGAGTCAAGGGGAATTAAATAGGCCAACCTGTATGCGTCGTTCTACTTTTAATACGTTTTGGAGATCTCAAATTGCATTGTTGTTGTTTTTAATGTTGTGAATCACTTTGTATCTCCATTGAAAGCGGGATATGATTATATAATATCGTCATCATCAACAGAAGCCCTTTTATTATTTGAATGCCAGCCCTACAATAAGTAATAATAGCAGCCCTATAATAACAATAGAAGCTCTTTCATTACTTTAAGAGCAGCCCTATAATAACAACAATAATAATAAATAACAGCCTCTTTATTGTTTTATTAGCAATCCAATAATAGTAATAATAATATAATAGCCCTTTTATTATTTGAATACCAGCCCTACAATAAGTAATAGCAGCCCTATAATAACAATAGAAGCTCTTTTATTACTTAAATAGCAGCCCTATAATAATAATAATAATAATAATAATAATAACAGTTGCTTTATTATTTTAATAACAACCCAATAATAGTAATAATATGATAACTCTTTTATTATTTGAATACCAGCCCTGCAATAATAATAATAATAATAAACAGTCTCTTTATTATTTTAATAGCAATCCAATAATAGTAATAATAATATAATAGCCCTTTTATTATTTGAATAGCAGCACTATAATAACAATAGAAGCTCTTTTATTACTTTAATAGCAGCCCTATAATAATAATAATAATAACGATAAGTCTCTTTATTATTTTAATAGCAATCCAATAATAGTAATAATAATATAATAGCCCTTTTATTATTTGAATAGCAGCACTATAATAACAATAGAAGCTCTTTTATTGCTTTAATAGCAGCCCAATAATAATAATAATAATAATAATAATAATAATAATAATAAATAACAGTCTCTATATTATTTTAATAGCAACCCAATAATAGTAATAATAATATAATAGCCCTTTTATTATTTGAATACCAGCCCTACAATAAGTAATAGCGGCCCTATAATAACAATAATAATAATAAATAACAGTCTCCTTTTTATTTCATTAGCAACCCAATAGTAATAATATAATAGCCCTTGAATAGCAGCCCTATAATAACAATAACAAATAACTTTATTATTTTAATAGCAGCCTAATAATAATAATAATAATAATGATAATAATAACCCTTTTATTAAGTTAATACCAGCCTAACCATAATAATTAATAGCCCTTCTATTATTTTAATAGCAACCTAATAATAATAATAATAATAATCTTTTTATTATGTTAATACCTGCCTAATAATAATTAGTAGCCCTTCTATTATTTTAATAGCAGCCTAATAATAATAACAACCCTTTTATTATGTTAATACTAGCCTAATAACAATAATTAGTAGACCTTCTATTATTTTAATAGCAGCCTAATAATAATAACTCTTATTATGTTAAAACCAGCATAATAATAATAAATAGCCCTTCTATTATTTTAATAGCAGCCTAATAATAATAATAATAATAATAATAATAATAATAATAATCCTTTTATTATGTTAATACCAGCCTAATAATAATTATTAGACCTTCTATTATTTTAATACCAGCCTAATAATAATAATAATAGCCCAGGGATGTAGGAAATCCATATTGGCTGGCCTTCAGGATTTGGGGGGAAAGGGTCAAGGGCAGTTCTGGTGTATTGTCGAAGGCTTTCATTTATTTATTTATTTATTTACTGCATTTGTTGACCGCCGTTCTCAGCCCTAGGGCGACTCACGGCGGTGTACAACATATAAATGGCTGGAATCACTAGGTTCTTGTGGGTTTTTTCGGGCTATATGGCCATGTTCCAGAGGCATTTCTCCTGACGTTTCGCCTGCATCTATGGCAAGCATCCTCAGAGGTAGTGAGGTCTGTTGGAATTAGGACAATGGGTTTATATATCTGTGGAATGGCTGGGGTGGGGCAAAGAGCTCTTTTCTGCTGGAGCTGGGTGTGAATGTTTCAACTGACCACCTTCATTAGCATTTGAAGGCCTGGCTGAGCCTGGGAAAATCTTTTGTTGAGAGTGTTAAGATGTGCCTGGTTGTTTCCTCTCTGCTGTTTTGCTGTTGTAATTTTAGAGTTTTTTTTAATACTGGTAGCCAGATTTTGTTCATTTTCATGGTCTCTTCCTTTCTGTTGAAATTGTCCACATGCTTGTGGATTTCAATGGCTTCTCTTTGTAGTCCCAGGCTCAGCCAGGCCTTCAAATGCTAATGAAGGTGGTCAGTTGAAACAGTCACACCTAGCTCCAGCAGACAAGAGTCCTTTGTCCCACCCTGGTCATTCCACAGATATATAAACCCATTGTCCTAATTCCAACAGACCTCACTACCTCTGAGGATGCTTGCCATAGATGCAGGCGAAACGTCAGGAGAGAATGCCTCTAGAACATGGCCCTATAGCCCGAAAAAACCCACAAGAACCTAGTTCTGGTGTGTCCATCATGCAACCTCATGGCGACCCCACCAGTCCCAGAGCTGGTCCTGCCCGTCCCTTCTCTTTGCCGGACTCTCACCCAGGCTGCCCCCCTTTGGGACCCCCTCCTGCCCTTCTACCGGGCTCCCTTCTCGCTCACTCCTTCTCTCTTCCGGCTTTCAGCTCCTAGCCAGGCCCAAGCCCGCCATTGCAGAAACCTTGGCGCGCCATCTGGGCGTTCTGCGCGCTTCCCATTGGCTCCCTGGCCCTAGAGGGGGCGTTCCCCAACTCTTGTCGCTCCGCCCATTCAAAGCACGTGTAAACAAGGAAGCACCGCCTATTTAGAATCCTAGACTGGAAGAGACCTGGTTGTCCATCCAGTCCACTCCCATTCTGCCAAGAAGCAGGACAATTGGGTTGTTGTAGGTTTTTCCGGGCTATATGGCCATGTTCTAGAGGCATTCTCTCCTGACATTTCGCCTGCATCTATGGCAAGCATCCTCAGAGGTCTGTTGGAAGTAGGAAAATGGGTTTATATATCTGTGGAAGACCAGGGTGGGACAAAGGACTCTTGTCTGCTGGAGCTAGGTGGGAATGTTTCAACTGACCACCTTGATTAGCATTTGATGGCCTGGCAGTGCCTGGAGCCAACTGGCTACCGATTTGCTACTGGGCTCAATTCAAAGTGCTGGTGTTGACCTTTAAAGCCTAAACGGTTCCGGCCCAAGCTACCTATCCGACCGCATCTCACCAGGACTTTGAGATCTTCCGGGGAGGCCCTGCTCTCGATCCCGCCAGCTTCACAAGCACGACTGGCGGGGACGAGAGATAGGGCCTTCTCGGTGGTGGCTCCCCGGCTGTGGAACGCCCTTCCCACGGACATTAGATTAGCACCATCTCTGGTGGTATTCCGCAAAAAGTAAAGACCTGGTTGTTTGTGCAGGCGTTCGAGTAGTTAGTGCAATGATTGGTAATGACATAGGAATGGAACAATGGATGACGGATCTGGATCGTGTTTTTAGTGATGAGACGTTATTGAATGGTTATTATAGTAATTGTGTACTAACTGTGTATTAGATAGGTTGTTAATTGTTTTTTATTGATGCATTGAATTTTGCTGTTTCCTATGTGCTGTGAACCGCTGTGAGTCGCCTTCGGGCTGAGAACAGCGGTATAGAAGTAAAGTAAAGTAAGTAAAGTTTTGTTGAGAGGTGATTAGCAGGACAATTGTGTTCAAAGCACCCCCGACAGATGGCCATCCAGCCTCTGTTTCAAAGCCTCCACCACACGGATGATGAATTTGATTCAAACAGTAATGAAAGTAAGATTCTTTTTCACCTTTCTACAGCGGCCAGAATCCAACTGGCCAGACTCTGGAAATCCAGAGAAGTCCCTACAACAGAACAGTGGTTAATAAAATCATACGAGGTGATGAACATGGACCTCCTAACTCAGAGACGAAGAGTCCAAGGAAGTAAAAAGAAAAGCACAGACTGGAGTGACTTTAAGAACTACATTGATGAGAAGATATAAAAAATACTTGAAGAAACTGAAAATAGTATAGGATGAGGGCTGATGTTTTATCAGTCAATATGTTTGTTATACAAGAGAGGAATACCTGCCTGTTCAACCTGGAAGTCGTTGTATTTTATATTCCCCTCCCCATCTATCCTCCCCCCCTTCCCCCCACGACCAATCTCAGTTATAATCACTACCCTCACCCCCCCCCACCCTACCAGCCCTCCCGTATCCTTCCCCCCCCTGAATTGTCCGCCACTTTCTGATGTTTTAAATGTGTATTGAAATTTTTTGCAATAAAGATATATTTTAAAAAAAAGCCTCCACCACACTCCGGGGCAGAGAGTTCCACTGCTGAACAGCTCTCACAGTCAGGAAGTTCTTCCTCATGTTCAGGTGGAATCTCCTTTTTGTAGTTTGAAGCCATTGTTCCATGTCCTAGTCTCCAGGGCAGGCAGAAACCAAGCTTTCTCCCTCCTCCCTATGACTTCCTCTCTCATCTTGATCCATGGCCCTCATCATGTCTCCTCTCAGCCTTCTCTTCTGAAGTCTAAACATGCCCAGCTCTTTAAGCCGCTCCTCATAGGGCTTGTTCTCCAGACCCTTGATCATTTGAGTCGCCCTCCTCTGGACACATTCCAGCTTGTCAATATCTCTCTTGAATTGTGGTGCCCAGAATTGGACACAATATTCCAGGTGTGGTCTAACCAAAGCGGAATAGAGCATGGGGAGCATGACTTCCCTGGACCTAGACACTAGGCTCCTATTGATGCAGGCCAACATCCCATTGGCTTTTTTTGCCGCTACATCACATTGTTGGCTCATAAGGCATTGAAGGCATTGTTCCATTGCATCCTAGTCTCTGTTGTTCATTCTTTCAGTCGTCTCCGACTCTTCGTGACCTCATGGACCAGCCCACGCCAGAGCTCCCTGTCGGCCGTCACCAGCCCCAGCTCCCTCAAGGTCAGTCCAGTCACTTCAAGGTCTCTAGGGCAGTAGAAAACAAGCTTGCTCCCTCCTCCCTATGACTTCCCCTCACATATTTGTACATGGCCCTCATCATGTCTCCTCTCAGCCTTCTCTTCTTCAGGCATTTTGCGTGAACTGTCTAATAATTTCACAAACCCCGATAACATCTAGACATTTGATAATGTAACAATGTTAACAGTTCTAATCACAGAGGAGGAGGGTTTTTGGTGGGAGGATTCCACCAAATGATTATAGTCGCTCTCCTCTGGACACATTCCAGCTTTGTCAACATCTCTCTTCAGTTGTGGTGTCCAGAATTGGATGCAGTGTGATTCCAGGCAGAATAGAGCATGACTTCCCTGGTTCTGGACACTCTACTTCTATTGACACAGGCCAAAATCTGTCTCCTCCTGCACAGAAACCCTAAGAGAGCCTAGACGGTCCTCACAATGGGTTGTTGTAGGTTTTTTCGGGCTATATGGCCATGTTCTAGAGGCATTCTCTCCTGACATTTCGCCTGCATCTATGCAAGCATCCTCAGAGGTCGTGAAGACTGTTGGAACTAGGAAAATGGGTTTATATATCTGTGGAAAGACCAGGGTGGGACAAAGGACTCTTGTCTGCTGGAGCTAGGTGGAATGTTTCAACTGACCACCTTGATTAGCATTTGATGGCCTGGCAGTGCCTGGGGCAATCTTTTGTTGAGATGATTAGATGTCCCCGATTGTTTTCCCTCTGCTGTTTTAACTTTATAGAGTTTTTTTTAAATACTAGTAGCCAGATTTTGTTCATTTTCATGGTTTCCTCCTTTCTGTTGAAATTGTCCACATGCTTGCGGATTTCAGTGGCTTCTCTGTGTAGTCTGACATGGTGGTTGTGAGAGTGGTCCTCACAATATTGCTGGACATAGGAGACTGTCCTTACATACTGTGATAGGCTTTATGGCTCCCACACTATAGAATTAATGCAGTTTGAATTAAGTTGGCTTTTAAGATAATTTCAGGGATCCTGTAGTAATAATAATAATAATAATAATAATAATAATGAACAACTTTGGGTTGCTGTGAGTTTTCCAGGCTGCCTAGCCATATTCCAGAAGCATTCTCTCCTGACCTTTCGCCCAGTTCCACGGCAGGCATCCTCAGAAGTTGTGAGGTCTGTCGGAAACTACAACTCCCATCATTCCATAGCTTTGAGCCAAGGCAGTTCCAAATGGGATCATAGAAGACCTAGAGCATGAAGGGACCCACAAAAGCCACCTTTCTGCCAGGCAGGAAGATACCATCCGATCCCTCCTAGCAGATGGCCATCCAGCCTCTGCTTAAAAACCTCCAGAGGGCAATCCAACACACTCCCAGGCAACAGCATATTCTAGCATGCATACATACATACAGTGGGGGGGGGGGGGGAGTATTTAGTCAGATAGGAATTGTAGTTC
The DNA here is from genome assembly GCF_025583915.1 of Anolis sagrei ordinatus. Taxonomy (NCBI): domain Eukaryota; kingdom Metazoa; phylum Chordata; class Lepidosauria; order Squamata; family Anolidae; genus Anolis; species Anolis sagrei. Next base: position 5,972,128 of record NW_026847771.1, on the reverse strand, counting down.
TCCCACTTAAAATTAGAGATATTGTTTCTCATAGTTGAGGTCTACCTATGATGTCAATCACAGGCCTCTCTCATCTTTTTAAGTGGGAGAACTTGTACAATTCCTATCTGACTAAATACTTTTTTCCCCACTGTACACACAAACATATCTAGGTAAAGGTAAAGGTTTCCCTTTGCTGTTAAGTCCAGTCATGTCCGACTCTGGGGGTTGGTGTTCATCTCCATTTCTAGGTCGAAGAGCCGGCGTTGTCCGCAGACACCTCCAAGGTCATGTGGCCGGCATGACTACCTGGAGCTCCTGTTACCTTCCTGCAGAAGTGGCATCTATTGATCTACTCACATCTGCATGTATACGAACCCACACGATTTCTTTGTTCATCAGGAGAGGCCCTGCTCTCGATCCCGCCAGCATCGCAGGCGCGATTGGTGGGGATGAGAGGGCCTTTTCGGTGGTGGCCCCTCGACTCTGGAACTCACTCCCTAAGGACATCAGACAGGCCCCAACTATGGCAGTTTTCAGGAGGAGCTTGAAGATGTGGTTGTTCCAGTGTGCCTTCCCGGATTAATGATCCCATAGCACTTTGTCCCTCTAAAGCACTTTACATTTTTTAGGTCTGCCCATATGTCTCTCCACAAATGCCACTATCACCTGTTTGTCCATGTTCAGCACTATTTCCAATTTTAATTTTACATTTGGCCTTCCCATAGTTTTAATTGTATGTTGTCTTATTGATAAAGTTATATGCTTATGTTTTTTTAAAATTGCTTGTATTATTGTGATTATTGCTTGTATTGTGTGTTAGGGCTTGGCCTCATGTAAGCTGCACCGAGTCCCTTGGGGAGATGGTAGCAGGGTACAAATAAAGTGTTACTATTATTATTATGTTTTCGAACTGCTAGGTTAGCAGGAGCTGGGGCAACAGCGGGAGCTCACCCGCTCCCTGGATTCGGACCGTCGGCCTTTTGGTCAGCAAGTTCCACAACTCAGTGGTTTAACCAAAACCTTTGGATGGCATAGGGAAGGGTTTACATGCCTGTGGTGTTTGTTTTACTATCTGTGCCCTTCAGCTTTCACTGCCTGAACATCAAACAAAAAGTGGGTGCTAGAAACAGTATCATACGAAAGCTGACTGGCACAACCTGGGGATCACAACCAGACACAGTGAAGACATCTCCCCTTTGCTACTCTGCTGCTGAGTACGCATGCCCAGAGTGGAACACATCTCACCACGCTAAAACAGTAGATGTGGCTCTTAATGAGACATGCCGCATTATCATGGGATGTCTGCGCCCTCCACCACTGGAGAAATTACACTGTCTAGCCCAGGGGTCCCAACCTGGGGTCCCCAGATGTTTTTGGCCTACAACTCCCAGAAATCCCAGCCAGTTTACCAGCTGTTAGGATTTCTGGGAGTTGAAGGCCAAAAACATCTGGGGACCCCAGGTTGAGAATCACTGGTCTAGCTGGTATCGCACCACCTGACATCCGCCGGGAAGTAGCAGCCAATAGTGAAAGGACAAGACAGAGACATCTCCAGCTCATCCCCTGTTTGGATATCAGCCAGCACGTCAATGACTTAAATCTAGAAATAGTTTTCTAAGATCTACAGAGACACTCGCTGGAACACCTCAGCAAGCGAGAGTCCAAAAGTGGCAGGCTCAAACCCAGAACCTCAACCAATGGCTGATACCAAATGAGAGACTCCCCCCTGGGCACACAGAGGTCTGGGCGACTTGGAAGGCGCTGAACAGACTGCGCTCTGGCACCACAGATGCAGAGCCAACCTTAAGAAATGGGGCTACAAAGTGGAATCCTCGACATGCGAGTGTGGAGAGGAGCAAACCACTGACCACCTGCTGCAATGCAACCTGAGCCCTGCCACATGCACAATGGAGGACCTTCTTGCAGCAACACCAGAATCACTCCAAGTGGCCAGATACTGGTCAAAGGACATTTAATCAAGTACCAAGCTGGCAAACTTTGTGGTTTGTTTGTTTGGTTAAAATATGGCCATGTTTTAGAGGCATTTTCTCCTGACGTTTCGCCTGCATCTATGGCAAGCATCCTCGGAGATAGTGAGGTCTTTGTTTTGTCTGTTTGTTTGTTTTGTTAAAAATATAATACAACTCTCTGGTTGCTCCTGACACGGTAAATAAATAAATAACTCCAAGGTTATGTGGCCAGCATGACTGCATGGAGCGCCGTTACCTTCCCACCAGAGCGGTCCCTATTGATCTACTCACATTTGCATGTTTTCGAACTGCTAAGTTGGCAAAAGCTGGAGCTAACAGTGGGAGCTCATGCCGCTCCCCAGATTCGAACCTGCAACCCTTTGGTCAGCAAGTTCAGCAGCTCAGCGGTTTAACCCACTGCATCTACAAACATTTGTAGATGTTTGTAACTCTGGGACTGCCTGCAAATGTGACCTCCCTCCCCAATTTTAGGACAATGCATGCCGAAGGTCAAATGAAATAAAACTCTCCCACACATTGATTCTTGTCTGGAATGTTTCTCCCCCCATTCAAAACATTTTTAATTTGTAATCATCACGTAGCATCTGCCAACAACACACACACTCACAAAAGTATCACAGAAGGGAAAAGAAAAGGCATGGCGTTGGAAATGTCCGTCTGGAATTGTTATATTTTTAAGGGCAGGGAAAGGCTTCGTACCCCCATCCGCTTCAAGGGCCACTTTCGGAAACGCGGGCCCTTGGCACACAAAAAAACCCACAAACAAAACCCTTCTCCATCTTCAGGGTTTCGACTACAAGGCCAATGCTCACATTCTCTATGTTACGGAACTGGTATGGATCAGGACACACTCAAAGGGACGTGGCATCTTTGCCGAACGAAACAAGAGGCAACTAGGGGAAAAGGGGAAAAAAACAACCGACACGAGTCAAAAGGACACACAAGTGGCTTCCGCATCTTCTCTCTCCGGCTGGCCCCACATTCTCCCAGGTGGTGTCGGGACGCAGCCGGGCTTCGCAGCAGCAACCAGGACAAGTCCCATAACGGAGCCGGCGGCCGCCTTCTCCTCCGCTTCCGTTTCCGCCCGTCCTTCCTGTCACATCTCATCATCCAGGCCGTAATCCTCTTCCGGGAAGTCCCCCACCACCACATGCTGTGGCTTCACAAAGGCCCCGTATTTTGGCTGGCACTCAAAGTACCGCTTTCCACCGACGCTGCCAAGAGGAAGGGAAATTGCAGTGAAACTCTCACACCATCAGGTTTCTGCAATATCTTTTGTGTTGAGAGGCACTTTTTCTCATTTTAAGATCTATTGCATTACGTTTAACTTTGCGTAAAAGTATCATTTTCTCCATCTTTCTCTGCATAATGAGTACCTTAAAAACAAAAGAACCAATGAACGAAATCACACCAAATTTGGCAACAAAACATCTCACTACACAAGGTGTGACCATCACTCAAAAAATTATGATTTTGTCATTTGGGAGTTGTAGTTGCTGGGATTTATAGTTCACCTGTAATCAAAGAGCATTCTGAACTCCAACAATGATGGAATTGAACCAAACTTGGCACACAGAACTCCCATGACCAACAGAAAATACTAGAAGGGTTTGGTGGGCATTGACCTTGAGTTTGGGAGTTGTAGTTCACCTACATCCAGAGGGCACTGTGGACTCAAATAATGATGGATCTGGACCAAACTTGGCACAAATATTATATATGCCCAAATATGAACACAGATGGAGTTTGGGGGAAATAGACCTTGGCATTTGGAGCTGTAGTTACTGGGATTTATAGTTCACCTCCAATCAAAGACCATTCTGAATGAACCCCACGAATTACAGAATTGGGGCAAACTTCCCACACAGAACCCCCATGACCAACAGAAAATACTTAAGGCCATCCAGTCCAACTCCCTTCACCAGGGCAAGAAAACGTAATCAAAGCCCTCCTGACAAAGAGCCATCCAGCCATAGATATAGATATATATGATTCACACACACACAGATATAGTATCATAGATTTGAAAGGGACCCCTAAAGAAGGACAATTATATGTTGCATGTTCCAGAGTAGGCAAACCAGACAATCTCTATGTCAACACTGTCAAAGAAACAGCAAGAAATACTGTTTACCCACAAGCAGAAAGACATTACATATATTAGAAACAAGCACTTTCTAATTACTTTATTTTCCATATCAGCAGACTGGGCCACAGCAACGCGTGGCAGGGGACCACTAGTATCTATATATGTATAAGTCAAAAGTATGTTTGTTTGTAACACACCTAGGCTGTTGCAAGGTGAAATTGCTTTGTTATTATTTTTGTGTCTGGAACGACTTGAGAAACTGCAAGTTGCGCCTGGAGTGAGAGAATCGGCCATCTGCAAGGACGCTGGATGCTTGACCATCCCTATGTGAGGCTTCCCTCATGTCCCTGCATGAGGAGCTGGAGCTGACAGATGGAGCGCATCAGCGCCCTCCCCAAATTCGAACCTCTGACCTGTTGGTCTTCAGTCCTGCTGGCACAAGGGTTTAACCCACTGCACCAGCGGGGCCCCTAATGGCTTTGTAATATCACTGGATTGGGGGTTGCTAGGTTAAGTTGGGGGTCCTTCCAGACAGGTCCTATACTCCAGGATATGACCACAAATTTTCTGTTTATCCCAGATTATCCGGCAGCAAGGACTCATATAATCCAGTTTAATGCAGAAAACCTGGGATCAGATCCTGGGATATAGGGCCTGTCTGGAAGGGCCCATGGTAAGCTTCCTTACCTGTCTGAACCGTCTGGAAGAGAAGAGGAAAGAAAGAGAGGGGGAAAAAGAAGGGAAAGAAAGGTGACGTGTGTGTGAGGGGAAGGGAGGAAAGGAGGAAGGAAGGGTGACATGTGTATGAGGGGAAGAGAGGAAAGAAAGAAAAAGAAATAAAGACAAACAGACAGGGAGGGAGAAGAAAGGTGATGTGTTTATGAGGGGAAGTGAGGAGACAGACAGACAGACAGACAGACAGGCAGACAGACAGGCAGGCAGGCAGGCAGGCAGGCAGGCAGGCAGGCAGGCAGGCAGGCAGACAGACAAGGAAGGAAGGAAGGAAGGAAGGAAGGAAGGAAGGAAGGAAGGAAGGAAGGAAGGAAGGAAGGAAGGAAGGAAGGAAGGAAGGAAAAGAAAGAGGAGCAGAAGACCAAGGGGTGCAGTTTCCGAAGTGTCCACTGGGGGCGGCCAAGGAAGGAAGGGAGGAGGAAGGGAAAAAAAGGTGATGTGTTTATGAGGGGAAAAGAGGAAAGGAAGAAAGAAAGACTGAAAGAAAAGGAAGGTGACGTGGATGAGGGGAAGGGAGGAGACAGACAGACAGACAGGGAAGGAAGGAAGAAAGGAAGGAAGAGGAAGGAAAAAAGGTGATGTGTGTATGAGGGGAAGAGAGGAAAGAAAGAAAGGAAGAAAGGAAGAAAGGGAAAAGAAAGGTGATGTGTTTATGAGGGACAGACAGACAGACAAATGGAAAGAAAAGAAAGAAAGAAAGAAAGAAAGAAAGAAAGAGAAAGAAAGAAAGAAAGAAAGATGAGACGAAAGGAGGGAGGGATGGAAGAGAAGAGAAGAAGAAGGAAGAAAGAAAAAGAAAGAAAGAAAAGAAAGAAGAAAGAGGAAAGAAGGGAAGAAAGGAAAGGAAGGAAGAGGAAGGAAGGAAGAAAAGAAGAAAGGAAAGGTGATGTGTATATGAGGGGAAGAGAGCAAACAAACAAACAAATAAAAATGACCTGTATATGAGGGGAAGGGAGGAAAAGGAGGGAGGGAGGGAGCGTGACCTGTGTATGAGGGAAACTACAACAACAACAACTTTATTCAAATCCCTCCCCATTTCCCTGTGAGAAATATGGAGCACGAAAGAAGAAAAGAGCCACAAAGACAGCCATATTACCATGGAAACATTGTGAGGTAGACCCTCTCAGACCTTGAGAAGGGAAAAAGAGGAGGGGGAGAAAAGAAAAAAAGTAGGGAAAGGAAGGGAAGGGGGAAGAAGAAAAATGAGGAAAGGAAAGAAGAGAAAGAAAAGGGGGAAAGGTATGAGGGGAGGTAAACAGAAAAAAGGAGCCCCCGGTGGCGCAGTGGGTTAAACCCCTGTGCCGCAGACCAACAGGTTGCATGTTCGAATCCGGGGAGAGCATGGATGAGCTCCCACTATCAGCTCCAGCTCCTCATGTGGGGACATGAGAGAAGTCTCCCACAAAGATGATAAAACATCAAAAACATCCGGGCGTCCCCTGGCCAATTCTCTCACACCAGAAGCAACTTGCAGTTTCTCAAGTTGCTCCTGACACGACCCCCCCCCCAAAAAAAACCCAGAAAAAAGGGATGAAAGCAGGGGGGAGGGGGTTGGCAGTGGCCCCTGCGATACCCAAGCAAAGCCAGGTATATACTCCAGTTTAAAATATAATGCAAAGTAATGTATACAGCATTTGATGGATTAATAGTAGCTACAGTGTGTGCTTTAAAAGTATTGGGAGAAAGAAAATCATTTTTGTCTTTCCTAGTCTTCCATTGCGCCAAGCAGACTAAGGCCCATGTACACATTAAAAAAAACATTGTCCTGTCTAAATACCATTAATGCCAGTGAAGATAATGCCATAGCAAATTATATCGGAAGTATTTCTGCTTTTATCTGCACGCGCTAGCATGGAATGAATCCAGAATTTTTTAATGTAGTGACTTTGCGTGATTCGCTTTCATCAGCTGCGGACTCATTTTTGTCCCTGTATCTAAACCCAGCAAAGCCTGGGCCACCATTTAAAAGGCCGTGTTTTGTTTATCTCAAGCTTGCAACAGAGTGGACTGGGGGAGACAGAAAGCATTGCCACTCGAAGGGAAAAGCCTTACCTGCCGTCATGCTTCCCCAAAGGCTCGTCATACTTGATGCCGATCCAGTAACCAGGTTTGAACTCAGTTAAACCTATGGAGAGAATAAAAGAAAGGGCGCTATAAAGGTGCACCAGACCACTCGTTTCCAGATTTTGCTCCTCCAGAACAGGTATGGCCAAACTTCAGCCCTCCCAGTGTTTTGGACTTCAACTTCCACAATTCCTCTAAGGAATTGTGGGAGTTGAAATCCAACACACCTGGAAGAAGAAGTTTGCCCGTGTCAGGATTAAGCCCAATGAATTAATGGTAAAATCTGGTAATGAATGTTGCCAAAATAGTGCTTAAAATGTCAACAAGGCAGGCCCTTCTTCCCCTTGAAGCAACTGCCTCATAGGAAGCAGGCACTGTTTATTTTGTTTTCAAGCATTATGTTGTATTATTCATGTTGTGAGCCACCTGAATCTGCTGGAGAGATGGAGCAGGTTATAAATACAACATCATCATCATCATCATCATTAGAGACACAACAAGATGAGTCCACAGCAGACAAGATCACTCTGCTGGCTGTTGTATTGGATCACACGTCGGACACTTCCCAAGTGTCTAGGGCTATGTGATGTATCAGCGAATAATGCGTGCAGATCCCAGTAAGGTGGCCTTCTGCAGCTGGCAATTTTGTCAGCACCGATTGTGTTTAAGTGCAGGTCAAGGTCTTTAGGCACTGCACCCAGTGTGCCCATCACCACTGGGTCCACCTTGACTGGCTTGTGCCAGAGTCTTTGCAGTTCGATCTTTAAATCCTCAGCTTTTCCTGTTGTTTCTCTGCAATCCTGCTGTCAGCTGGAATTGGAACATCAACAATCCATACTTTGTTTTTTAACTTGATCGTGAGGTCAGGAGTATTATGCTCCAAAACTCTGTCTGTCTGAATTTGGAAGTCCCAGAGGAGTTTGTCGTGTTCATTCTCTGTAACTTTTTCTGACTTGTGATCCCACCAGTTCTTTGTCAAAGGGAGATGGCATTTGTGGCACAAGTTCCAATGAATCCTCTGAGCAACGGTGTTGTGCCTCTGCTTGTAGTCTGTCTGCACGATCTTCTTGCAGCAGCTGAGGATGGGATCTATTGTTTCATCTGCTTCCTTGCAGAGTCTACATTTGGGATCTGTTGTCGACTTTTCAATTCTGGCTTGGATGGCATTGGTTCGAATGGCTTGTTCTTGGGCTTCCAGAATCAGGCCCTCCGTCTCATTATTATTATTATTATTATTATTATTATTATTATTATTTCCTGTTTACTCACCGACATACATCACGGTCCCCCGTTTGTTGGGCTGCCCTGATGACCGCACCTCACACCTCGCCCCCACGGATATGGCCTCCGCCAAGGCTTTCTCCTCCGCCAGCTTCTGCTCTTGCTCGGCCTCCTTCTTCAGCATCTCTTCCCGATTGTACTGCCCCAGCTTGCTGCGTTTCATGAAGGAGCGAGCAGTGTCTGTGGGAAAAGAAATAAGGCTGGTCCTGACATTCGTTATGAGGTATGTGTCTGCAGATGCTTTCTTACATACCCATTCTTTGCAAAATATTTCAAAGATAACTCAATACAGCACACAGTGTGCAACACTCCCAATTTCTATGAAGAAGCCATCTTATTCTTCCTAGGAAGGGATAATCAATGTGTCAGACCTTCCTGGGAAATCACATAATGTATATCCTCAGGAAGCTATTTCTGAAATAAGGTTGCAACCACATTTCCATGCCAATAATCCCCATCTGTCCTCACCTGTTCTTTTGTCATAATCAGCATCTGTCAGCTCAAATTTCTCCACCCTTGACAAGTCTTCATATTCCCCAATGTTCGCACCACTCCTGTCGATAACCTACAAATCCAAACAGAATAGTTACCTCACATTACTGGCATATAATTTTTAAGAAGGTATTAGTTAGCCTGTTGTCACACTCCTGGTAAAAGGTCCCTTCATTTCATGCTTACTTTAGTTACAATAAATACAAGTATGATCCTCTGTTTGGCTTTTTCTAAAAGGATGAATTTATATACATTTTTTTACCCATCCCATATCTCCGCTGGTTTCTAGAGCTGCCAGCCAGTATTCCAAGAAACTCTTCAGCCCTAGAAGTTAATGTTGTTCTGCTACTCCCCTAGAGAAAAGTAGCACTCACGTGAATCCTGCACCCGTCATCAACGGGGTAAGACCCCAGCAAGGCCTCGTCGCTGTCCAGTTTCATCACAAACTTGTCGTCTGCAGTGTAAAGCTCGAGGTCCATGCATGATGCCGGGCTGCCCACGACCAGTTCCAACTTACACTGTTGGGAAAGATGGAGCCTGTTATTTATTTATTTACGACATTTATATGCGGCCCTTCTCACCCCAAAGGGGAATCAGAGTGGCTTACACTTAAAGATCTTCCGGGGAGGCCCTCCTTTCGCTCCCACCACCGTCACAAGCACGGTTGGTGGGGACGAGAGAGAGGGCCCTCTCGGTGGTGGCCCCCCGCCTCTGAAACACCCTTCCTGGAGAAATAAGACAGGCCCCATCCCTCCCCTCCTTTTGTAAGAGCCTGAAGACCTGGTGGTTTAAACAAACCTTTGAGAACGACTAGTTCTAGCTCTGCCCCAGATACTGTTGAAATTGGCCATATCTTTTTCTACCAATTATCCAGGTCACTTTCTTCTCTTAGGCCCTGGAAATTTATGAGTTTTATTTTATTGTTTTGTATTACTGTTGTTTACCGGCTGTTAGGAATTGTGGGAGTTGAAGTCCAAAACACCAAGAGGGCCAAAGTTTGCCCACACCTGTTCTAGTTGTTGCTGCCACACTGGATGGGATAGCATTGGTCCAGCTATGCCTTAATATGCTTGACAAAATGGCTCTGTAGGGCACTCAGTCCCCAAATTGTTGGCTGGAGCTCTGCATCGCGACAGCAACCAGCCAATCGCTTCTGTGATGCAGTCTGTAAAACTCACAGATGTTCAAAAGAGGTTATGCGGAACCAATAACGAAGGTGAAAGGGGTGCATGAGCCAGGCGAGTGTTGTCAGCAAACCTCCAAATGTCATGCTAGTTTCACACTGCCAGTATTGCAGAGAGGGGGGTGGTGAAGTGCTGAAACAAAAGCCAGCCTTTGGCACAGGGCCACATGCTGCATTTGCAACCCGGAGGAGGAGGAGAGGGGGCCGCAGAGCATCAGGGCCGTTTGTCTGGCGCACCTAGCCAAGCACTGTCCACCAGCTGCCAAGCCGCAGTTAATCCCAGTTTGGATGTGTGTGGAAGACAAAAGGATCTGCTGTTGACAGAGTGCTGGCTGACGGATGGGCAGCTCAAAATGGAGACTTTCCCAGACCGAACGATGCGCTGTCAAGCATTTGATGAAAATGTATTATAAACAGATAAGGTGGGAAGACAGAGAAACAAGTTTGGAACTTGAAGCAAGCAGGAGACGGGTGGTTGGATGGCGCCAAAGAGCAGCTTTGTATGTGAAAGGAGATATCGAATCAAAGGACGCCACAAAGAGGGAACTGCGTGTGTGCTGCATCCATGCAAAAATATGCATGACGCAGAGCATGGCATCCAGTTCAAAATCAAGCTGGGAAGGACAAACCCTGGCTGTCTTGTAGTACCCAAATAGGCAAAATGTTCTTACATGGAATTTCATTATTTTCCCCACCACATTAGTGGCATGGAAATCTATCTGCACAGACATTCAGAAAGCAAAAAAAAAAAAAAAAAAGCCAATACTCTGCAATATCAAAGATGCTGCAGTCAGTGGGCACACAAAACACATTGTTTGCAGTTTGGTCCTTGCTGCAAAGCAGCAAAGGGCCATGCCACTATCCGCAGGGCATACATTTACTTCCTCCATTGGAGGACACTCCCTTAGGATCCTGAAAGGGCCACAAAACACTACAGCAAGCAATTTGTATATCCTTGGCACCACAACACACACTGTATCAAGCTCAAACGGTCTCTTGGTGGCATCAACGATGCACGTCTCTAAAATTAGGAAATTTAATTTATAACAACAACAACAAATTAATACAACCAGAATATAAACAAAAAACAAAAAAAGAACCGCCAACTAAGCATCATAACTTCTGACCTGAAGTCGAAAATCTGAACCACACTTTACATCACTGCAATCTATATGAAAAAGAAAGGAAACAATACTTATGGTCTTTTATTTGCAATAAAACAAGTTGGGATACAGCGGCCAAAACTTCATTTTTGTTGGCTGGTTATAACCCCATTCTGACAAAACAAGTTGCCCTTTATTTGTTTAAAGCTGCTAAAAGGAGGTCGGAGTACATAGATCAGATTGGGGTGCAGTGTAGGGGAGACGAGGATAGTTGATGCATATATCTATGGCTACCTGTATATTTGTATTTTATTTTAAGAGGGCTAGATGTATGTTGTATGTTGTGTCTGCACTGTTTGTTTTTGATAAGGCCAATTGGCTAATCAATAAAAATTGCTGTGATTGTTGTGACTTTAAATTCAGCTCTGTCCATAAAATGAGCATAATATATTAAAAAGAAATCCCAAATGTCCATTGAGGGGAAGGTGTGAACAGTTAAATCAATTGTAAAATACACCAACCAAGCTCTAGACCAGTGGTTCTCAACCTGTGGTTCCCCAGATGTTTTGGCCTTCAACTCCCAGAAATCCTAACAGTTGGTAAACTGGATGTGATTTCTGGGAGTTGTAGGACAAAACACCTGGGATCCCACAGGTTGCGAACCACTGCTGCAAAGACATGTATCAGTCCTCAATGCAGGCAGACAACAACCAGGGGCATCTTAACAAATCTCAGGGACTGGCATTCATGAGGAATCTCTTTCAAAATGGGGCAATACTGCAGCTGTGGAAAGTTTCCCAAGATATTTCGCCTTCTCTGCCAAAGACAGTGGATGCCGCACAAAATTATAACTACCATTGAGCCATCACTGTAAATGTGGCCTCGAACTGCATCAATCCTACAGTGTAGACGCACCCTGTGTGTGAGGAAGAGGACCAAGGCTGGGAGAAAGCTTTGGTCCAGGCCCGACCACTCGCTTGCATTGCAATGCAAACCCACAAAAATTAGGAGGAAGCCATATATCTCCCTACAAGGGAAGAGGAAAGATTCAAACCCAGTCTTGGAAATGGAACTTTGATTTACTTCTGTCACAATTTACAATCTATAAACTGGAAAGGGGAGAGAACTCATGGTTATGGATGAGAGGAAGGCAATTTATTTTTAAAAGCAGGGTTCCCTTTACTTTGATATAACTTTAATTTGAGGAGAAGGGAATGAGAGTGAGGAAGCAAATTTATTTTTTTTTAAAACGGGGGATACTCTTTACTTTGGGGAGTTGAGGATACGAGTGTAGAAGTCAATTACAAAATGGGAGTACCTTTTTATTTATAACTTATGATTGCTAATTTTGAGGGGGGAAAGGGGTCTGGAAATGGATACGATTGAATAAGGGAATATGATAGAAGAAGCAGTCTTTTTTTTAAAAAAAAAAAAAAGGACCCCTTAATTCATAAACTATAACCCTTAATTTTTGGGTGAAGAGGGTTTGAGTGAGGAAGGCAATTCATTTTTAATTAGTAAAGTTCTGTTTACTTCATAAATTATACCTAATTTGGGGGTGAAGGAAGCGGGTGTGAGTTGAAAAAGTAATTTTCTTTTTATACATTTGAAAGAAAAGGGTTCCAGTGAGCCAATGGGGTGCTGTAAGGGACTTAATTATTCTAATAGTTTATAAATGTATTTTAAAGGATTTAAATTGAATTATAATATTTATATGTTGTGGGTTTTAAATAAAACTGTTTTCCTAATGTTGTGAGCCGCTTTATGTCTCAATTGAGATAGTAATAGCAATAGGAATAATAGGGGTGCCCCCTTATAAATAATAGTAGCAACAGCAATAAGAGTGCCCCCTTTATAAATAATAACAAAAAGAAAAGCAATAGTGATAGTAATACACCCCCCCCCCTTTATAAATAGTAACGGTAATAAGTATAATAGTGATAGGAATAATAGGGCCCCTCTTTGTAAATAATAATAGCCTGCTTTATTATTAATAATAATAACAGAGGTCCTCCTTTATAAATAATGATAGGTCCCCCTTTTATAAATAAATAATAGTAATAAAAAGGGCCCCTTTATAAATAATAACAATAATAGAGGTCCCCTTTATAAATAAGAATAAAAGTAATAATAATAATAATAATAATAATAAGGGCCTCTTTCTAAATAGCAATAACAGTGGTCTCCCTTTATAAATGATAATATGCCCCCTCTTATTATTATAATTAATAATAATAATCATGGGCACCCTTTACAAACAATAATAATGCCCACTCTATTATTATTATTATTATTGATAATAATAATAATAATGGTCACCTTTATAAATAAATAATATCCCCTTTATCAATAATAAGCATAGGATAATAATAATAATAATAATAATAATAATAATAATAGGTAAAGGTTTCCCCTGACATTAAGTCCAGTCATGTTCAACTCTGGGGGTTGGTGCTCAACTCCATTTCTAAGCCAAAGAGCCAGCGATGTCTATAGACACCTCCAAGGTCATGTGGCCAGCATGGAGCGCTGTTACCTTCCTGCAGAAGCAGTACCTATTGATCTATTCACATTTGCATGTTTTCAAACTGCTAGGTTGGCAGAAGTGGGAGCTCACCTCGCTCCCCAGATTCAAACTGCCAACTTTTCGGTCAGCAAGTTCTACAGCTCAGCGGTTTAACCTGCTGCACTACCAGTGGGTCCAATAATAATAAGAGGCACCCTTTATAAATAATTCAGGAAGAAGCTTAAGACCTGGCTGTGGGAACAAGCAATCAAAACGGAAATAGTGCAATAAAGATAATAGACTAATGGAACTTACAACTGGACAGGACTTGGACTACAATCTGGATTACGTGATTTTAATCGATGTTTTAATAATTAATATTTAATTATATGGTTTTAATTGTATTTGTTTATTTTTATATTTATATATATTGGCATCAAATCACTGCCTGCTGTAAGGCCGCCCTGAGTCCCCTTTTAGGGTGAGAAGGATGGGATACAAATATGTCAAATAATAGGAATAATGATAAGGTCCCCCTTTATAAATAATAATAGCCTCCCTTGATAAATAATAATAGGTCCCCCTTTATACATAAACAATAGTAATAAGAGTGGTCCCCTTTTAAATAGTAGTAGTAGTAATAATAATAATAATAATAATATGTATTGGCATCGAATTGCTGCCTGCTGTAAGGCCGCCCGGAGTACCCTTTTAGGATGAGATGGGTGGGATACAAATATGTGAAATAATAATAGGTCCCCCTTTATGAACACTAATAATAATTGTCATTAAAAGGACCTCCTTTATAAATAATAGCCTCCCTTGATAAATAATAATATGTCCCCCTTTATACATAAACAATAGTAATAAGAGCAGTCCCCTTTAAAAATAGTAATAATAATAATAATAATAATAATAATAATAATAATATGTATTGGCATTGAATTGCTGCCTGCTGTAAGGCCGCCCTGACTCTCCTTTTAGAATGAGATGGGTGGGATACAAATATGTGAAATATTAATAATAATAATAATAATAATAATAATAAGGTCCCATTTATGAACAATAATAATAATAATTGTCATGAAAAGGACTCCCTTTATAAATAATAATTGCCTCCCTTGATAAATACTAATAGGTCCCCCTTTATACATAAACAATAGTAATAAGAGTGGTCCCCTTTATAAATAATGATAATAATAATAATAAATAAGGGCCCTTTTATAAACAATAGTAGTAGTAATAAAAAGGACCTTTATAAATAATAGTGATAAAATATAAATAATAATAAGGTCCCCCTTTATGAACAACAATAATAATTGTCATTAAAAGGACCCCCTTTATAAATAATAGCCTCCTTTGATAAATAATAATCGGTCCTCCTTTGTACATAAACAACAGTAATAAGAGCAGTCCCCTTTATAAACAGTAATAGTAGTAGTAATAAAAAGGACCTTTATAAATAAGTCATAAAAAGAACCCCCTTTAATAATAATATATTTATACTATATTTCAAGTATAATATTTATAAATAATATTATAATAGTAATAATAATGTGTATTTATTAAAATAATATAATATTTATATTATATATAAATGGCAATAGTAATAATATATTATTATAGTTATCATAATAATAAGGTAACAACAAGGGTTCCCTTGATACATAATAATAATAATATAATAGCAATAAGGTATAATATTTATTAAAATAATATAATATTTATATTATATAAAAATAACAATAGTAGTAGTAATAATAATAATAATAATAATAATAATATATAGTTATAGTAATAATAAGGTAACAACAGGGCTCCCCTTGATACATAATAATAATAATAATAGTAATATAATACCAGTAATATGGTATAATATTTATTAAAATAATAATATATTTATATTATATAAAAATAACAATAGTAATAATATATTATTATTATAGTTATAGTAATAATAAGGTAACAACAAGGGTCCCCTTGATACATAATAATAATAATAAGGTATAATATTTATTAAGATAAATTATATATAAATAGCAATAATAATAATAATATATTACAGTTATAGTAATAATAAAGTAACAACAGGGGTTCCCTTGATACGTAATAATAATAAAAAAATAACATAATATAATAATAGTAATAAGGTATAATATTTATTAAAATAATATATTTATATTATATAAAAATAACAATAGTAATAATATATTATTATAGTTATAGTAATAATAAGGTAACAACAAGGATTCCTTTGATACATAATAATATAATAATATAATAATAGTAATAAGATATAATATTTATTAAAATAATATAATATTTATATTATATANNNTAATGATAATAATGATAATAATGGGTTCCTGTCCCTTTAAATCTGGGCCTAGTCCTTCTTCCGGCCTTGCTCACCTTGAACTCGGCGAGGGTGAGGCCTCGGGCGTAGCGCTTCAGGCTCCGAAAGGAGTTGAGGTTGCTGCTGATGGAGACCGAGACCACGGCGGGCGTCCCCGTCACGCTCATCCCGGCGCCGCTCGGAAGAACGCCTCGCCGCCGCCGCTCCTCGCCTCAGACTGACCCTCGCCAGCCGCTCCCGGCGCCCAGCCAATCCGCAGCCCGGCGCGAGGGGCTCCTCCAATCGCCGCCCGCGCCGCCCAACTTTTGCCCCGCCTTTTTTACCGTTCGAGCCAATCAGCATCCGAAGCCCCGCCTAAGGCAAAATCCCCTCAGCGCTTTAATACTATTTACCTCACTCTCTCTTCGACGTTTTTCCCTCCCCCTTTGCTCCCGCCCCTTTCGAAATGTGGGCCAATCCGCAGCCGGGCGCGAGGAGTTTGACCAATCGCTGCCCACATCGAGCAATACTTGCCCCGCATCCGTTACCTTTGTAACCAATCAGCACCAAAGAAAACTCCCTCAGCGCTTAGTATATTTTCCTCACTCGCTCCCTCGCGCTTCCCCCCCCCATTAATGCTTAGCCAATCCGCAGACAGGCGCGAGGAGGCTCAGCCAATCCGCAGCTCGCGCCGGCCAAAATTTGCCCCGCCTCCGATACTTGTCTATCCAATCAGCACCCTCCAGAAACTCCACATTCCCCTCAGTATCTCTTCATTTCTTTACACCTTAGTCCCGCCCTCTTCTCGAATCATATTGGAAGCCCCCCAAGGACGTTGGCCAATAGAACGCGAGGAAAAGGCTCTCTCGACCAATGGGATGACGAGAAGTAGAAAAAAAGATGGAGGCTGAAGGCAGGGAAAGTGAGGGCAAGGTTACATGCAGGGAAGGCTGCCCTCACTTAGGGCTATCCATTGGAATGAATAGGAAGATGTTCTAATTAAGGCTGAAAGAAGAAAAATAGCAATATTAACAATAATAATGGTGATTAGGATAATGATGCTTTTGTGCAGGATTGCAAAGTGATGTAGTTTTGGGATATATATATATATATATATATATATAATGGTTATATATTATTATAGCAATTATATATATTTATATATAGGCAAAAATTGGTATGATAAGAAACAAAGATGGCAGGGACCTAACAGAAGCTGAAGAGATCAAGAGAAGGTGGCGAGACTATACAGAAGATCTGTATAGGAAGGATAATAATATCGAGGATAGTTTTGACGGTGTGGTGAGTGAATTAGAACCAGACATCCTGAGGAGTGAGGTGGAATGGGCTTTGAGAAGCATTGCTAACAACAAGGCAGCAGGAGATGATGGGATCTCAGCTGAACTGTTTAAAATCTTAAAAGATGATGCTGTCAAGGTGATGCATGCCATATGCCAGCAAATATGGAAAACACAAGAATGGCCATCAGACTGGAAAAAATCAACTTATATCCCCATACCAAAAAAGGGAAATGCGAAAGACTGCTCAAACTTCCGTACAGTGGCCCTTATTTCTCATGCCAGGAAGGTAATGCTCAAGATCCTGCAAGGAAGACTCCAGCAATACATGGAGCGAGAGTTGCCAGATGTTCAAGCTGGGTTTAGAAAAGGTAGAGGAACGAGAGACCAGATTGCCAATATCCGCTGGATAATGGAGAAAGGCAGGGAGTTTCAGAAAAACATCTACTTCTGCTTCATTGACTATTCTAAAGCCTTTGACTGTGTGGATCATAATAAATTGTGGCAAGTTCTTGGTGGGATGGGCATCCCAAGCCCCCTTCCCTCTCTCCTGAGGAATCTGTACAAGGACCAAGGAGCAACAGTCAGAACTGACCACGGAACAGGAGACTGGTTCAAGATTGGGAAAGGCGTACGGCAAGGCTGCATCCTCTCACCCAACCTTATTAACTTGTATGCAGAACACATCATGCGAGGATGTGCGGGGCTTGATGAATGCAAAGCTGGGGTGAAAATTGCTGGAAGAAACATTAACAACCTCAGATATGCAGATGACACCACTCTGATGGCCGAAAGCGAGGAGGAGCTGAGGAGCCTTCTAATCAAGGTGAAAGAAGAAAGCGCAAAAGCTGGGTTGCAGCTAAACATAAAAAAAAAAACCAAGATTATGGCAACAAGAATGATTGACAACTGGAAAATAGAGGGAGAAAATGTGGAGGCCGTGACAGACTTTGTATTTCTAGGCAAAGATTACGGCAGATGCAGACTGTGGCCAGGAAATCAGAAGACGCTTACTTCTTGGGAGGAGAGCAATGTCCAGTCTCGATAAAATAGTAAAGAGTAGAGACATCAGACTGGCAACAAAGATCCGCCTAGTCAAAGCCATGGTATTCCCTGTAGTCACCTACGGATGTGAGAGCTGGACCTTAGGGAAGGCTGAGCGAAGGAAGATAGATGCTTTTGAACTGTGGTGTTGGAGGAAAGTTCTGAGAGTGCCTTGGACTGCGAGAAGATCCAACCAGTCCATCCTCCAGGAAATAAAGCCCGACTGCTCACTGGAGGGAAGGAGACTAGAGACAAAGTTGAAGTCCTTTGGCCACATCATGAGGAGACAGGAAAGCCTAGAGAAGGGAATGATGCTGGGGAAATTGGAAGGCAAAAGGAAGAGGGGCCGACCAAGGGCAAGATGGATGGATGGCATCCTTGAAGTGACTGGACTGACCTTGAAGGAGCTGGGGGTGGTGACGGCCGACAGGGAGCTCTGGCGTAGGCTGGTCCATGAGGTCACAAGTTGGAGACGACTGAACGAATGAACAACACAACAACATATATAATATATATAATATTACAGATAGATAGATAATGTTTATATATTATAGCAATGATTATTACTTTAATATATTATTATATATGTTACTAGCCGTACCCTGCCATGCGCTGCTGTGGCCCAGTCTGTGTATATGTGTTTTGTGTTGAAAGGGTCTTTGAGTGAAATTTGCAAAAACTAAGTAAGGGGCTTTGAATCAAATTAACAGCAAAAGAGAGATATACCCTTTCTCTGTAGAAAAAGAGCAGCACGGAAGAAACAAGATGTGACATATAGAGGTACTTTTCTTATACAGGATACTTGTGGTTAACTTCAAAGGTTGTTTTTTTGAAGTGCAGAGTCTGCATGTACAAGAAGGTACTTTCCATCAAAAGGTCAAGAGAGGGGGCTGGAAAGAGGGTACTTTCCATGACAAAAAAATGTTCTTGTTTACTTGAGGTTATATATTTGGTGGTCAAAAGCCAAGGGGGACGGCAGTCACTTGAAGGGTAGCATCTGTGCATGCTACCCGGCTGTCCGTCTTCTTCATGAAGAAACTAAAATAAACCTTGTTTTTTGATCTTTTTTGGGACTGTCTCCTTCCTTTCATGCTCCCGCGACGTGGACCTAAAAAGACCCAATTTAGGGTCTCTAACATAGTGTGTATATTTGTGCATATGTGTGCTTGCATATATATGTGTGGTTCTGTGCATGCATTGTAATATTTTTTTTGCTTTTTAAGTCTCTTCTGCTGTGTTTTCCAGTGTTTTTATGAGTGATGGTCACTCGTTGGCCTGATAGGTGTATTGTGTCCAAATTTGGTGTCAATTCGCCCAGTGGTTTTTGAGTTCTGTTAATCCCACAAACGAACATTACATTTTTATTTATACAGATTGCTATTATTCAGAAAAGCATCTATTTCTGTTTTATTGACTATTCCAAAGCGTTTGATAGTGTGGATCGTAATAAATGGTGGGAAGTCCTTGGTGGTATTGTTAGGGACCCCGAGTTCAGGGTCCCTGCATTGGGCCCGGTCGCAGGAGGCAGAAAGACAAACACCCAGTCTCAGGAGAAGTACAAGAGCAAGGTTTATTTTCGTCATGATCATGATGAGATGGGCCAGCCATACCAAACATGCAGGTCTTGGTACTTTCAAGAGGCTGCCGCACCCAGTGTCTCTTCAGACTCACATTATATAGACTAGACTCTTTGGCACTGCAACAAAAGTTATCCAATTACAAACTACCACCTAGGCTTAATTCCTTATTTAGCACATTGACCAACTGACTTCTTGTAAACAACATGATTTCTTGACAATAGAAAGTACAAGACCCAAATAGTTCTTTCCCCCCATATGTGGCAATAGACACATTGTCAGTTTTTTTTAACCTTCTACCTGAACTGTCCTGTGAAATTTGTTGATTGCACATGTTTTTTAGGTGCTAACCACAAATGTTCCAGACAAGACAAACCCTTAGTGGAAGTTAATTTTTAAATACAGAGGGGTACATTTTAAACTTTGATTTCTCTAGAGTCATGATTATTGCCCTATCAGTATGTATGGGGATAGCAAGTCACCTTGCCTGTCTCCTGAGGAATCTGTATCACGACCAAGTAGCAACAGTAAGAACTGACCAGGGAACAACAGACTGGTTCAGAATTGGGAAAGGCGTATGGCAGGGTTGTATCCTCTCACCCAACCTATTCAGCTTGTATTCAAAGCACATCATGCGATGTGTAGGGCTTGATGAATGCAAGACCGGAGTCAAAATAGCTGGAAGAAACATTCACAACCTTAAATATGCAGATGATACCACTCTGATGCCTGAAAGCGAGGAGGAGCTGGGGAGCCTTCCAACCAAGGGGAAAGGAGAAAGGGCAAAATCTGGGTTGCAATGAAACATCAGATTCTGGCAACCAGACTGATTGACAACTGGCAAATAGAGGGAGAAAACAAGGAGGCAGTGGCAGACTTTGCATTTCTAAGCACAAAGATGACTGCAGATGCAGACTGCAGCCAGGAAATCAGAAGATGCTTACTTCTTGGGAAGAGAGCAATGACCAATCTCGATAAAATAGTGAAGAGTAGAGACATCACACTGGCAACGAAGATCCGCATAGTTAAAGCAATGGTATTCGTCATAGTCAGCTACGGATGTGAGAGCTGGACCTTCGGGAAGGCTGAGCGAAGGAAGAGAGATGCTTTTGAACTGTGGTGTTGGAGGAAAGTGCTGAGAGTGCCTTGGACCGTAAGAAGATCCAAGCAGTCCATCCTCCAGGAAATAATGCTCATTGGAGGAAAGGGTAGTAGAGGCCAAGATGAAGGACTTTGACCACATCATGAGAAGACAGGAAAGCTTGGAGAAGACAATGATGCTGGGGAAAATGGAAGGAAAAAGGAAGAAGGGTCGACCAAGGGCAAGATGGATGGATGGCATCCTTGAAGTGACTGTCTTGACTCTGAAGGAGCTGGGGGTGGTGACGGCCGACAGGGAGCTCTGGCCTGGGCTGATCCAGGAGGTCACAAAGAGTCAGAAGTGACTGAACAAATGAACAACAACAAATTATTGCTATTATTATTATTATTTTACTGACACAAAAACACAGTATGTCACAGCAAATGAGATATAAATGCTGGATTTCGTATTATTATTATTATTATTATTATTATTATTAGTCTCCAAGACCTGCATCCCTCTCCAAAGAGGCATCCTCAATGCAAGAAACTATCATGATGATGATGATGATGATGATTCGTCCCCAAGACCTGTATGTAGACGTACCCTATAAGAAACTCAGAATACACATTGACATCAGGCCATCCCTTTGTCAAAACAACCTTCGGTCCCTCTGACTCGTCCTTTCTGTTTAAGTCCATTGAAATAAAGCTGCAACTGGCAACGTTTCCATCCTTTATTGCCATCCCCTGGCCTCATAAGGCTTTGTATTTCCGCTTCACCCGGGCAAAAGGGCCCAGCTCCTCCTGGAAGACAAAGTCCCAAAGGACCCGGACCCACGAGTTGTGGAAGGGGAGGTTCTCGTAATATTCGGGGGCGATTTTCTTCACCTGGAAAAGGGAGACAAGACGTAGGAAAATTATGGTTTCTGGAAGATATTCACTATAGCAATAATAATAATAATAATAATAATAATAATAATAATAATGCCATCAAAGCCAGGATTCAAAAGTCAACAACAGATCCCAAATGTTGGCTCTGCAAGGAAGCAGATGAAACCATCGATCACATCCTCAGCTGATGCAAGAAGATCGCACAGACAGACTACAAGCAGAGGCACAACACCGTTGCTCAGATGATTTATTGGAACCTGTGCCACAAATCCCATCTGCCTGCGACAAAGAACTGGTGGGAAAGAGTTACAGAGAATGAACACGCCAAACTCCTCTGGGAATTCCGGATTCAGACAGACAGAGTTTTGGATCACATAACTCCTGACCTCACAATTGTGTTAAAAAACCAAGTATGGATGTTGCAATCCCAGGTGACAGCAGAATTGCAGAGAAACATCTGGAAAAGCTGACACACTACGAGGATTTAAAAATCGAACTGCAGAGACTCTGGCACAAACCAGTCAAGGGGGTCCCAGTGGTGATTGGCACACTGGATGCAGTGCCTAAAGGCCTTGGCCCTCACTTAAACACAATTGGCACTGACAAGGTTACCATCTGCAGAAGGCAACCTTACTGGGATCTGCACGCATTATTCGCCGATACATCACACAGTCCTAGATACTTGGGAAGTGTCCGACATGTGACCCAATACAACAGCCAGCAGTGTCTGCTGTGGACTCACCTTGTTGTGTTTCTAATAATAATAATGGATTGGATGTGCTTGCATTATTGTTATTATTATTATTATTATTATTATTATTATTATTATTATTATTATTATTATTATCATCATCATTATTATTATTATTATTATTAGAAACACAACATCAGACACTCTTGTCCGCTGGAGCTAGGTGTGAATGTTTCAGCTGACCACCTTGATTACCATATAATGGCCTGACAGTGCCTGGACAAGAGTCCTTTGTCCCACCCTGGTCATTCCACAGATATATAAACCCTTTTCCCTAGTTCCAACAGACCTCACTACCTCTGAGGATGCTTGCCATAGATACAGGCAAAACGTCAGGAGAGAATGCCTCTAGACCATGGCCATACAGCCCGAAAAAACCTACAACAACCCTTGCAAGGAATAAATTATGTTTTTGCAAGAAGGACATCCTGCAGCATATTTTGCGATCGTTTTGCAAGGAATATCTCATCTAGAGTCTCAAGCAATTCAGCATAGTTTCTGGCTCGAAAATGAAGTTTCTGCAGAAGAACAACGCCTTTCAAAGTAAGGACCGCACAATTAAACAGGAAATAACACTTTTGAATGAGTAACAAATGTTTCACATTATGTCACATAGTGTAACAGGTCTGGGTAATTAATGGGACCAATACTGACCTGTGGCAACCTGCTCCCGGGAATGCTGGGGAAGTCGTGGTGCTCCATGTGGTAGCCCACGTTGAAGGTGATCCAGTTCAGCGGCCCGTAGTAGGAGGCGGTGTCGTAGCCCTGGGCGTACATGTAGTGCTCGGCGATGAAGTGCCCTGAGAGGGGATGCAGCCCCATGGCCAGGATGGAGCCGGCCACCATGTAGACCACGGCCTTGGCCCCACAGAGCCAGTAGACTAGGAGGTCATAGGCCAGCTGGACGCCGATGTTGAGGACCTCCATGGTGGAGAAGGGCTTGGGGTTGACGCAAAGCGGCCGCACAACGTAGAAGGCCGGCTGCAGCACGAGCCACAGCAGCTTGCGGCCGGGTGAGTGGAAGAAGCGCCCTTCGAAGGAGGTGGGCACATCCACGTCCAGCCCGTCCCCGGCTAGGAAACGGTGGTGGTCGACGTGGTACTTCTTGAAGGATGTGGCATAAGGCACGCCTATGGGCAGGTTGGCGAACATGCCGAAGAAGCGGTTCCAGCGGGTTGTGCGGTGGCCGAACGCCACGTTGTGGGAGATGTCGTGGATGGCTAAGGTCATGGAGTGGTTGACGCATCCCCCGAATGCATACGCGCAGAAGAAGACCCACTTCCATGGCAGGTCCTTCACCAGGTAGGAGGCCACCATCTGGGACAGCACCATCAGGGTCACCACCCACTTCAGGCGTGGATCAGGGCCCATCAGCTTCTTGATCTCAGGGTATTTGGCTAAGGAGGAAGCCAAGAGAGGTCAGTTAGTGGAGCACATGAGGTTCACTGTTGATATGCAATGTATTTGAATAGAGTCTGGACCCTAGCACATTACCCTGCTATTGCGATTTTATCCCAGTGGAGCACGTAAGATTGACAGTTAATGTGCAATGTGTTTGAATATAGTCTGGACCCTATCACATTACACTGCTATAGCGCAATTATCTCAATGGAGCACATGAGGTTGAGGGCTGATGTAAAATGTATTTGAATAGAGTCTGGACCCTCTCACATTACTGTGCTATTGCACTGTTATCCCTTTGGAGCACATGAGGTTGACGGTTGATGTGCAATGTATTTGAATAGAGTCTGGAACCTAACATATTACATTGCTATTGTACAATTATCTCAATGGAGCACATGAGGTTGGTAGTTGGTGTGCAATGTATTTGAATAGAGTCTGGATCCTATCACATTACCCTGCTATTGCGATATTATCTCAATGGAGCACATACGGTTGACGGTTGATGTGCAATGTATTTGAACAGAGTCTGGAACCTATCATATTACACTGCTATTGCACAATTATCCCAATGGAGCACTGAGGTTGGTGGTTGGTGTGCAATGTATTTGAACAGCGTCTGGACTCGGTCATAGTGCACTGCTATTGCGTTATTATACCAGTGGAGCACATGAGGTTGATGGTTGATGTGTAATGTATTTGAACAGAGTCTGGACCCAATCACATTACACTCTTATTGCGCTATTATCCCATTGGAGCACATGAGGTTGACGGTTGATGTGCAATGTATTGAATTTGAATATTGCACAATTAGCTCAATAGAGCACAGGAGGTTGGTGGTTGGTGTGCAATGTATTTGAACAGAGTCTGGAACCTATCATATTACACTGCTATTGTACAATTATCTCAATGGAGCACATGAGGTTGACGGTTGATGTGCAATGTATTTGAATAGAGTCTATTCTCTATGCAGATACCCTCACGGGTTGACTTTGCAGCTGCAAGGCTACTCAATGCTAATCAAGCTTACTCACAGTAAACAGTGTATGCCTCTCAGAAAGAGAGGAACTCTGGACCGCAAACAATCAGGGTCCAGTTAACACCTCCCTAGAAGAGGGTGCCCCCAGGCAACAACAGCCAGGCTCCTTCTATGCAGATACCCTTTCTGGTTGACTTTACAGCTGCATGGCAACTCAATGCTGATATTGTACTGTTAGAGACCCTAAATTGGTCTTCTTAGGTCCATATCACGGGAGCACAAAAGGAAGGAGACAGCCCCCCCAAAAAAGATTTAAAAAACAAGGTTTATTTTAGTTTCTTCATGAAGAAGACAGACAGCCTGGCAGCATACGCAGATGCTACCCTTCAAGTGACTGCCGCATCCCCTTGGCTTTTTGACCACCGATATATAACCTCAAGTAAACAAGAACATTTTTTTTTGTCATGGAAAGTACTCTCTTTCCAGCCCCCTCCCTTGACCTTTTGATGGAAAGTACCTTCTTGTACCTGCAGACTCTGCGCTTAACCACAACCTTTGAACTTAACCGCAATACAACTTCCAACCTCTACATGTCACTTCTTGTTTCTTAAAAACATTTTCTTCCGTGTTGCTCTTTTTCTAGAGAGAAAGGGTATGTTTCTCTTTTGCTGTTAATTTCATTCAAAGCCCCTTGCTTAGCATTTGCAAATTTCACTCAAAGACCTTTTCAGTACTATGCTAATAATTTAATATATTGTATTTACATATATCATGTAAATACACATCATGCAAATCATGTAAATACACATCATGTAAATCACATCATGAGGAGACAGCAAAGCCTAGAGAAGACAATTATGCTGGGGAAAGTGGAAGGCAAAAGAAAGAGGGGCCGACCAAGGGCAAGATGGATGGATGGCATCCTTGAAGTGACTGGACTGACCTTGAAGGAGCTGGGGGTGGTGACGGCCGACAGGGAGCTCTGGCGTGGGCTGGTCCATGAGGTCACGAAGAGTCGGAAGCGACTGAACGAATGAACAACAACAATTACATATTACTTGTAAGCCACTCTGAGTCCCCTTCGGGGTGAGAAGGGTGGCATATAAATGTCGCAAATAAATAAATAAATACATGAACGCTCGTCCTAAAGTTTAGGTGGAATCTCTTTTCCTGCCATTTGAGCCCATTGCTCATTGTTCTCGTCTTTCCTGTTCCGTTCCTGGAAGATAGTTTTGGGCGTTGGAGGGTGTGTATATCTATTTGTTATCCTGGGCCGTTCCTGAAAGCGGTGCGTGCCGCATGTCAGCATTTGATGTCTTCCAAGCCTAATGGCTTAATTGCTTTGTGATTGGGAACATCGCGGTTTGGCAGCGAGAGCTACTTTCCATATCTGTGTGGTCTATTTCCTAACAGAGATATCTTCAGCAAGAACATCGGCATTTGCATTTCTCCTTATGTCTCCAAGGCCCAGGCATGGTGGGGTGAACCCATGCTCATGCAAAGGAAAGGTCAGAAAAAGCCTGGGGAATCTGCAGTTTTGCAGAATGGCCGGGAGGCAGGGATGCTGCCCAGCAACTTTGCATTTCTGCCTTGGGAGGAGGAAAAACTGCACAAAATGGGCCTCTGTTTCCTGGTTGCTCCACTTTCGCTCATCGGTGTTGTCTACACAGGGGAATGAATGCAGTTTCACGTCACTTTAAATGTCAGGGCTCAATGCTAAGGAGTCCTGGGAGTCCTTAGCATTACCTGTCTCCCCTGCCAGGTAAGTATGCAAGCAAATCCAATCCATAATAATAATAATAATAATAATAATAATAATAATAATAACAACAACTATTATTATTATTATTATTCTGACACAAAAACACAGTATGTCACAGCAAACGAGAATCTATATGCTGGATTTCTGATCACAAAATCATTATATTATATTATATTATATTATATTATATTATATTATATTATATTATTATTATTATTATTATTATTATTATTATTATTATGGATTGGATTTGCTTGCATACTTACCTGGCAGGGGAGACAGGTAATGCTAAGGACTCCCAGGACTCCTTAGCATTGAGCCCTGACATTGAAATGCCTCTAGAACATGGCCATATAGCCCGAAAAAACCCACAAGAACTGAGATTATTATTATTATTTTACTGACACAGAAGCACAGTATTTCACAGCAAACGAGATCTATATGCTGGATTTCGTATCACAAAATCACAATAATAATAATAATAATTATATAATATATAATATAATAATAATAACAACAACAACTATTATTATTATTATTTTACTGACACAAAAGCACAGTATGTTACAGCAAACGAGATCTATATGCTGGATTTCGTATCACAAAATCACAATTATTATTATTATTATAGAATATATTATTATAATAATATAACAACAACAACAACAACTATTATTATTATTTTACTGACACAAAAGCACAGTATGTCACAGCAAACGAGATCTATATGCTGGATTTCGTATCACAAAATCACAATTATTATTATTATTATTTTACTGACACAAAAGCACAGTATGTTACAGCAAACGAGATCTATATGCTGGATTTCGTATCACAAAATCACAATTATTATTATTATTATAGAATATATTATTATAATAATATAACAACAACAACAACAACATTATTATTATTTTACTGACACAAAAGCACAGTATTTCACAGCAAACGAGATCTATATGCTGGATTTCGTATCACAAAATCACAATAATAATAATTATTATTATTATATATTATAATATAATAATAATAATAATAACAACAACAACTATTATTATTTTACTGACACAAAAGCACAGTATGTTAGAGCAAATGAGATCTATATGCTGGATTTCGTATCACAAAATCACAATAATAATAATAATAATTATATATTATAATATATAATATAATAATAATAACAACAACTATTATTATTATTATTTTACTGACACAAAAGCACAGTATGTTACAGCAAACGAGATCTATATGCTGGATTTTGTATCACAAAATCACAATTATTATTATTATTATATTATAATAATAATTACTAATAACAACAACAAATTATTATTATTATTATTTCACTGACACAAAAGCACAGTATGTTAGAGCAAATGAGATCTATATGCTGATTTCGTATCATAAATACGAAATCCAGTATATAGATCTCGTTTGCTGTAACATACTGTGCTTTTGTGTCCGTAAAATAATAATAATAATAATAATAATAATAATAATAATAATAATAATAATAATAATAGTAATAATAATACACTGGGTGCAGTGGCTAAAGACCTTGGCCTGGACTTAAAAACAATCGGCGCTGACAAAATTACCATCTGCCAGGTGCAAAAGGCCACCCTACTGGGATCTGCACGCATTATTTGCCGATACATCACACAGTCCTAAATACTTGGGAAGTGTCTGACCTGTGATCCAATTCAACAGCCAGCAGAGTGGTCTTGTTTGCTGTGTACTAATCTTGTTGTGTTTCAAATAGTAATAATAATAATAATAACAACAACAACAACAATAACAATAATGGTATACTGAGTGCAGTGCCTAAAGACCTTGGCCTGCACTTAAAAACAATCAGCAATGAAATAATTACCATGTGCCAGCTGCAAAAGGCCACCCTACTGGGATCTGCATGCATTATTCACCTATACATCACACGGTCCTAAATACTTGGGAAGTGTCCGACGTGTGATCCAATTCAACAGCCAGCAAAGTGTCTGCTGTGGACTCATCTTGTTGTGTTTCAAATGATGATGATGATGATCCAGCCACAACAACAAGAAGTCTGGAGTACATTGATCTGCACGATATGGGTCTGCGTTGACCATATAATGCAGTTTGAACTGCATTATATGGCAGTGTACATACAGCCACCGTAATAACAAGTCTGAACTACATTGAACTACATTATATGGGTCTGCACTGACCATATAATGCAGTTCAAACTGCACTATATGGCAGTATTGAGTCTCCTTTGGGAGACGTAAAGAGGGGTATAAATAACAATAATAATAATAATAATAATAATAATAATAATAATAATAATAATCTATATAAATAAAAATGTAATGTTCGTTTGTGGGATTAACAGAACTCAAAAACCACTGGATGAATTGGCACCAAATTTGGACACAAGACACCTAACAACCCAATGTATGTCCTTCACTCAAAAAAATGATTTTGTCATTTGGGAGTTGTAGTTGCTGGGATTTATAGTTCACCTACAATCAAAGAGCATTCTGAACTCCACCAGTGATGGAATTGAACCAAACTTGGCACACAGAATTCCCATGACCAACAGAAAATACTGGAAGGGTTTGGTTGGCATTGACCTTGAGTTTGGGAGTTGTAGTTCACCTACATCCAGAGAACACTGTGGACTCAAACAATGGTGGATGATCTGGACCAAACTTGGCACGAATATTCCATATGCCCAAATGTGAACAGTGGTGGAGTTTGGGGAAAATAGACCTTGAGATTTGGGTAGTTTCTGGTATTTATAGTTTGCCCAGAATCAAAGAGCATTCTGAACTCCACGAATGATATAATTGGGCCAAACTTCCCACACAGAACCCTCATGATCAACAGAATATACTGTGTTTTCTGATGGTCTTGTGCCCCCCCCCCCCGACATCCCCTCGCGACCCTTCCCCAGGGGTCCCGACCCCCAGGTTGAGAAACATTGATCTAGATCCAGCCACAGCATCAACAAGTCTGAACTACATTGAGCTGCATTGTATGGGTCTGCATTGACCATATAATCCAGTTTGGCTGCATAATATGGCAGTATATCAATATATATATCAGTATATATTGTGATACAGCTTATGTGTCATTTCTGACTTATGGCAACTCAATTGGAGGGTCATCCAGAACTCATTTTTTTCTTTTCAGTATATAGTAGAACCAGCCACAGTAATAACAAGTCTGAGCTACATTGAACTGCATTGGATGGGTCTGCACTGACCACATAATGCAGTCCAAACTGCATTATATGGTAGTATATATATCAAGCTTGCGTGTCATTTCCGACTTATGGCAACTCCATTGCAGGGCTTTCCAGAGCACCGAGCGATGTCATATGAAAGTGGTGTCAAACTGCATTAATTCAACAGTGTAGATGGAACCAGGGAGCCCTTAAGAGAAGGGAAGCTGTTGCAGAACTCACCCAGGATCTCCTTCCTTCGCTGAGTGTGGGGCTGGTCGGTGTAGACCCACTCAAAGTCATCTCTGCTCCCTGCGCTCCCCATTAGTAGGAACCCCAGTCCGCCCTCTTCTCTGCCTCTCCTCTGCTGTGGACCTCTTGTCACTCGTCTCTTTTGGAGAGCTGCGCCTTCATGCCGTCCCCAAAGGCACCACCGGCTCAACCAGTTTGTCTTCCTTGCAGCTGGGGACCAAATTGCCAGTGGGGCGTGCAAAGGATAGCCGCCGGGTAGCATTGCTGGGAACCACGTACCTGCCTTGAGTCACAGGTAGAAGGACTCAAGAACTCATGGGCATTGCACTAGGTCACATCATTTTTGTTCCTGGGTTATCAATGTAATTTCCTAATTGGTTCTATCATAAACACAGGAGAAAAGTTGATTAAACTGCACAAACTTTGTTTTTGCAGAAGGGGCACATTTTGCTATACATCTCATCGAGTCTCATAGAAGCATAGAATCAAAGAGTTGGAAGAGACCTTTCGAACCAATGCCATCAAAGCCAGAAGTGAAAAGTCGACAACAGATCCCAAGTGTAGACTCTGCAAGGAAGCAGATGAAACAACAGATCACTTCCTGAGCTGCTGCAAGAAGATCGCGCAGACAGACTCCAAGCAGAGGCACAACGCCGTTGCTCAGCTTTCCGCAGGACTTGTAAGACATATTTGTTTCGACAGGCTTTTGATCTTTGATATGTTGTTTAATTTGTGTTAGTTTTTAGTTTGTTCATGTAAGACGCTCTGAGTCCTAGGAAAGTGGCGGCATATAAGTTTGAAATATAAAATAAATAAATAACAAGCCATTCGTACCAAGGCCATCCAAGCCAGAATTGAAAAGTTGATGACAGATACCAAGTATAGACTCTGTAAGGAAGCAGATGAAACAACAGATCCCATCCTCAGCTGCTGCAGGAAGATTGCGCAAACAGGCTAGAAGCAGAGGCACAACACCATTGCTCAGATGATTCATTGGAACTTGTGCCACAAACACCATCTGCCTGTGACAAAAGAACTGGTGGGATCACAAGCCGGAAAAAGTTACAGAAAACGGACACGTCAAGCTACTCTGGGACTTCCGAATTCAGACAGATCGAGCTTTGGAGCACAACACTCCGGACCTCACGATTGTGTTAAAAACAAAGTATGGATTATTGATGTTGCAATCCCAGCGACAGCAGGATTGAAGAGAAACAACTGGAAAAGCTGACACGATATGAGGATTTAAAAATTGAACTGCAAAGACTCTGGCACAAGCCAGTCAAGGTGGTCCCCGTGGTGATCGGCACACTGGGTGCAGTGCCTAAAGACCTTGGCCTGCACTTAAACACAATCGGCTCTGACAAAATTACCATCCGTCAGCTGCAAAAGGGCACCTTACTGGGATCTGCACGCATTATTAGCCGATACATCACACAGTCCTAGACGCTTGGGAAGTGTCCGACGTGTGATCCAATACAACAGCCAGCAGAGTGTCTGCTGTGGATTCATCTTGTTGTGCTTCTATTTATTATTATTATTATTATTATTATTATTATTATTATTATTATTATTATTATTATAGACCATTACATGATAGGCTCCATCCAATACAACAGCCAGCAGAGTGTCTGCTGTGGACTCATCTTGTTGTGTTTCAAATAATAATAATAATAATAATAATAATAATAATAAGTGTCCTAGACACTTGGGAAGTGTCTGACGTGTGATCCAATACAACAGCCAGAGGAGTGTTTGCCGTGGACTCATCTTGTTGTGTTTCTAATAATAATAATAATAATAATAATAACAATGGGGGGCAGTGG
Organism: Anolis sagrei ordinatus; assembly: GCF_025583915.1. Lineage (NCBI taxonomy): Eukaryota > Metazoa > Chordata > Lepidosauria > Squamata > Anolidae > Anolis > Anolis sagrei. The sequence continues at coordinate 5,940,301 of NW_026847771.1, read as the reverse complement.
ACTTTTACAAGTCAAACAAGCAGTCGAATAAGAAAAACAAGATACCCTGGCAGAATATGTCAAGGAAAGACAAGAACCTGCTTTAATTGAAGTCAATAATTGGAAACTTCTCAAAGCACAGCAGACAAAGAGTCAGTACAAGAAAACTGCATTCCAAACCAGAGCTGACAGCTGGCACAACAAAGCCTTACATGGGCAGTTCCTTGAGAAGATTAAAGGAAAAGTTGACAAGGAGAAGACCTCATGAATAGAACCCTGAATAAGGAGACAGAAGAAGGCCTGGTTGTTGCAGCCCAGGAGCAAGCCATCAGAACCAATGCAATTAAGGCCAGGATTGACCCAAAATGCAGACTGTGCAAGGAAGCTGATGAAACCATGGACCATATCCTCAGCTGTTGCAAGAAAATCACACAGACGGACTACAAACAGAGGCACAACTCTGTGGCCCAAATGATTCACTGGAACTTATGTCACAAGGACCACCTGCCAGGAATCAAGAATTGTTGGGATCATAAACCTGCAAAAGGTGTGGAAAATGATCATGCAAAAATACGGTGGGACTATTGTCTAGGTTAGGTTAGGTTAGGACGAATTTGGGCCCTCGAGGTGTTTTGGACTCCAACTCCCACCATTCCTAACAGCCTCAGGCCCCTTCCTTTTTTAAGCGGCTGAGGGCGAAAAGGAAAGGGCCTGAGGCTGTTAGGAATGGTGGGAGTTGGAGTCCAAAACACCTCGAGGGCCCAAATTTGTCCACACCTGATCTAGATGCACCTCTACATTGACCCATTTGATTGCAAAAGGGGCTCAAGTTTGGAATGCTTTTGCAAGAGATCCTCGGCCATTTCCGGAGCTGTCATAAGAACCAATTCTACCGGCTAGACAGCTTTAGCCGGACCGGTCAGTCGGAAACAAAAATGTGTAGATTTCTGACCGGTACAGATCCTTACGAAAGATGCCCTCTTCCACTTTGATTGCAGTAGATTCCTGCCGCTGATAACAGCCTTATGCCAAAGTTTTTAAAAGTTGAGTTTACGAAGCAAACCCTTACTTACCCTCACGGTTCAAATTAACACCAAGTAGTTATAGTTAGTTCCCATTCTGGAATAAGCAAAAGTAACACACTAGGTAAAGGTAAAGGTTTCCCTTTGACCTTAAGTCCAGTCGTGTCCGACTCTGGGGATTGGTGCTCATCTCCATTTCTAAGCTGAAGAGCCAGCGTTGTCTATAGACTCCTCCAAGGTCATGTGGCCGGCATGACTGCATCGAGTGCCGTTAATTTCCCGCCAGAGCGGTACCTATTGATCTACTCACACTTGCATGGTTTCGAACTGCTAGGTTGGCAGAAGCTGCGGCTGACAGCAGAAGCTCATGCCGCTCCCCGAATTCAAACCTGCAACCTTTCAGTCAACAAGCTCAGCAGCTCAGTGGTTTAACCCACTGATTCTATATTATTATTAAATATTATTATTATTATTATTATTATTTGAACCTGTGACCTTTTGGTCAGCAAGCTCAGCAGCTCAGCGGTTTAACCCACTGATTCTATATTATTATAAGACCTTTTGGTCAGCAAGCTCAGCAGCTCAGCGGTTTAACCCACTGATTCTATATTATTATAATTTATTATTATTATTATTATTATTATTATTATTATTATTATTTGAACCTGTGACCTTTTGGTCAGCAAGCTCAGCAGCTCAGCGGTTTAACCCACTGATTCTATATTATTATAATTTATTATTATTATTATTATTATTATTATTATTATTATTTGAACCTGTGACCTTTTGGTCAGCAAGCTCAGCAGCTCAGCGGTTTAACCCACTGATTCTATATTATTATAATTTATTATTATTATTATTATTATTATTATTATTATTATTATTATTTGAACCTGTGACCTTTTGGTCAGCAAGCTCAGCAGCTCAGCGGTTTAACCCACTGATTCATATAATAATATAATAATAATTATTATTATTATTATTATTATTATTATTATTATTATTATTATCATTTATCCAATTCTCACCATAATGTGCCATCAAGTTGCTTGTTGACCTATGGTAACCCCATGAATTTCTTAAGTTAAGCAAGGAATATTCAGAGGTGGTTTTACCAGTTCCTTCCTCTGAAATCTCTATATAAAGTCAAAGTATGTGTGTGTGTACACACACACACACATGCGCACACATATGTATACATATATACACACACATTATGTGTATTTGTGGTATTTCTAGAATCGTAGAATAGAGTTGGAAGAGACCACATGGGCTATCCAGTCCAACCCCATTCTGCCAAGAAGCAGGAAAATCGCATTCAAAGCACCCTCGACAGATGGCCATCCAGCCTTCTATAATGTTTATGTGTTTTAATTATTCTGTAACCCACCACAAGGAGAGGAGGGTAAGAAATATAATAATAATAATAATAATAATAATAATAATAATAATAATAATAATAATAGAACTGCAAAGACTCTGGCACAAGTCAGTCAGGGAGGTTCCAATGGTGATCAGCACACTGGGTGCAGTGCCTAAAGACCTTGGCCTGCACTTAAAAACAATAGGTGCTGACAAAATTACCATCTACCAGCTGCAAAAGGCCACCTTACTGGGATCTGCACACATTCCTAGACACTTGGGAAGTGTCCGACGTGTGATCCAATACAACAGTCAGCAGAGTGATCTTGTTTGCTGTGGACTCATCTTGTTGTGTTTCAAATTATTATTATTATTATTATTATTATTATTATTATTATTATTATGTTGTTGTTGTTGTTGTTGTTGTTGTTGTTGTTGTTGAAGGCTTTCATGGCTGGAATCACTAGGTTTCTGTGAGTGTTCCGGGCTGGCTGGCCATGTTCCAGAAGCATTCTCTCCTGACGTTTCACCCATATCTATGGCAGGCATCCTCAGAGGTTGTGTGGTCGGTTGGAAACTACGCAAGTGAAATTTATATATCTGTGGAATAATGTCCAGGGTGGGAGAAAGAACTCTTGTTTGTTTGACACAGGTGTGAATGTTGCAAAGACCACCTTGACTGGTACTGAATGGCCTTGCAACTTCAAAGTCTGGCTGCTTCCTGCCTGGTGGAGTCCTTTGTTGGGAGGTGTTAGCTGCAAAGGTGTCCTTTTTTGGAGGCTCCTCCAGTCACCATGATGCCAGTCACTGGCAGGACCATAAACATGATGGAATATTTACTTCAAGGGAGTGTTTTGGACCAGAGATTGGAGAGCCTCCTCCACCGGCTCGGTGGCCTTTGCGACAACATGGAACCCGAGACTTTTTTGGATCACGAAATGGCCAGTTTGTCCTCCAAACACGGAGTTCCATGGACAAGCCCAGTGCTCCTTGGCCAGCCAGAAATGGMAGARAAGAACCGCCTTACTTACTTACTTACTCACTTYCTACTTACTTACTTAMGRGATCCRTRGTTGTCTGAYTAGGATAATCCTCCAGGGTGYGTCCATAGGTGACTATGGAMCCCAATTCTTGATCTGCATCTTCTTCTGCAGTGAGGGCATCGGTTTCCAGGTGGAAGGCGGTCCCGGTCGGGGTTGGCTTGATGCGCCTTCCTCTTGGCATGTTTCTCTCTTTCACCCTCCATTCGTGCCTCTTCAAATTCTGCAGCACTGCTGGTCACAGCTGACCTCCAGCTGGGGCACTCAAAGGCCAGGGCTTCCCAGTTCTCAGTGTCTATACCAGAGTTTTTAAGGTTGGCTTTGAGCCCGTCTTTCAATCTCTTTTCCTGTCCACCAACATTCTGTTTTCCGTTCGTGAGTTCGGAGTAGAGCAACTGCTTTGGGAGACGGTGGTCAAGCATCTGGACAACGTGTCCAGTCCAGCAGAGTTGATGGTGGAGGAGCATCGCTTCAATGCTGGTGGTCTTTGCTTCTTCCAGCACGCTGATGTTTGTCCGCCTGTCTTCCCAAGAGATTTGCAGGATTTTCTGGAGGCAGTGCTGATGGAATCGTTCCAGGAGTTGCATGTGATGTCTGTAGACAGTCCACGTTTCGCAGGCGTATATCAAGGTTGGGAGGACAATAGCTTTATAAACAAGCACCTTGGTATCCCTACGGATGTCCCAGTCCTCAAACACTCTCTGCTTCATTTGCCTCACCTTGCCTTAAGGAGTATAAGATAAGACTAAATAAATATATATATATGCATAGGGAATGAATTGGAATATATACATACACACACATATCCAAAAGATATATAAATATGTGGATATTAATTGTTACTTAAGAAGTTTAAGATAATACTAAAAAGATATATGCATAGGGAATGAATTGGTATATAAATATACACACACACATCCATAAGATATATTAATATGTGGATATTAATTGGTGCTTAACAAGTTTAAGATAATACGAAAAAGATATATGCATAGGGAATGAATTGAAATACACATATACACATACATATACACACATATTCATAAGATATATTAATATGTAAGCCCATACATATGTAATATGTATGGGGTATAAATAAAGTATTATTATTATTATTATTATTAATAATAATAATAATAATAATAATAATATGTAGATATTAATTGGTGCTTAAGAAGTTTAAGATAATACTAAAGATACATGCATAGAGAATAAACAAGAATATACATACATACACACATATATATAATATATCCATAAGATATATTAATATGAGCATATTAATATTAATTGAATATTAATAATAGGTGTTTAAGGATAATACTAAACAGATATATGCATTGAGAATAAATTGGAATATGCATACATACATACATATATATCCATAAGATACATTAATATAAGCATATTAATATTATTTGGATATCAATAATAGGTGTTTAAGGGGTTTTAGATAATACTAAACAGATATTTGCATTAAGAATAAATTGGAATATGCATACATACGCACATATATATCCATAAGATATATTAATATAAGCATATTAATATTATTTGATATCAATAATAGGTGTTTAAGGAGTTTGAGATAATACTAAACAGATATATGCATCGAGAATGAATTGGAATATACATACATAGGCACATATATATCCATAAGATATATTAATATGAGCATATTAATATGAATAGAACATGAATATTAATAAGGACTTAAGGCGCTTAAGATACTAAGAATATATGCAGAGAGAATGAATTGGAATACACAAAACACACACATATATCATGAGATATATTAATATAAGCATATTAATATTAATTGAATATTAATAATAGGTGTTTAAGGAGTTTGAGATAATATTAAAGAGATATATGCATAGAGAATAAATTGGAATATATACATACACACATATATATCCATATATAAGATGTATATAAGATGTTTTAATATGTATATATATATTAATGTATATGATATATATAATATAATATATAATGTATGTTATATAAGATGTACATAAGATGTATATAAGGTGTTTTAATATGTATATATATTATTGTATATAAGATGTATATAATATAATATATAATATATAAGATGTATATATATTAATGTATATAAGATGTACATAAGATGTATAATGTTTATTATATAAGATGTACATAAGATGTATATAAGATGTTTTAATATATATATAATATATATTATTGTATATAAGATGTATATAATATATAATGTATATTATATAAGATGTGTATATATTAATGTAAGATTAATATAATATAATATATAATGTATAACATATAAGATGTACATAAAATGTATATAAGGTGTTTTAATATGTATATAATATATATTATTGTATATAAGATATATATAATATATAATGTATATTATATAAGATGTGTATATATTAATGTATATAAGATGTATATAATATAATATATAATATATAACATATAAGATGTACATAAAATGTATATAAGGTGTTTTAATATGTATATAATATATATTATTGTATATAAGATATATATAATATATAATGTATATTATATAAGATGTGTATATATTAATGTATATAAGATGTATATAATATAATATATAATATATAACATATAAGATGTACATAAAATGTATATAAGGTGTTTTAATATGTATATAATATATATTATTGTATATAAGATATATATAATATATAATGTATATTATATAAGATGTACATAAGATGTATATAAGATGTTTTAAAATGTATATAATATATATTTTTGTATTATATAAGATGTACATAAGATGTATATAAGGTGTTTTAATATGTATATAATATATATTATTGTATATAAGATGTATATAATATATAATGTATATTATATAAGATGTGTATATATTAATGTATACAAGATGTATATAATATATAATGTATATTATCTAAGATGTATATAAGATGTACATAAGATGTATATAAGATGTATGTAATATAATATATAATGTATGTTATATAAGATGTGTATATATTAATGTATATAAGATGTACATAAGATGTATATAAGATGTTTTAATATGTATATAATATATATTAATGTACTTAAGATGTATATAATATATAATGTATATTATATAAGATGTACATAAGATGTACATAAGATGTATATAAGATGTTTTAATATGTATATAATATATATTAATGTATATAAGATGTATATAATATATAATGTATATTATATAAGATGTTTATAAGATGTACATAAGATATATATAATATATTAATGTATATAATATGTATATAATATAATATATATTGTATATTATATAAGATGTATATAATATAATATATGTATATAATATAAGATTTATTCATATGAGCATATTAATATTAATAGGATTAATAGGAAAATAGCATAACACATGGAACTACAACTGGGTAAAACATGCTGTTTGGGGATAATGGGAGCTGCAATACAAAAAAACTCCATTTTCCCATAAGAAAGAAAAACCATAATCAATGAATGCAGCAAAGCAGAAGCCAGCATTGTAGTCCTGTGAGCTGACGTCACTCAGAGGTATATTGGCCCTTGGCGGCTTCCGTGCCTGGATTCGAACCACAACTCTTTGCGCCTGCGCATTGTCAATTGTGAAGTCAAACCCAAGCCCGGAAGGGAGCCCTTTTCGTTCTGCGCCTGCGCATTTCAGTTCAACAGCCAGCATGGAGACAGAAGGGACTTATGAGCCAGGCTTTGTAGGGATTCGCTTCTGCCAGGAATGGTGAGACTGCTTGGGGATGATGGGAGCTGGAGTCCCATCATCCCCAACTGTTTTGGAGTTAGAGATCCCCATAGTTTGGGAAAAGATCCTGATTTGGGCGTCTACACTGGAAATTTAACGCAGTTTGATACCGCTTTAGTTGCCAGGGCTCAGGGCAGTGGGATGATGGGGTTTGCAGTCCATATTGGAAGACTTTGTGAAGCCCCAAACCTCAGGTTCTTATTGCACTGAGCTGTATCACTTAAAGCGGGTTCAAACCGGGTTAACTCTACAGTGTAGATGCAACCCTATGCAAACTCATTTTTTCTCATTTTTTCCTGGTTTCTTTTCTTTTTTTTTTGAACAGCAACAACATGTTATACCCCAAGGAAGACAAAGAGAACCGGATCCTTCTCTATGCGGTGAGTGCAAAATCCTACAGATCAGGCCTGGGCCAACTTGGGCCCTCCAGGTGTTTTGGACCACAACTCCCACAATTCCTAACAGCCTACCGACTGTTAGGAATTGTGGGAGTTGTAGTCCAAACACCTGGAGGGCCCAAGTTGGCCCAGGCCTGATTTGAACCATTATATGTCATTTCCAAATCGGTTCTATCATATCAATAACAACAACAATAGTAATCAATRTAGGAAGGTGATCTTAAGTCACCTGTTGAAGAGAGRAAGTAGATGTTTACCTTCCGAATGTCAGGATTATTGAAAGTATGCATGTATGTTTTTTCAATGTGATTAATATGTAATTCAAGATGGATTAAAATATGTATTCGAGATGGATTCAGTTATGTTCAAATGTATGCTGGAATTGTTGTTGTAAGAGACAGAGAGGCAGAGAAGAAAAGACCTTGACAGAAGTAAGATAACAAGTTCTCTCTGTCTGGGAAGAATTAGGGAGTTGCCGGCTTACAGCCAAAGTGAAACTGATAAGCAGATGTTCTGAATACTGTTTTTGTGCTGTGCTTTGTAGTTCATGATGTAGCCCGCTGAGAAGTAGACGTGTATTGAGATGTACTAAGTAAACTTGAAGTTATTTCTGAAACTGGAACTCTGCAGTGTCCTGTTTTGTGTCTGTGTGATCTAGTAACCTCAACTCCGCTGCGCGTAGACCCCAGGGTCTTCACTCTGACACCGAAGAAGGTCCAGATTATACTTAAGTGGTCCAGCAGGACAATGGAGGCTGCGGGGTGTCAATATAACAACAACAACATGATAATAATGATAATAATAATAGGAAGGTAATGATCTTGATCATCTGTGAAAGAAGGTCCAATATTATATTGAAGTGGTTCTGATGAAGTCCAGCAGGAGAATGGAGTCTGTGGAGTGTCAATATAACAACAACAACAACAACAACATGATGATGATGATGATGATGATGATGATAGAATGGTAATGATCTTGATCATCTGTGGAAGAAGGTCCAATGTTATAATTAAGTGGTTCTGATGAAGTCCAGCAGGAGAACGGAGTCTGCGGAGAGTCAATACAACAACAGCAACATAATAATAATAATAATAATAATAATAATAATAATAGGAAGGTAATGATCTTGATCATCTGTGGAAGAAGGTCCAATATTATATTGAAGTGGTTCTGTTGAAGTCCAGCAGAAGAATGGAGTCTGCAGAGAGTCAATACATCATCAACAACAACAACATAATAATAATGAGAATAAGAAGGTAATGATCTTGATCATCTGTGGAAGAAGGTCCATATTATATTTAACTGGTTCTGATGAAGTCCAGCAGGTATATGGAGGCTTCAGGGTGTCAATTATAATTATAATTTTCGCCCAATTTTAGATCAGTTGAGACACAGATTTATAGCTTGGATAAGTACCTTTCTTTGGACTAAATCTCAACCAGGATTGTGACGGATTCTGGGAGCTGTCGTTTTTTTAAAAAGGCATTTGCCAAATTTCCAGCTACATTAAATCAGGTAACATCGCACAGCTCTGTCTCTGCTTGTTTGAGATCCGTTACCTGGAACTTGAATGGGGGGCACTCTGCTAGTAGCATGCCGCACTGTTTTGCAGGGAGTTTTGCTTGCTTGCTCTTTGGAAGATGGCTTATTATTATTATTATTATCATATTTATTTACTCGTCTTCTTCTTTCCCTCCTCTTCTATATGCCAAAGTGCCGGAATTGCGACTACCAACAAGAAGCGGACAATAGCTGCATCTACGTCAATAAGATCACCCATGAAGTCGAGTGAGTACCCTTCTCCAAAGGGAGAGATTTCTTTCCCTTCCTCTTTCTCGCCGTTCTTCCTTCTCTACCTATTCTTGGACTGCAACTCCCAGCAGTCCTCTTGATCCATCTATTTACTTACCTATCTCAATCTAATCTATCTGGAGGATCGCTGGGAGTTGCAGTCCAGGAATATGAAATTGGAAATATGCAGGAATTGAGATTCTCTCAAAGAAATCCAAGGAGAAGAAAGCTTGCAGCTTGGAAGCAGTGCATTTGAATCATCCTCCCCTCCTAAAAGGCCTGGTCTAGGGGATGCTGGGAGCTGTAGTCCAGAAGAGAGTGTGAATATGCTATTGTGTGTTTTGTTTGCCAGGGGGAGTCGTTTTGCCCATGCGCTGTAGCGTCTTTTTGCTTTTTTGGCTTTTTAAGTCCCTTCTGCTGTGTTTTTCAGTGTTTTTATGAGTGGTGGTCACTCATTGGCCTGATGTGTATATTGTGTCCAAATTTGGTCTCAATTCCCCCAGTGGTTTTTGAGTTATGTTAATCCCACAAACACACATTACCTTTTTATTTATGTAGATTTATCTGCATTCACATAATTTGGAATCTAAGAGTTGGAAGAGACTCCAAGGGCCATCCAGTCCAACCCCTTCTGCCATAAAGGAAGACACAATTACTTTTATTTTGTTTATTGTGTGTATTTATATTCTGCAAGGATGCACAAACCCTTATGTATTTATTATTTACTAGCCGTCCCCTGCCACGCCTTGCTGTGGCCCACTCTGGTGATCATGGGGGTTCTGTGTGGGAGGTTTGGCCCAATTCTATCGTTGGAGGGGTTCAGAATGCTCTGTGATTGTAGGTGAACTATAAATCCCAGCAACTACAACTCCCACATGTCAAGATTCTATTTCCCCCAAACTCCAAAAGTGTTCACATTTGGGCATATTGAATATTCATGTAGAGTTTGGTCCGGATCCATCATTATTTGAGTCCACAGTGATCTCTGGATGTAGGTGAACTACAACTCCAAAACCAAAGGACACTGCCCACCAAACCCTTTCAGTATTTTGTTGGTCATGGGAGAACTTTGTGCCAAGTTTGGTTCGATTCCATCGTTGGTGGAGTTCAGAATGCTCTTCAATTATAAATCCCAGAAACTACAACTCCCAAATGACAAAAGCAATTTTTTTGAGTGAAGGACATACATCAGACTGTTAGGTGTCTTATGTCCAAATTTTGTGTCAATTCCTCTAGCCGTTTTTGAGTTATGCTAATCCCACAAACGAACATTTCATTATATAGAGAGAGATGGCCATCAAGTTCCTGTTGAATTATAGAATCCTAACATTGGAAGAGTCCCCAAGGGCGGTTCAGTCCTTTCACCACAATTAAAACCCTCCCAACAGATGGCCCTCCAGCTTCTGTTTAAAAACTCTACTAGACTCCTGAGCAGAAACATATTTTGCCATCAAACCACTCCAATCATCATGAAGTAGAGGCTGGATGGCCATCTGTCAGGGGTGCTTTGAATTTTTTACCTGCTTCCTTCTTCCAGGTTGGACTGGATGGCCCACGAGGTTCTTCCAACTCTATGATTGTATGTTCTTCCTAATGTTTAGAAGGAATCTCTTCTCCTGCAATCTGGACCCATCCAGAGTAGTGGAAAACAACCTTGCACGCTCCTAAATGGGACATCCTTCCATATATGGAAACATGGTGATCATGTCCCTCCTCCACTGCTATATAATCCAGATTATCTGCCTTAAACAGGATTATCTGAGTCTATACTGCCATATAATGCAGTTCAAAGCATATAATCTGGATTTCATATGGCATTGTAGGGCCTGGGACTCACCTTCACAAACTCAGCAAGACAAAGGTTGGGGGCAAACTTTATAAACGCGAAAATATTCATTTCAGTGAATTAACCCAGATCATCGCCGACGTTTCCCAAGACCCGACTCTGCCGCGAACAGAAGACCATCCCTGTCAGAAGTGAGTACATTTGAATTGGATTATATAGCAGTAGTAAAGGTAAAGGTTTTACCCTGACCTTAAGTCCAGTTGTGTCCGATTCTCGAGGTTGGTGTTCATCTCCATTTCTAAGCCAAAGAGCCGGCATTATCCGTAGACACCTCCAAGGTCATGTGGCCGGCATGACTGCATCAAGCGCCATTACCTTCCCGCCTATTGATCTACTTACATTTGCATGTTTTTGAACTGCTAGGTTGGCAGATGCTGGGAGCTCACCCCGCTCCCCGGATTCGAACCGCCGACCTTTCAGTCAGCAAGTTCAGCAGCTCGGCGCTTTAACCCACTGCGCCACCGGGGGCTCCTTATATGGCAGTGTAGACTCGAAGCACATTATCTGCTTATCTGCTTTGATAATCTGGATTATATGGCAGAGGAGAAAGGCCGCTTGTGACCGCAGTGATGTACACATAAAGATGGCAAGACTAAAAGAAAACCCTCCATTGAAGATCTCAAAGTTTGGGAATAATAATAATAATAATAATAATAATAATAATAATAATAATAATCTTTATTCGTACCCCACCACCATCTACCCAAAGGGGACTCGGAGCGGCTTACGTGAGGCCAAGCCCGAACAAAAATTACAATATAACAATACAAATTACAATCAAATAAACAACATAACAGTAAAATATAAAACATCAAAGCATATAAAACAATAAACACAAAACATAGGAACTAAGCTGGAAGAAAAATAATACGGAAGAAAGCTTCCATATTTATTTATTATTTACTAGCTGTCCCCTGCCACACATTGCTGTGGCCCAGTCTGTGTGTATGTGTTTTGTGTTTGTATATATTTGTGTATATGTGTGTGTTTGCATATAGATATGTGGTTCCATCTTGTCTCCTGCACTGTGCTTATTATATTATATTATATTATATTATATTATTGTATATTATATTATTGTATATACATATAATATTGATAAGACTATAATGTAATACAGTATACTACTACTAATAATAATATGCTATTATAATTATATATTTTATATTAAATGTAATATTACTAATATTACAGTATAACATTATAGTACAGTGTAATATATAATATTAATATTATGCTATGATAATAATATAATATATTGTGTTTACTTTTTACTTGTAATCTGCCCTGAGTCCCCTTCGGGGTGAGAAGGGCGGCATATAAATGCTGTAAATAAATAAATAAATAAATAAATAAATAAATATTGTGCATGTGTTGTAATGTAATTTTTGGTTTTTTCAAATCTCTTCTGCTCTGCTTTTCAGTATTTTTATGAGTGACGGTCACTCGTTGACCTGATATGTGTATTGTGTCCAAATTTGGTGTCAATCTGTCCAGTGTTTTTTGAGTTATGTTAATCCCACAAATGAACACTACATTTTTATTGATATAGACTAGCTGTACCCGCCACTCATTGCTGTGGCCAATCTTCCCGCCCTCTTTCTCTCCTTTCTTCCCTCTCTCTTTCCTTCCTTCCCTCTTTTTCTTTTCCTTCTTCTTTCTTCTTTTTCTACCTGTTTCTTTCCTTGCTTCCTTTCCTCTTTGGTTCCATCCTTCCTTGTCTCTTTCCTTCCTTCTTTCCTTCCTTCCTTCCTTCCTTCCTTCCTTCCTTCCTTCCTTCCTTCCTTCCTTCCTCTTCCTTCTCTCTCTTTCTCCTTCTCCCTTCCTTCCCTCTCTCTTTCCTTCCTTTTCACTTTTTTTTCCCTTCTCTCTTTCTTCCTTCTTCCTTTCTTTTTTCTTTCTTTTCCTTCCTCTTCTTCCTTCCTTCTCTCCATTCCACCTTCTTTCCCTCTTTCCCCCTCTCCTTCCTTCCTTCTTTCCTTCCTTCCTTCTTCCCTCCCTCCCCCTCCCTTCCTTTCCCTCCTCCTCCCTCCCTCCCTCTCCTTCCTTCCCTCTTTTTCTTTTCCTTCTTCTTTCTTCTTTTTCTACCTGTTTTTTCTTGCTTCCTTTGCTCTTTGGTTCCATCCTTCCTTGTCTCTTTCCTCCCCCCCCTCCCCCCTCCCTTCCTCCTCTCTCTCTGCTCTCTCTTTCATTCCTTCCTTCCTTCCCTCTCTCTTTCCTTCCTTCTTTCACTTTTTATTTACTTCTCTCCTTCCTTCCTTCCTTCTCTCCATTCTACCTTCTTTCCTTCTTTCTCTCCCTCCTTCCTTCCTTCCTTCCTTCCTTCCTTCCTTCCCCCTTTCTGTGTATGTGTTTTGTGTGTATATCTTCATATATGTTTGTATGTATTTGTCTATGTGTGTATATATGTATGTTTGTGGTTTCATGCATGCATTGCAATGTATTATTTTATATTTTTGACTTTTTAAGTCTCTTCTCTGCTTTTCAGTGTTTTTATGAGTGAGGGTCACTTGTTGGCCTGATAGGTGTCTTGTGTCCAAATTTGGTGTCAATTTGTCCAGGATTTATGTTAATCCCACAAACGAACATTACATTTTTATTTATATAGATTTGCGGTATTTGTATACTGCCCTTCTCAACCCTGAAGGGGACTCAGGTCGGTTCACAGTGTTGACAACAGTTCAATGCCCTCAATGAAAATAGTATAAAACATCAAAATTTACCCTCCCGTGATAAAACATTAAATATTATTAAACACATCACACAAAAATAAAATCACGTGTCACACAGAAGATATAATCTGACGTGTGCTTTGTAGGACCTTGTATACAACAGCCAGTAGTAAACCATAGAATTATAGAGTTTGAAGGGACCCCCAAAGACCATTCAGTCCTACCCCCTTCTGCCAGGCAGGAAGACACAATCAAAACCCTCTCAACAGATTGCCATTCAGCCTTTCTTTAAAGACCTCCAGCGAAGGAGAATTCAGCAGACTCTGAGGCAGCCTATATTTCACTAGTATTGGAAGGGACCCCCAAAGACCATCCAGTCCAACCCCCTTCTGTTAGGCAGGAAGATGCAAACGAAGCCCTCCTGACAGATATCCATCCGACCTCTATTTAAAGACCTCCAGCGAAGGAGAATTCAGCAGACTCCAAGGCAGCCTATATTCCACTAAAGTTTGAAGAGGCCCCTAAAGACGATCCAGTCCAACCTCCTTCTGCTAGGCAGGAAGACACAAACAAAGCCCTCCGGACAGATGGCCATCCAGCCTCTTTGAAAAGCCCCCAGGGAAGGAGACTCCAAAGTAAAAGTTCCAAATCTGTCCATGCAAAGCATTTTCTGGTTCGCTTGTTTTAACCAGACTGCCTTTCCTCTCCTTCTTTCCAGATGCGGCCACAAGGAAGCGGTGTTTTTCCAGTCGCACAGTGCAAGGGCTGAGGTGAGATGAGTTTCTTGTGATGGCTGATGTCCAGCCGAAAGGTTATGAGAATAGCTCATCCAGTGGCATTCTATTCAATATGATCCATAGGAATAACACTATGTAAGAAGATTTTTATTCCTGAGTTATACCTGTCCTTTCCTAATTGGTTCTATCATAAAAACATGGGGAAAGTTTATTAAACCGCATAAACTTTGTTTTTGCGGGAGGGACATCATCCCGCAGCACGTTTTGCTCTAGTTTTTCAATGAATGTCTCATCAAGTCTCAACCAATTCAAAAATATACAACCATCAAAAGGGAATGGCCAGTCCACCCATCTATCCACCCACACATCTCTCTCTCTCTCCCCCTCCCTCCCTCCATCCATTATCTATCTATCCATTCATACAGCCATACTTATAAATCTATCTGTACACCATCAATCTATCTTTTGAACTATATACTACTTATCCATTCACCCTTCTATCTTTCCATCTATCCATCCACCCACACATCCATCCATCTATCTATCTGTCTGTCCATCCATCCACCCACCCATCTATCCATCCACACATCTGTCTGTCTATCTATCCATCCATCCACCCATCTATCCATCCATCATTCCATCCACCCATCCATCTGTCCATCCACCCATCTATCCATCCATCCATCCATCATTCCATCCACCCATCTGTCCATCCATCCATAATTCCATCCATCTGTCCATCCACCCATCTATCCATCCACACATCTATTTGTCTGTCTGTCTGTCCGTCCGTCCGTCCGTCCATCCATCTATCTATCTATCCGCCCACACATCTATCTATCCATCCTTCCATCCATCTATCTAATCTATCCATCCACCCATCCATCCGCCCATCTATCTGCCCACACATCTATCTATCTATCTATCTATCTATCTATCTATCTATCTATCTATCTATCTATCTATCTATCCATCCATCTATCCATCTATCTATCTATCTATCCATCTATCTATCCATCTATCTATCCATCTATCCATCCATCTATCCATCCATCCATCCATCCATCCATATATTATCTATCTATTCATACAGCCATATTTATCATTCTATCTGTATACCATCAATCTATCTGAACTATATACTACTTATCCATTCGCCCTTCTATCCATCCACCTATCTATCCACCCACACATCTGTCTGTCTGTCTGTCTGTCTGTCTGTCTGTCTGTCTATCTATCTATCTATCTATCTATCTATCTATCTATCTATCCATCCATCCATCCACCTATCTATAGATTATCTATATTATCCATCTATCCATACATACACCAACAATTAATCTTTATCTATCCACCCACCAGTCTATCTATTTTTCTGTCTGTCCATCTGTCCTTCCATCTGTCCATCCATTCACCCATCTATGTCTGTCTGTCTGTTTACCCATCTTTCCACCCATAGACCTTTAAATAGAATCAAAAGTTGACGCTGTTAAACAAAACAGCTAAAACCAATTAGAAGCTATTTGCCTAGCTAAAACAGATACAGTGGTTTAATCCCTATTACTTTGAGGACTGGTTTAGCATTCATCCCATTGTCCATACTCTCTACACTCCAGCCTTAGGCTGTGCTGACTGGGGATGATGGGAGCTGTAGTCCAAACCTTGCAGAATCTCTCTGGTTCCAGGCTTTGCAGGATAGGCATGGGCAAACTTGGGCCCTCCAGGTGTTTTGGACTGCAACTCCCACAATTCCTAACAGCCGGTAGGACACCTGGAGGGCTCAAATTTGCCCATGCCTGTTTGATTGCCTGTTTTGTTTTATTAATGCAATTTGCTGGCCAATTTGCTTCTTATCTTCCAGTTAACTGACTTCAGACACAGTTGTTTCTACTTCAGTAGCGGCTCTAATCTTTATTTACATTTCATTCATTGCAATAACATTTACTCGTCAGCACGGTCAGATGCAAGGGAGAAGAGCCAAGAGACAGAACAAGTGGCATAATTTATTATTATTATACACATTTTTTTATGGTTTCCAGGATGCCATGCGGCTGTATTACGTCTGCACTGCTCCGCACTGCGGTCACCGTTGGACGGAGTAAAACATTCCTGTCTTGGAAGCAGAACGATCCTTTTATCTACTCCCTTTTCTCTCCTTACTCCTCTTTCTCGGACTTACTGCCTACTTTGTTGTTTTACCCTAAGAATAAAAATACTTTATTTTCTATTTCAAAGCTTGGTTTGATATTGACTCTAAGTTGGAAGGGATCCAGAGGAGGGCTGGATGGCTGTCTGTCGGGGGTGCTTTGATTGTGCTTTTCCTTCATTACATTAGGCGGTTCATGTGGTCTCTTCCAACTCTTTTGATTCTAAAAGGTAAAAGTTGTTCCCTGACATTAAGTCCAGTCGTGTCTGACTCTGGGGGTTGGTGCTCATCTCCATTTCTAAGCCGAAGAGCCGGCATTGTCCGTAGACACCTCCAAGGTCATGTGGCTGGCATGTCTGCATGGAGCGCCCTTACCTTCCCGCTGGTGGTACCTATTGATTTACTCACATTTGCATGTTTTTGAACTGCTAGGTTGGCAGAAGCTGAGGCTGACAGCAGAAGCTCACGCCGCTCCTTGAATTCATACCTGTAACCTTTTGGTCAACAAGCTCAGCAGCTCAGCGGTTTAACCCACTGATTCTATATTATTATCATTATTATTATTGTTATATTATTACTACTAGACAGAGACTGAATGGTCACTAGTTGGGAGGGCTTTGATCATGCTTTTCCTGCATGGCCCATGTGGTCCTTTCCACATCTATGATTCTGTTGTTGTTATAATTACTACTACTACCAATACTGCTACTTCTAAGCAGAGACTGGATGGCCATCTGTAGGGGGTACTTTGATTGTGCTTTTGGCACAAGGTGGTTGGATTGGATGGCCCATATAGTCCCTTACCACTCTATGATTCTATTTTTATTGTTATTATTTTTATTAGGCAGAGACCGGATGGCCATCTGTCAGGAGGGCTTTGATTGTGCTTTTCCTGTCTGGCAGAAGCAATGGGACTGGATGACCCTGTTGGTCTCTTCCCACTCTTCCAATTCTGTGTCACTCCCAAACGGGCTCCTTTTTGGGGGACTGCAACACCCAGAACCCCCCGCATCAGTAGGATGGAGGGTAGAGTAAGCGAAGGCCGGGGGCCGGGGGTCTGGGGAAGCCCCCCGGGTGGAGCCGGTGGAGGTGCCCGCAGTACTCCTCGCTCTGGCTGCAGGTGAAGCCGCACTCCTCGCACACAAAGAGCTTGGAGCGGCGCTCGCGGTAGGCGTAGTGCTGCTGGACTCCGTGGATCTTCCTGAGGTGGGACTCCAGGGAGCAGCGCTGGGTGAAAGCCTTCTCGCAGGCGCAGCAACGGTAGGGCCTCACGCCTGAGAAAGGAGAAAACAGGTTTGTTACGGGTTGGGTGGCCATCTGTCGGGAGCCATTCGATGGTGTCGTCCCACCTGGAAGATGATGGTTGGACCGGATGGCCTTTGGGGTCTCAGACTTTAAACAGAGGCTGGGTGGCCATCTGTCAGGAGGGCTTTGATGGTGTCTTAACTGCATCATAGGGTTGGACTGAATGACCTTTGTAGTATCTTCTAATATACAATGATTTAGCAGTGGTTGAATGGCCATCTATTGGGGGAGATCAGATTGTGTCTTCCTGGGAAAAGGAGGTTGGACTGGATGGCCCTTTGATTCTCGGAGTCATATGTCCCACTAATGTCCATGAGGCTGGATGGCCATCAGACAGGAGGGATCGGATTGTGTCTTCCTCCATTGCAGCCTGGGGTTGGACTGGCCATCTGTCAGGAAGGCTTTGATGGTGCCTTAATTGCGTCATGGGGTTGGACTAGATGGCCCTTGGGGTATCTTCTAATTTTAAGATTCTGTTATTCAGCAGTGGCTGGGTGGCCATCTGTCAGGAAGGCTTTGATGGTGCCTTAATTACATCCATCAGTGGTTGGATGGCAATCTGTCAGGAAGGCTTTTGGTGTCTTAATAGCATCATGGGGTTGGACTAGATGGCCCTTGGGGTATCTTCTAATTTTAAGATTCTACTATTCAGCAGTGGCTGGGTGGCCATCTGTCAGGAAGGCTTTGATGGTGCCTTAATTACATCCATCAGTGGTTGGATGGCAATCTGTCAGGAAGGCTTTGATGGTGTCTTAATAGCATCATGGGGTTGGACTAGATGGCCCTTGGGGTATCTTCCTAATGATTTAGCAGTGGTTGAATGGCCACCTATTGAGAGAGATCGGATTGCGTCTTCTTGGGAAAAGGGGGTTGGACTGGGTGGCCCCTGGCGGTCCCTTCCAACTCTATGAGTCTTTGAGTCTCAGAGTCATATTTTTCCATGAACCCACTAATGTCCATGAGGCTGGCCATCTGTCAGGAGGGATCGGATTGTGTCTTACTCTATTGCAGCCTGGGGTTGGACTGGATGGCCCTTGGGGTTTCTTCTAATTCTATTATTTGGCAGTGGTTGGAAGGCCATCTGTCAGGAAGGCTTTGATGGTGCCTTAATTGCGTCATGTGTTGGACTGGATGGCCCTTGGGGTATCTTCTAATTCTATTATTTGTAAGTGGTTGGATGGCCATCTGTCAAGAAGGCTTTGATGGTGCCTTAATTACACCATGTGTTGGACTGCTTGGCCCTTCTAATTCTTCTAATTCTAAGATTCTATTATTCAGCAGTGGTTGGATGGCCATCTGTCAGGAAGGCTTTGAAAGGTGCCTTAATTACATCATGGGGTTGGACTGGATGGCCCTGTTGGGGTTCTATTCTATAGATCGGAAGAGCACACGTGATTATATGTTTTTTGTTGTTGTTCTGTATTTTTTGTTTGTTTCTTTGTGTGTGTTTGGTTTGTTCGTTTTTGGATTGGTGTGGTGTTTTTTATTTGCTTTGGATTGGTTCGTTGGCTTTGGTAGTTTTTTTTTTGTTGTTGTTTGTTGTGAGGTGTCTTTCTTTCTTTTTTTTTTGTTGTGTGTGCCCCTGTTCCACTGAATGGAACACATTTGTTTCTATCATCTATTTGCCAATTTCACAATTAATGTCCTAACTGGGGTTGGACTGGATGGCCCTTGGGGTATCTTCTAATTCTATGATTCTATTATTCAGCAGTGGCTGGATGGCCATCTGTCAGGAAGGCTTTGATGGTGCCTTAATTACATCATGGGGTTGGACTGGATGGCCCTTGGGGTATCTTCTAATTCTAAGATTCTATTATTCAGCAGTGGCTGGATGGTCATCTGTCGGGAGGGATTGGATTGTGCCTTCCTGCCTGGCAGAAGAGGGTGGGACTGGATGACCTTTGGGAGTCCCTTCCAACTCTAGGTTCGACTTCTGCAATGCACTGTACCAAACTCAGAAATGGAAGGGGTTTGGACTAGATGGCCTTTGGGGGTCCCCTCCAATCCTACATTTCTAGGAGACCCACCTGTGTGTGTCCTCAGGTGCCTTTTGAGGTCGAAGGTGTCGTTGAAGCCCTTCCCGCAGAACCTGCAGACGTGCTTCTTGACGGAGCTGTGGCACTTGAGGTGCCGGTTCAGCATGCGCTGCAGCGGGAAACGCTTGCTGCACACGGCACATGGGAATTCTGCCTGCGCCGCAGCTATACGGCCCTGGAGGAGGAAGCAGAGGGTGGAGGGTTGAATAAAAAGTACTGGCTTGTTCAGTAGACTTTCCTCTACAGTTCCATTTTGGTGGGAAGCCTTAGCATTGAACGGTTGTGTTGTTAAAGTGAAAAGTAATGCCTCCACCTTCGTAACTCCTCAACGGATGGCAGTACTGGTATGCGGCAGGAACTGGCTTGTTCAGTAGACTCTCCTCTACAGTTCCATTTTGGCTGGAAGCCTTAGCATTGAACGGTTGTGTTGTTAAAGTGAAAAGTAATGCCTCCCCCTTCGTAACTCCTCAAAAGATAGCAGTACTTGTATGCGTCAGGTACTGGCTTGTTCAGTAGACTCTCCTCTACAGTTCCATTTTGGCAGGAAGCCTTAGCATTGAACGGTTGTGTTGTTAAAGTGAAAAGTAATGCCTCCACCTTCGTAACTCCTCAACAGATGGCAGTACTGGTATGCGGCAGGTACTGGCTTGTTCAGTAGACTCTCCTCTACAGTTCCATTTTGGTGGGAAGCCTTAGCATTGAACGGTTGTGTTGTTAAAGTGCAAAGTATGGAACCCTGCGCAGATGGTCGGTCAATGCGACTTAAGCACCATGCAGTCATTGAATTCTTGACAGAAGAAGTTGTCACTCCAAAGGGGATTCATCAGAGAATGCAAGCTGTTTATGGTGATTGTGTTAATGTGAGTACTGTGCGTTGTTGGGCGAGTAAGTTCAAAGATGTTGAGGTGACACCTTCTGCTGTCAAGAATTCAATGACTGCACGTTGCTTACTGTCTGCGCAGGGTTCCATACTTTGCACTTTAGGAACACAACCATTCAATGCTAAGGCTTACCACCAAAATGGAGCTGTAGAGGAGAGTCTACTGAACAAGCCAGTACCTGCCGCATATCAGTACTGCCATCTGTTGAGGAGTTACGAAGGTGGAGGTGTTACTTTTCATTCAACCCTCATAAATCTTGTTCTAACCCAGGCACAGGCAAACTTGGGCCCTCCAGGTGTTTTGGACTTCAGCTCCCACAATTCGCTGTTAGGAATTGTGGGAGTTGAAGTCCGAAACACCTGGAGGGCCCTAGTTTGCCCCGCACAACTTGCACACCTTTTTTACTAACCTTTCGACTCGGAAGGCATTTCCCTACGACCGTTGGCTGAAAATGAACCTGACTTTGGATGTGACTAGGAAGGTCTCTTCCTTTGTTGTTTTCCCTCGTGTTCATGTTGGCTTGACCTCTGAACGTCCTGGGATCCGCGAAGATATGGGTTGCACTGCCTCCTGAAAGGGAAAGATGCTGCCACAATCATCCCATTTGTCATTTATTGTGGAGAGACTGTCCCAACGAGCAGGGTTCCTTGGCTGGACCAAATATCTTTATATCTTCCTGATTTCAAATATGTGCGGACATGAACATAGGCAAAGGGAACAAAGTCTATCCGAAAGGAACCATGTCCCAGGCTTTCCGATCTATTTCTGTGGCACGGGATGAAGAAAAGGGCAACTACTCAAAGCAAACTCTGATGGAAATTCCAGGAAATACAGGTCTTCTGTTTGGCTGATTATTCCAGTCCTACTGATAAATTAAAAGCTGGATAATCCTTATTAAATATCTATCTGTCCGCCCATCTACTCATCTATCTATCTATCTATCTATCTATCTATCTATCTATCTATCTATCTATCTATCTATCCACCCACTCATCCATCCATCCATGAATCTATCTATACATCATTTATTGGTCACCTATCTATCCATCCACTCTTCCACCTATCAACCTAATCTATATCTGTCTATCCATCTGCCATCCTGCCATCCACTCATCAATCAATCAGTCTATCATGTCTATCATATCTATCTACCCATCTATCTATTTATCCCACCATGCACCCATCAATCAGTCGATGCACACACACAAATCATCATCATCATCTACAGACTTCCTGTCTTTCTGTCTGTCTATCCATTCATCCATTTATCTATCTGTCTTTCAATCTATCATTCAATCAATGTACTGTATATATCACATTTGTGTGTCTGTCTGTCCGTCCATCCATCCATCCATCCATCCATCCATCCATACATCAACTATCTATCTATCTATCTATCTATCTATCTATCTATCTATCATCTATCTATTCATCATCTATTTACTTATCTTTCCATCCATATGCCTACCCACCTATCTAGCTATCTTTCTATCCATCCATTCATCTATCCATCTGCCTATCTATCTATCTATCTATCTATCTATCTATCTATCTATCTATCTATCTATCTCCATCTTGCCATCCACACATCAATCAATCAATATTTATACGATGTCTATCTACCCATCTATCTAGCTATCTATCCCACCATCCTCTCATCAATCTGTCCATTGAGATACACACACACAAATACATACACACACCTACCTACTTACCTACCTACTTTCCTATCTATCTGTCTATCCATCCTGCCATCCACTTATTAATCAATCAATATATCATGTCTACCTACCTACCTACCTACTTATCCTGCCATCCACCCATCAATCTATATATATATATATAATCAATATATATATATATATATATATAATCTGTCTATCTATCCACCCATCCATCCCCTCACCCATAGACCTATACACACGCACAAATACATACATACAAACATCATCTACCTACCTACTACCTACCTACTTTCCTATCTATCTACCTACCTACCTATCTATTCTGCCATCTAACCACCCACCCATCAATCAATATATCTATCATCTATCTATCCACCCATCTATCTATCCATCCCCTCACCCATAGACCTATACACACACACATACACACATAATCTACCTACCTACTACCTACCTACTTTCCTACCTACCTACCTACCTACCTATCCATTCTGCCATCCACCCATAGCATCTATCTATCTATCTATCTATCTATCTATCTATCTATCTATCTATCTATCTATCTATCTATCTATCTATCTATCTATCTATCTATCTACCATGCCTATATACCCAACTATCTATCTGACCTGTCATCCACCCACCCGTCAATCAATGAATCAATGAATCAATCAATATATCTGTCATCTGTCTACCTATCCATCCATCTATCCCTCCAGCCATAGACCTACCTGGGATGTAGGCATCTCCCCGGAGCTGGTCTGAGATCTCTCCCCAATTCCGGGCTCCTGGCCGTGTCCTTGAGTGGTGCCTCTTCACCAGGAAGGACCTGGGCATGGCTGGGGTTCACGCTTGGCTGTGGGGTGGGTGCCTTGGAGCTTAAGTCAGCTTTAGCACAGCCCTGTTCAGCAATTAATCCTGCCCATCTTTTCCTACACACTTGGGTTGGTTTGAGAATGTTTTAGAGGATAATTCTTAGTGAAATAACCCTCAGACCTGTTCCAGAAAAGATAGGAAGAGAGGACCCAGAAGTCACACCCAACTTTTCTGGACTGGTCCGAAGCGAAATCCGAAATCTGGGGAATGAACAGAATTGATTCTCTGGGTTTTAAACGGGCTCTGTTTGAAAGAGCAACCTGGGACATCCTGGCAATTTGAATGGATGTAGGCGGAAGGGGACTCAGATGTTCTGAACACCCAATAGGTTTTTGCATATTCGGTGTTCCTAACTGCAAAGGCCACCGGAGCTCTCCGTCCGCAACATGCAAATCTGGCACTTGACCACGAAGACGAGATGGGAGGACGGTTAGATCCTTTTAACAATTGGGATGCAACAAATCTCAAACTGTCCCAGTTTGGCTATAATAAAAGCCTGGTTCTTTCCGCCATCCCGATCTCCAGCTGCGTTTTTATCATCTCAATTGACCCATCTTTTGTATTATTATCACAACCCGATATTCCCCTGCTATTTGACGGTGTTGTCTTAGCTGTGTTGTGTATTATCATCATCATCATCATCATCATTATAAATTGCTTTAAAGCTCAGTTGTGCAGAAGACGCACACAAAAAAGGTCTTATTTTGGCTCACCGGTGCTTGTTTGTACATGTTCTCCCTCTTAACTATATATAACTTCCATTGTTATGTATAGGGATAAATGGAATGCAAGTGGGCCACCCAAATCAAAAGTGAAATTGGATTTACGGTGTTGTTTCTCAAGACGGCATGGGATAACGGGACTAAACTAATAAATATCAATCAATATAATACATGTAATAATATAAATAATACAAATAATAATAATAATACTCAATAATAATAATAATAATAATAATAATAATAATAATTCTGATTTTGGCAGCCCAAGAACAAGCCATTAGAACCAAGGCCATCAAAGCCAAAATTGAAAAGTTGACAACAGATCCCAAATGTAGACTCTTCAAGGAAACAGATGAAAGGATAGATCCCATCCTCAGCTGCAAGATCGCGCAGACAGACTACAAGCAGAGGCACAACACCGTTGCTCAGATGATTCATTGGAACTTGTGCCACAAAGACCATCTGCCTGCGACAAAGAACTGGTGGGACCACAAGCCGGAAAAAGTTACAACACGTCAAACTCCTCTAGGTCTTCCAAATTCAGACACAGAGAGTTTTGGAGCACAAGACGTCTGACCTCATGATCATGTTAAAAAACAAAGTATGGATTGTCGATGTTGCAATCCCAGGTGACAGCAGGATTGCAGAGAAACAACTGGAAAAGCTGACACAATATGAGGATTTATCGATTGAACTGCAAAGACTCTGGCACAAGCCAGTCAAGGGGGTCCCAGTGGTGATCGGCACACTGGGTGCAGTGCCTAAAGACCTTGGCCTGCACTTAAACACAATCAGCATTGACAAAATTACTGTCAGCTGCAAAAAACCACCCAACTCAGATCTGCACGCATTATTCACTGAAACATTACACAGTTCTAGACACTTGGAAAGTGTCCGACATGTGATCCAATACAAAAGCCAGCACTGTGATCTTGTTTGTTGTTTACTACTCTTGTTGTGTATCAAATAATAACAACAACCCAACTTACTTGTCCGAATGCATCTCCTCCTATGAACCAGCTAGGGTGTTAAGACCATCTGGGGAGGCCCTGCTCTTGGTCCTGCCTGCTTCACAAGTACGTTTGGCAGGGATGAGAGACAGGGCCTTTTCAGTGGTGGCCCCTCGGCTGTGGAACGCCCTTCCTACAGATATTAGATCGGCCCCCTCCCTGTTGACATTTCGGAAGAAAGTGAAAACGTGGTTGTTTGAGCAGGCATTTGAATAGGCAGTGTAACGAACATAGGAACATGGAATAAATGGATGATGAGACTGGATCTTGATTTTAACTATGAGACGCTAATGAGATGCTTGATTGATTTATATTGACTGTTTATTATGCTACTGTTTTTAATTGTTTTTAACTGTTTTATGATGTTTTTGAGCATTGAATTTTGCTATTGTTAACCGCTCTGAGTCACCCCAGGGCTGAGAATATAGTAAATAAAGAAATAAACAATAATTTATTTGTTCTCCTTCTCCCTGTCCAAGTGGCTGTACTTAGTAAAGTTTGGTGAAGTTACATCCCTGAACTCAAACTTCCAGGCACCCCAAAGCCCCGGACCATTCTGGGACTAAGAAATGTATTTTTCAAAGTTCTGCAACTTTCAAGTATTACAAGGGCGATGCAACACCTCCTCCCTCTTGCGCTTCCTCACTTTTGCCGCTTTTGAGCCTGGAAAAAGGCCCGGCCCTGACGGCAGTTAAAAGCAAACAAATCTCTCCTTTCAAAACACGGGCCCATTTCCATGTTTTGTTTGATGCGCCTCGATTTGAATAAACTTGTTTCCATGGACAGCTTTCCAAGCAGTTTGATTTTAGGCAAGTCCTTTCAGGCTCATTTGGTTAACAAACCAAAGCGTTCGCCCGCGCTACTATTATAGTTGTATAATAGAAGCGCAACTTGTGACAATAGTGTTGAGATCAAAGGTTTCAACCAGACCGATTCTCTTCTGTCTTGAAGGGAATCATAAGAAACAGAAAGCAGCTTTGGGTTGCTCTGGGTTTTTTGGGCTGTATGGCCATGTTCCAGCATCACTCTCTCCTGACGTTTGGCCTGCTTCTGTGGCTAATGGCATCTTCAAACGTTCTGTGGGCAGTGAAGCAAAGTGGAGTGTATATGTATCTGTGGAATAATGTCCAGGGTGGGAGAAAGAACCCTTGCCTGTTTAAAGCAAGTGTGGATATTGCATTTATCAAGCTTGAGTAGCAATGAGTAGCCTTGCAGCTGCAAAGTCAATCAGTGAGGGTCTCTACATAGAGGTAGCTTGGCCTCTGTTGCCTGGAGGCACCCTCAGTTTGGGCTCTTGATTGTTTACTGTCTGGAGTTTTCCCCGTTTCTGAGCGGTGTTCCTTATTTACTGTTTTGATTTTGGTGTTTAATACTAGTAGCCAGATTTTTTTTCTTTTTAATTTCTGTTGAAATTGTTCACGTGCAGGAAATGAATATGATAAATAAAAAAATATTGTGGTATCAATACAGACAAATAAAGGAATTGTCGAAGGCTTTAATGGCTGGAATCACTAGGTTCTTGTAGGTTTTTTCGGGCTACAGGGCCATGTTCTAGAGGCATTTCTCCTGACGTTTCACCTGCATCTATGGCAAGCATCCTCAGAGGTAGATGCAGGTGAAACGTCAGGAAAAATGCCTCTAGAACATGGCCCTGTAGCCCGAAAAAACCTAAAGAACCTAAATAAAGGAATGTTTTAAGAAAGACAAAGAAATAGGCTTTCAAGAACAAGATATCTTCTGGGACACTATACTGAAGTCAGAACGAAAAGTAATAGCAAAGATATATAGGAAACTATTGGAATGGAACACAGAACCGAAGGGAGAAAAAATATATGAAAAGATGGAAAGAAAATATTGGAAAAACAATTTAAAAAGAGGATTGGGATAAAAAAAGGTAAACAAAGATTAAATACACATACGCAACAGACTTAAAAGAAAATTGGATTAAAGTAGCACATAGGTGTTACATGACCTCCCAAAAACTTGGGAAATCTTACAAAAATATAAACACAAAATGTTGAAAATGTGGAAAGATAGGGGGATCATATTTCCACATGTGGTGGTCGTGTATAAAGTCTAAAATATATTGGAGAAAAATTCACAAAATATTGCAGGAAATGTTAAATATAAGAATCCCATTCAAACCCGAGATATTTCTACTCGGGATAATTATAGGTTGCTTACCTGTAACCGTAGTTCCCTGAGTGAATTTGCACATATGGTAATTCCTGCACCTGCGCACAACAGCTTTCAGAACCTTCTAGAAATTCTATTAAACATTTTTGGCTGTAGGCCCCGCCCACTCTCCCCTCTGAGTATATATAAGTAGCCAGTTCTCTTCATCCGCCGCCGAAGCAGCAGCACGAGAACCTTCACTCAGACTAGCTTCCTTTGATTGTTTTTTTAGACCAAAAATTAGGGAAAAAAATACAGATAAACTCCTTTTTTATTGAATACCGCAGCAAGAATTTGCTATGCAAAATTATGGAAAAAAAGAGATCCCAGAAATTAGTGGTTGGGTAGAAAAATTGTAGATATTAAAAATATGGATAGGTTAACATACCTAATATCAAAAAAAAATAAAGGGACCCCGATAAAAGAAACTGACTGGACAAAAGTGACAAATTATCTGAAACAGAAAAAATGGAAATATAATAATATAAAAGGAAGAGAAAACAAGAGGGAAGAAAAGCTAAGACAAAAGAAAGAAGAGGAAAAACCACTTGGAAGATACTCAGGAAGTCAACAAAGGAGATACACACCACCCTGCTATAATTTTTAACCACTTATCTGCTATGCTGTATTTTCACTTCTTTCTTCCTTTTTTTCTTTTCTTTTTTTTCTTTTCTTTTTCTTCTTTTTCTCTCTCTCTCTTTCTTTATGACTATTTTTATATATGCATATTTTTTTCTTTTTTTGAAACTTTATATATATTTTTAAAAAATCTTTAATAAAGATTACTATAAAAAAGAAAAAGAAATTGTTCATGTGCTTGTGGATTTCGATGGCTTCTCTCGTGTAGTCTGACATGATGGTTGTCAGAGCGGTCTAAAAAACACCAGAATCAAGACAGAAAATATGGAACATTGCTCAGAAACAGGTAGTAAATACGAGCAGTCCAGAAAAAAACAGTTTGAAGTGAACTCACGAGAAGAAGGTTCTCTAGCTGCTTGCTAGGCAGATCAAGAGAACTGAGGGCCTGGCCCCGCCTACGGGCCATATATACTTGGGGGAGTGGGCGGGGCAAGGCCGGGGACAAAATGTCTGTTTTATATTCCAGAAGGTTCCAAAGCTGTACTGCGCAGGCGCAGGAATTACCACATGTGCAATTCACAGTTGACTACGACTGGGAAACAGGGGAGCTCCAGAGAGCAAGCAACCAAGAGCCAGTTCACACCTCCTAAACAAAGGGTGTCTCCAAGGAACAACAGCCAGACAACCTCTATGCAAATACCCTCACTGATTGACTTTGCAGCTGCAAGGCTCCTCAATGGTATTCAAGTTTGCTAATTGCAATATCTACACTTGCTTTAAACAGACAAGGGTTCTTTCTCCCACCCTGGACATTATCCCACAGATATATATATACATCCCACTTGCCTCATTTCTTCTGAGCATGCCGGCCACAGATGCAGGTGAAGTGTCAGGAGAGAATGCTACTGGAACATGGCCATACAGCCCCAAAAACTCATGGCAATCCGGTGATTCTGGCCACGAAAGCCTTCAACAACAGACAGCAGTTTTGGTTGAACAGACCAAATTTCCCAACTTGAGAAGCACATCGTAATGCTTGACTAGATACTTCTAAGGAACAATGTATTGTCGAAGGCTTTCATGGCTGGAATCACTGGGTTGTTGTAGGTTTTTCCGGGTTATATGGCCATGTTCCAGAGGCAATCTCTCCTGACATTTCATCTGCATCTATGGCAAGCATCCTCAGAGGTAGTGAGGTCACCTCACTACCTCTGAGGATGCTTGCCATAAATGCAGGCGAAACTTCAGGAGAGATTGCCTCTGGAACATGGCCATATAACCCGGAAAAACCTACAACAACCCACTTCTAAGGATCCCTTTTATTGAAGAGAGTTGCTCACCCTTTTCCGCTCCTTTTCCAAAATCGCTGCCACTTCCGTTGAAGTGCAGTAAAATACAGACTGGCACATACTCCTTTGAAAGAACAATTATGCAATTTATTTTCCCAACCAATTAAAACAACACTTAAAACAATGTCAACGTGAATAAAAACCACTCTTAACGGGAGAAGTCCCAGAACGCACAGAAGGACTTCTTCGACTCTTTGGGCATTCTTATAAAGAACGTGGCTTCCAAGTGGCCTAAAAAGTAAAACTCCAAAAAAGGAAAAGCGAACATCCGAACTGGTGATCTTGGAAAAAAACAACCAACCAACTCCTCAGGAGTCAGATAGGAATGTAGGTGCCGTGTTTTTCCTGAGCAAAAGCAGTGCGACGAGGAGAGAAATGGCTGCTCAAGCCTCGCCCGTGTGGTGCGCTTCGCCCAGCTTTCTCTGGACGATGCTCAGCAGGGAGTCGGAGTAATGCCTGAGAAGCGAGAGGGTCTCGCTGTCCTGGAGGGGCTTCGGCCAGGAGGGAGGGCCCTCGGTGGACGTCGCTGCGTCCGCTCGGCTCCTGACTGCTCGCAGGTCCAGCTCGGTCTTCATCCAGCCGAAAGAGCTGCACAACCGGCTCTTGAGGTGGAGGAGATCCTCTTCGGTGGAGCTACTGCAGGTGCTCACCTGTGGAACACAACCAGGTCAGTTCTTTTTGATGAAAACCCACCGTTGCGGCTGTACTGTTGTTGGGGGCGGCCAAAATGTCATATATACTATATTATTATATATACTATATTAGCACGTCTTCCCGCCTTCCTCCCGTCTTACCTGGTCGTAAAGCTGCAAAATCTCTTTAAATTCGGCGCACAGAGGTTCCAAGTGCCTTTCAAAGTTCTTGATGAGAACCTGTGCTTCTGAGAACAACAACAACAACAACAAAAGAAATCACATACCTCCATGTTTGGAGTTCTAATACAGGAGAGGAAAGAGGAAAGAAGTGAAGCAGAAACAATTCTACAAAACGGAGGCTTTTTCTTCGGAGGCTTTTAAGCAGAGGCTGGATGGCCATCTGTCAGGGGTGCTTTGAAGGAGATTTTCCTGCTTCTTGGCAGAATGGGGTTGGACTGGATGACCCACGAGGTCTCTTCCAACTCTAGGATTCTATGGTCCTATAATTTTGCTGCTGACAGAGCGGCGGATCAAGAGAACTGGAGGCAGTAGCCCCTCCCACTGGCTATATGTACTCACAAGGGGAGAGTGGGCAGGGCTACCGCCAAAATGTTTAATAAAATTTCTAGAAGGTTCCGAAGCTGGTCTGCGCAGGGGCAGGAATTACCATATGTGTGATTCACAGGGACCACAATGGGGAATAAGTCTTTTAGTCCAGAATCTTACCTGAAATACTGGATACTTTGGCATCAAGCGCTTCTTTCAACTCTGAGCAAGTTTCCGCTGAAGGTTTCTAAAAACCAGTCATTTGAGAGAATTAAAAATCACATTGCAAGGCCTGATTTACTAAAAAAAAAAAAAAAAGCCCGAGAACAATCTCCTGGTCCTTTTGTCCTTCACAAAATACACACCTACTGATTTTTCCCAAAACTTTCCAAATGGTATTGGCATCGTACCTGCCTTTTGCACTCATCATATTCATTTTGAGCATTGCAAAAATGTTCATCTTGCTCTTAAGTTGAAGAAAGGCAATGGAAAACATGGGCAAAAACATTAATGGTGTTGAGATTAACTTCACAATTCAGCAGCAGATCAGTTGCACAACTTCAGCGCTTTCCAGTAGCTTCTTCCTGCACAGTATTTTCAGTCAACTGCTCCCACAGCCTGCAGTCACTCTGGAACCTTTTACAGACACTTGAGCACATGCCCGGCCATTGTCAGTTTTACCATTGCCTTTCCCCCAGTCTAGATGATATTACAAACTTACCACAGCACACAGTTATATCTTGTCTTAGCAGACAGGTTCTTTTGATTACATATAGCCTTTGATGAACAACATCACAGCACAAGGAGAGAAATATACACTGTACATGACTTCCTTATATACAATTCTATACAATTACACATAGCAATCTCTGATTGGTTCCCAACTCATTACTTAACTCAGACCCAGGATTGCATTATTCAAAATCACCTGGACTAGGCCAGAACACATTCCCTAAATGAAGTTCTATATACAGTTAATGCATGACTCAGCATTTCCAATAGAAGCCCATTAGCAGTGCATGACTCAGCTATATTACATTATAATACATTGTAAAACCTGACAAATGGTAAGTCCTTTTCCCCTGAGGGAATAATGGCGCCCACAAAACCATTGGCTTGTAGGGGGGGGGGGGGAGTAGCCGGCGCACGCTCATAGAGGGCTGATTTAGGTGGAATTTAGGCATTTTTGTTTGTTTGTTTGTTTGTTTTTGGCATAAAAGACATAGATGGAACAAGATTGTGGACAAATGTCCCTCCCCCAAGCAGAGAAGACACGAGTATGGACATCATTAACCGAATACCTAGCTTAGCACAAAGCACAGCATTTAAAAGCTGACGACTGCCATTTCAATTAAAAAGGAGAACAACGTCAAAGAATAAAAAGTCCAGTCAGACATTATTGGCAGTCCAATAAGCTAGTCACATCATGAAGGTCCTTAGCTGCTGACAGAGCGGCGGATCAAAAGAACTGAGGCGGTGGCACCGCCCACCTGCTACTTATACTCACAAAGGGAGAGTGGGCGGGGCCAACTGCCAAAGTTTTTCAAATCTATCTAGAAGGTTCCTAAGCTGTCTGCTCAGGTGCAGAAACTACCATATGTGCGATTCACAGGGATCACGATGGGAAAGATTGTATTATTTTTAAGCACTGCGGATTAAAAAACAGATTGATAACAGTAGATCTGAAAGCTTGAGCTTGTTGTTTTTGATGCTGCTCAGACTCTGCATCATCTTTGTTTTGCAAAGAAGCACATCTGTGTGCAAGTTAGACCAGCAAGCTAACATTGCACACAAAGTAGGTGCTCTCCAGAGTTTAGAATTATCATAATTACAATTGTTGTTGTTGTTGTTTATAATCGGCTTTTCTCTCCAAAAAAGAGAAAGGGATTCTTTAGCCATGACTTGAAGGCGCATAGCCCAAAAAACCTACAACAACCCAGTGATTCCAGCCATGAAAGCCTTCGACAATACATTCAACTTGCCTCTGGTTTCTTGGGTTCGCTGGGCGCGGGACTCTCCTCTGGAACCAGCTCTGCAGCCATCGTTTCACTGTACTGCCGTTGAAGAAAAGCGGTGGAAAACCTGGGCAAATAACAACAACACCAAAAAAGAAGGATAACCTCAGTTGGGCATATTTAGAGATTAAGTGGCTTCCTTACAGGACAAAATGGGGGAAAGGAAACATCTCCCACCGGCTGTTTTTCTGGCGGTGCGAGAGAAACCTGGCCGAAGTGCTCAGGCGACGATTCGGCAACAAGGCAACCTCCTCTTCTTCTTTGCTGCCAGGTGGCTTCAAGTCCCGGAGACAACCGTCAAACTTTTCTGGATTCAAAAGGAGTTAGTACCCTCTAATTAGATTTGAGTTGCTTGCATAGAAATACATTAGTTGTGTGTAGGTCAGGCATGGGCAAAGTTGGGCCCTGGAGGTGTTTTGGACTCCAACTCCCACCATTCCTTACAGCCTCAGGCCCTTTCCTTTTCCCCCTCAGTCCAAAACACCCCCAGGGCCCAAGTGTTGCACTCCAGAACAGGAATAACCCTCTGACTTTAAAACACTACACGTTGTGTAGGAAAACAATATTTTTTATTGAAGATAAATAAAAGCAGTAAGGTAAAAAAACCAGTGGGTTGTTGTAGGTTTTTTTGGGCAATATGCCCATGGTCTAGAGGCATTCTTTCCTGACGTTTCGCCTGCATCTATGGCAGGCATCCTCAGAGGTAGTGAGGTCTGTTGGAATTAGGAAAATAGATGCAGGCGAAACGTCAGGAGAGAATGCCTCTAGACCATGGCCATATAGCCCGAAAAAATCTACAACAACCCAGTGATTCCGGCCATGAAAGCCTTCAACAATACAGTAAAAAAAAAAAACACTTTAAGATAATAGATAAATCCAATTAGGTAGGATGATAAGCAGGAACAAAGTATTCCAAGGTAGCGTTCAGCAAAGTTCAAAAACAAAGTCCAGACTTCTCTAATAAAATCCAAAGAACCAGGAAAACGTTGATCCGAAGCATGAGTATATCATCACAAGAGACAAAGAGTCAAAGCATAAACAAGGAATCCTTAAACATGAATCTTCCAAGCAAGGCTTCCATAAGACAAGAGCAAATTTAGCAGGATTCTAAAACGATGCTTCATCTGACTGTATTTCCCATGGTTGGAACTTTATATCCTCTCGTTAAGCCATTCCCAGCACTCAGAAACTGGTTTCATTTTTCCTGAATGCTTCTCATCCTTATCTGTCGAATCCTGGCCGAAGGCCTTGGCCGAGCTGCCTGTTTTGGCTAATTTCCACCAGCCTGTCTATATGCTCATTAATTTCTCCAGATGCCAAGTTGTTTCCAAGCCCCAAATCATGAGAACTCTCTGGTAGCAATTCAGGGAGTAAACTCTCATCCCTAAACTCTCATCCAAAATTGCAACCACACAACAGAGAGGAAGCAGGAAGGGACATCTAATTACCTCTCAACAAAAGTTTGCTCCAAGCACAGTCAGCCCATTGTATGCTAATCAAGGTGGTCAGTTGAAACATTCACACCTAGCTCCAGCAGACAAGAGTCCTTTGTCTCACCCTGGTCATTCCACAGATATATAAACCCTTTTTCCTAGTTCCAACAGACATCACTACCTCTAAGAATGCTTGCTATAGATACAGGTGAAACGTCAGGAGAGAATGCCTCTAGACCATGGCCATACAGCCCGAAAAAACCTACAACAACCCAGTGATTCTGGCCATGAAAGCCTTCGACAATATCATCCCTATACCCTGTAGGAACATTCTCATGGGAAACTACACTTTGAACCGGTGTCTCTATGTCGTTCTCTGCATTAATATCATTTACCAAACCATTGCCATCTTGATCCTCATTGACATCATTTCCCACATCTAAAGCACCTTGATCTTGGAACACAACCACAGGCTGAACTCCAACACCAAGCTTGCCCAGGTCTGATTGATATCCAAGTTTGGGGGAATAAAAGAGAGGCCACGGAACAATTCCATCCCCAATCACTGCTATCTGTGACACAACTTGTAGAAGCCGGAGGCTGTGACTTTAGGGCTGCAGGGTGTTACACTGTGCTTTGCCCCACAATAACGTGTGTGTTACCTTCGACGTGGGTATCGGCCAGGGTCTCAAAATGATGCTTGAGGTATTTTTCCTGCTCCGGGGTTTGAGGCAAAGAGCTGCTTTGCTGGAAGTGTTCGGTTATGCTACTCGCCTCTGTCTCTGAGGTTATGGATTCTTGATCTACGGACAACAAAGGGAGGGGAGAAAAGGCTCAGGAGTGAGTTCCAACAAAGACTGTTTTAGATATGGGCCTCGTTCTAGGTTCTGCTCATCCCTTCTACCTTATATCACGTCCCAAACTCACATCACTCAGAGGCGACCAAGAAACTGCCTGTCTAAAACACCTCATCTCCTTCAGTCTCTCCCTTCTGTTTATTTTTCCTGTCAAACTTGACCCCAATTGATGGCAAACCTATGAACAGAGTGAAACGACTGCCTAAGCTTGCTTATTTGGAGGTTTTTAAACAGAAACTGGATGGCCATCTGTCAGGAGTGCTTTCATTGTGTCTGGCAGAATGGGGTTGGACTGGATGGCCTTTGGGGATCCCTTCTGATTCTATGAATGAGAGAACTATAGGAATGCTAGTCATCAAAAGCTCTGTTTAAATCAACTGGAAGAGAAGACAGGAAGAACATCAGATAGTATGGGAAGACATGACTACCAGTTTTGACCTCGGATGACAAGAGTGTGTTCTTTTCAATTCAGAAAATTGCATTGTATAGACCACATTAGCTTTAGTTTCTGATACAGAACATATGCCACCCAGTAGTCGCCATCTGCTTGCCCACAGAAAACCATATTTAAGCCTTGACACTATAAGAGTGTTTTCAAGACCAGTCACTCTTGTTGCAATGGTGTAGTAATCGTGAGGCCGTGGACCATATTTTAGTTCTTGCGGACCACTGGTGGTCCATGGACCACAGGCTGGGAATCTCTCTCTCTCTATATATAAATACATTTTTGTGCATGCATTGTAATGTATTTTGGGTTTGTTTTTGTTTTTTTGCTTTTTAAGTCCCTTCTGCTGTGTTTTTCAGTGTTTTTATGAGTGATGGCCACTTGTTAGCCTGATAGGTGTGTTGTGTCCAAATTTGGTGCCAATTCACCCAATAGTTTTTGACTTATGTAAATCCCACAAAGAAAAATTGCATTTTTATTTATATAGATATATGTATATACTAGCCGTCCCCTGCCACACGTTGCTGTGGCCCACATGGGGGTTCTGTGTGGGAGGTTTGGAACATTTCTATCGTTGGTGGGGTTCAGAATGCTCTGTGATTGTAGGTGAACTATAAATCCCAGCAACTACAACTCCCAAATGTCAAGATTCTATTTTCCCCAAACTCCACCAGTGTTCACATTTGGGCATATGGAGTATTCGTGTAGAGTTTGGTCCAGATCCATCATTGTTTGAGTCCACAGTGATCTCTGGTTGTAGGTGAACTACAACTCCAAAACCAAAGTACATTGCCCACCAAACCCTTCCAGTATTTTCTGTTGGTCATGGGAGAACTGTGTACCAAGTTTGGTTCAATTCCATCGGTGGGGTTCAGAATGCTCTTTGATTGGAGGTGAACTATAAATCCCAGCAACTACAACTCCCAAATGACAAAATCAATTTTTTGAGTGAAGGACATACATTGGGTGTCTTGTGTCCAAATATGGTGTCAATTCTTCCAGTGGTTTTTGAGTTATGTTAATCCCACAAATGAACATTACATTTGTGTGTGTGTGTGTGTGGAACTTTCAGAACTTTAGGCCAGGGGTCCACAAACTTTTTAAACAGAGTCCCAGGTCACAGTCCCTCAAACTGTTGGAGGACCGGATTATAAAAACACATGAATGAATTCCTATGCGCACTGCACATGTCTTACTTGTAATGCAAAAAACACTCAAAATAATACAATAATTAAAATGAAGAACAATTTTAAGAAATATAAACTTATTAGTATTTCAATGGGAAGTGTGGACCTGCTTTTGGCTGATGAGATAGGATTATTGTTGTTGTTGTTGTGTGCTTTCAAGTCGTTTCAGACTTAGGTTGACCCTGAGCGAGGGCCGGGTAAATGACCTTGGAGGGCCGTATTAGGCTCCTGGACCATAGTTTGAGGACCCCTGATCTAACCTATTTTCATCATATTCCAATTGATTGCTTTCCCTTCCATACACTTTGCTTTACAAACTTTAGAACAATATAATAATTAAAATTAAGAACATTTTTAACAAATATAAACTTATTAGTATATCATTGGGAAGTGTGGGCCTGCTTTTGGCTGATGAGATAGGGTTGTTGTTGTTGTGTGCTTTCAGACTTAGGTTGACCCTGAGCGAGGGCCGGGTAAATGACCTTGGAGGGTTGTATCCGGCCCCCGGGCCTTAGTTTGAGGACCCCTGCTTTAGATGATGTGTATAATAGTACTCGAGGTGAAGATAGAGATGTAATAATTATAACATAAGGTTTCTCTTCCCCCTCAATCTCTTTCTTCTTCCTCAGTGACATAGTAGACATTTATATGATTTTAATTTACTAACCAGAGCTCCATAATCCTCATCTTTTCTTGGTTCTCTTTTTTTATTTGTGTGAAAAATATTTTCCTGTCGTAAATCCTGTGAATCGCACATATGGTAACTAGGTTTCTTTTTGAAATGCATAATAAAAATTTATATCAAAAAGCTCTGTTTGTTGTTGTTCATTCGTTCAGTCGTCTTCGACTCTTCATGACCTCATTCATGGACCAGCCCACGGCAGAGCTCCCTGTCAGCCGTCACCACCCCCAGCTCCTTCAAGGTCAGTCCAGTCACTTCAAGGATGCCATCCATCCATCTTGCCCTTGGTCGGCCCCTCTTCCTTTAGCCTTCCACTTTCCCCAGCATAATTGTCTTCTCTAGGCTTTGCTGTCTCCTCAGGATGTGTTTACATCTAGAAAATTCTGGGGTTTTTTTTTGGGGGGGGGGGGGGACTGACCTTCCTGTCGGCGGCCGAAAGCAGAGGCCTCAGAACCCAAGGGAGTCACGGGGCAGATTTTATCGAAGGACTTCTCTTTTGCACCAACAACAGCGTCCTTTGGGTAAACGGGATGAAGAGGCAACTCCTTCAGACATTCCCTTTCAAGAAAGAAAGAAAGCAGAGAGGACCAGGTGAACGCTCCTTGAAGAAGCACGACTGGATCAGGTTTATTTCAGATTTTGAGATAACTGTGTATCGGCGAAGAGAGGACGGACTGGGTCCACCGATATAATCTTGTATTCGGCAGAGACTGACCTCTCACTGTCGGAAAGGCAGCTGCTGGTCTGGGTGTCGTATAGGCCAGTCCGGCTGGTTTCCAGCTCTTCGGTGAGTTCATCATCGGAGGAGAGGTCCGGATGCTTGAAGTGTTCAATCACGTTTCTTGGGGAGTCCTCGCTCTACAAGAAAATAATTACTTTCTGGATTCATCCCACAAGCCTTGAGTTAGGCACATATGGTTTAAGTCAGGCATGGGCAAACTTTCTAACTTGGGGGCACGCATGCTAGCACTCCCTACTAGGAGGACTGGCTTCCCAGTGATGGAAGGAAGAAAGGAAGGGAAGGATGGAAGGAAAGAGAGAAGGAAGAAAGGAAAAGGAGGAAGGAAGAGGGAGAGAGGGAAGAAGGGGAAAGAGAGGGAAGGAAGGAGGAAGGAGAAAGAGGGAGAAGGGGAAAGAGAAGGAGGAAAGACAAAAGGGAGGAAGGAGGAAGGATGGAAGGGAAGGATGGAAGGAAAGAGAGAAGGAAAGGAAGGGCAAAAGGAGGAAGAAAGAGAAAGGAAGGGAGAAGAGGGAGGAAGAGGGAGAAGGAAGGAAGGAGAAAGGGAAGGGAGAAGAAAGAAAGAGAAGGAAGAAAAGACAAAAGGAGGGAAGGACAAAAGGGTGGAAGGGAAGAGAAGGAAAAGAGAGAAGGAAAAAGGAAAAGGGGGAAGGGAAGAGAAGAGGGAAGAGGAAGGAAGAGAGAGGGGGAAGAGAGAAGGAGAAGGGAAAAGGGGGGGAAGGACAAAAGGGTGGAAGGGAAGGATGGAAGTAAAGAGTGAAGGAAAGAAGGAGAAAAGGGTGGAAGGAGGAAGGGAGAAAGAGGGAAGAGGAGAAGAGAGAGGGAGGAGAAAGACAAAAGGAAGGAAGAAGGAAGGAAGGAGGAAGAAGGAAGGAAGGAAGAAGGAAGAAAGGATGAAAGGGTGGAAGGGAAGGTTGGAAGGGAAAGAGGGAGGAAGGGGGGGAAGGAGAAGGAAAGGAAGGAAGGAAGAGAAGGAAGGAAGGAAGGAAAGGAAGAGAAGTGGAAGGAAGGAGGGAGGGAAGAGAGGGAAGGAGGAGGAAAGAGAGAAGGAAGAAAAGACAAAAGGGAAGGAAGGAGAATGAAGGGAAGGAGAAGATGGAGGGAGGGAAGGAGAGTAAGGAAAGAGAAGGAAGGAGGAAAAGGAAGGGAAAGATGAAAGGGTAGAAAGGAAAGGTGGAAGGAAGAAGGGAAGGAGGAAGGAAGAGAGGAAGGAAAACAGAAATGGAAGGGAAGAAGGGAGAGAAGAGGGAAGGAGGAAGAAAGAATGGAGGGAGGAAAGGAAAGAAGGAAAGAAAGGGAAGAAGAAGGAGAAAGAGGGAGGAGAGAGAAGGAAAAAGAGTGAAAGGGGAAGGAAGGAGCGAGGGAGAAAGAGGGAGGTGAGGGAGGGAAGGAAGGAAGGGAGAAGGAAAAAGAGCAAGGAAGCATGAAAGGGTGGGAGGGAAGGAGAAAGAAGAAGGGAAGGAGGACGGAAAGAGAGAGGTAAGGAAGGATAGGATGA
This sequence comes from Anolis sagrei ordinatus, assembly GCF_025583915.1. Taxonomy (NCBI): domain Eukaryota; kingdom Metazoa; phylum Chordata; class Lepidosauria; order Squamata; family Anolidae; genus Anolis; species Anolis sagrei. The sequence goes on along the minus strand of NW_026847771.1, from coordinate 5,900,872 downwards.
TGAGAGAGAGGAGGGCCTGAGAAAAGAGCCCCTGGGTTTGCCCATACCTGGTTTAAGGCCTAGGCCAGGCAAGGGCCAACTTCTGCCCTCCAGGTGTTTTGGACTTCAACTCCCACAATTCCTAACAGCTGGTAGGCTGTTAGGAATTGTGGGAGTTGAAGTCCAAAATACCCAGAGGGGCAAAGTTTGCCCATGCCTAGACCACTATCCAAACCGTGACATTGCGATCGTTCTCAAAGCAGGTCCAAATCTGAATATTCTCACCTCCAAGAGCAGCCGGTCCAAGTTCTGTGGCTCCAGCTCGATGTCGTCCAGGCTGTCATTTTTGATGGGGGTGAAGTAATTGAGGTCCGCGTCCGGCATGGTCTTGATCGGCTCCTTGTCGGAGGCGCGCTCGGCCCATCGCCCCTGTGGCTGGTAGCTCACCTTGCTGGTAAAGGAGCTGCTTTCCGAATTATCCGCCTCCCCAAGCTGCGGAGAAAAGCGTCATTCAGTGAGAACGTCGTTTTGTGAGGCTCTTTTACGTGGATTTAAAAATAAAAGGCAGAGTAATCATAATCATGAAGTGCAGACTTGATTACACTGTGTGGCTGCTTGCCTTTCTTCAGCATCCACTGCATCAGAACTCATGTCTATCTTTGTAAAGAGATCCCGATATTCAAGTTCAGTTCCAGGAACTATCATATCCAAAATGCCCCCCTCTACTAACTATGCTTCTGACAAATAGCGATGTTGAAAAAGTGTGACTTACGAGCCTCTTGGCCCACATGGGCAGCTTGCCGTTGGTGAGGACGCAGGCAGGAGCTGTGTGTCGAGCGACGGGGGAAAAAATAGAGAAGTAAAACATGGATTTGCATGAGCAGCAGATAGGAAGGTTACAGATCTTACTCAGGAAGGGGCTTCCCTAATAATAATAATAATAATAATATAAAACTTTATTTGTACTCCGCTACCATCTCCCCAAGGGACTCGGTGCTGCTTACATGAGGCCGAGCCCACAACACAGCAATAACAAAAGCAAAAACAACAATAACTAACTAATTAGGGACTGTCAGTTTTTTTGCTTTTAGAAGGTTCCGAATGCTGCGGCCCAGGCGCAGAGATTACCAAATGTACGATTTGCAGTGACTACGACAGGAAATAAGCAATAAACATTAACAATAGCACAACAACATTTAAAAACTTATGGCTGGGTCAAATGTAATAATTAAAATTTAAAATATGCTGGACATGGCAGGTAAAATGATTAAGATAGGATTTTCAGAAAGTGATGGGTGCGCAGGAATTACCATATGTGTGTTTCACAGGCTAGCCACGCGGGGAAAGTGATGGGCGTGCAAACAATCCTAGGTCATTAATAATGTGCATTTAAGGACAGATTGCCGGGAGTTTCTAATTCTGGGAAGGCACATTGGAATAACCACGTTTTCAGACTCCTCCTAAAGACTGCCAAAGTTGGGGCATGCCTAATGTCCTTAGGGAGTGAATTCCAGGGACGAGGGGCCACCACCGAGAAGGCCCTCTCCCTTGTCCCCACCAGTCACACCTGCGACAGAGGTGGGAGCGCAAGCAGGGCCTCTCCAGATGATCGGAGACATCATGTGGGTTCGTACACAGAGATGGGATCACGCAAGTAGGCAACAACAACAACAACAAGCCAGTAAAGGTGGTCCCAGTGGTGATTGGCACATTGGTTGCAGTGCCTAACGACCTTGGCCTTGCACTTTAAAAGAATTGGCACTGACAAAATTACCATCTGCCAGCTGCAAAAGGCCACCTTACTGGGATCTGTACATATTATTTGCTGATACATCACACAGTCCTTGACACTTGGAAAATACCATATGTGCGATTCACAGGGACAACAATGGGGAAGTGTCCGACATGTGATCCAATGCAACAGCCAGCAGAGTGATCTTGTCAGGTTGTGTTTCAAATAATAATAATAATAATAATAATAATAATAATAATAATGCATGGGCAGTTCCTTGACAAAACGGAAGGAAACGTTGACAGGGAGAAGACCAGTTGATGGCTCATGAATGGAACCCTGAAGAAGGAAGCAGAAGAAGGCCTGATTCTTGCAGCCCAGGAGCAAGCCATCAGAACAAAGGCCATTAAGGCCAGGATTGAAAAATCAGCGGATGACCCAAAATGCAGACTGTGCAAGGAAGCTGATGAAACCATGGATCATATCCTCAGTTGTTGCAAGAAAATCACACTAACGGACTACGAACAGAGGCACAACTTTGTGGCCCAAATGATTCATTAGAACTTATGTCACAAGGACCACCTTCCCGCAGTAAAGAATTGGTGAGATCATTAACCTGCAAAGGTAGTGGAAAATGAACATGCAAAAATACGGTGGGACTTCCGAATCCAGACTGACAAAGTTTTGGAACACAATACACCAGGAATCATGACTGTGGAAAAGTTTGGATTATTGATCTCGGCATACTGGGTGACAGTTGCATTGAGGAAAAACAACAGGAAAAACTCAGCCATTATCAGGACCTCAAAATCGAACTGCAAAGGCTCTGACATAATAATAATAATAATAATAATAATAATAATAATAATACTTTATTTGTACCCTGCTGCCATCTCCCCAAGGGACTCGGTGCGGTTTACATGAGGCCAAGCCCAAACACAACAATACAAGCAATAATAACAACAATACAAGCAATTAAAAACACATAGACCAGTATGGGTGGTCCCAGTGGTAGTGGGCACACTGGGTGCCGTGCCAAAAGATCTCAGCTGGCATTTGGAAACAATAAACATTGACAAAATCACGATCTGTCTCCATCTACCCATAGAACACCCCGAAAATGTTGAGGAACGTTGGAACAAACTGAAGACCTTCATCATCACAGCCTGCCAAGAAACTATTGGATATCAAACCAAGAAACATCAAGATTGGTTTGACGAAAATGACAATGAGATCCAACAGCTAATTGACAAGAAAAGGAAACCCTTCCAAACATGGCAGAGAGACATCAACAATGCTACTAAGAAAAAGATCTATGCCAGTGCAAAAGTTGAGGTCCAGAGAAGAACTCAAGAACATCTGATGGACAAAGAAGGCTGAAGAAATCCAACACCTGGCAGATACCCATGATGCTCAGGGATTTGGAACATAGATACAGTGTGGAAGGAGCCTATGTTTTCCCACCCACCCTGGAAGCCATCCCTCTATGCTCTTTGCTCTTTGGGGTCTCCAAACCTGTATCGAGGTCATCTTTGCTTGGCGTCTGAAGAGAGTCATCCTCCTCTCCCTTTTCCTCTTCCTCCTCTGTTTCATAGCCAGTCGTGTCCTGTGTTTGACAGGGGTCTCCCCTGCTGGACACAGCAATGTAAATCTCCTGCCTGAAAGAAGGATACAGTTAAAGGAGGTGGTGGTGGTGATGGGGGGTCCTTCTTGCAATCTCCCCAAAAGATCCAGGTGTTCCAATACCTGTACTGTTGCTGAGAACAGATCTGTTCCTTGGCTCTCTTGGACTCATGGGCTTGCTCCAGTTTCATCAGGTGCTGCCTCATGCAGTTGGTGATTTCAGGGCTGAGGTGCCATATAAAGATGCAACTGAAAAGAAAGGAAAGAGAGGCTGAAATAGGAAATCTCCTTCCATCTATAGCAGGCCTGGGCCAACCTTTGGGCCTGCAGGTGTTTTGGACTTCAACTCCCACAATTCCTAACAGCAAGTAGGCTGTTAGGAATTGTGGGAGTTGAAGTCCAAAACACCTGGAGGAAGGGCCAAAGTTTGCCCATGCCTAATTTATGTCCACTAGCCGGCCCCTGCCACGTGTTGCTGTGGCCCAGTCTGTGTTTTGTGTGTGTGTATATATTTGTGTATGTGTGTATATATATATGTGTGTGTGTGTGTGTGTGTGTGTGTGTGTAGATCGAACTGAAGTAGTTCAACGAGGTCTCGGTTTCCTAGCTGCTTGTAGCAGCAGATTATAAGAACTGGCAGTAGCCCCTCTCACGGGCTATTTATCCTGACGGGGGAAGTGGGCGGGGCTACTCTAACGGTCAAATTGGTCTCAAGAAATTCCGATGCTGCCTGCGCGAGCGCAGGAATGAACCATATGTGCAATATTCACAGCTGACCACGAGGGGAAAATATGTATGTGTGCATGTGTATATGTATATGAGTGTATGTGTATATGTATTTATGGTGTATTTTTGGGGGTTTTTGTGTGTGTGTGTTTTAGAGGTGATGAAAACTTGTTGGCCTGAGAGCTGTTTTGTGTCCAAATTTCGTGTCGATTTGTCCAGTGGTTTTTGAGTTATGTTAATCCCACAAACGAACATTACATTTTTATTTATATAGATTACTAGCCGTCCCCTGCCACGCATTGCTGTGGCCCACATGGGGGGTTTGTGTGGGAGGTTTGGCCCAATTCTATGTTGGTGGGATTCAGAATGCTCTTTGATTGTAGGTGAACTATAAATCCCAGCAACTACAACTCCCAAATGTCAAGATTCTATTTTCCCAAACTCCACCAGTGTTCACATTTGGGCATATTGAGTTTTTGTAGAGTTTGGTCCAGATCCATCATTGTTTGAGTCCACAGTGATCTCTGGATGTAGGTGAACTACAACTCCAAAACCAAAGGACACTGCCCACCAAACCCTTCCAGTATTTTCTGTTGGTCATGTGAGAACTGTGTGCCAAGTTTGGTTCAATTCCATCGTTGGTGGGGTTCAGAATGTTTTTTGGTTGTAGGTGAACTATAAATCCCAGCAACTACAACTCCCAAATGACAATATCATTTTTTTGAGTGAAGAACATACATTGGGTTGTTGGGTATCTTGTGTCCAAATTTGGTGTCAATTTGTCCAGTGGTTTTTGAGTTATGTTAATCCCACAAACGAATATTACATTTTTATTTATATAGATTATTAGTAGTAGTATCCCACTTTATCTCTCTTAAAAAAGAGACCCAAAGCGGCTCACAATAAAACCAATACAATATACCATATTTTCTGGCGCATTAGACGACTTTTTAACCCAGAAAAATCCGTCCTGGACTTGGGGATTATCTAGTACACTGGGTATAAGATATCACTTCCTGTTTTGGGTCAGGTTGAAGAAGGCAGGCAGTTGCCCTGCGCTGGAGCAGGGCGCCCAAAGCCGCAGAAGCTGCTGCGCTCTTCCATCACCATTTGGCTCCTGCTGCCGAGCTTCAGCCTCACTGAGGGGCTTTTTCACTCCAAGCCCACCTCAGCTGTCAGCGAAGCGGAAGAGGAGGCGATATACTCGCCGGACGGCCGTGTCACTGAAATGGGGAACCTCCTTGCGTCTATGGCAGGCAAATTTCAGCCCTCCAGGTGATTTGAACTTCAACTCCCACAATTCCTAACAACTGGTAGGCTGTTAGTATTGTAGTTCAGCCCATGTTTGTGGCTAATACTGATGTAAATGGGGAAGTGGGTCATGGGAACTCTGGGTCAACAAGCCAACATGAGATTTTAAGTCCTGAAAATGATCAGTCTGTGTCTCCAGCAGTTAGTGAAGGTCACAATCCAAGATGGTGCAGAAGAGTCGTTCTCTAGGGAAATGAGTTCAGAGGCTGAAATCTCAGGAGGAGAGAATAATGGGTTGCAAGATAATGAGCTGGTTGATAGGAGACTCMGTTTTCRTAAACTTTGTGCTGTTCAACAGAATCTTCGAAGGTCACGGTGCTTGTTAGAGGAGAGACCCATATCAGGAAGTCATGGGAGAAGGCATGATTTCATGTGTATATTGGAGAGGTCGGGGGGGGGGGGGCGGTTTCCAGCCAGTCTGGTCAACATTGGTAATTGAGGCAACAGCTCTTGCCAAATCCTAATCAAGCTTTCTGAGGGAATTCTAGTTMCATGTCTTTGCTCCTGTTTCWTGCTTCCAAGTTTAAGGGATTGCTCCTGAATTTTTGTATTGCATTCTATGGTGGCTTATACTTCCTGGTTTTCTTGTATTCCTGTGCTGGATCTTCTCTTGCTTTGGGATTTTGGATTATTGTTGTACCTTGTGGGCTATCGTATACATATAGATCTTGAAGTTTTTATTATTTTTGCTACATTGCTATTTATATAATCTTTAAAAAACTGCTTTGCTTATTTAACTTGGACTGGAGTGTGGTGGTTAAGTACAGAGGTGTTTCCTGGCCTGGAGTGCAACAGTTAGAAATTTTAGGAGTTGAAGTCAAAAACAACTGAAGGGCTGAAGTTCCATGCCTGGTCTATTATTATTATTATTATTATTATTATTATTATTATTATTATTATTATTATTTGTTTCCCACTTTATGTCTCTAAAAAAGAGACTCAAAGCAGCTCACAAAAATACAGTATAGTTTAAAAGCTAAGAAATATAATCACAATAAAATGGAATTGAACATTAACAGCACTAAAATTCAGCAGCTAAAACCCTTAAAAGCCCACCCCAAACCTTGCATGTTTTGAAATGTGAGTCCCTTTTACCTGTCTCCCGAAACGGTGATCAGGTGTTTGCAGTCGAAGGTAAATTTCATTCCCGTCACAACTTCTGCAATAGAGAGAAAACTCTGCTTGATTAGTTTTTTCCCTTTTGGAATTTTACTACTACAGTTCATATAGCTGACCCTCTGCATTTTAAATCTGTTTTAAATCTGTTTATTATGTTGCGATTTTTGAAGGCCGGGATCAAAAAATCAGCTGATGGCCAAAATGCAGATGTGCAAGGAAGCTGATGAAACCATGGATCATCTCCTCAGCTGCTGCAAGAAAATCGCACAGACAGACTACAAACAGAGGCACAACTCTGTGGCCCAAATGATTCATTGGATCACAAGGACCACCTGCCAGGAGTCAAGAACTGGTAAAGGGATCACAAACCTGCAAAGGAAGTGGAAAATAAACATGCCAAAATCCTGTGGGACTTTCGAATCCAGACTGACAAAGTTTTGGAACATAATACACCAGACATCACAATTGTGGAAAAGAAAAAAGTTTGGATTATTGATATCGCCATACCAGGTGACAGTTGCATTGAGGAAAAACAACAGGAAAAACTCAACCATTATCAGGACCTCAAAATCGAACTGCAAAGGCTCTGGCATCAACCAGTACAGGTGGTCCCAGTGGTCATCGGCACACTGTGTGCTGTGCCAAAAGACCTCAGCTGGCATTTGGAAACAATAAACATTGACAAAATCATGATCTGTCAACTGCAAAAGGCCACCTGCATGCATCATTCGAAAAAACATCACACAGTCCTAGACGCTTGGGAAGTGTTCGACTTGTGATTTTGTGATATGAAATCCAGCATAGAGATCTCATTTGCTGTGACACACTGTGCTTTTGTGTCAGTAAAATAGTAATAACAATAATAATACTGGGACTGTGGCACAGCTGGCTGGGAGTCAGCTGCATTAAGATCACTACTGACCGAAAGGTCATGAGTTCGAAACCAGTCCGGGTCGGAGTGAGCTTCCGACCATTTGTGAAGCTTGCTGTCGAACATTGCAGCCCGAAAGACAGTTGTATCTGTCAAGTAGGAAATTTAGGTACCACTTATGCGGGGAGGTTAATTTTACTAATTTACGATGACATAAAATCTCCAGCCAGCATGCAAACGAATGAGGAAGCTCTCCATCATTGTCACCAATGGACAGTGAAGCAACAGCTCCCCTGGTGGCCAGAATACCCTCATGAAGCTGGAATGTTAAATAGCCTCTGTGTGTCTGTCTGTATATGCTGCGTGTCTACGGCATTGAATGTTTGCCATGTATATGTACATTGTAATCCTCTCTGAGTCCCCTGCGGGGTGATAAGGGCGGAATAGAAATACTGTAAATAAATAAATAAATAAATATTTGGGGATTTTAAAATATTGAATAAAGAAAATTATTACTTTTTTAATAATAATAATAATAATAATAATAATAATCAAAATAATCAAAAGGAGAGAGAGGTTCCATAACTGTTGCATAAGCGGCGGATGAAAAGAACTGAGGCGGTGGCTCCACCCACCTGCTACTTATACTCGTAAGGGGAGAGTGGGCGTGGCCAACCACCAAGTTTTTCAAATCCATCTAGAAGGTTCCGAAGCTGTCTGCTCAGGTGCAGAAACTACCACATGTGCGATTCACAGGGATCACGATGGGAAAAGAAAATTATTACTTTTAAAAAAATATTTTTAAAAACTAACTTTCCATGTTAGTTCAGTCATTTTTAAAGATTTCTCTTTTTAAAAAATATTTTAAAAAGAGAAATCTTTAAAAATGACTGAACTAACATGGAAAGTGAGGCAGAAGGAGGTAGCAAATCTCTCGATGGAAAGAGAGGAGGAGAAAGGGATATAAAGACGTTAAAAATGACTGAATGAACACGGAAAGTAAGCGAGTAAGAAAGAATGAAAGGAGCGTGATGGCCAAACAAACCTGAATGTCCAAACATTTTGGCAACGCATTCTCCGGAGTGGAAGTCGATGATGGAAATGCTCTTGTCGGAGCAACTGGTAGCCAAGAACGTCCCAGAAGGATCAAACTGGACCTGTGTCAAGATTGAAAGCAAGAGGCTTTACTCCATGGGGCTTAAGCGGCTGAGGGGGAAAAGGAAGGAGCCTGAGGTTGTTAGGAATGGTGGGAGTTGGAGTCCAAAACACCCCAGGGCCAAAGTGTTTCACTCCAGAACAGGAATAATTCTCTGACTTTAAAACACCACACATTGAGTAGGAAAACTATCATTTTTTATTGAAGATAAGTAAAAGCAGCAAGGTAAAAAAACACTTTAAGATAATAGATAAATCCAATTAGGTAGGATGATAAGCAGGAACAAAGTATTCCAAGGTAGGGTTCAGCAAAGTTCAAAAACAAAGTCCAGACTTCTCTAATAAAATCCAAAGAACCAGGAAAACATTGATGCGAAGCATGAGTATATAATCACAAACCATAAACAAGGAATCCTTAAACATGAATCTTCCAAGCAAGGCTTCCATAACACAAGAGCAAACTTAGCAGGATTCTAAAACGATGCTTCATCTGAATGTATTTTCCATGGTTGGAACTTTATATCCCCTCGTTAAACCATTCCCAGCACTCAGAAATTGGTTTCGTTACCTTCAGCAAGTATCCGTCATCGCCCTGCGAGCCTTTGTAGCCCCACAGCAGCTTCCCGCTGGCCGTATTGTAAATCCTGGAGGAAAGACGGCAACATTAGGTTTGTTTGCTAAGCTCCAAAGCCTGTTGGGTTTATTTAAGCAGAGGGAAGGGCTGCTTTCTCTCTGCTATTGCGCTTTTAAGGCAGGCATGGGCAAACTTTGGCTCTACAGGTGTTTTGGACGTCAGCTCCCACAATTACTAACTACCTACTATGATATGTAATATAATACAACATAATATAATATATAACAGCATAATTTAATATAATATATTGTACTAGCTGTACCCTGCCACGCGTTGCTGTGGCCTATAGTAAGAATTTTCAAAGTAGAGGTAGATATCTGGACTATTATGAAAGAGAGGTACCTACCTATTCCTTCCCCTCTTTTTCTTCCCCTTCCCCTTTCTCTCCTTTCTTCCTTCTCTACCTCTTTCTCTCAATCCTTATTTCACTCTTTGGTTTCATCCTACTTCTCTCCTGTCTGGTAGAGTCCCTTCTAACTCTATTCTAGGAGTCTATTTAATATAGTAAAATATAGTAGTAAGATATTATATAGTAATAGATATAACAGTAATATATATAATATGATATTTATGTATTATACAGCAGCATATATAATAGTAATATATATAGTATTGTAATTATGTATATGTATATATGTATATACATAGAGATAGAGAGATAGACAGACAGAATATAGATATATACCACCAACCAGTGATCCTGTATCCATCCATATCTGTGTGTGTGTCTGTCTACACTGCCATAGAATCCAGTCCTAAGTAGATAATCTGGATTTTACATGGCAGTGTGGAAGGGGTGACTTTGAGTGCATCTAAGATGTAGGTTTAATAAAAAAGGATGAAGCTGGTGAGGGGGGTGGGGGAGAAATGGGAAGGAAAGAAAAGGAGGAAGGGAAGGGAGGAAGGGAGGAAGGAGTAATGGAGAAAAAGAAAGGGAGGGAGGAAGGAGGGAAGGGAGAGAAGGGAAAGAATTAAAGGAAGGAGAAGGAAGGGAAGTACAGAAAGGAAGGAAAGGGTGGAGGGAGGGAAGGGGGTGTTGGATGAGGAGGAGGAGGAGGAGGAGGAGGAGGAGGAGAAATTGTTCATCCGGAGAGCACTGTGAACCCAAACAAAGATGGATCGGGACCAAACTTGGGAGGAATCCTCAATATGCCCAAAGGTGAATTCTGGTGGAAATTGGGGAAATTTGACCTTGGGAGCTGCTTGGATGTCCAGCTCACCTGGAACTGAACTGGGCTCACCCCTTCCTTCCTTCCTTCCTTCCTTCCTTCCTTCCTTCCTTCCTTCCTTCCTTCCTTCCTTCCCCAGCACACTCTGCTCTATTAGGGGCGGGGCTTACTGGAGCCCCTTGATGGCGGCACCCAAGGGGAGAGCTGAAGACGGAGGAAGAAGGGAAGGAGGAATGATAGAAGGGAGGGAGGAAAGGAAAGAGGAAAGAGAGAAGGAAAGAGGGGAAGGATGAGGGAAAGAGGGAGGGAGGAGAGGAGGCAGGGAAGGCATGAAGGGAGAAAATGGGGGAAGAGAGAAGGAAGGGAGAGAAGGAGGAGGGAGAGAGCCAAGGCTGACTCCAGGCCGTTGCCGGCACAGGCTCCGCCACGTGGAGCTCTCCTGTGTGTGTGAGCGCGCGCACCCCCCCCCCCCGTCCCAGTACGCATGCCCAGTGGTATCTTCTCCTTTTTTTAGGATTTGTAAGTTTTTTTTGTTTTTTTATTATTGATGGTCACACCTTGTATGGTGAGGAGTTTTGTTGCCAAATTTGGTGGGTATTAGCCCAGCAGTTCTTTTGTTTTTAAGCCACTCATTACGACATGAGCATTTATATATATATAGATATATGTATAATATTGACAATATTATAATGTACCGTATATACTCGAGTATAAGCTGACCCAAGTATAAGCCGAGGGTGGGAAATGCAGCAGCTACTGGTAAATTTCAAAATAAATAGGTACCAATAAAATTATATTAAATGAGGGATCAGTAGGTTAAATGTTTCTGGATATTTACATAAAACTGTAATTTAAGATAAGCCTGTCCAACTCTGATTAAACCATTATTCTAACTTTCTTCAATGTAAATGTGCTTACGTATCCTTCTGATAATAATAGAATAAAATAATAAATGTAATAATAATAAAGTAAAATAATACATGTAATAATATCAGAGTAAAATAATAAATGTAATAATAATAAATAGAGTAAAATAATAAATGTAATAATAAAAAATAAATTGAATAAAATAATAAATGTAATAATAATAAGTAAAATAATGGAAATGTAATAACAATAGAGTAAAATAATAAATGTAGTAACAATAATAACAATAAAGTAAAATGATAAATGTAATAATATCAGAGTAAAATAATAAGCGTAATGACAATAATAATAATAATTAATAGAGTAAAATAATAAATGTAATAATAACAACTGCAACAACAACAACAGAGTAAAATAATAAATAACCTTGACTCGAGTATAAACCGAGAGGGACTTTTTCAGCCTAAAAAAGGGGCTAAAAAACTAGGCTTATACTCGAGTATATACAGTAATACAATATAATACTACTACTAATAAATGTCCCTCTCCCAAGCAGAGAAGACACGAGTTTGGACATCATTAACCAAATAGCTAGCTTAGCACTAAGCACAGTATTTAAAGGCTGGAGACCGCCATTTCAATCAAAAGTGGGTATACTAACGTCAGAATACAATTAGCAGTCCGGTCACACCAGGAGAACAGCGACAAAGAATAAAAAGTGCAGTCAGACATTTTTGGCAGTTCGATAAGCCAGTCACACGATGAAGGTTCTTAGCTGCTGACAGAGCGGCGGATCAAAAGAACTGAGGTGGTGGCTCCACCCACCTGCTACTTATACTTGCAGGGGAGAGTGGGCGGGGCCAACCACCAAAGCTTTTCAAATCTATCTAGAAGGTTCCAAAGCTGTCTGCTCAGGCACAGAAACTACTATATGTGCAATTCACAGGGATCATGATGGGAAATACAACATAATACTACTACTAATAATATGGTATTATAATTATATATTTCATATTACATGTAATATTACTAATAATATTACAGTATAATGGTACAGTACATTATAGTAATATGTTGTTGTTCATTCGTTCAGTTGCTTCCGACTCTTCGTGACCTCATGAACCAGCCCACACCAGAGCTCCCTGTCGGCTGTTACCACCCCCAGCTCTTTCAGAGTCAAGCCAGTCACTTCAAGGATGCCATCCATCCATCTTGCCCTTGGTCGGTCCCTCTTCCTTTTTCCTTCCTTTTTCCCCAGCATCATTGTCTTCTCTAAGCTTTCCTTTCTTCTAATGATGTGGCCAAAGTCCTTCATCTTTGCCTCTAATATGCTTCCCTCCAATGAGCAGTATGGACTGGTTGGACCAATGAGCAGTATGGACTTCCTGAAGTATGGACTGGTTGGATCTTCTTGCAGTCCAAGGCACTCTCAGAACTTTCCTCCAACACCACAGTTCAAAAGCATCTCTCTTCCTTCGCTAATAATACTAATATTATGCTATAGTTAAAATATAATATATTGTATTTACATATAACTTGTAAGCCACTCTGAGTCCCCTTCGGGGTGAGAACGGCAGCATATAAAGGTCGTAAATCCATAAATAAATAAATAAATAAATAAATACTGCAAGGAGCAAGCACAGCATTTACAGAGGAGATTACCTGACATTCCGGTCCTGACAAGCCACAGCCACGTACTTCTGGGTTATATCGATATCCATGTCGTACAAGGTGGTTTTCTCGGCAACGTGATGAGTCCGGATGAAGTTAATCCCATCCGTGAGCTGGAGAGGAAACCGTGCTAAAAATGCTCTCAAACAACCCGACATTCATTTTGAGAAGGCTAGACGCTGGCTATCTGCAAAGTCTATCCATACTACTACTGAGGATGAGGATGAGGATAATAATAATAATAATAATACATCACAGTCCTAGATGCTTGGGAAGTGTTCGACTTGTGATTTTATGATACGAAATCCAGCATATAGATCTCGTTTGCTGTGACATACTGTGCTTTTGTGTCAATAATAATAATAATAATAATAATAATAATGGATCGAACTGCAAAGACTCTGGCACAAGTCAGTCAAGGTGGCTCCAGTGGTTATCGGACACTGGATGCAGTGCCTAAAGACCTTGGCCTGCACTTAAACACAATCGGCGCTGACAAAATTACCATCTGCCAGTTGCAGAAGGCCACCCTTCTCAGATCTGCACACATTATTTGCTGATACATCACACAGTCCTAGACACTTGGGAAGTATCCAACGTGTGATCCAATACAACAGCCAGCAGAGTGATCTTGTCTACTGTCGACTCATCTTGTTGTGTTTCAAATAATAATAATAATATCAACAACAACAATACTCTTGCTCCTCAGCCACTGTGAGCTGCAGGCCCTGTATAGCCATTAAATTCAACTATCCTCCATTAAGGTACCCATTCCCCCTTAAAATAATCCTACAGCCAGAGGTCATTATTGCGCCTTGTGACAACAAATCATACAAATGCATCATAGAGACCTTTTGTGCGCTCCGAAAGTAGATGCTTTTGTCGGCTCCGCAGCTAATCATCTTAACGTCTCCACTTCCTGCAGAGAAAGGAAAAGATGGCAGGAAGAACTCAATCACAATTCCCAGTTATCCTTTCCATTTATATCCTTGCTTTCACGTTTTCTGACGCAGAAGCCCTGGATACGTACCAGTGAACTTCACGGCGGTGATGGCCGAGGAATGGTCATCCAGCGTCTGCTCTAGTTTGTAATTCTTCTCCACATTCAGCACGTGGATCAGCCTGTCTCGGCTGGCGGAGGCCAGCAGGGACATTCCTATATACAGCAGCAGAAAGGGCACAAAACTGCGGGTTGATTTCAAAACATTTTTTAAAAAATGTAATTTCAGGACAATATTGTAATCTCAGCAAATCAATTGAGAAAATATGCATGCAGAAGGAGAAGGAGCTGGATTGTTCCGATTATTATTATTATTTACCCGTTTCTGGTTTGGAATATTCTAAGCTGAGGACTTCCGAATCGTGGGCTTCGAGCTTCATCACTTCGTCCATAAATCTGAGCTCATGGATCCTGTGGGAATAAACACATGTCCATTTTTAACAATGGATTTTTGAACGTTCATATTCTGTGTCTGCTGTATTTTAATCTTTGTTCCGCGTATTTTTGGGCTGTGGTGCAGTTAGTTAGTAGCCAGCTGCATTAAATCACTACTGACCGAGAGGTCATGAGTTCGAAGCCGGCCCAGGTCGGAGTAAGGTCTTGACCATTAATAGTCTAGCTTGCTGTTGACCTATGCAGCCCGAAAGACAGTTGCATCTGTTAAGTAGGAAATTTAGGTACTGTTTTATGCAGGAGGCTAATTTAATTAAATTATGTCACCATAAAACCTTCCAGTAGCGATCCATCACACAGTCCTAGACACTTGGGAAGTGTCCGACATGTGATCCAATACAACAGCCAGCACAGTGTCTGCTGTGGACTCATCTTCTTGTGTTTCAAGTGATAGTAATAATAATAATAATAATAATAATAATAATAATAATAATAATAATAATATTTATTTATACCCTGCCACCATCTCCTCAAGAGGACTCCGGGTGGCTAACATAAGGCCAAGCTCAAGAATTACAACCAAGCAAAATAAAATACAAACAAGCAAATAATAACATCAAAGTAACATGCATTCAGGAGCAAGATATACAATAGATCAGCATGTTTTAGAAGCACATAAGCAATTTGGGGGGTTTTATTTAATTTTCCAACATATATGCACATCAAAATGATTAGCTGCGGACTGTATTCCCAATTATATAGAAACAGCAAGCTTACTTGCGAGTCCTTTCCCTTCCAAATGGGTAGGCACTTGAACGTTCACCATGGAAGGATGAACACAATTATGGCTTTCTTTTACCCTATCCTTCATTGGAATCGCCCTGGGGAACATCTATATATAGACACACAACCTCGAACATGAGATAAGCTTGAAGGAATCCTCTCTTTCCAGTCCAAGGGTTGAAACTGACATTCAAATTACTAATAAAGACAGAATTTGAAGATCTCCTTCGTAAACATTTTGTGAGCTCCTTGTTGATGTTGAAAAATACAGTGGCCTGCTATATCTGCGAGTTTGTGATCTGGATTCATATTTAGGTATTTACATGGGCAAATGTTGACCCTTCAGGTGTTTTGGAGTCCAAGTCCCACCATTCCTAACAGCCTCAGGCCCCTTCCTTTTCCCCCTCAGCCGCTTAAGCGGCTGAGGGGGAAAAGGAAAGGGCCTGAGGCTGTTAGGAATGGTGGGAGTTGGACTCCAAAACACCTGGAGGGAGGGCCCAAGTTGGCCCAGGCCTGCTATAGAGGGACAAGGCTTGAGACCCACCTCAAATTCCCAGCTCTGTCCCCAGAAGCCAAGTGCTGGCCATCGGGGCTGACGCTCATCACGTGGACACCGGATTTCGCGTCTAGGTAGTTGGTGTTTTCCCCTCGATCGGGAACGTTGGTCGTGTCCTGCAATTGCTGGGTGTTCTTCTCCACATACAGAACCTTCAGTAAGTTCTTTGAAAAAAAGAAGGACGGCTATGGGCATGTACGTACATATATAAGTATACATCAGACATTGTCCTAGCATGCTTTTAAAACTGGAATACTTTGAGTGGTTTTTTTGTCTTCTTTCAAACTTATTAGTTCACTGATAGATAGATCTGTTTATTGATTAGTCCACTGACTATATCTATGTAAATAAAAATGTAATGGGGGACAATGCCTGGCTCGAGAGCAGTACGTGTGAAAAAGATCTTGGAGTCCTCATGGACAACAAGTTAAACATGAGCCAACAATGTGATGTGGCGGCAAAAAAAGCCAATGGGATTTTGGCCTGCATCGATAGGAGCATAGTGTCTAGATCTAGGGAAGTCATGCTCTATTCTGCTTTGGTTAGACCACACCTGGAATATTGTGTCCAATTCTGGGCACCACAATTCAAGAGAGATATTGACAAGCTGGAATGTGTCCAGAGGAGGGCGACTAAAATGATCAAGGGTCTGGAGAACAAGCCCTATGAGGAGCGGCTTAAGGAGCTGGGCATGTTTAGCCTGAAGAAGAGAAGGCTGAGAGGAGATATGATAGCCATGTATAAATATGTGAGAGGAAGCCACAGGGAGGAGGGAGCACGCTTGTTTTCTGCTTCCCTGGAGACTAGGACGCAATGGAACAATGGCTTCAAACTACAAGAGAGGAGATTCCATCTGAACATGAGAAGAACTTCCTGACTGTGAGAGCCGTTCAGCAGTGGAACTCTCTGCCCCGGAGTGTGGTGGAGGCTCCTTCTTTGGAAGCTTTTAAACAGAGGCTGGATGGCCATCTGTCAGGGGTGATTTGAATGCAATATTCCTGCTTCTTGGCAGGGAGTTGGACTGGATGGCCCATGAGGTCTCTTCCAACTCTTTGATTCTATGATTCTATGATCCACCCAGGCTTTATGGACTCCCAAAAATCCATAAGGACTCCACCCCACTCAGACCCATCGTGACTGCCATTGGATCCCCCATGTACCAATTAGCAAAATTTCTTGCTGCACAGTTACAAACCCATATTGGGCTCACTACACACTACATCAAGGACTCAGCCCACTTCATAGAAAAAATCAGCAATCTCAAGCTAAATATCAATGACAAACCAATCAGCTTCGATGTAGTGTCTTTATTGACCATGGTCCTGGTAGCAGACACCATGGCACTCATCAACCAGAGGTTCCCAGAAGACATCACGGCTCTGTTTCACCATTGCCTCACCACCAGCTACTTTCAGTGGGACAATGAGTTCTTTGAACAGAAAGATGGAGTAGCTATGGAGAGCCCTCTCAGCCCAGTCATAGCAAACTTCTACATGGAACACTTTGAAAAACAAGCCCTGGAAACATCAACAAAAAAGCCCACGATATGGTTCAGATATGGTTCAATCCTCCTGATTGATCTATCTACCTACTATCTCTATCTAATATATATATCTTATCTATCTGGAGGATTGCTGGGAGTTGCAGTCCAGGAATAGGAAATAGGAAATATGTATGGATTGGGATGCTCTCAAAGAAATCCAAGGAGAAGCAAGCTTGCAGCTTGGAAGC
The DNA here is from genome assembly GCF_025583915.1 of Anolis sagrei ordinatus. Taxonomy (NCBI): domain Eukaryota; kingdom Metazoa; phylum Chordata; class Lepidosauria; order Squamata; family Anolidae; genus Anolis; species Anolis sagrei. Next base: position 5,883,552 of record NW_026847771.1, on the reverse strand, counting down.
AGTGCATTTGGAGCATCCTCCTCCCCTAAAGGGCCTGGTCTAGGGGATGCTGGGAGCTGTCGTTTTTGCGCATGCGCTGTATTGTCATTTAGATTTTTTGGGTTTTTAAGTCCTTTCTGCTGTTTTTTTTTGAGGGGGTTATGAGTAATGGTCACTCATTGGTCTGTTAGGAGAGTAGGGTCCAAATTTAATGTCAATGGTTTTTGAGTTATGTTAATCCCACAAATGAACATTACATTTTTATGTATATAGACTAGCCGTCCCCTGCCACGCGTTGCTGTGGCCCACTCTGTTGGTCATGGGGGTTTGGCCCAATTCTATCATTGGTAGGGTTCAGAATGCTCTTTGATTGTAGGTGAACTATAAATCCCAGCAACTACAACTCTGAAATACCAAGATTCTATTTCCCCCCAAACTCCACCAGTGTTCACATTTGGGCATATTGAGTATTTGTGTAGAGTTTGGTCCAGATCCATCATTGTTTGAGTCCACAGTGATCTCTGGATGTAGGTGAACTACAACTCCAAAACCAAAGGACACTGCCCAACAAACCCTTCCAGTATTTTCTGTTGGTCATGGGAGAACTGTGTGCCAAGTTTGGTTCAATTCCATCGTTGGTGGGGTTCAGAATGCTCTTTGATTGTAGGTGAACTATAAATCCCAGCAACTACAACTCCCAAATGACAAAATCAATTTTTTTGAGTGAAGGACATACATTGGGTTGTTAGGTGTCTTGTGTCCAAATTTGGTGTCAATTTATCCAGTGGTTTTTGAGTTCCGTTAATCCCACAAACGAACATTACATTTTTATTTATATCGATTGGTAGATTCATTGATAGATATCCATTGTTGAAAGCCGGTGAAAGTCTCTGACCTAGACTGACAGGATGTTTACTTACAACGGAAACTTACGTTACTGTAAACATTCCTCGGGAAATGGGTTTGCGTGTCGTTTTCCAAGCTCCAGAAACGAATGGTGTTGTCTGAGGAACACGTCAGGAAGGATCCCGGAGGCAAACGGCTTTGATGGTCTTCAAACTCAGGATAAACCTAAAAAGCAAACCCAAAACACAGAAGAAGCTGGAAAGTTACTACAGACTACTAAAGTATCTTCCCACAAAGTGGCCTCAAACTAAGCAAAGACCTTCCCCAAAGCACTCACCTCCACATTCCACACGAAGGAGCTATGGAAGAGGTCGGACCAGACCTTCCCCACCCGGCTGAAGTCCTTCACGTCCCAGATGTACACGCTGTGATCCTTGTAGACGCAGGAGAGCCAGTGATGGCAGGGGTCGTAGGCCAAGGCAATGGTGTCTGGATAGGTGGCATCGGGTCTTCTAGGAAACACCAAAGGGGGGGGGGAAGGACCCTCTTGTCACAAAAGCAAACACACCACACTTCTTTTTTTGTTCAATTCATAAAAATCAGGGGCGTCAAACTCATTTTCATGAAGATTGGTTCCATTAGTGGCAATGAGGAACACTTCGAGGCTCATTCCTCCAGTATTTTTATGTCTATCAGGATGAAACTTGGCACAATTGTAAGCAACTTTTACGACTTTAAGACTGACAAGTTTCAGAATGTTTCGGCCATCCACTGATTTTTAGGAAATTTTTACAAATATATATATTTAAAAACCTACCAGAGGCATCCCCTTGAATTTCTGCACAATGAGACAACATAAGCAGGGAATCGATCCTGCAAGGTTTCGGAAAGATTCCATCACCTATTGATTTGTACCTCATTATTTCTTCTCTGGTGACATCAACACCCAGACAGTGAGGCTTGGGCAGGTCAGAGAGGTAATGCAGGTTGCGGGTGTGGAAGATGCGCACGGTGCCATTTGCGCAGCCACAAAAGATAAATTCCTCGCTAATGCAGATGCAGTTGGCTAGAGATACCTGAAGGAAAGCGAATTGAGAGTATACAGACTGAATCATTACAGTTTCAACGCACCTTGAATGAAGATTATGAGCAACGATAATGGATGAATGGAATCATGCATTTAATGTGTTTTAATCTGTTATTGTTCTATGTGTTTTACTATCTAACTGTTTTAACTTCTGGTGGCACAACCTGGTGCCACAACCTGGTTTTAACTTCTGGTGGCACAGCCATTCTAACCCTTCGTCATTGGTACGGAACCAGGCTTTGATGCGCTTGGACATCGGTGGTATCGATGAAGGGGTTTTCCAAGATGCCTGGATTACTTCCAGCTGATAAGGGAGGAATGGAAGGAGAGGCGCCAGAGGTGCCTCAGATTGAACCCTCTTAAACACAGGATCGGTCACAGCTTTGGATGTTTGCTTGACCTCCAGACCGAGAGTCTCAGCCAGCCTGGCCATCTGGTCGGCAAAAGCTCAAACGTTGTCGGTCAGTGATGGAGGCTCTGCCTCATAAGCGTCATGTGTCGGCGATCTCTCGATGAGGGAACCAACTCCGAATGGATCGAGCCCTCAATGTCTTTGTCTTGATCGTCCTCCTCAGATGGGTGAGGGGACGAGGATGGTTGTCTGGAAGCAGCTGGAAGCGGCCTAGCAACTCCCACCGGAGACGACGGGGGAGGAGGCTGTTTGGAAGCTGAGGCCTGGGCCTTCTCTCTGGTGTCGATGGAGGCGGGAAGAGTTCTTGCCTCGCGGTCGGACGTTGTTGAGGGAGCTCTATCGCCGTCTGAACCGATTGTCCCGGTGAGACGTGAGCCTCTACTTCAGGTTGCACCTCTGGTGTAGGCTCGACCGAGAGAGATTGTTGTTGAGCTGGTTGGATCGGTGACGATCTCGATGAAGAAGTTGCTGAGGAGGTCTGAGCCACTCTTCTCGACGAAGAAGAGGAAGAAGAACGCGGTTGGACTCTCTTCTTAGCCGGAGGCTGGGAAGATTGAAGAGATTTCCCCGGGGTCGGGGGAACCACGGGATGTGTTGACTTGGCCCGTCTAGCCTCCTCATGAGATCGTTTGAAGGCGATTCTCATGGCCGAGGTCGATGGTGGAGTGGCGGAGGTCGATCTTGTTGACCGGACCGAAGCCACGGAGCTTGACGTGGATGGACGCCTCGCCGGTACCGTCTGCGTCGTGAGCATACACGGTTGTTTGGCTTGGCGAGGCCTTCTCGACGTCATAGAAGCCACCGAGGTCAGTCTAGGTGGCAGGGAGGTCGAAGATGTCGAGGGAGCAGCCGACGGTTGAGACATTGCAGCTGTCGATGTCAATGGCTGAGGGGCTAAGGTCTGTTCGTAAAGCAACACCTTCAGCCGAGCTGCTCTATTTTTTCTTGATTGTGCCGTGAGGGCCTGGCAGTGTCGACAAGTCAAAGTATTATGGCCCTCGCCGAGGCACCGGAGGCACTTTGAGTGCTTGTCTGAACCAGGCAGTTTTCTCGAGCATTGAACACAATGCTTGAATCTGGTCGTTGGCATAATAGGAATTTCCGAGCAGGACGTGCGGCGGAAAAAACAGGAATGGCGGAGTGCGTGCACGGGGCGCCTTTTATGCCCTGCAGGCAGTTGGACAGAGTTACTGCCAAAACTTAAAAGTGTCAACTTGGGAAGTTTTCCGTTGGGACCTGTGCAGGCGCAGATTCTCCATAAGTGTGCATTCACAGAGGCCACGAAGAAAAAACAGTGGATGTGGCTCTTAATGAGACATGCCGCATTATCACAGGGTGTCTGAGCCCTACACCACTGGAGAAATTACATTGTTTAGCCAGTATTGCACCACCTGACATCCATTGGGAAGTAGCAACCAAAAGTGAAATGACCAAGGCAGTGACATCTCTGGCCTGCTCTCAGTTTGGAAATTAGCCCGCATGCCAATGCCTTAAATCAAGAAATAGTTTTCTAAGATCTACACAGATACTCGCAGGAACACCTTGGCAAGCGAGAGTCCAAAAGTGGCAGGCTAAAACCCAGCACCTCAATCAGTGGCTGATACCAAATGAGAGACTCCCCCTGGGCACACAGAAGACTGGGCGACTTGGAAGGCGCTGAATGGACTGTGCTCTGGCACCACAAGATGCAGAGCCAACCTTAAGAAATGGGGCTACGAAGTGAGTCCACAACATGCGAGTGCAAAGGAGAGCAAACCGCATACCACTGACTACAATGCAACCTGAGCCCTGCCACGTGCACAATGGAGGACCTTCTCACAGCGACGCCAAAGGCACTCCAAGTGGACAGCTACTGGTCAAAGGTCATTTAATAGAATGCCAAGTTTTTAAACTTTGTGTTTTCCCAAATACATTGGTTCGCTCCTGACACAATAAATAAATAAATAACTGTTTTTAGTACATGGGATAGGTTTTATGACTGTGTTTTTAAGTGGCATTGAATCTTGCCAGAATTGTAAGCCACCTTGAGTCCCCCTACGTAGGTGAGAAAGGTGGGGCATAAATAAAGCAAATAATAATAATAGACAGGCAAACAGACTACAAGCAGAGGCATAACACTGTTGCTCAGATGATTCATTGGAACTTGTGCCACAAATCCCATCTGCCTGCGACAAAGAACTGGTGGGATCACAAGCCGGATAAAGTTACAGAAATTGAACACGTCAAACTCCTCTGGGACTTCCGAATTCAGACTGACAGAGTTTTGGAGCATAATACTCTTGACCTCACAATCATGTTAAAAAGCAAAGTATGGATTGTCAATGTTGCAATCTTAGGCAACAGCAGGATTGATGGGGGGGAAAAGAAAAAGCTGACACGATATGAGGATTTAAAGATCGAACTGCAAAGACTCTGGCACAAGCCAGTCACGGTGATCCCAGTGGTGATTGGCACACTGGGTGCAGTGCCTGAAGACCTTGGCCTGCACTAAACACAATCGGCACTGACAAAATCATCATCTGCCAGCTGCAGAAGGCCATCTTACTGGGATCTGCACGCATCATTTGCTGATACATCACACAGTCCTAGACACTTGGGAAGGGTCCGACGTGTGATCCAATACAATAGCCAGAAGAGGGATCTTGTTAAGCTGTGGACTCATCTTCTTATGTTTCAAATAATAATAATAACAACAACAATAATAATCTTTATTTATACCCCACCACCATCTCCCTGAAGAGATTCGGGGTGGCTAACACGAGGCCAAGCCCAAGAATTACAATCAAGCAAAATAAAATACAAACAAGCAAATAATAACATCAAAGTAAATAATTCAGTAGCAAGATATACAACAGATCAGCATGTTTTAGAAGCACATAAGCAATTTTTTGGGTTTTATTTTCTCATTTAATTTTCAAACATATATATATATATACACACACACACACACACACACACACACACACATATACATTAAGATGATTAGCTGCAGAGCCGTATTCCCAATTACCGTATATTCTGGCATATAAGACTACTTTTTAACCCAAGAAAATCTTCTCAAAAGATTTCTCTTGTTGTGTTTCAAATAAGAATAAGAATAAGAATAATAGAAGAAAGAATGTTTTAAAAATGCAAGAGTTGGACATTTCTGTACCAGAGAGATGCATTCTCACCTTCAGATCAATCCATTTTTCCAGCACACGCTTCTCATTAAACTGGCAAAGGAGCCCGGAAAAAGAAATGCAGAAGGTGCTTCTGGCCATCTGCCCTCGGCCGCAGGCCACGTCGCAAAAGATGTTGTTGTGAAGCTCCCCAAGAAGGCCAGAGCGACCCACCAGTGGGACAGTCTCCTTAATCTGCAATGGACATAGATCATCATCATCATCATTTATTTATTTACTCAAAGCAGTGTTCAACAAATTTAAAGCAAAAATTCAATGCCTTACAACATATAAAAAATCTAGTATAAAACAACTGTAACATATAACTATAAATTAATTAAAACCACATTAAATCAAGAAACAACATCTAGACCAGTGTTTCTCAACCTTCCTAATGCCATGACCCCTTAATACAGTTCCTCATGTTGTGGTGACCCCCAACCATAACATTATTTTTTTGCTATTTCGTAACTGTCATTTTGCTACCATTATGAATCGTCATAAATATTTGATATGCAGGATGTATTTTCATTCACTGTTCAAAATTTGGCACAAATACCTGATACGCTCAAATTTGAATACAGGTGGGGTTGGAGGGGTTGATTTTGTCATTTGGGGGTTGTAGTTGCTGGTATTTATAGTTCACCTACAATCAAAGAGCATTCTGAACTCCACCAACGATGGAACTGAACCGAACTTGTCACACAGGACCCTCATGACCAACAGAAAATACCGGAAGGGTTTGGTGGGCATTGCCTTGAGTTTGGGAGTTGTAGTTCAAATACATCCAGAGAGCTCTGTGGACTCAAAGAGTGATGAATCTGAACCAAATTTGGCACAAATACTCAATATGCCCAAATGTGAAGTTTGGGGGGAAAATAGACCTTGTCATTTGGGTGTTGTAGTTGCTGGGATTTATAGTTCATCTACAATCAGAATATTCTAGACCCCACCAACGATAGAATTGGGCCAAAACTACCCACACAGAACCCTTATGACCAACAGAAAATACTGTGTTTTCTGATGGTCTTTGGCGACCCCTCTGACACCCCTCGCGACCCACCCAGGGGTCCCGACCCCCAGGTTGAGAAACGCTGATCTAGACATTTAAACATGGCATTAAAACATATTAATATGAGACATTACAATCACATAATCCAAAAGCCCAAGGCACATAAACACAATGTAAACAATTTCACCCCAGAACCAGGAAATGCTTTGCCACATTGTTCTGCAGCATTGCTCAACATATTCCTCTTTTTTTTAAAGATGGAAGCAAAGATGGTAAGAACGTGGCGAATTTACCTCATATGTGTTGTCTTCAAGACATCTGTGAGCATAATCACAATTAAGTGCAAAACAAAAGAAGCCATATGAATTTGAGGACTTTGTTAGAACTTTGGGAATAATGTTTATGTCTTGGCCTGCAGATTTGCAGAGCAATTAAATCTAGCAGCCAGTCAATACTGTTATAGAAGACTATTTTGAGAAGGTACTAACATCAAGAAACTATTCTGAGAAGCTCCTTTCTTTTCGTCCTCAGTTTTGGTTTCAGGATCCCTTTCGGATACTGAAATCCATACATACTCAAGTCCCATTATATACAATGCCAGGGTAAAAGAATGCCATTAATATAAAATGGCAAGATAAAAGTTTGCTTTTTGGAATTAAAAAAAAATTATAGCCATGGATGGTTGACCCCATGGATACAGATGGTAATAATAAGACTGAAAAGGGAATTACCTTGATTTCCCTGGCTACATCCAAGAACCAGAACTTCACATGGCGGTGGCCAACAGTAACGAAATAGCTGTCCTCCGAAAAGGAAATGGCCATAACTTTACTGGAAACCTTGTTGGAGGCAATGAGAGTATCTTTCTGCGAAGCAAGAAAGGAAATAACAATCAACAATTTTGTAAAGTTGTATTAATTAACGGCCGGGCTGTAGAACAGCTGGTTAATCACCAGCTGCCATAGATCACTGATGACTGGAAGGTGGCAAGTTCGAATCCCAAGTTGGATTGAGCTCCCGACTGTTAAGCCTAGCTTACTGCCCACCTAAGCAGTTCAAAAACAGCTGAGATGTGGGTAGAGAAATTAGGGACCACTAAAAGTGGGGAGGCGTTTTACGACACCATAAAAAGAGCAAGGAGGAAATACGATGAAAATGACTTGGCATCATAGTGGATGAAGCAACAGCACCCCCCTGTGGCTGGAATACAGCATAACCTCCAGGCGCCAATGTTGAAATGCCAAAAATACTTCTATTTGTCTGTCTGTCAGAGGAAAAATCCTCTGACTTTAAAACACCACACAGCTGAGTAAAAATTCAAGCAGTTTATTGAAGATAATAAAAAAGCATTAGCAGTAAAAACACTTCATAGAAATAGGTAAATCCAAGTAGGTAGAAAGATAAGCAGGAACAAATAATCCAGGAAAGAAGTCCATCAGAGTCCATGAAAAACTAATAATAATAATAATAATAATAATAATAATAATAATAATAATAACACTTTATTTGTACCCCGCTACCATCTCCCCAAGGGACTCGGTGCAGCTTACATGAGGCCGAGCCCAAATACAACAATACAAGCAATAATAACAATACAAGCAATTAAAGATAAAACATGGACAATAAAATAATGAAACATTAACACTAAGACAACACACAATTCAAACTGTGGGAAGGCCAAATGTACAATTAAAATTGAAAGTAATGCTGGAACAAGGGCGAAAAAGTGACTAACACAGGCACTTCCAAGGTAAAACTCCAAACTTGAATCATGAAATCAAACAAAGCCTAACTTGAATCTATCCAAGGCAAAGATACAAGGTTCAGGACAAATATCTTAATTCAATCCCAACGTTGCTTTGTCTGGCTACAGATTCTGCACTTGGTACTTTTATCCCCTAATCTACTCTATATCCCATGCCGCCAGAAAAGGATTTCTTTTTAGTTTTGACTCTGTTATCAGTTTCTCTCTTAGCCTGGCAGAACGCCTGAGAGATTGGTATGTTCACCTGTTCTGTCTGAAAACATGCCTTCTAACTTCTGGCTCATTAATTTCTGCAGCTGTCCCAGGTGCCGAGCTCTTTTCAGGCTCAAAGTCCTGAGAATTGTCTGGTAACAATTCAGGCCCTCTTCCAGAGACCATACAATCATCCCCAAACTCTTCAGGAACATTCTCATAAGCAAAGACACTTTGAACAGGAATCCCATTATCATTCTCTGCATCTAAAGCATTGAGTACCTGATCATTAGACACAATCACAGGCTGAAGTCCAACACCAGCATTGAATGTTTGCCATGTATGTGTGCATTGTGATCCGCCTTCGGGGTGAGGAGGGCGGAATATAAATACTGTAAATAAATAAATAAATAACCCAGAAGATAATCTGGAGGAGATCAAGATTGGATTAACTTGTGACGAGAAAAGTGCTGATAGAGGAAACTGCCGATAACTGACCTGGGAAGTTCAGGTGTAAACAGTATGTGTTTACATGGTCAGAGACAATGACTCTTTAAGTTAAGGAAGTTGGCATGAAGACGGTTTTCAACAGTGGTTTTAATGTAGAGATAAATGTTTTTAATGTTTACTAGCTGTACCCACCACGTGTTGCTGAGGCCAACCTCCCCTCCCTCTTTCTCTCCTGCTTTCCCTCCTTCCTTTGCTCCCTCTTTTCTTCCTTCCTTCCCTTTTCTTCTTTCCTTCTCTCCTTCCTTCCTTCTCTCCCTCTTTCCTTCCTTGCCCCCTTTTTCTTTTTCTTCCTTTGCCTCTCCTTTCTTCCTGCTCTACCTCTTTCCTTCCCTTGCTTTTTGCTTCCATCCTTCCTTCTCTCTTTCCTTCTTTCCTTCCCTCCCTCTTTCTCTCCTTCTTTCCCTCTTTCCTTCCCTTTTTTCCCCTTCTCTACCTCTTTCCTTCCTCCCCCATTTTTCTTTTTCTTCTTTCCTTCTTTACCTCTTTCCTTCCTTCTTTCACTCTTTGCCTCCATGCTTCCTTCTCCCTTTCCTTCTTTCTTTCCCTCCCTCTTTCTCCCCTTCCTTCCTTCCTACCTACCTTTTTTCTGTATTGTCATTTAGCTTTTCGTTATTTAGCATATTTGGGTTTTGAAGTCCTTTCCACAGTTTTTTGGGGTTTTTTAATGCGTGATGGACACTTGTTGGCCTGATAGGTGTATTGTGTCCAAATTTCGTGTCAATTCGTCCAGTGGTTTTTGAGTTATGTTAATCCCACAAATGAACATTACATTATTATTTATATAGATGTATGTGTATAATCTATTTATGTCCCGGCATTGAATGTCTGCCGACTGCCGTTGTATGTTGTGCTCCACCCTGAGTCCCCTTCAGGGTGGGAAGGGTGGAATATAAATAAATAAATAAACAATGGCTCCACCTGTCCAGAATTGATGGAGCTTCAGCAAGTCTTAGCTGAACAAGTTGTCAATCAATCAAAAGAACAACAGCAAAAATTGCTCCGTAAAGAGACATTTTCCTCTAGGAAAAGTGTGTCCGATCTGTGGGGAATGCAGAGCCTGGGGACCTAACTCCTTCCAAGATGGCCTGAATGAAGAAGGTGGTGAGTATGGGTGTGACTGAATGTATGTGGAGTGAATGCTGAGTATAAGTTGCCATTATAAAACCAATACTGGGTATGTGTGTCTACTTCTTTCCCTGAAAGTGCCTGATAGCAACCTGTCCCACTGAAAACGGATTAAAGAACATTGTTAAGGTTCAAAAAAGTATTCATAACATTACAATGTCTCCCTGGGTTTTGAGCAACGTTCCTGCCCCTGCAAGAGGCTGTGGTTCCTTTCCTTGAGGATCTGGCCAAGCGGTTCCTTACCTTCCAGTCCCACACGTTAACCACCATGTCATGAGGATATCCCACAGAGACGAGGTACCTCATGCTGGGGGAAAAGGCCACGCAGGCCACGCCGTGTTTGTGGCCGTGGAGCTCCGACACTTGCACCTTCTCTTCCACGTCCCAGACGCGGACGGCCGGGTGGTGCCCGCTCTGCAAGGGAAAAAAAGAGAGCAAGGAATGGCATTTCACACCAAGGGAAAGAACGTGCGCCTATGGAAATAGGCCAAACGCAAGGCCCTCCTTGTCAAGACCAAGCATGGATCAAACTGGACCTTTGTCAAGATTGAAAGCAAGAGGTTTTACCCCAAGAGGTATTTACAAGGGCAAATTTTGGCCCTCCAGGACTTCCATAATTCCTAACAACCTACTAGCTGTTAGGAATTGTGGGAGTTGAAGTCCAAAACACCCGGAGGCCTGAAGTTCTCCCACACCTGCTCTAGATCAATCTCTTGGCTCCACAGAGCATATTCTGAGATCCATTGGTTTATAGTGTAATAATAATAATCTTGAAGAACTCACCTCGCCAGTTACAATATATTTTCCATCAGGAGAGAAAGACAGAGCACTCACAGTTTTCCTGGAAGAAAACCCCCAAAAAGTCCCATTATTCATTTAACACAAAATGGGATGGCTGAGAAATAAGAGTATTATTATTTGAAATACTGTCACACCTCAGAGTAAAATTACTTTGCTTAATACACCACAGAGCACACAAGCAGTAGTCTTTATGGTTTATTAAAGTAAAAGATAAAAAGTTCAAAAAAGGCAAAAGTATATTTCAAAAGATCAATCCAAGGTAACATAGGCAAACAAGATCCATGAAGACACAGGCAAGGCAAAGTCCCATGAGAACATGACAAAGCCCTGAAAACATGAACATGAAGGCTGCAAGATAAATCCAAAGTCTCTTGGTTGAAGCGGGAAGTTGCTCTGACAGTGAGGCATATTCAAACAGCCTGTTTAATACTCTTTGGATAACATGAAGGCGTCCCTATGGCCCCGAGCCTCCTTCTCTCGCCTGCTAGCGATTCTGACACTCCTTCTAACCTTAAATTCCAACCGATCAGCTCAATCTAAGCCTCTGGCTTCATCAAGGTCAATTCCCTCATTAGTGCTTTACCCCTCATTATCTGGCTGAGAACTGTCCTCCCTTGCTGAATCATGCACCTGGCTGCTCTCAGTAGTTTCACTATCAACAGTGTAATCCTTTGCTGTGGGAAACAACTGAACTTCTGCCCCCTGTTCCTGGTCTTCTTCATCTAACACAGGGACATCATTGCTTTGCACCTGACTGTGAATCTGAATCTCATCATCCCCATCAGAATCATTGACACTATCACTCTGAGATTCCAGCTGAGTCACAACAAATACTAACACTAATAATATTAATAATAATAATAATATTTATTACCTGCCTCACCTTGTGGCTTGAGACAGGTTAAGACAGCAAGGTAAAACAAAACACAAATACACACAAGCTGCAGGTGATTGCCTCTATTAATAATGTTGTAATAATTCAAAAAATCGTTGTCTATATGCTGCTCACATACGTCGACAGAAACTCTCACCATCATCAACTTTATACATATCAATATTCAAAGCCGTAGACATGAAAAATATTAAGATATAGGTTACCTAGAAGTGTTAAAGATGTGCCTTTGTTTATTCTTCCTGGGATTCAAAATCACAACCACACATCTAGAGGGAAAGAGATACAGAAGATTTTCGTAAGGAAAACTTTCCTCAATGAAGGAGAATAACACAAGTTCCAGCCATGGCCTCCTACTCTGATCCATTCTATCTATATAAATAAAAATGTAATGTTTGTTTGTGGGATTAACATAACTCAAAAACCACTGGGCGAATTGACACCAAATTATAGACACAATCATGCATAAGACCAGCAAGTGACCATCACTCATAAAACACTGAAAAACACAGCAGAAGAGATGTAAAAAGCCAAAAAATAAAAATTGCATTACAATGCATTCACAAAACCACATATATAAACATATACACAAATATATACACATATTTATTTATTTATTTACAGTATTTATATTCCGCCCTTTTCACCCCACAGGGGACTCAGGGCAGATTACAATGTACATATACATGGCAAACATTCAATACCATAGACACACAACATATATAGACAGATACTCAGAGAGAATTTAACATTCCAGGTTTTCATGAGGGTATTCTGGCCACCAGGGGAGCTGTTGCTTCACCGTCTATTAGTGACAATGATGGAGATCTTCCTCATTCTTTGCATGCTTGCTGGAGAATTTTATGGCGATGTAAATTAGTTACATTAGCCTCCCCTAAACTTCTTACTTGACAGATGCAACTGTCTTTCGGGCTGCAAAGGTCAACAGCAACATACACAAATTTGGCTGGAGGCTCACTCCGACCCAGGCTGGCTTCAAACTCATGACCTTACGGACAGTAGTGATCTTAATGCAGCTGACTCCCAGCCAGCTGCACCACAAATATATAAACAACACATATATACACATACACATATACATACACACACATACACACACAAAACACATATACACAGACTGGGCCACAGCAATGCGTGGCAGGGGACAGCTAGTACTAAATAATAATAACAACAACAACAACTCACTAGTTACAATAACCTAACAATAAAATGTGGTGAATTCAAAACAGAAACTGTAGAAACAAAACAAAACAAAAGAGAGCACAATTAACAAAGAAAATCTGGCAGAATATAGTTTGTCTTCACTGCCCACATAAGTAGAAAAAAAACTACTAGAAGGAATTAAGTATGGTGAGCATTACAATTACTGAAAGCAGAAGTGGTTATATTGCAAAACCCGAGGCATTGTGGATCTGTGTTAGAATCCCTGCAACATTTCCACATTTAAAAAGGGTAAAATGTACCTTGAGAAGAGAAAGAGAACTACACATTTGGGAGTAAAAGATGCGCATGTTCAAAATGTTAGTTTTCATGCTGGTGGATAACTGCTTCAAGAAAGAATTTATCCATCTGCTTTTATGAGAATAATAATAATTATTTCTTGAATACTGAAGGGTCTACACCAGGCATGGGCAAACTTGGGCCCTCCAGGTGTTTTGGACTTCAACTCCCACAATTCCGAATTGTGGGAGTTGAAGTCCAAAACACATGGAGGGTCCAAGTTTGCCCATGCCTGGTCTACAGGCCACCTATATATTCTTGACAACAATTATATAATATAACAGCAGATAAGCTCTTACCCTGTTGGATATGCCACTTGCCCTGTATTTGGGTCGCAAGCGAAGCCACTGCTGGTCTGAGTGGTGATGCCCAACACTTTTTCAAGCAGCACCTGCCCCACAGAAGAAACAACAACAACAACAAAAACAACAACGAGGAAAATCAGCAAACAGAAAGCTACGGGTGCATCTACACTGTAGAATGAATGCGGTTTGACACCACTTGAACTGACACGGCTCAGGGCTATGGAATCATGGGAGATGTAGTTTTACAGGGACTCTGCCAAACCACAGCTCCCAGGATTCTATATGGTTGGGCCATAGCACTGAAAAGTGGTTTCAAATTGCATTCATTCTACATTCTACACTTATGACGCATGACATTCAGAGAAGGACTTGACAATTATTATTATTTATAATAGCAAGGTATTAATTATAATTGTTTTTCATAATTAGCACCTTATGACCTGTGACATTCAGAGAGGGGCTTGGAAATTAATTATATTTAATTTTCATAATTAGCATCTTATGACGTGTATCATTCAGAGAGGGGCTTGGCAATTATTATTATTATTAATAATAACTTATTAATAATAATAACAAGAATTAATTATAATTAATTAATTATAATTGATTTTTCAAAATTAGCACTTTATGATGTGTGACATTCAAAGAAGGATTTGGCCACTAATAATAATAATAATAATAAGAAGAAGAAGAAGAAGAAGAAGAAGAAGAAGAAATTAATTACAATTCATTTTCATAATTAGCACCTTATGACATGTGACGTTCAGGGATGGGCTTGCCAATTATTATTAATAAGAAGAAATTATTTATATTTATTTTTCATAATTAACATCTTATGATGTGTGACATTCAGAGAGGGGCCTGCCAATTATTATTAATAAGAAATTAATTATATTTATTTTTCATAATTAGCATCTTATGATATGTATCATGCAGAGAGGGGCTTGGCAATTATTATTATTATTATTAATAATAAGAATTAATTATAATTGATTTTCAAAATTAGCACTTTATCATGTGTGACATTCAAAGAAGGACTTGGCCATTAATAATAATAACAATAATAACAATAACAAGAAATTAATTGCAATTCATTTTCATAATTAGCACCTTATGACGTGTGCCATTCAGAGAGGGGCTTGGCAACAATAATAATAATAATAATAATGACAACTTATTATTAATAATAACAAGGAATTAATTATAATTAATTTTCAAAATTAGCAACTTATGATGTGTGGCATTCATAGAGGGGCTTGGCAATTAATAATAATAATAATAATGACAACTTATTATTAATAACAAGGAATTAATTATAATTAATTTTCAAAATTAGCACTTTATGATATGTGACATTCAGAGATGGATTTGCCCATTAATAATAACTATTATTATTATAACAAGAAATTAATTATAATTCATTTTCATAACTAGCAACTTATGATGTGTGACATTCAGAGAGGGACTTGATAATAATAACTATTAATTGTAATAATAACAAGGAATTAATTATAATTATTTTTCATAACTAATTATTAAATAATAATAATAATAATAAATTAAAATAACCTCCAAGTTTCCTATTTTGTAAGGGGAAAAACACCTTATTATTTCTCCTATTTTTTCAATTAATTTAAAAATAGGTGTGTATACGGTGTGCATAGATCACGAATTAATTTTGTGTTTATAATTGGACCTCCTCTCTAAGTGTATCTATCTATCTATATTATTATTATTATTATTATTATTATTATTTATAATCCCGCTTTTTCTCTTTTGAAAGAGTATCAGGCTGGATCTACGCTGACATATAATCCACATTATCTGCTTTGAACTGGATTATATGAGTCTACACTGCCATATAATCCGGTTCAAAACAAACAATCTGGATTGCATATGGCATAATGTGCAATTTAAAAACGAAAACACACAAACATTAAGATAAAAGTTTAATTTAGGAATATTAAAAAATAAAGTCAAAACCACTAAACTCATTAAATAAATTAAAATACATAAAACACATTATTTTATATATACAGCACACAAACATAAATGTATATAAAATAATAACCCAACATTCATAACTTTTCAAATAAGTATTGGCCCTTTAGCCCCGCCCACGATGGAGGAATCACCGCCCCTAAGGTTTAAGCCACGCCCACAACCACTCCAAGCCACGCCTCCTTCGCAGGTCTATTTGGCTTGGCTTGACTCCGCCCCGGTGCTCTCTAGCCACGCCCACGGCTGCTCCAAACCCCGCCCCTTTTGTTCTCTTACTTTCCTTCAGTCTTGACTCCGCCCCGCCCTGATGATCTCTAGCCACGCCCACCGCCGCTTTAAACCCCGCCCCTTCTGTTCTCTYACTTGCCTTGTCTTGACTCCGCCACGCCCACTGCTGCTCTAGGCCCCGCCCCTTTTGTTCTCTTACTTGCCTTCAGTCTTGACTCCGCCCCGCCCTGATACCATATAGCCACACCCACTACTGTTTAAGCCCCGCCCCTTGTTCTCTCACTTGCCTTAAGTCTTGACTCCGCCACGCCCCGATACCCTCTAGCCACGCCTACTGCTGCTCTAAGCCCCGCCCCTTCTGTGCTCTTACTAGTCCTRACTTCGCTCCGCCCACAACCACTCTAAGCCCCGCCCCTCTGCGCTCTCACTTGCCTTCAGTCTTGACTTCGCCCCGCCCTGATACCTCTAGCCCCGCCCACTGCTACTCTAAGCCCCGCCCCTTCTGTTCTCTTACTTGCCTTGCCTTAACTTCGCTCCGCCCACAACCACTTTAAGCCCCGCCCCTTCTGTTCTCTTACTTGCCTTCAGTCGACTCCCTCCCGCCCTGATTCCCTCTAGCCCCGCCCACTGCTGCTCTAAGCCCCGCCTATCTGTGCTCTCATCTGCCTTGTCTTGACTTCGYCCCGCCCACAACCCCTCTAAGCCCCGCCCCTGTGCTGAACTAGCCCMGCCCACTCCGTGACGCTCGGCCCAAGCCCCGCCCCTCACCGCCTCCTCCGTTCCCTGAAGTTTCGACTTTCGCCTCAGGCTGAAGAGCGGCGGCGAGTCCGCTCTGGTGCTCGCGGGCCCAGCGAAGAAGCCTCCTCCGCCGGCCATTTCTTCGGAGAGACCGGCAGAGAGACGGACGCCCCTCAGGAAAGCTCCGCCGGCTGGAATAACCGCCGCCGTCCGAAACTGCGCGCGGCCAGCCGGCTCTTCCCTCTTATTGGACAGAGCCGCTGTCAATCACAACGCAGCTGAGCCAATAAGGGCGAGGCGGTTCCTCCCGCCTCGTAGCCAATCAAGAAGCGAGTTGGCTTTGCCTGTTCCCGCCTCATTCGTTTGAGTTTGCGAGTTCGAATCCTGCTGTGTCACATTTGGGATAGGATTTCTTTTTAATAATATGGGTGAGATTTATTTTAGTAAGATATTCATTAGAAATACATTTTAATTTAAATTGTTTATCCAGTTTAGATACTGAAAAACATAAGTCCATTTTCACATTATTATTATTATTATTTTATATTATTATTATTATTATTATTATTTACTGTATTTGTATACTGCCTTTCTCAGCCTGCAGGCGACTCAAGGCGGCTTACAGGCAACAATTTGATACATGCAATATCATAAATGCAATTAAAAACATGAATATATAAAACCACAACAAATCAATAAAAGAAAAATCATTAGTGTCTCCTTGTTTAAGCATTGTCCAGCCCATTGTCTAGTCGTTTCATCTTCCTATGTCAGTTACCCTGCATTTGCAAACGCTTGCACAAAAAGACACGTCTTGACTTTTTTCAGGCCATTCCATAGTCAAGGGGCCACCGCAGAGAAGGCCCTGTCTCTCGTCCCCGCCAGACGTGCTTGTGATGAAAGCGGGATCAAGAGCATGTTGTGGCTCAGTCTGAGTCTGAACTGTCTGGGCCTTATGATGGGCCTGCTGGGCCTTCTGAGCCTGACTTTCTGCAGGTTGATGGGTTTCAGATTTCTGTACATGTTCCAGACGGGGCTGATAGTGTGGCTTCTAAAGAAGAAACAGCAAGTCTGGGTTGTTGTAGGTTTTTTCAGGCTATATGGCCATGGTCTAGAGGCATTCTCTTCTGACATTTCGCCTGCATCTATGACAAGCATCCTCGGAGGTAGTGGGGTCTGTTGGAACTAGGAAAAAGGGTTTATTATTATTATTATTAACTTTATTTGTACCCCGCTGGCAGTGTGGGATACTGTGGAGTGACTGGAAGAGTGATTGACTGTGACGTAAGTTGGTTTGTGAGTGAGGGTTGGTTGTGTGGAGGGGTGTCAGTAGTGTGCCACTTACCTCTCCGAACGCATTTCCACCTATGAACCTGCAAGGGCGTTAAGATCGTCCGGGGAGGCCCTGCTCTCGATCCCGCCAGCGTCACAAGTGCGGTTGGCGGGCACGAGAGACAGGGCCTTCTCGGTAGTGGCCCCTCGGCTATGGAATGCGTTACCAGCGGACATCAGGCAGGCCCCTTCGTTGCTGGCGTTTCGAAGGAGGGTTAAGACGTGGCTCTATGAGCAGGCATTCGGTTAGCCATGCAGTAACAACCACCCAATAATGACGGCATTGAACAAGGATTGAATTAAGGACTATGAGAACGGGATCTGATTCTAAGTAGGCGTTGATGATTATGTGTATTGTTTGTGGATGTGCGTCTTATATATTGTTCACTGTTTATTTTTACTGTAAACCGCATTGAGTCGCCGTTCCAGGCTGATAAATGCGGTATACAAATAGAGCAAATAAATAAATAAATAAATTTGTGATATATATAGGAATGGCTGAAACAGAGTCTCGTGTAAACAACGACCTAGCGCATTTGTGCAATCTCTTGGGAGAATCGTTCAACCTTTTGTCGCTTCAACTTAAGACCTTGAACAATAAAATGGATCACCTCTTTAGAGGACTTGCCCTTCTTATCAGAACTCCAGTGCAATTTGATCTCCCAAGGGCAGACAGTCTTCCATGTGCAGATCTGGCTGAGGACTTGTGCTCAAATGGAGAGAAAGGCTCATTGGACTTTGGGTTGGAAGAAGGGATGGATGATGAGATGACTGAGGGAAGGGGAAGGTTGTCGGGTATGCATAGGAATGAGAATATCTTGGATTGGTGGATGACATCTATGGACATCCAGAGGACAACTGATAATATAACCCTATTGTTCAGCCAACTGCGGGGTACAAATAAAGTTAATAATAATAATAATAATAATAATAATAATAATAATAATAGCATCTCCCGAAGGACTCGATGTGGCTTACAAAGGCCAAGGCCTCAAAACACAACATAACAATACACAACCTAAAGCAAATTAAAAACAGTTAAAGCAATATTAAACAACAAGCAATAGACAATACACCAAGACACAATAAAACTGGGCCAGGCCAGAGTAATGGGTACAGAATTAAAAGTGCTGATGTGACAGGTGATATGTAAGGATTATAGGGTAAGTGCAGTGTGCAGCCATCTTAGTTCTAATAAAGTGCTTCTGGGACTTGGTATTGGGGTTTTCCTATTCTGGAAAGCCACATCGGAACAGCCAGGTCTTCAAGTTCTTTCTAAAGACTGCCAATGTAGGGGCCTGTCTAAGATCTTTGGTGAGGGTGTTCCAGTCGTGGGGCCACCACAGAAAAGGCCCTGTCTCGTGTGCCCACCAAACGCGCCTGCAATGCTGGCGGAATCACGAGCAGGGCCACCTTGACTGGCTTGTGCCAGAGTCTTTGCAGTTATATATTTCAAATATTTT